>CM062817.1:1014274039-1015474039 GCA_031772625.1 Pinus tabuliformis
TAATAAATGATTTGACAAACCATTCAGCTAAGATTTGGTCCGGGATAAAAACTTTCACTAATCTTCTTCGACGTCTCCACTCATGGATGTGATCAGAAATGTACGTGGATGTCGATTGTTTTAGCGAAGTTAATAATTCTGTACCATTATCATATCTGACTGGTAACTGAAAATGAGTTAAGAATGAAGTAGCTAACTGGCTAAAGTTGTAAAAAGAAGCCCGTGGTAACTCAATGTACCACTTGGCTGCGAGACCAATGAGTGTACGCTGGAAAAGACGTAGGCGGATAGAATCATCTGAGATGGAATTTGATGCACACCAGAGGTGGTAAGTCATCACGTGATTAGAGGGATCCTCTCTAGACTTACCTTCGAACTTGGGTATATCGCTGGGCAACTTATTTGGCATTGGCGGCCAGAACGGAAGATATTGAATTGGATCGTTCGTTAGGCGCGTCAAGTCGGGTAAATCTAAAGTCGCAATAAACGGTAACTGCCGGTTAGGATCTCTAAAACTCTGAGTCACAATACCAGCCCCAGGAGGAGGATATCCAGGATAACTAGGAACAGGAGTCGCATTTGGGATATTGTATCCTCCTGGAAAACCAGGATTAACCGGACCGTACTGGGGTTGCTGAGGTGGTTGATAAGGGTACCCAGGATACGGTTGATACTGGTAAACCGGTTGTTGGGCAGCTTGCCCAGGTTGATACTGTCCCTGGTACGGAGGTTGAACAAATTGAGGTTGAGTAGTAACAACCGTACTTGTACCAGGTTGGCCTGCAGGCATCTGGACTGTGGTTTGAACCGTGGGTCCAGACAACGGTACAGATGTCTGAGGAGCGGTTACAAGGACAGTAGAAACCGGAGCTGCCGGTACTCCAGAAGTAAGCATGGTAGATGAAGCGGTAGTTGCTGCAGCCGTGTGAGGAGGAGTACTAGGTGCAATTGGCGGCTGAGTAACTACGGAAGTTACAGGGGTCTGAACACTTGACTGGACAGGTTGCGGTTGCTGGGGTGGACCAGGAACTGCAGGTTGTCCTGCTTGAGGTACCGACTGTATACTTGGTTGCGACATCTGTTGACCTTGTGACGGATCCCATGTTAACATTCCAGGGTATTGACTCGTAACAGGTTGAGGATACTGAGATCCATAGCCGTATTGAGGAAGGGTTGATAACTGTAAGGTGTAGTCCCATATGATTGCCCTTGAGGTGGTTGATAACCTTGACCAGGGTATTGACCCGTAGGTTGATAACCTTGAGGTAAATACGAATACTGGGGTTGACCTTGACCTTGAGGTTGGTATCCTTGAGGTTGATACCCTTGGGGTTGATACCCTTGGGGTTGCCATCCTTGAGGTTGCCATCCTTGAGGTTGATACTGATACTGAGGTTGACTTTGGGGTACATATTGAGGCTGGGGTTGATACCCTTGGGGTTGATACCCTTGAGGTTGCCCCCCAGTCACAAATGAAGTACCTTGAGGTTGCCCCCCAGGCATTAACGAAGGCTGCCCCCCAGGCGGTAATTGGCCACCTTGAGGTTGGTTAATGGGAGTTGAACCTGACATCATATAAACGTCACCTATACTCAATGGTACATTACCAGTGTTTCCAACTAATAACCCATGATCAATGGGTTGAGGAGATGCTCCCGCAAAGGTACCAGAAAGTGATTGATACCCAGTAGGAACAGAAGGACCGCCATGTAAAAATGATTCAGGACTTTGTGAAAACACAGATGGCTGACCAGACATATTTACAGGAGAATGAATTCCTCTAGGTGGAACTGGAGTACGAGGTGTAGAAAAACCTACTGAGTTGTCTAAAAAATTGGTTAATGCAAGGTACCAAGATTCACTTCTAGGAGGACTGTAAAAGATGGATTCACGCTCCCTTAGATCAAGGGTAATTAGATCTTCAGAATCAGACACCCCTATTTCTTCCTCTGGAACAAGTTCTTCTATAGCAATTAATCCAACAGGAAGATTTTCGGTGATAATTCTTTCTACTCTTGGTGAATCAGGAACACTAGGAGTTGGAGTAACAGGTTCAGAAATTTCAGGTTCTTCGCCTGTTTCACTGGCAGATGAAAAACTACCAGCAAGCTCGGAAACTGTAACAGCTTCGGGATTGTAACCTGTTTTCTAATCTTTGGTAATCTGGATGGACTACCAAGAGAAGATTCTCCTTCTTCAGGTGAACCTACTTTACTGCCACTAGGAGTTACAAGGACCTTTAACCCTCTAAATAACTGGGGTCGTCTCGAGGAGGTGAACCCCTAAGTTCACGGGATCTTCTCAACAATTCGGCCACAGAAACAACTTCAGGAGACTGGCCCGCAATGCGACGGGACCTTCTCGGTAATTCCGCCACAATTAAAGATTTTAACTACAACACACGAAAACAAAGTAAAAAAATTCAAATCAAACCACCTAAAGTCTTCTAAAGAACCAATCAAATTTGAAGCACACGCCTAAATAATCTAGAGCGTCAAACCATACACAAACAGTAGTCTTCCAGACCAAAAACGCTAGTTGGTGATTAGGCCCAACCTCGCAGAATTCAGTACAGAAATAGTGGGTGGAACAGTTACCCCGGCAACCTGCTTAATGAATAGACTGGACCAAGTTCCTCCACTTTAACCGTCTCGAAGTGAAGCGAACCCCCCAGAAAATCCAAGTGAGTATAACCGACGTCTGCTCCAGGTACAGTGGGACCTTCCCTCCACCGTCACCTTGGGTAGAATCCTAGATATTATGGCCACTAAGGTTACCAATCACAACAATTACACCTGGGGGAACAGTCTAAACTCCAACAGCACGCAAGGGCAGAGTAGCAAGCTCCAATCCCCTTACCGGCTCCTTGACAACAATCCAAGGTTTACCGATAAGTGACCCCTGGCTCCTCGACAATGGTTAATCCGAGGTTTACCGTTTGTAATACGTACTGTCTGGCGTCGTTCCCAACGAGGGAGGAATGATCCCCTCACTGGTTCGGACACGAGCTCGTGTTTCTCCTTTAAGAGGAGCTTTCCCAGAATGTAACTGAAACAATTGGATTTGTTCTACTCAAGATAGACTATCTGTTTGGTTTTGTAGTCTTGGAGAGTTAAGTACTCACCTACTCCAAGACCCTAGCCTAAGCTATGTTGGTGCTTCAGAGCCCTAGAAAAATAAAGATTACTAGATTGATTTTAATTTAAGCGTTACTTTTAAGGTTGTTTCTTAAGTCAAAAGGTGATGGAAGTGAAACTAGTGGTGTGTTGACTCGACTCGAAACCACTACAAAATGCACCTAAAATGATTTATCCACTACTTTACTTTTTCGATGAATTGCTTAACTAAAAAGTTGAGAGAATGCAATCTTTATAAAAGCAACTTCTTAATTGAAGACAATCAAAGAAACAATTCGTTTTTCTTTTCCAAGCATAAAAACATAACTTCTCTTTACATACACGAAAAAACTCTTTCTTCTTTTGAAAACAAAAAGCTACTTGAAACAAGACTTTTTAAGAAGATGTTTTTGTATTTTTCTTTTAATAAAGCAAGTAAATCTAATGTAACCAAAAATCAATCTTAACAACTCTTAAAATCTATGAAAATGCACTCATAAGCAAACTAAAAGCAAATTTACTCTAAGCAATCTTAACGAGGCCAAAACTAACAATGATTATTTCTAAGGTGTTTTACTTGATTATGAACGAATCAAGGACTAGCTTATCGCAGAACCAAAAACTAGTCAAAACAAAATTCTAATCTTTTTGTCCTTTTTGAAAATGGAAATCAATACTTTAAAAACAAGCAAAGCGAAATTTGACCCAAAACAACTCAAATGATAAGTTGCTCACACAAGGAGACTTTACGACAGGCTCAACTTCTAAGAAGGTTGACTAACCAGAGATATCTAAGGCTGGACAACTTTCTAAGCTCAAAGTTACTACAGAACCTATTCAAAAATCAAACCCTAGGTCTAAACTTCGTTGAAAACCACTAAAACACTCAAAGCTCACAAAACTAGTTCAGGTGAGAATTCTTGACAGGGTACTAAAGGATCTGGGCAGAAAATACTAAGGAAAAACAAAATCTAAAAGTAATTTAAAGCAAAAATGGAATTTTCTTAACTTTTACAGGAAGACGCAGGCCACCCGTTGTCACAGGTGCGGCCCCGCACTGTGCAGTCAACAACAGCGCGTCCAAGGACGCACTGTGCGGCACACAGAGACTGCGTCCTTCTGGAAAAAGGAAGAAAAACTAAAGCCAACTAAATCTACAGCTAAGCCACCCAAATACTAATTCTCATAGTCAAAAACCAGAAAATAAAAATGATTTTCTCAAAGCAAAGTTCATATAAAGGAAAAGACTCTCTCATTAATGGATTCCCCAGTGGAGTCGCCAATTTGTCACACGGAATCTGTCAAGGGTGCGGACACGACTGACCTTCCTAGAAGTCTAAGACATTCTAATGACAAACAAGACAAAATGGAGTGATCTTTCTCTAAATACACATTTTACAACATGAAAACTACAAGTGTTTAGGCTTACCTTATTCCAAAACGCTGTTGTTGAAGTCCGTTCTTGACGATCCGGATGAGCTCCTCCTTCAAGTCAATTCCTGCAACCACAAACAATCAAACAATTACCAAGCACTTGCATTTCATATAATAAAACATATATTCAACATGCAGACCAAGGAACACATGAAATAACTCATTAACACAAGCTATTGAGAAAAATAAACCAGTTTGTATTAATAACGAAACAAAGAAACTCTTACAACCTGGCCTTGGTGTTGTGCAAGTTCCTCCCAGGGTCCATCAAGGGTTTTCCTCTACTTTGACAAAGCTCACCCTCTCCCAAGTAGAATCAAGTGAAGACAATCTCTCCTCACAAAGGCTCTAATGGAAGACCTAAATCCTGCAGCATTTACCCAAAGAAAATGTATAGCTCCAACCTCCTCTCCTTGTGGCTCAATGCCTTTATTTATAGTGCTGTAAAGAGGTTATTCAGGTCCACTATCAATGGGATCATCCCCCTCTATGGGTGGGATAGCTCCCTTATTGATGGGATAAGTTCCCCCTTAATAGAGATACATGAACCAACTGGAGGCGCATCCATTTCATCAAACCGACCTCTAGAATGTTCTAGAAGTAACCACAAGTAACTTTTTCAAGATAAAACTCGCGCATTTTGCCTTTTACAGAGGGACGCACCTGTCCCTTAATATACAGAGCGTCCATGGACGCAGATTTTGTGAACATGGTCAGCGTCCCCGCAGGGAAGGCTAGAGAGAACCTGCGACCCCGGAGATAAACATAGTTTTTACAAGACTTTCTCTCTTCTTTGAGTTTGAGATGGATAACAGAGGCATGAGACTTGCCTAAGAGGGTAGCATGACTGTTGATTTGAGCCATACTAACTGTAAGTAGTCAAGGTGACATTTTTTAGTGTAACAGATTGCCCCCTAAAGTGCGAAGCCTGGAATAGAATAGGGTTTTGTAATTCTAGGAAGGGTGAGGCGCTTTATCATTTTAAGGATTGCCTTGTGGATGGCCTGGTTGGAACCTGCAATTTTCAACACAAAATACATGGATAAGATTATATCATCACTGAGGTAGGCATTCCCATACTCAGATTCAAAACTTTAACTAATAGACTAACTATTCTGATACAGGAATGATCTTGCAGTACATCATTTTTATAGACTTTTGTAGACACAGTATGGACGCAGCCATCTGTTTATGATTAGTCTACATAGACAATGAATACAAAACTCCTCGCAGCCTGGATGGTAGAAACTAGATCCAGGGTCTTCACTTCTACTTCCCGAATTGGTACGATTCTAGCCATGTGATTAAATGATTCGATGTCGAACATGGTAGAAACCACTTGATTAGCAGTCAATGATGTAAACTGTTAACAAGCGTGAGAGAAACCACCAGTAATGTCAATGGTCCTCAAAGTACCAAGCACAACCCGTGAAATGTGAATAGATTTTTTGATGTCGAACACTTCACGGAATCCTTTGATCGAAAGTCAATGACGTAAACTGACGTCAAAGGCGAGAAACCTGCCATTGATGCATGCAGACTTCAAGGTGCTGTCGATTCCTAAGTCATCTTTCTAGATAATGTGTCGATGTCGATAGAAAGCGACCCGTTGCAGGCAAGCCCGCAACACGAAATCATTGTTCAAGTTGAAGAAATGTAGCTATAAGGACTGACTCAGGGATGGTCAAATGGATGACAAGTATTTTGTAGATGAAAGTTTTGCTTGCAGACCTCTTGAACACATAACGACACAACAGATGGTTTGGTGACGAATAACTCAAAGTTGATCCCTGAACCCGGTTAAAGATTTTCAAAGTGATTTGGTCAACTGTGAGGTAAAAGATTTCCCAACCCAGGTGAAATGAAAAAGTGTCGTGTTCAAGAGCGGTAATAAAGTTTCTTCTGAGACAAAAGGTGACAAATAGGTTCATTCTTCTCTCTTTTCCCCCACCATTTCTGGCAAGTACCTCTTTATTTTTAACAAGCTTGAGGAGGATAACATATGCTTGGTTATAAGCTCATCCTTCGGACGAGTCCAACCTAGTTTAAATTCGAACCCTAGGAAGGAGTGGTTCGTTCCTGTTTGTAATTGAACAGGTCCTTTACTGTAAAAGTTTAACGAGCCCAGTATAGGAGAAACTCGGCGTTTTTCAATTTTAGAGAGTCTGAAAAACTTAAGGAAACTCCACGTTGAACTTTTTCGTATATTTGTGTCCCTTAAGCCCGAAAAAGTATAAAATAATACTTGGGGGAACCGCTTGATCTTAAGACCAAGGAGTACTTTCATAATAGTGTCGTTAACCTGAAAAGTAAAAAGTGATCAAAGACACGTCGTTTTATTTCCTTATCGAGTTTGAAACGACAAAAACCCGGCAATCTTTTCCTGATTTTGCGGTCAGAAAAGAGCTAAAAGGGGACCGTCTTTTAATTCCGTTTTAACGAGTGAAAAAGAAACACTCGGCGATCTCTTCATGTTTTAGGAGTCAGAAAAGGGCTTAAAAGATGACTCTGAAATTTTGTTTGTGAAAAATTACAATTTCCCTCGAAATCCCGTTGTCCTGCACAAAAGCGACACATTACTCATACTTGTTTAAAATAGGCAAAAATACATTCAAAAACATCTTTTCATGGTAAAAAATGAACTAATTCATCCAAAAAACCTATAAAAAGACCTTTTACCATGTCATTTTTACCGTTTCACTGTTGAGGTTGAAAAAGGAGCTTTTGACAAGAAACTTCCCGTGGTTGCTGCGGAAAATCTGACCGTCGGAATCGAACGCCGCTTCACCGAGGTATTTTACACATCCCACTCTTCATTTTTATCCGTTTAGTTTTTTGTTTTTGGTCTCTGTTTCATTTTTTGGGGGGGTTTTGGGTTCAAAATGCGCCCCTCGGCGGACGCAGGTGCCCTTCGGGTGACCTGCGTCCCCCGACTTTTTCTCACACGGGAAAAAGGTCGGGGGACGCAGTCCGCCTTCAGGCGAGCTGCGTCCGGACGCCCTGTGCTACAAAGCCGGGGTGCGTCTTCCGCAAAGGGCGCATTTAAAACCCCAACTCTCTCAAAAAACCACCAAATTTGCTCAAATTAATTTCTAATTGACTCTTTTGATGTGCAGGACCTTAAACATGTTAGACTGGAGAGAGAGAGAGCACGTAGAGGACGATGAAGCTGCGATTAACCACCAACCCTCTCTGGATGCCTTAAGAACATGTGGATTGTACAAATATTGGACCATACCGGGCATGAGGGGCCAGGTAAGATTTTTGGAATGGCTGGTTGAGCGATGGAACGTTCAGGATCAATGTTTTTACATTGGAGGGCACCAGCTCGAGATAGAGCCCTCGGATGTATACTTTCTCACTGGCTTGCCAAACAGAGGTGAGCAACTCAACCTTGCGGGGACCAGGCCGGGTGGCCAATCCCTTGATGATCTCCGCGAGGAGTGGTGCAGACCAGGGACTCGCCATAAAAAAGGCGTGGAGATAAAACACATCGATCTGGCGGAACTTAGAGTTATTGCATTTACGGTCACTAGGATTTGTGGCGCGGCCGCCTTGCACATTGCCTCCGGATCCCAAATGCGGATGGCAGTTGACTGTTACCAAGGCACCATCTTCAACTGGTGCGAAGCTGTGTCGGCTCATATGAAGAGCCAACTGACCAAGGCAAAGAACGGACGACTAAAAACTTTTGGATATGGGCCTCTAGTCGTGAGCTTTGCCTTGGAGAGAGTTCCTATGCTGATCCCTCAGCAACTCACTGTTGATGACTTGGGTCCTCGGGAGCCAAAGCTTGTTCGATGGGTAGCGGTGATGGCCCGGCATCCGGACGAGGGTGCTGCAGTGGTTCGATTCTCAGACAGTTACTTCGACTGGCTAGAGGGCCAGCTTTTTGTGATACAAGACTTTCCATATGCCGGATGGATTTCAGAGGTGATTCGGACATGGTTCTTCCACAGGGAGAACAATGGGATGACAGAGGTACTTTCATTTTCACAAGTTTTCTAATTATGTATTTTTTATTTTTCATATATATCGTCTCGAAGTAACAGTAAAATTTTAAAAATGCAGATGTTGGACCACAGCGTCCAGCCAATCTCCGGCCTTACGACAGACGACATCCAGCTGCACCGGCACCGGCCCCACAGGACGCGGCTGCGGAAGTACTGGCTGATTTGGAGCATGATCTAGAGCGTCTCACGGCAGATATACCTGAGACTACTATGGACGATATTCCTATGAGGCTTCAGCGCTTCGTAGTTGCGGTCCCTGGGCCGTTTAGGAGATTTTTGCGTAAGGTAGCGCGTGCAGTGGTGTCGTACAGAGAGCACCACCAGTGATTGACTAGTCACTTTTGTAGTCACATGTGACATTTTTGACTTTTTGTACTATCATTTTGCCGATCATAAGGTGTGTTAAACCTATGATCGAAGACGATGTATATATTTTTGGACACACTTCTATCTATATCTATATATCACTATTACCGGCTTATCTTGTTTAACATGTATGATGAAATGTCTTTTAAATTTACTTGCATGATTATTATAAATGTCTGTCCAACACTCGAGAAGCAATTGCATCTGCTAATGTATTTAAAGACCTTGGAATATGTTGATATTCAATGTAATCAAATTCACGTTCCAAGAGACGCACTCTCAAAAACAACCTTAACAACACAGGATTTCTAATGGCATAAACTCTATTAAGCTGTAATACAACAAGTTCAGAATCTAACCTCACAATCAAACGTCGAATTCCAAATGAAATAGATTCGGATAATAATTCAACCACTGCACTGTATTCTGCAATGTTATTCGTTGTTTGATCGAGGCTTACCCCATGCATAGAAACTAACTCGTCAGAGGGCGAATAGATAACCCAAGCTGCGGAAGAGATATTCCGTGTACTACGACAAGCACCATCAGCAAATCCAATGTATGTTTGGAGAGGCGTCGACATCTACAATATCAAGAGTAAAACCAAGATGAGCCAAAATAATGACGAAAAACCACACTTGCTAAACTAAGCATACTGACTAAACTAACACACTTGCTAGCTAGAAAGGAAATCTAACCTATCTAAAAAATTCTCCATCCATCATTTTAAGCATAATACCTCTTTAGGTAAAGTCCATTTCTGGGTTTGCCCAAAGAGTCCCCATCAAAATCAACTAACTCATAAGCCCCTTTTGCTAGCTTTCGCTTTACAATGTAGGGCCCATGCCACATGGGAACGAATTTTCCAGCACCTAGCTTATCGTTCGCTTGATCATATAATAGTACTAGGTCTCCTTCTGAAAAACTTCGAGGAGTTACACTTTTATCGTACTGGGCTTTCATTCGTTTCGCGTGAGTCTCGATGGCTAAAGTAGCGTCACGTCGAGTCTCATCTAATTTAGCCAAGTATAACAACCGTTTCTCCTCTTCGGAAGTAGCTGGAAGTAATTCGACAGCCATTTGAAGTGATGGGATTTCGCACTCAATAGGCAACACAGCTTCTAAGCCATAAACTAGCTGAAAAGGGGTGAAACCTGTTGAATTTTTTACTGAAGTTCGATATGCCCATAGCGCCGAAAATAACATGTTATGCCAATTCGTTCGATGGATACCAATGATCCGTCGAATCATGACGACTAGAACTTTGTTGATTGACTCAACCAAACCGTTGGCTTGCGGATAATAAGGTGTAGAGCTATCGTGGCGCAAACCAAGCTGGCTTGTAAGCTCAGTCATCATGACATTTCGAAAATGGCTTCCATGGTCCGTAATGATTGCTTGTGGGACACCAAACCTAGTTATGATATGATTGAATACGAAAAGTGCAGCTGTCTTGCCGCTTGCGTCGAATGTAGGCATCGCCTCGGCCCACTTAGTAGTACTCGGACAGATCTTTCTAACGAGCTATCGTACGCGTCAAACGGAGATCGTATGCCAAAGTTACAACCCCGGGAAATTGATGTACCAATTTACCCAAACGGGGCCCACAATTTGGCGTTTCATCTTCTTGGGTTAGATTTCGAATGTTAAGGGTTTTCCATTGTTTCTCAACAATAAATAGGCCTTCGCGCCTCATTGTAACACAGTTCGAAACAGTTCAGAGGCATGTAGCCGACACATCTCTTCTCAGAGATAAGCTACCATCTCCCTAGCTGGGTTATTTCTATTTGTAAGCATATTTCAGTATTCTCCATTAATGAAATGAATTATTATTTCCGCTGCATCTCTGTTTTTACGGTTATCACATCTATGTATTTATGGTTATCTCTGTAATCTATTGCATTCCTGCTTAAATCTGGATCAGTGGTATCAGAGCAGTCTGCTTTTTCTCTGTTTTTCTTTGCATGTCCCCAACAAGGTTGGGATATAAGGAGTTAGGGCTTGAACTGGTTGAACCTTTGCAAGACCAGCCTCGCAAATCCCGATAGCCTCCCATGGCGGACGAGAAGAAAGACGAGGGGGTAGGAGATCCTATCAAAATCTTGCTCGAAGAAGCGCTCGAGCAACAAAGGAACGCGATGATGGATAGCTTTGCGCAGATCCTTCAGCGGATACCCAGGGGCGACGCATCGGCTTCCAACAGCTACTCTGGAAACGCCACACCGTTTAAGGTACAAGTTAATTTTGAAATCCCCATCTTCGAGGGTCAAATAGATGCAGATGCTGTAGATAAATGGTTAAATCTGCTAGATGGGTATTTTTTCTATTCACGAATTTTCAAGTCAGGAAAAGATTGTTTTCACTCTTCTCAAAGCAGCCCCCCATGTCAGGGACTGGTGGGAAACCTACTGCGAGCAGAAGGATGAAAGTACAAGCTCACTATTTTTAGCCGCACCCACTTGGAATGACTTCCGGGATGCCATCAAAGAGCAGTACTACCCTGTCGGAAGCTATGAGGACAAATACATCAAATGGACCACACTACAGCAGGGACGAGACCAAGATGTGTCGGAGTTCACAAACATTTTTCATACCCTTCGCACATAGTTGGGTATCAAAGATTCTGAGCTGCATCTGGTACTCAAATACCGTGGCTGCCTGCACAAGTACATCCAGGAAGAGATGGTGTTCTTGAACATCTCCTCACTTGGCACAGCATACCAATACGCTGTCAAAATCGAGCAAAAGTTCAAACAGAAGAAACGAGACTTTGGATCTGCAAATCCGAAGCCGCAAGAAAAGAACAACACCACGAAGCCGAAGAAGGACACAGGAAAGTGGTGTGAGTTCCACAAGAGTCCCACTCATAACACAAGTGAGTGTCGGACCAAGCAGTCGCTTATGGCCGAGTTGAAGGCTTCCGAATCAGATGCATGTTCTGACCCTGAGCCAGAACCCGACAAGGGGAATGGCAAAGGGAAGCAGATCATTGATGCGGATCCCAGCGCCACTGTTGCCACTGCCAAGATCCAGAAAGATGAGCCCGAAAATCCAGAGGAAGGGGAGCGTCTTTTCCACTCACAGATGTGGGTGAAGGGTTCGCCGCTACAATTCATTGTCGACAGTGGCAGCCAAAAGAACCTTGTTTCAGCAGAGGTCGTGAAGCGGTTGGGCCTACTGACTACACCACACCCATAGCTGTACAGTATTGGGTGGCTTCATGAAGGATGAGATCTCAAAGTTCGCCAGCAGTGTCGCCTTCCCTACAGCATCAAACCCTTCACAGACGAGGTATTGTGTGATGTTACACCTCTGGATGTTTGCGATGTATTATTAGGCCAGCCATACTTGTGGAGGCGACATGCTGTGTATGAGTCCAGGCCTCGTGCTGTCATTATTTCTTTGAATAATTCATTATACAGGATACCGGAGATAGCCCCACCTACTGCCACATCTTTGATCACTACCAAGAAAGGCAGCAAGCTCATCTCCCAGACCAGGAAATTCATCTCTCTGGTTCACTCCCAAAGTAAGGGGAAGATCGTTGCTACATCCATGACCCCTGCAAAGGGTTCCTCCATGCAACAACAGCAGTAAAGGGATACGGTCATGACAAAACACAGGAACAACTTCTCCTCACCCACATGGGTACCACACAAGTTTCAGGTGCGCAACAAAGTCTGGTTGCATCGACAGAAAGAACGCCTTACTAGAACCCATCAGAAGCTCAGATCACTCCGACATGGTCCTTACAGCAGTACCAAGGCTATGGGGAACAATGCTTTGGAGCACATCATTCCTCATTCCTTCGTCGACACAAAAATGTTCAATGTGGACCATCGTCGACCATGCTTCCCACCATCACTGGACACATCAGAGATTGCAGGACAAGTTCAGCAGATGGAGGAACTCAACGCAATGGGGACCATTGCTTCCTAAGGGGGGAGGAATGATCCAGGTGGATGTTGGTGGCCACCCACCTATCCCATCTGGACCCCCACAACTGTCTCTTTCAGTCTTTTCAGTTTCCTAAATTGCAGCACAGTTTACTATTTTTAGCAGTTTTTCGGGTCCTGAACTTCTGGAGCCGTTTTGAGGCCCTAAACGACGTTTTTCCTCCCAAAGTGGTAGTACTCGGATAGATCTTTCTAACGAGCTATCGTACGCGTCAAACGGAGATCGTATGCCAAAGTTACGACCCCGGGAAATTGATGTACCAATTTACCCAAACGGGGCCCACAATTTGGCGTTTCATCTTCTTGGGTTAGATTTCGGAATGTTAAGGGTTTTCCATTGTTTCTCAACAATAAATAGGCCTTCGAGCCTCATTGTAACATAGTTCGAAACAGTTCATAGGCATGTAGCTGACACATCTTTTCTCAGAGATAAGCTACCATCGCCCTAGCTGGGTTATTTCTATTTGTAAGCATATTTCAGTATTCTCCATTAATGAAATGAAGTATTATTTCCGCTGCATCTCTGTTTTTACGGTTATCACATCTCTGTATTTATGGTTATCTCTGTAATCTATTGCGTTCATGCTTAAATCCGGATCATGTTGGAACTTCACCTATGAATCCATTCATTCACAAATATAGGATTTATTCCTTTTAAGTGGATAAAATCATTAGGATGTGACCGTATTTTTTTTTTCGTTAAATCATTTAGATTAAAATTTTCTACATTAAAATGTCTATAGGTCCTAAGATTTGAACCTAGCTCTAATACCAAATGTAACAGCCCTAAAATAAAAGCATGTAATTAATTATATTAATCATACGATTTATAATCAACACATAATTTATCAACTAATTAACATTAAATTTCATAAATATACGAGTAGAGACAACTTGCCTGGGGAAGGCTAATTGAACGCTAGTTGGATTCTTCTGCTAACTGCAACAAAGTCTTGGGGACGACTCTCGACCCAACTGTAGGCTCAGTTGCAGAAAATCTTGCTACAACTGGCCAGCCTCGAGCCCTCAATCAATGTACTACTACCAGGGTATCCTTTTTCTCATAACACTATTCTCCCAAGAGAATAGATGATCGACTCATGGAATGATGGAATGCCTCTCATCTTCCTCACCACCTGTTAAATAGAGCAAACATTGGAAGTGGAACCACATGCACACACTCCATGTGTCAAATGCAACTTTATTGCTTTCTTGTTTTATTTCTTTTGTTTTTTACTTTTTGATAGCTTTACTGATTTTTATTGCTTTCTTGTTTATTTCTATTTATTTTTATCTAGAGCTTCAGTGTTGTTATTTATTATTTATTTACTATCACTATTTTTTTATTTATTGTTTATTATTTATTTTCTTGTATTTTAATATTATATTATTTATTATATTATTATTATTATTATTATTATTATTATTATTATTATTATGGGGCAGTACAACCACTTCCTCCATCAGAAGTTGATCAATCATCCATACTTCTTGCTAGGAAACATTAGGCATATGGATGCGGTCGTGAATATAGTTGTGCATCTAGAAACATGTGCCACCAACCATGGCCGTATCAAGATCATTATGTTGGATGCCTTGAGATGGCAGGGTAGGAATATGGAAGAATTCATGAGGAAGAACGCTAGGACCACCCGTAAGAGGAAAACCAGGACAGCTGAGGAAGCTCCAATAGTGACAAAGGAGCAGCCCCAACCTTCAACAGTAAGGGTTGGTAGGAAGCTAGTTGAAAATCCAATTGGAAATAGGTGACCAAAGCAGAGGATAAGGGTTAGAGGGCACCCAGAGTCCCCATCCATGTCAAGGAAGAACAACGAAGTAGTAGAGCAGAAGAACGAGGAGAAGGCTCAGCCAAAGGAACCTTCTTCACCTGGTAAGAGAGAAACTCAATCCTTGCTGCTAGGAATTGAAAATTTAGAAAAAAAAAATAGAGATCTAAGGGAACAAGTAGCAGAGGGAAAGGAAAAGGCAAGAGCCCCAGGGCTAGATAATTTGGTTGAGGCCATGGACAAGGCTAGAAGGGGAGATTCCTCGGGCACTATGTGCACGACCTGTGTTGAGAAGCTAGTGGAAACAAGGTTTAGAGTCTGTGCAACAGGCACCACCTTGAGGGAAGCACAAACTGAAATCTAGGAAGCTGACAAACAACAACCCATTGAGGACATTGTTGTTACACAAGAACCAACAACAGAGATGACACAGTCCACAGGAAGTGATCAGGTAGTAGATACATAGGAGCCCTTAGCTGACACTACTGTTTCACTAGAAACAACAGTGGAGGTGGAAGTCAGCTAAGGAAAGGAATGAGATAACATCCATAAGCCTATGGTAGACACTAATTTTACACAAGAGCCAACAGTGGAAACAGAAGCCTTCATAGGGAAAAATTATATACAAAAGTCTATGGATGACACTACTGTTAAACAAGAACCAGAAGTGGATATGGAAGCTGACCGGGGAGATAAAGAAACTATAACAGAATCCATTAACAAAGTTGATTTTACACAAGAACCAACAACTAAGGTAGAGTAGTTTCACCCTTAGGAGGCTGTTACACCCTCAATTGATAGTGCATGTGTGAGAACATTGGGTCCTGATGAAGGCTTGTGTTTCGAAAAGATGTTGTTATTACCAAAACTACAAAAATGGAAGTAACAAGCACTCTATCTACAAGAGGGGGTGATCTCTCTCAGGGCACACAAGAAGATGATGGATTCCCTTAGGGAGAAATGGTTAAAGGAAGAATGGGAAAGAGAATGGGAAGCATGGAGGCACAAGGAAGATATGAAGAAGAAGGATGAATAGATGTATCAATTAAATCGACAGGTCTTGGACTTAACAGATGATAAGACCAAGCTTCGTGTCCTTGCACTAAACCTTCTAGAATGCAGACATCCATTCCCATCATATCTATTGTTCCTTTGGGAACATTATTATTTATTTCAATTAAAGAATTTTTTTAGAATAGGTCCTATTTGGGTTCTTCAACTTGTACTTTTCTTGAGATTTTTCACTCCTGTGACTTTGATGACCAGAGCTTGTTGTGCAAGCTAATTTTGCATAATATCATGTGTGAATATGTCAGCACGAAGATGTTAGGAAGTGTCTTATCCTATATGGGATATTTTCAGTTGTGGGCCTTCCTTTTATTTATGAGGAATCATATTGAGTGGCATTTGGCCATGAAATCAGCAGAAGCTAACGAGGAGAGGATAACATTGTGGGTTAGAGCTAAACCCGAGATGGTTTACAAACTCAGGCATGAGTTTAAGTTGATCCTGAGAACTCTAGAGATCAGGCAACAATCAGTCGTCTATATGAAAAGGATTGTGAGGGCCTGCCTCAACCTGTATGCAGAAATGAAAATATGAGCACTAGTAGGATGTCTTAAGCTCATCGAGGCCTGTAGCATTGAGTTACAAGAAGGGGATCCTTTTTAGTATAGGGACTTTTTGGTCGCTGTTACACAGGTGCCTGAGTATGCTCGAATCATGTACACATTGGGGGAATTCTTCATTGGGCTCAGATTTAAATTTCCTTTGATTTGGTTTCTAGTAGAGGAGTATCAGCCATACTACCACCTATGTGACTATGAAGAGGAACCTTGGCCACGTCAGTTGATGGTCATTCGAGGGTATAGAGCTCTAGGTGAAGAAATTGTTGGCACCTACTTTTGCACAGACTTTCATTAGGGGTACAAAAGTAGGAGCTGAGATTCTGCATGGAGACATGCTTCAGTCAAGGTGTTATGAAACCAGCTCAAGAAAAGATAGAAAAGATAGATCAACGCCTTAGAATTCAGCCTCTTCGAGGGGGAAACCTCCTTTACATTACATAAATGAACAATTCTTGGATGATTCAATTGACAAAACCTCCTTTTTATATATAGGAGTCTAAGGATTCACAATATAATCCAGCCGACCTAACAATAATAATATAAATGCACAATAATAACAATAGTGGGCTTCTATGGGGCACAATAGTAACAATATGGGCACTACATGGTACATCAATATAATAAGTGGGTTGTACTAATAACAATAAGGGGTTACACTAGTAGTATAGGGGCCTAACATGCCCCTCTCCTTCAAAAAGTGTTGTCCTCAACGCTTGAGTAGTTCTTGATGCTTCTGTATAAAATTCTTTTCCTCCCATGTGGAATATTCAGTGGGTAAGTTCTTCCACTTGATGAGATACTCTGAAATTGATCAATTTTGTAGCTGTCGAGTTCTCGTTTCTGTGACTTCTCCGGGTTCCAATATGATTTTTCCTTCCTCTTCAATTTCTGGAAATATTGTTTGAATTGGGATCTTTTGCAACTTTTGAATAAGTGGCCATACTTCTTCATCCTTCTTCCATTCATCCCTTGCTTCGTTTATCCAATCTGGTTGGATAATAGAAATAGCATAAAACAATGCTTCCACATCCTCATCTTTGAAGAGTCTTCCCATTTGGTAAGTTCGCCATTTTTTAAGTGCATGTAGTATTGCCAACATTTCCTTATCATAAATAGCTTTCTTGAGATGTAGCAGTAAAAATACCCAATCACCTACATCAAAACATTTTTCACTACAATGTTGATCTACCTGTTGTTTCCTTTGATTTTGCACTGAAGTGGTGTTATCCTTTAAAAGTTGGAGAACTTGTTGTTGATGCTCGATGTGATCTTTCACTGCTTGAACATTTTTCTTCTTGATATTTCCTTCTATCTCTAGAGTTTGAGGAGTGGTAATTTCTTCCAATCCTTTACAAGATATGGTCGGATTCATTTCTTGATGCTCGATGTGATCTTTCACTTCTTGAACATTTTTCTTCTTGATATGTCCTTCTATCTTGATAGTTTGAGGAGTGGTAATTTAGACCAATGAATTACAAGATATGGTTGGATTCATTTCTTCTTTCTCGATGTAATCTTTCACTTCTTGATATGTCCTTCTATCTTGAGAGTTTGAGAAGTTGTAATTCTAGCAATGCTTTACAAGATATTGTCGGATTCATTTCTTCTTTCTATGGGATGGGGTCCTGGCACATATCTTCTTCTTTTGATGTTTCTTGACCCTTTTCTTCCTCCTCTTCATATTCTATGTAAAATAATTTCTTCTCAACACACTTATGACCTTTAATGAATTTGCTATCACAATTGTAACAAAGCCCTTTTTCTCTTTTTTCTTCCAATTGTTGTGTTGTAACTCTTGTAGGTTGTGGAAGGCTATGCTTCCTGGTTTCCATAATTTTGCTTTCCACTATGTCACAAAGCCCTTTTACTCTTTCCAATTGTTGTGGTGTTGCTCTAAAGAAGGTGTTGCTCTTTGTATCCTCATAATGTGTTATCATTTCCTCTGTGAAAATTGACCACGTAACAAGTTGTTTACGAGAACAAAGCCCTTTGTACCATAAAAATTGATATGGTTCTAAATATGAAGATGCAATACATACATTTTGTAACAGTTGTACACCATGTAGATCAAAATATTGCTCCATCTGAAGTATCCAATTTATTGGATCCTCGCCATCAAACTTCCTCATCTTGCTTTTTCTTGATTTTAGGAGCTCGACCTTGAAACGACTGTAAATATGTACTTTTCTATCTTTAAGTTCTGAAATTGCAACCTGTAGTAGCCTTCTGTGTCCTCTTCCAATTCCACTAGTCTGATCCAAATTTGGATTCTCCAAGAAAGAGTTATGCACAATCTCCCGCAGTGATCTGATTGTAGACTGGTTCAGTAGAGCGAACTTGTATGAAGTTCCACGTGTCATTGTTTCAAGATTTGACTTTGAGAAATATACAAAAGAAAACTAAATTCCGTCCTCTTTATGTACCTTCTTGCGCAATTTCAATCCGATGCTCAGAAAGAAAGTTAGGACGATTTTCCCCAGGTCACCTGTTTTGAATGTAATTCAAGAGTCTGCAAAAAGACCAACTTCCTCAGATCATATCTCCGCAAATATCGCGCGAAAAGCTCTGAAATTCGGACCCAAGGTTCAGCGCGATTTCTTCTCAAATGGGTTTTTTTGCGACTTCTGAAACATCACAGAAAAAAGTTATAGCGAAAATGCCATGATGACCTGTTTGGAGCAGCGAAACCGTAGAATCCAAAGCTCTCATACCAAATGTTATGAAACCAGCTCAAGAAAATATAGAAAAGATAGATCAACGCCTTAGAATTCAGCCTCTTCGAGGGGAAACCTCCTTTACATTACATAAATAAACAATTCTTGGATGATTCAAATGACAAAACCTCCTTTTTATATATAGGAGTCTAAGGATTCACAATATAATCCAGCGGACCTAACAATAATAATATAAAGGCACAATAATAACAATAGTGGGCTTCTATGGGGCACAATAGTAACAATATGGGCACTACATGGGTACATCAATACAATAAGTGGGTTTTACTAATAACAATAAGGGGTTACACTAGTAGTATAGGGGCCTAACACAAGGGGAGATGTTGGGTGTGGTTTTTTACATATTTTATGTACATTCTTTCCCCAATTTTGATCCTTCTGTCGTCCAGGCCTACGACTTTATATGATCAATTTCCATGTTTTCTCACCTTCATAACCTATTCTATAGTCATGTTACTACTGTATTTTACTGAATAATACGATGCTTTATTATTTTTTGTGGCTAACTAGGAGAGTATTGAAGAAGTATTTTGGGAAGATCTTCTTCTTTTTTTCAGGTTTTACTTGTGCAAGAAGAAAGCCAGGGAGTAGACAAGTAGCATATATTAACTACAAAGAAGGGTAGAACAGTTAGATGTTACACCCTGGATGTTGTCACAGGTTGTTGTTACACATTGGATGTTGTTACACACTGCATGTTCTTACCCTACACGCTGATACAAAATTCCTGTGTTACACCAAGGGTGATGTCATCGGTGATGCTGTAACCTCCCGAACCGCTATTCACTAGCAGGATGCTGTTGCACCAAAGTCGAAAAATGTGGGTTCTATTCCACATAACAGCTGTCAGCAATAGGAATTGTTCATTTTGGAAGCAACAGACCCAAGTAGTTGCAATCCTAACTAATGTATATTTATATTTAAAAATAGGTTGTAACTACTTTTATTTATGATCAGCATGAGAATAATGAGATTCTCATGACTGATCTATTTCTAATTTCGGGTATGTAATAACTATAAAGGAATTTGATTTTTCATGTACAAGGACATGACATATAGAAAAGCACTATTACTATGATTCTGTAATTTTGATTTTATTTTTAATATTAATCAGCACGGTGATGTTGTTACTGCTCTTCAGCTAATTCATTAATTACTTTTGTGTTATTCCTGCGCCCTCCTGAGGAGGAAGAGACCTCCTCTTTGGTAGGGACTAGAGTGATAGAGGTAGTTTACATTCTATTTTAACTAATTGATTTATGGTTTCTCACTGTTGATGTACAAATTGTGGGTTACATTCGCTTCAGTTTCAATTTACATTATGATGTTACACTAAGTTGATCAACAGAATGGTAGTAAGCCGCTGGAGTAGATATTAGTTCCTTTGTGGCGCACCTTTACTTTGGTAGTTGCGAAGCATGATTTAATTTTGTAGAGTGTTTTTTATGTCTACATGAATTTTTTGATTCAGTGATTTTGTTAAACGGCATCTTTTATTGTTTTCTGCATTTTCTCATTCTTGGTTGTAGTGTATTGGCACAGAAAGTGCGAACTCCATTGAAACAGAAATACCTACCCTAGATTGACAATTAAATGTTGCAGCCTCGGTCAATTAGGATTAATTAAAATAGTACTACAAAAAGTGCCCAACTTAATTTTTTCTTTCTATAAAAACTCCATTCAATACTTTGATTAGCCATTGGATTATTCGATCAGTGGAAGATGTTATCACAACTTTTGTTATAGGGAGAGTTGTGATATTATAATGATCCAACATGAATTTTCCAATAATGTATTTAAAAATCTAAACGAAATTTTAATGAAATATATAAGGAAAATTAATGAATCCTCAAATTGTGAAAAAACAACTAATACTTCCCTGAGCATGCTGTAGATTTAAAATAGTTTCGAACTTCTTTCAATTCCCCAAAATAAAAGAAATGAAGACCTACAAGAATAAACAAAACATAAATAGGAAATAAATCATAAAAAAGAAAATAAAAAAATAGATGAAGATGAACCTTTTAAATGCATACCTCGAAGAAAATTGACTGTAAATTTTACCTCATGAATCTTCAATTTCTCCCGTGTTCAGCATCATCTACCTATTTGAAAAAGTGATAAGTAATGAGTTTTCATTAAATTTCATCCACCTCCAATTTACATCAGAATGCAAGAGTGGTGAAAACGAGCTCGTTGTCAGAAATACTTACGAATCAAGGATTGTCAAGTGATGACAATTCTTTGGATTTTTTTCATATATGATTAATGCAATGAATCTTTACAAAGGAAAGAGAAGTGAGTGGTTCATAAGTTTCTGATATGTTCTAAGTCATTTTTTTATAAAATGAAAGGGAATGCCCATAACAAAGCAGATTCATTACTTGCTTTATTGAAATTCGAAATGTTGAAATAGGTGCTAACATAAAAGAAATATAATTTAAATTAATGTATTCCTACTTTTAACTTAATTAAGGAAACATGACTAGGTACAATCATACTTCCAATGTAACCATTCTCTCATTTTAATTCCTGCATGCATGTATAGATCAATTACTGGTAACAAAAATAAAAATAAAATTAAACTAATGAAAATAAATTTGAAAGTATAATGTACAGTTATTGCTAATATATTATTTACAATTACCTTATCATTAAATCTCATTTCCAGTTGAATTTCAATTGGATTATAGAAATCTAGATGGATTTCCACTATTGATTGGGAGATACTCAAAAGAGAATATAATAGGCCAGATCGTGAGAATGAGCTTTTAGATACAATGGGTTGCATAAATTTGTTAGTGTTATGTATATGTGTTAAACTATTAACAATCTTCCGTGAAGGAACAATTTCCAAAAAAATTTCAAAGTGGTCTATAAAAATGGATGAAAATTTGCTTGATACAGTGGAAGATTATTAATTGAATTAGATTTTTGGTCATATTGTGAAAATACACTCTCTTTTTTATACTGCCTTTGAGAAGGTAGAAGTAATCAATAAGAAATGAACATCAGTTGTAACTGGATGATTAATAGCACTTGATGTTCACTATTAGAATGTGAAACTTCATATTTCCATTTAGGCAATACATCAATTGAGCTTTCAATACTGAGTTTCTCAATATGTCAGTACAAATTATCTAGAAATCAAAAATTAAAAACAGAAAACAAATATGAATTTAAACAAAATAAGTGAAGGAAAAATAATAAAATAAAATTGTATTTTATACTAGTGTTACAATTATTGTAAGAACACAATTGAGATTGATTTAAAACAATTTCCTTTTCACAAGAATTGGTAAAAATAATAGAATTCGAATGATTTCTAATACTAACTTTCGAATTAGAAAGATAATCATAAATATGAATAGGAATGAGATCTTGATCATCATATAAATCATAGATTGGAATGTTTTCTCAAACGTTGAAATAATGAGCATGATTAATTATTTGAAAATGAGAACTATTTAATTTTTTTTTTGAATTAGAGTGTTCTTCATTTTCACATTTGATTATACTTTGATCATGAGGATTTAATAGTGAAGTAGACAAATCAATGTCCTCAATGTCAAAGTAACTATCATAAATGACCTCACAACATTCATTAGAATTCCCTTTGATCTCATCCAATGTATCAAAACAAGAAGAAACATAAAGCACATGTTCATTAATGTTAGAAGAATGCTCAATAATTAATTCTTTATCTTGATAAAAACTAATTGGAAATTAGTTAAGATCAACCTCTTTGTTTTTTGAAATATCATTAATGTTAAGAGAAGATAAATTTCTATCAGCAAAAATATCAGGATAAAGGGAAAAATGAGAATCAAAAGAAATGAATCTAGAAGTATGAGATATCTTGTACATCTTATACATTCTATTCATTATAAATTTTAGATATGAGATCATTCATTTGTATACTTGTGTTTTCTTGAAGAATGTTGCTTCATTGTCCTGAATTTGGAATTTTCTTATCATAAAAGAGTTCAAAAATGTGTACAACAAATTGCACGTTATTGGGAACTTTGATTGTTGCTTATATTTGTTGATTTATGTTATGATTTTCTGAGTTTAACACATACTAATTTTTATATTTCAAAGTGGTATTCTCTTCAATATTGTTGCTAATAACTTCTTGCATTTGAATAGTAAAATTCTCTAAGCTTTGTGATTGAGATTCGTTGACATGTAAAGGTGCATTATGATCATTATTAATATTGTAGGAAGTGTGCATTAAATGATGGAATTGATTGTACATAATAGAGGCCACTTCATCGTCATTTGTTGAACTCTCGATTGTGTTAATGTAATTGGAAGGATTTTGAGCAAATATTGAAATAATTTCACATGGATTATGAATGGGAGGACGTGAGAAAATATGTTCATAGCAATCTAATAATTCCTCTTCCATAGGTTTTTCTTCAATTTTAAATTTCAAACAATTTAAATGAAACCTGATGGTAAAATCAATCAAAAATTAATTTTCGCATCTTTGTAAATCTTAAAAATCATCACATGCTTGTTTGTAGTTATAGTCATCAAATTTACAGAGGAGAATTGTAACAAATTGATCCCATTTGTGAATTGAGGAAATTGAAGGTGATTGACACTAGCTTCTAGCTTTTGCCTTGAATGTACAAGTAAAAATCCTGCATAAAATGCCTTCATCAATATCATGAAAAGTAGAATTTGAAAAATTTTGAATAAATTGAAAGGCATGATTAAAAGCAGAAGAATTTATCTTACCATTAAACTTTATTTCAGACAATATTCTTACCACTTCATGTGGAGTATTAGAAGATGCACGTCTAGAAATACAACTCCAAATTGGAAGTTTAAGAGGAGCCATTGTAATAAAAATAAGATGTTAGAATACAAACACTCCAATAGACAACAAGTTTCAGGCCCTCCTTCTAGCGCCAAAAACGTTGAAGCCTTGAAATGCACTACAACAACATTAGGGGATGACCACCTAGTCCGGACCTTAAAGGAGCTCCTTTTCCATTTGGAATTGTGGCTCTAACTGGTTCAACTAAGTCTAGTTACCTTCTCTCAATATCCAAAATGGCCTACAATATGACTTTCATACACCAATGGAGAAGAGACATCATATCAACTCTCTTGTTGATCACGCAAGAAAGTGATCTTTAAGTTGATTGAGGTCTCAGCCAAGCCACAACTAAAGTTTACCTCTTTGGGAGGATCACTTATACGAATGTAAAATTAAATCTAAATGCAAACTTATCCTACAATGTAAGCAAAAAGAACTAAATCCTAATCCTATCTCAATTAGGAAGATATAGACTTAACCCAACAAAGAGAAATATATTTAAGTGATTGGGATTTAAACATGTCTCACTTATAATGAATATGAAGCTAACAAAGTAGTTCAGTTAACTAACATTATGTATATAAAAATATATTCTATTCAGACACCTCTTGACTGAAATAATAAACCAACAACATTTAGGAAGAAGTTCACAAAATGATAATGATTGTTTAATCAGTAATTTGAATAATTAAACAATAATATGAGGAAGTAGTTCACGCCATATCACTATTTGTTAAACTAGTATTAAAAGACAAATTTATGATTAAATAGTTAATTAGAATTAGAATTCAACCCATAAGAGCATAGATAAATAACATATGATTGAGACAAATTACTCATGTCGACAATAGTGCGCAAATTGGAACAAAATGACACATTCCTACCATCATAAAATGAAATTAGTATTTAAAAAAATAGTATTAGAGATACTAATTTATTGAATCTATTTCTATGGCTCTGGTCTCCAACAATCTTTTACATTGCTCGAATTTTTGTTGTTACAACAAGAGCTGTAGAAGTGCAAACTCTACCCATCATACAGAATTTAGAATGAAAAAGAAAAATCCTCAATAACCCCCAGACCTGATATTTTCTCTCCTCGAACCTACAAATTTAACTATACATAAGTGCTTTTAGAATTGCAAAGGAGATAAGCCCATATTACATTCTACAATCTTCTATTTATAATAGTTTCGAAAGAATTCTTAACAAGAAAGTTTGTTGAAGAAGAAATCTATTTAATCCATTTCCATTGGCTCAAATTTCCATTCTTCTATTGTCGGAGCCTTCTCATTGATTGCAATACTTTTTTCTTCATCTTTTCAACTATTTCTTACAATACAAATGAAAACAAAAATAAAATACAAAAATAAAATCAAACTGCTAAATCTGGAGTTCAAAGAAATCCAATCAAATTCAATTAAATAAATAATCAAAAATGAAATTTGATATTTCTATTTATGCCTATGATGATTTAATTAGCCAAGGAGATTATTTACGAATGAGTATGCACTCAGAAGAAGTTGTGGGAAAATAAGAATGCAGAAAATTAAACTCTACAAAATAATTTTGTTAAAAATTCGTAGCTTGATATTATGCTAGATTTTAGATCCAATAAATGACCAAATATGGAAATGAAACTGCTCCAGAAATATTCTACACAATTTTATCTTTTCAATGAACTATCCTCGGCCTCATTTGGTCAAGTAAAACTCCATTTATGAGTTTCTGAAGTTGGTATATTAAAATTGCCAGAATTCTAGAAATTCTGTTGCGTAGAAGAAAAATCAGATTTTTTTAATTAAAAGTTAATTCTAAATTAAATTACAGTTACTAATTAATTAATGTTAGTTAATTACATCTATATTATTAAACTTAATTTATAAACTAATTATGAATAGAATTAAAAAAAATTATTTAATAATTAATTAAAATACTATTATATTAATATTATAATTGTATTATATAAAAATGATAATTAAAAATTATATAAATATATAATATTTTAATATTAATATGATATTATATTCTAATTCAAAAACTTTTAAACATAAAATTTTAAAAAATATTCGTGTAGTGTATTAGTGTGAGGAGGGCAGAGAGTATAGGATTTAGTGGAGGGTCTGGAGAGATAATGAGTGGAGGAAAAATGGAGTGCTGAGGGATATGGCATGAGGGTTATAGTGAGGCGAGTGAGGTGGAGGGATAAGGTATGAAGGTGATGCGAGGTGACATAGGCTTAAAAGTTGTAAAGAGTGAATGAGAATGATAGTATAAAATAAAAAACGGGTTGTATAAACCAAAATCGCACTATCACAAGATTTTAATATAAGCGCATAAAAACAATTTTATTTGCGAGATTTGATTGGAAATGTATTGCAATTGCAATATCGCATCACAAATTTTGATCGTGATATTTTTTTTAAATCACAATTGTTGGATCACATTTTTAGATCAGGATTTTGGATAGAAGGAAGTGATATGAAGTGGGATCTGCATGAATTAACAACCCTACAAATTGAACTACAACCACTTTATAATTTTGATATTTTGGGTTTGGAAATTTATTTTAAAATAATAAATTGTGGTAAATTATCAAAATATCAAAACATATTTTTATCTTTTGTACAATTTAGCTTGGTCATTTTGTAGGACCGTTAGTGAAAAAATGAAAAATTAATAATTAAGAACTAAATAAGAGTTAATATTTACAATGAATGACTATTGAACTTAATTAGCTATAAAAAATTAAAATTATATACATTTATTTAAATTTTTAGTCGAAGGGAGAAAACGATCAAACTTCAAAGGCTTTCCATTTACAAACCTGTTGATCAAATGAGTCAAAACAAGTATCGAAGGAAAGCTTGTGAAAAGTTAGATTCAATTAAACAATTGAAACAGAAATCCAACGAAAACTAGGAAATGAATAAACTGTAACACAATTAACTTAAATGAAAATCATAAAACATAATTAGCTAAAAATTAATGGAAAGGGTCCCCATTACTTGAAGTAATGGGGGGTGATGGGTTTTCCCTACAATAGGTTTGCAAGCTATCAAAAGTGGTCATTGTGCAACTGCTGAATGTTATCTTTCTTTGATATGTGAGCTATTGAAAGTAGTCATTTTACAGCTACCGAATTTTTTCTTTCTTTGATATTCGAGGCACCAAAAGTTGTCATTTTGTAACTAGCAAAAGTTTTCTTTCTATGACCTATGAGTAATTGAAAGTCGTCATTCTGCAACTATCTAAGGTTTCCTTTCTACGATCTACAAGATACTGAAAGTTTTCATTTTGCAACTACTAAAATTTGTCTTTCTATGATCTACAAGCTACCAAAATTAGTGATTCTAAAACTACCCAAAACTTGTCTTTCTATGATCTGTGACCTATTTGAATTTGTCATTCTGTAGCTAGATAAAGTCTTGATTTTGTAGCTACCAAATATTATCCTTCTATGATCTATGAGCTAACGAAAGTCATCATTGTACAACTATCGAAATTTGTCTTTTTGTGAGATATGAGCTATCAAAAGTCATCATTTTGCAGGTACCTAAAGTTGCTTTTTGTGATCTACAAACTACCAAAAGTCGTGATTTTGAAGCTACAAAAGGTTGTCTTTTTGTGATCTATAAGCTACCGAAAGTCATCTTTCTATGATCAGTGAGATATCAAAAGTCCTCATAATACAACTACCGAAAGTTTTATTTCTATGATCTGCGAGCTACCAAAAGTTATCATTTTGTAGCTGTCGAAATTTTTCTTTCTGTGATCTGCAAGCTACTAAAATTCATCGTTTTGGAACTACCACAAGTCATGATTCTATAGCTACCAAAGGTTGTCTTTTAGTGATTAGAAAACTACCAAAATTCGTCATTTTGGAAATTCCAAATGTCATGATTCTACAACTATAGAAAGTTTTCTTTCTGTGATATGCATACTACCAAAATACGTGATACTGTAACTATCGAAAATTGTCTTTATGTGATCAGAATGTGATTTTTGTGTTACCAAAAGTCATAATTATTCTACAGAAAGTTCTCTTTCTACGATCTACAAGCTATCAAAATCCGCCATTCTACTGCTATCGAAAGTCATGATTCCGCAACTACTAAAAGTTGTTTTTTTTTATCTACAACCTATCGAAATTCATCATTTTGTAGCTACCAAAATTTTCCTTTCTATGATATACGAGTTACCAAAAGTCATCATTATGAAGTTACAGAAAGATAAATTTATGTGATCTTCGAGCTATTGAAAGTCATCATTATGCGGCTACTAAAAGTTATCTTTCTATGATCTACGAGTTGTCAAAATTCGTCATTCTGCAGCTACCAAAAGTCGTGATTTTGTAGCTACCAAAGTTGTCTTTCTATGATCTAGAAGCTAATCAAAGTCATCATTCTCTACCTAATGACACGTGTCTTTCTATTATCTATGATTTAATGAAGGTCTTCATTTTGCAGCTACCCAAAGTCATGATTCTTCAACTACTAAATGTTGTCTTTTTGTGATCTATGATATACCAAAAATCGTTTTTATACAGAATCTATGAATTCAGACATAATTATTTTCCATATGCTTGGTGTACTGACCTAGAACAAAAAAAAATACAAATGGACTAATGTTTTGCTTAATGTAAATAGATGACAAGATGAAGCCTACCTAAAATCTGTCGTATGCTTCACTCCTTCCTTGGCTTGAATGCTTCAATCCTAGCTCCAGTTGTTATTATTAGAACATGTACAGTCAGATAATACAAGTCAATGATCCACAATATCTTTAGCATCATCTAATCACTTTATTGAATAGATAAACATGGTATTGAAATATATGAAACCATACCATCATATATAGGAAAACAAAGAGCTCTTTGCATTAACAAAATTGGAGTGAGTTACAACCAAAAGTAAGTGTTGATCTAGTAAAAGGGCTCCTTCAAGTTGACTTGTCCATTCCTTGTCATAAAGTTCACCTCTAATCACCCTCACATATGGAAAGATATATCTCACATCAGCAACATAAGGGTATAATTACTCTCCAAAACCCATCCCCTTTCCTATTGATGGAAGTAAATATATAAGTGAAGGAGGTAGTTCATGAATTCTTGATTGTTTTCTAATCTGGGATTGAGATCCATTGATGGGAGGATAAGCTCAAGGTATAAGGGATGAAAAATACAAGGTAGGATGAGATAGGATTTGAGACTATTATCTAGGGTAAATGGTTACAGCCAATCCTAGAAGATTCTAGAAGAAGAGGCTCAAGTATTCTCTCTCTTTTTTTGTATTTATAGAATCAACACACCTCAACACTGAGCAATCTGTTGGTGATCAACATGGGTATTATCACCAAAAAATGGTCACCTAGGCAATTATAACTAGGTGGATCGAAATACACCATCTAGGATTAATTTTATCATAGTAAAATCACTTTTACCATAGAAAATAATTTAGTAAACCATTTTATTAAATTATTTTTTGATTAAAATAAGAACCCCGTGAGAATAATTGAATAAATCATTATTTATTTAATTTTCTTTAGGAATAATTATTAAATCATTGTTTGATAATTATTCCTTGTCACATTTGACTAAATCTACTAAGAATAATTAAAGTAAATTACTATTTATTTATTATTTCTTATTTCCATTATTGGAATAATTGTTAAATCACTATTTTTATTTCAATTTCAAACCATTCTTAATCCTCGCGAAATAATTAATAAATCATTTTATTTGTTAATTATTCCCAAATAAATATATTTGACCATTTTGAATATCTTTTCCTCTCAAAAAAATATAATAAGGTATTCCTAATGGTTAGATCATGATGTGCTCACTATAGTTTTATTATTCTCCATTTTCGAGATTAACTCAATAATGTGTTATAAATATGATGGTTTTCCATTCATTCTTCACCATGATCATTGCCATCATCACTATTATCATCTCTTTTCACTTGAGCTCCCATTTGAGTTTTGCACATTATTTTGGCTTTTTCACATATTGAGAGAGAGAATCGATTACTGAAGCATCAAGGAAATCAAATTACCCATCCCACAAACGGGGATTTGCAGACTATTCTTGTAGATCTCCTTCACTGAGGGTTATCAATAAAAGATTTATTCATTTTAAAGTATTTCCATTTAGGTTGTTGCATTGGATATATATATATATATATATATATATATATATATATATATATATATATATATATATATATATATATTCTTGCAGTTTTGGATCATATATGTTGTTTTTGTTGTAGTTTTTTCATGTTTTATTATGGATCTGAAGCATAAACATCCACAAATTATTGTTAGGGTCATGTGTCATCTAGTGACTTAAGTGAAGTGTTTTGGGTACACCTTCAAGAAATTTCACACTAAAAAATGGCAACTCCACTAGTGTAATAACAACATTCTTGGGTGACTGAAGTTTTAGTAAATTTCATGGTTTTCTCTAGCTAGTTTTAGCCTCTCAATTTCTATTTATTGTATTATTTTCTTTTTGTCAAATTTTCAGATTCTGGTGGTTTTCTGGTTCTTTCTGCAAGTCACAAGTACCAGGAAAGTAGGAGGTGGAAAAATTTGTGTGAGATCTATCAACTGAGAGTCCCGAGAGAGAAATTCACTTTTCACTCTGAAATTTACATTCTAGAGTGCACTTTTTGGCCCAAAAATTGTATTTTCCACTATTCTAGGTTAGTAGCTGCCTTTTGAAAAATTTCTAGAAAATTTTCAGATTTTTTTTAGATTTTCTGAGAGCGTTGTGTGTAGAATGGGAATAGTTTATTATCTCTGTTTCAGTCTCCCCTAGGCATATATTATCTTATTTTTTCTCTTTGATGACCCCTAGGGTTCAGAGTACACCTCCACATTATTAGGAAGAGATTAGCTGAGTAAGGAGTCTATGGTTTCATAATTTTTAGTCAATGATTTTTAGAGTCTGCTCCATTAACCTTCAACACTTTTGGATAGGTTTATTTAAACTTTTCTCTCTTTATAGTTTGGGTTTTTCCTTTCCCCCTTGGGATCCCCTTGAGCATCCTAGGTTTTGGATCTTCATACCTACCCATTGCATCATTTGTCACCTCTAATTTTTTTTGTGTCTGCACCATTAACAACATATTAGTGCCTCTTATGGTGAAGTAAAATTATAAGTGCGGAAACGAACAAATTCCTCTAACCCAATAATGGGTCTAGCCACAACAAATACATTATGTGAAAGATTTCCTTAGGTTAGAATCAATCAAGAGGGCCTACCTCTTGGTTGCTTATCCTGCTTGATGATATCCTCACTTTCTCGCTCCAGCAATCTCTCACTCCTTTTTTCAAGCTCCTGAAACAAGTAAACAAAAATAACACACAAACATAATAATAGACAAATTGCAATTTAACCTACTTAATGAGTCAAGAAGTATCAGGAAATGAATATGTAATATTACAAAACATGTAGGAAATAAATCGATATTTGCATATATTAATATCAAAGAGTGATTACAACTATTTTCCTTGACATCGCAGTCTTTTTCTGACAAGACCAGGTTCCCACACACTTCTGCTAGCATTCCATGATGGCTTCAAACAATAATAGTTTAAGGGATCTTCCCTTTAGAATTACTCCAAACCAAACACACTTCTCCCTCACACAAGTAAATGGCTACAACTTGGAATAGCTTTCTTTTCTAATCAAAATAGTATACTCACACTTAGCCAACACTGTAACTAGCTTGTGCTTAGGAAGAAGTGAGGTTTATATATGAAATATGGATGGGAGATAGATCCTCTTCGCATGGGAGAAGGACTTATCCCTTGAGGTAGTTCCATAATTATAGGGGAAAGGAGCCCAAAATATCATCCTTGACCCCATCCAGCCAAACCATTTATGGGACATTCGTTACGGAGCTTCTAGAGCTAGAAGCTTCAGCTCTAATTTAAAAAACTTTCCATAATAGGACTAGTATGACTGGAACACTGCTCAGTCACAATAATCGATGCAGGGAATAGTGCTAATCTCTGTACATAGGCATGGTGTAGAAAAAGGTCATTGGCACCAGTCTTGTAAATTAGGCAAAACAAAAGTTTCAGGAGACACGGTGCAAAAGGGAAATGATCTGCTCATGGAGAGGGACATAATGGGAGTTTCTCCATGATGGAAAAGCATGCGGGATTCACTGTAGAGGTCCTCCAGGATCAAGGAATGGGGAGTATAGGGATAGTGGCAAAATGTTTTGTAACAAATGCCCCCTAAAGCGTGAAGGCCGAACTGGAGTGAGGGATGAAATGATTTATAAATCAGTGCGGGGAACCGGTTTTCCATCGGAAAACCTGCAAGCAGTACAAATACATATACATAAACTGAGATCTATATCAAATGATACATGAATCATGGCATTGACACATCCATCTAGAGAATGATCATTTAAATGGATCCAGGTATGGGCACATCCATCCGTCAAAGAGGATCATAATGAAACTGAGGTATGGTCACAGCCATCCAATAATGAGAAGGATCACATATGATAACTCATTGTTTTGTCGCAGCGAGCCATATGATAGAGACATGCATATCATCATAACCATTTCACTTCGCCTCGCAACCTAGAATTTTGTGATCTAAGTCCATGGTCTAGCACTTTAACACAACCCGATCATGGAAGCTCTAAGGTATTGGAAGGGAGTCTCTCGGTTAACTTCCCAGATAATGAGTCGATGTCGACAGAAATTGACTGTGTTGAAGGAGGGCCATAATGAATCCCACATCATTGACTGTTATTAGGAAAACTAGTGTCTATTAAGAGCTACTAGTCCCACTAAGATGGGTGGCTATATTAGAAACAAATAGATTAAAGTTACTTGTGTTTTCCTTTATGATAGATAGATGAGAGAGAAGTAGAGAGTACCAACCTCAGTCTTTCGCTTGGCTCCTTGCTTGTTTCCTCCCTCCTTTGACAGAGATTCACCACTCCTTCCTTACTTGTCCTGCTTCAAAGAAAACCTGTAGAGTCAAAGTAGCATAATACCATCAAAGCATAGAGATCTATAACCATAAACAATATAGGGTGAGATGTATATTAACCATACAAATGCATATATCAATACAAGATTCAGAGATATACAAGAATATGGAGGAAAACTAAAATAGCTTTATTGATAGAAGTAGTAGAAGAGAGGATTACAACCCATTGGTCTGACCCAGCACCATCCTCCCAGCATGAAAGCCCTCTTCACCTCATACAAAGAAAAATCACCCAACAATGTCTTCAAAGAGAAACCAACAACACTTCCTTGCAAATTACAAAATTCCATCCTTTGGATCTCCTGGATGAGGGATCGATATATAGATGTTTACAGGAGAGTGAGTCAGCTTTTGGGATTTTGATTAGTGTCATTTCACTGATAGTTCTTGGTTCCACTTGGAGATTTCAGATCTCTTACTCATCCCTGGGCGAATTCAAAGTGGCAAGTGTCATATGAGCAGTTTCTAGAAGATTCTCTGGGTTTCCACCTAGAAAACTACTTATGCCATTTGTCTGCTCTCACTCATCGCACCCTACAGAAGGGCTTTCCAGTATGCATCACACCCCCCGTGTGTAATAGGTGAGATGCATGCACCCTATACATGGAGCAGTCTGTATGGTCCTGGTTTGTCCAGTTCTGAGAAGTTTTTCATGGAGAACTTTTGGGAGATGATGTAATCAATTGACCTTGTTCCTTTAGGGTATGAAACAACACTTTTAGGGGTTTAGAAGCCCTTGGTTTATGGACATATGTGATTGGGTTTGCAGTGCCCAAATATGTGTATAACAGTTGCCCCCTAAAGCATGACGTCGAAATCCTTTTGATGTCAGGTAAAATGCTTTATAATGAGGATCCGAGGTTTTTCGAACTGGAAGGTGACCTGTAATAAGATACAATACAATGCATTCTCTTCACAATATTTTCATGATCTAGCTAAGGCGGGAATTCCCATGCCCAGCGTTATAAATTCATATTCATGTACATAAGAAAAACAATCATCTGTGTGGAAAACTGATGATTCTGGTAGAGCCATCATCCTTTAGTTTGGATGATTATCTATGCAGCAATAATGTACATTTGATGTCTTTATTTTCCTTAATAGATTGCATCCCGGATGGATGAAACTAGATTCGGGGTCTTCAAACTCATTCAATCTTCACCTGAAGTACAATTTGATCCATGTGAAAAGATGTTCTGATGTCGAACATGGAAAGACATCACCTGATTACCAGCCAATGATGTAATCTGTTAAGAAGTGTGAGAGGAATCACTGATAATGATGATGACCCTCAAGGTACTGTAGTATAATTCACGTGGTGTGAATAGATGAGCTGATGTCGAAAACCACATAAAATCTTTCGGTCAAAGGCCATTGATGTAAACCTATCGCTGGAAGTGAGAAACTTGCCGTTGAGGCATGAAAGCTTCAAAGTACTGAAATGGTTGTCCCCTACTCAAATTCTTGGATAATGAGCTGATGACAACAAGAAGTGACCCATCATAGGAGGGCCTTAATGAATCCCACATCTACAACATGGAACAAAGAAAATGATTTTGTGGAGGTGAAAATGCTCTGATGATACAAGGTTCAGGGTGGTGGTCATGAAAAATGGAGAGTGAAGGTATCACAACAGATGAGACGTTGGCTAGGTTGGTGAATTCTATGAGTGAATTCTCTTGAACATACCGACGATGCTGAAATGGATTGGTAGCGTTAACCCCAAGGTGGATGGTATGGTGGACCAATGGTCATATGACCGGTGAACGGAATAACCCAACCTGACTCAATCATGGTGACGGAGTGAAAGTGTCATGTTCAAGAGCGACCTACTACCAATGAAGATGTTCAAGTTTTCTTCCCTTTTTCCCCAGTCATTGCTGACCAGTACCTCTTTATTCTTATCAAGATTGAGGAGGATAATATGCTTGTTCTATAATTTTCCCTTCGGGGAAACCCGTCGCTATGTTTTAATGAGCCTAGCGATGGTGAAACTCGATCTTTTCTGCATGTACAAGTTTGTCACTATTGTTTTAACGAGTTTAATGACAAATATAACTCGGTCCTTTTCAATTTTAGAGAGTCTAAGAAGGGATGTAAAGGAAACTCCAGTGGTCCTTTTTCATAATGTAATCCCTTAAGTCTAAAAAAGTGTAAAATAATGCGAAAGGGATGACTTTTTGATAGTTTTAACGATCCGAACAAGACAAGTGCTCGATCTTTTTGTGTAATAATCCCTCAGGTCCAAAAAGATTAAAATCTAAAGGAAGGATAGCACTTCTGGTTTCTTGAATGAGATGGAGAGGCCAACTGCTCGACAATCTTTTCATATGTTATGAGTCAGATGAAAAGAGCTTAAAGGAGACTTGTTTTTTGAGGAACGAGTCATGTTCTTGGATAGCAATTGGTTCCAGGTAAGGTTTCGAACTTTTCAATCACAGCAGTGGAAAGAGGGTGGCTAATAAAATCACTCATTGTAATTGTTCCTCAAAAGGGTAAACAATCAAATGGAGGTGTATGATTGGCTAAAAAAGACTGGAGGTGATGCTAAGAACACGACCAAGGTTCAAAAGTTGATAGTCATGTGAACAAAATGGTTACTTATTGGAGGTGGGGTTCATTTTTTAATGAGCTTGAACTTTATGGAAACATTTTCTCATTGCTAGGTTTATTTTTTGACGAGCTTGAACTTTGCGTAAAACTACTCATGGCGAGGTTTATTTTTTAACGAGCTTGAACTTTGCGTAAAACTGCTCGTGATAATAGTAAGAGACGTTGACTTCACCATTAACACTATGTTCTTTTGAAGGTCATGCTGCCTGTTCAATTACTCCATCAAATTGATTAGAAATGTGAATACATGCTTGAAAAATGAGTTAAAAACCATATTTTACTCGAACTACGTAAATAGTAACATAAAAATAGTTTTTACCTCTCATTTTTACCATTTCATTCAAATTTGGTATTCTTGGAGCTTTGGAGGAGTTTTCCCCTTGATTTTCACCAGCTGATTCTGGGAGATTCTGTGGACTATTTTCAGTGCTGTCTAGACCAGGTAGGAGCTAACCCTGAGCTCTTCAATTGCATTCTTTCCTTTTTTGATTTTGAGCATGCTTTCCTGTTCTTCTAGGCCTCTGGGGTTTGAACAATTCATTCTCTCCCCATCGCACCCAATGTATATCGAAAGGTGCGATGCATACTGAGCTGGCCATTGGCTAGTCAGGACGCATCTCACCTAGTACATAGCTAGGGTGCGATGGGCGCAAAAGGGCAAGTTTATGCACTGTTTTTCATGGAAATTTTTGCCTGTTTTTTCCTAAATCAGGATCCTAATTCTTCTCTTGTTTGTTTTTCAAAGATTCATTGGATCAAGATGGTCATTACATGGGATGAACATGAGCATGAAGAAGAGGACATGGTTGCTTTACATGATCCAGGTATGGTGACTACTTTGTGGAACTGTTGTTTGCTCAAATTCTTTCGCATATCCAGCATGAGGCAAAAATTCAATTTGTTGCAATATTTTCTCGATGCATGGGATCCTAACAACCAAGTGTTCCAGCTTTGAGGTCAATCCATCCCTTTGACACTTGAGGATATCCTCCTCTTGACCGGTTTATTGAGGCATGGTGCCCCTCTCTCACTATTAGGATCCGCCCGTGGAGATGAATCTGTGAGGGATTATATTCACCGATTATGTAGAGATGGATCTCAGCCGAGCAGGGACGGCAAGATCAGTATTCATGATGTCACTAACCGGTCCTTGAGGACTATCTTATTCACCTTTTCTAGATTGGCTGGTAGTGCAGCTCTTCATTTGGCCAACAGGTCCTATATGCAGTATGCTCTGGAATGCCTTGAACCAAAGGTATTCAACTGGTGTGATGCAGTACTTCCAGTTATAAAAGAACAACTCACCAAGGTGAAGAATGGAAGATCTAAGAACTTTGGTTATGGTTCTATTCTCACCACCTTTACCTTGGAGAGGATCCCACTGATGTAGCCACAGTATATTTCACTCGGACCATCAGTACCAGTGGAACTATGGATGCAGACATGGGTCAATCTTATGGCCAGACATGCTAGTCAGTCACAGATTTCATTCTCTGATGCCTTCTTTGAGTGGTTTGACCATCAGGAGATGGTCTTTGCTGAGTATCCATATGTTGGGATGGATTTCCAGGGTGACCCAGATTTGGTGTTGTCGGCCGACGAGCAGTGGGGTGTTATAGGTAAATGTTCTGACCATATCCCTGTTTATTGTTTTTATAATGTTCTTATGTATTTTAATGCTATCAAGACTAATCAAACTCATATATTTATGTAGATATTGGACCCGTGTGACTAACAGTTTACGCGAGGGTAGCAGCTGCCATTCCAGTAGGAGAGGCTGTAAGGAGGGCTATCCTCTGCGATATAGACATAGCCAAGACCCTTGCAGTATTGCAGGATCATATCGAGGGTCTCACCCTTGGCATCTAGGATGTGAGGAACGAAAAGTTACCTCTGAGATTACAACACCATATTATTGGTGTGGAGTCGATGGACTAGGCTCTTACGTATGATCGCACAGGCAGTGACTTTTATCACCAGCACCATTAGTCTAGGGTGCTTTTCTAATTTTTTTGAGTTTTTGGGTCATGTGACATATTTTGTCTTTGACACAAAACATTTTGACAAACTATAAACAGTTATATATATTTTTGATTTTCAGAGCTTTATTTCGGTTAAGTTATATGATCCTGATGCAAATGTTGATCGAAATGCTTTCTTTTATAAATGCAGCAAATGTCTATCTAACACATAATTTTCTAATGAATCATTTAATGTATTTAAGTTTCTGGAAATGTGTTGATATTGAATAAAATCAAATTGCATTTTCAAAATCCTGACCCTTAGGAACATACGATAGATAGCTGGATTCTGAACAAAATATATGCTAGTAAGCTGTAGGATGACAAGTTGTGAGTCTAGATTGAAAAAAAGTCGGCGTATGCCATGATGGCATCAGAGAGAAGTTCTATCAATGCGCTATACTCAGTGATGTTGTTCGTTGATTGAATAATGCATACTCCTCTGAAACTCACTAATTCACTGCTTGGATCAAAAATGGCCCAAGCCACAGAAAATAGGTTCTGCGTACTACGACTAGCTCCATCAGCATATCCAATGAATGATTCCAATAGGTTCGACATCTGCAACAAATGCAAAATATGGATTACCTAACCAAAATGATCACTCTTGATGAAAAAAAATGTAACAAAAGCATATGAAGAGGTCACTACACTTAGTCAAGCATAGTAACGCTTAAGGTACAGCCTGTTTTGGGGTTGCGGCAGTGGAATTCCATTGTAATGTATAGCTCGTAGGCTCCTGTTGCTAACACTTGTTTAAAAATGTAAGGACCCATCCACAAATATTGGAACTTACCTGCTCCAAATTTATCAAATTCCTGATCATAAAGCAAGACCAAGTCACCTTCTGAGAAGGCACGGGGTTCGACATTTTTGTCAAACTGTGCCTTAACTCATTTCTTATGGGCTTTGTTAGCCAAGGTGGCATCACGACGGGTTTCATCCAATTGGATTAGTTCCAAGAAATGAGCCTCTTCCTTTGAAGTTCTAGGGAGAAGGTTGATTGCGAGCTTGAGAGATGAAATCTCACATTGAATGGGTAAGATGGCTTCCAGGCCATAAACTAACTGGATGGGTGTAAACCCGATCGCATTTCTTACGAAGGTTCTGTATCGCCACAAGGCCGAGTACAGGATTAGGTGCCAACTTCGTTTGTGGACTCCGATCATCCTTTGTAGCATGCACTTTAGGACTTTGTTGATGGCCTCAACTTGTTTGTTAGCTTGCAGATAATACAGAGTAGAACTGTCGTGGGAAAATCCTAGTTTGGCAGCCAATTCGACCATCATGTGACTATGAAAATGTGATCCATGATCTGTGACTATAGCCTGCAGAACACCAAACCTAGAGACTACATGACTAAAAAAGAAAAGAGCAGCTGTTTTTTTACTGTTGTTTAATGTAGGCATCGCCTCTGCCCATTTCATAAAATAGTCAACTGCGACTATGATATACCCATGCCCCCCGGCCGAGGTGGGGTTACATGTCATGAAATCTATGCCCCATTTGGAAAATGGCCCAATAGCAACTACTGGTTGCAAAGGTGCGAGTGGTATTCTGGTTTTGCAGTCGAAGATTTGACAAGCATGGCAACTTCTGACTGCAGTTATACAATCTTTGAACATTGTTGGCCAAAAGTAGCCTACTCGTAAGATCTTTTGTGCGTGGCGTAACTAGATTGATGCCCCCCACACACACGTGAATGAAAATCATTTAGGACTTTTTCGGCCTCCTCATGGGTGAGGCACCTTTTCAGAACTGTATCGATACCATGACGATAAAGCATATCATCGACGATCATTTAGTCTTTTGCTTGGTATCGAGTACATCGTTGTTCAGAGTGAGAGGTATTAGGCATGTATTTTTGGGTTTGGAGATAGATGATTATATCTCCGTACGACAGATCACTTGACGATATCAGAAACAAAGATTCATCCACGACTGTTGCTTTGGAAGTTGAATCATTGGATGACGATGGGAAATCACATAATAACTCCGCGAAAACTAGAGATTTCTTTGATTTGGATTTTACAAATTCTAGATCAAACTCTTGCAAAATAGCTATCCATTTTGAATATTTGCCCCCAAGTAACTGACGCGATAGAATGTAAGTCATTGGGTTGCAATCTGATAAAATTATAGTTTTGCGAAAGAGGATATAGTGTCGAAATCTTTATACTGCTTGAACAGCTATGACAGCTAGATTTTCAACATAGGAGTATTTTCTTTCTGTATCATTTAAGTTTTGGCTTAAATAATAGATAGGATGTTCGATTCCATTTTCCTCTTGAACTAAAACCATTGTGATGGTTGTATCTGCTGCAATTAGATACAGGTTAAAGTCCTTTTGATAATCAGGAGCGTACATTAATGATGCTTTTATTAGGGATTTCTTTAGAGAATCAAAGGAAGCTTGCACAACCTGATCCCAGTTGAAGGGTACTTCTTTTTCCAAAAGATGCATATAACCTTTAGCAAGTTCGGCATAATTTGGAATGAACCTCTTCAGAAAGTTCGCTTTCCCTTGGAGTTTTTGAATTTGAAGAAAATTTGAAGGTGGAGGCATATCGATGATTGCTTGAACCGTGTATGGTTCGAGTCAAATTTTGTCCTTAGAAACTACGAAGCCAAGTAAACAACTAGAAACGACACAAAACACACACTTGTGTGGATTGAGTCATATCTTTTAGTGTCAGCAATGTAGAAATATAGCTCTCAAATGCCGTGGATGATCAGTCCGCTTTCGCGAATGAGCTGGAAGATCATTGAGATATGGTTGAATGATGTTTTTGATGTCATGGAAGGCATAATTCATAGCCCTCTGAAAAGTCGCCCCTGCATTATTTAAACTGAAAGGTAATCTATGGTAGGTGAATGTGCCCCATGGACATATAAATTCATTCTTCGACTGGTCCTGTAGGTTGATATTTATTTGATTATAGCTGGAAAATCCATCCATAAATGAAAAGAGTTCGCATCCGACGCATTCATCAATTATCTGGTCGATGAAGGGTGTAGGGTAGTTATCCTTTGGACAAGCTTGATTTACATCCCTATAATCAACTCACACTCTAATCGTTCCTTTCTTTTTCATCATAGGAACAATATTCGATACCCAATCAGTTAGAGGAACTGGGTAAATGAAGCCAACATGTAAAATCTTTTCAACTTCTACCTTGATGGCATTGGCTTTCTTTGGTTGCACCTATCGAAGCCGTTGTTGTACCGATTTAACATATGGATACATCTTGATTTCATGTTCAACTATACTCGAGTCAATGCCTCGCATTTCTTCGTACGACCATGCAAAGACATCTTTGAATTCACGAAAAGAGAGTGCAATATATTTCTAGTTCTGAAGAAGAACAAGATTTGCCGACATGAATATTCTCTACAACATTAGGTTTGATCGAGATATTTATGGCAATAGTTTCTTCAATATTGGACATATTTTGCTCAGAATCCACCTTGTTTACAGTATTTGATAGAAAATAAAAAACTGAAGGATGATCAAGGTCGTTGGAATAATATTCGTTGTAAACCGGAAGATGGGAACGATGGTGGTAATCTTCCCGTGGTACCTCTTCTATCATGATCGACTGAATAATTCCTTCATCTGTAGAATGTACATGTGACCAAGGATCTGAATAGGTGCCATACTCCTTTGTCCTATCCACCCAAACACTCGATGAGCATTGATTTGGGTTTGCCACCCAGGCTGAGAAAATTGATTGCTACAAAATCTCTATTGGTCTTGGAGGCAAAACTTGTTGATGATCCATGCTAAAAAAATGTTCGAAAATCTTCTGAATGAAAGATATCATATTGCAGGTTCCTACTGCAGCCACTTCCACCAGATTATTCAGAGGCGGTAGGGAAAAAGTACCCATCAAGGTACGGTCTTTCAATAGCCCTACTTCGACATTTTGGAGTGAATGAGAGCTTCCATGGATCATTGGAATGCTTCCTGTAACTTGTGAACTGTCGGGGAGAAAGGTTTGTTGATCAACGATTGTAATTCCTCCTTAGAAAGGAAATGCAATCTTCCTAAAGAAAGTTGATACAATAGTAGCCATGGCATATATTCAGGGCCTTCCTAGTAAGATATTGTAATCGAGGTTTCCATCGATAACTTCGACGTCAACTTCTACTATTTTTCCCCCTAGTTCAACTTGTAAGTTACTTAAAATCTCGTACGAGGTGTATGTTCGTCCATTGAATGCTTTTAATGTCGTTGATGATCTTGACAAGGGTGGTGATCCTAAAGTTTTCTAGCAACTAATTGACATAATGCAGGTAGATTCCCCCTCGTCAATAATTGTTCGATGACCAATTTTGTTAAGGGATTTCACTTGAATGAGGAAAGCGAGTTGAGTTGGTAACTGAGGTTCAAATCCTTTATGATTAAATGCCACAAGATTGCAATCTATTGGGTCAATCCCACCTATTGTTGATAATAGAGCCTGCTTTTGGAAGGGGCAATTTTATAGTACTTCAAGTGTCGACATAGCGGATGACGATTGGGCCAGATCCTCTACTATATTATAATTCTGTTCTGCTCGGGCATGAGGATTAAATCTTGATTTGTGTACTACTCCCTTTGGCAGCTTTATCATTAGCTCAGGAACGATGGGTGGCACAACTTCGGTTGAAGTTGTTGTCGAACTACTAGGTTGATCTACAGCCTTGTTGTTCGACAGCTGTGGATTCCCGTAATCTTTGTTCCTTGTCGATATCAAAGCATCATTTTTCTGTTTCGAAATGGACAACATAAGCACTTGGGATGGGGAAGCATTGTCGCTAGCAACTTGGGATGGGGAAGCATTGTATTACGATGCCGAAATACATCTCTAGCCTAGACTTCTAGATGTTGTGCGTTAGGTTCCAAAGCGTTTTTATGTTCATTGAAGTTTATTTTACAGTTGATCTTTCTTAAGAAGTTTTCCTTTAAGGTTCACCACGTGATGTAGATATAAAATTCCTAAATATGTAGTCTAAGATGATAAACAGTCGTTTACTTTCTTTTTGCAATGAAAATCCTAGCTACTAAGGAAAGAGAAACGAAATTATTTCAACATAGAGTAGAGAGCACACACTAGATGCACTTTTACTAAATCAATTTCAGCATGCAGTCTTAATGCAAATGCACATGCATGTATTGTTTTTCAGTTCTCCTTAATGTGAGAATGACAAAAAAGAAAACAAATTATAGATTTGAACTATTCTCTTTCAAAGCGATAGTAGTAACAATTTTCTTTTCAAAAAACGAAAGTAAAGCCAAGACAAACTTTGCGATTTCAAATTCAAACTGCTTTCGACACTTGAAATACTAATGATTCAAATCAAATACAATGGAAAAAGTGTAATCGATCTTCTAAAAGAGAAATGCTTTGTAATACTCTTTTTCTTGACTGAAAACGACACTTGCAACACTTTCAAATCAAAAGATGACAGTTCGATTAAGCTACTATTTGCAAAGGAGAACTATAAATGATGAAAAAATACATAAAAAACATTCACAATTCCTTCTGATGGAGTTTGAATAATGCAAAGGAAGATGTTTTCAATAGAGATATACTGATCACATACAACAAAACTACTGAATAAAGTTGAAGACAGTGAAGAAAAAACAAAAATCAGGAGGCAGAAATAGTCTCATCTGATCATCACACCTGTAACATAGGGAAACAACGGTGCATCTCACCTACAGCACACGAGAGGTGTGATGCATCAAGACTGCCAAGAAGAGACAATGTGATGGTCCAGGGATGAGAGTGAGCTTGGTTTTTGCTCACAGTTTGCAGCGAAGTTTAGGCATTTAGGCTGAACTAATGATTGCTAGTGAACACAAAGTATAGGGGCTGATCTAATGAGGTTATTTGAGCTACCACTAGGGCACTTAGGATGTGTGCAAGCTAGATGTTCAGTTCATAAACCAACCTGGAGATTGACTGAAGTAGCGTTGATCTACTTTGCGTTTGCATAGCAAAAGCAGTTCGAAGGCTAGCTAGCTTAACTTCAGGCTCCGTCTGTGGTTTATAAAGAAAACAACAGTAACAAAACAAACAAACTATTCCCTCCCCAGTGGAGTCACCATTTCGTTATCAGGAAAACTAGTGTCTATTCAGAGCTGCTAGTCCCACTAAGATGGGTAGCTCTCTTAGAAACAAACAGATTAAAGTTTCCTCCCTCCTTTGATAGAGATTCACCACTCCTTCCTTACTTGTCCCACTTCAAATAACACACGTAGAGTAAAAGCAACATAATACCATCAAATAATAGTGATCTATAACCATAAACAATATAGGATCAGATGTATATTAACCATACAAATGCATATATCAATACAAGATTCTGAAATATACAATAATATGGAGGAAAACTCAAATAGATTTATTGATAGAAGTAGTAGAAGAGAGGATTACAATCCATTGGTCTGACCCAGTGCCATCCTCCCAGCATGAAAGCCCTCTTCACCTCATACAAAGAAAAATCACCCAAAAATGTCTTCAAAGAGAAACCAACAACACTTCCTTGCAAATTACAAAATTCCAACCTTTGGATCTCTTGGATGAGGGATCCATATATAGATGTTTACAGGAGAGTGAGTCAGCTTCTAGGATTTTGATTAGTGCCATTTCACTGATAGTTCTTGTTTCCACTTGGAGATTTCAGATCTCTTACTCATCCTTGGGCAAATTCAAAGAGGCAAGTGTCATATGAGCAGTTTCTAGAAGATTCTCTGGGTTTCCACCTAGAAAACTGCTTCTACCATTTGTCTGCTCTCGCTCATCGCACCCTACAGAAGGGCTTTCCAGTATACATCACACCCCCTATGTGTAATAGGTGAGATGCATCACACCCTATGCATGGAGCAGTCTGTATGGTCCTGTTTTGACTAGTTCTGAGTAGCTTTTCATGGAGAACTTTTGGGAGATGATGTAATCAACTGACCTTGTTCCTTTAGGGTATGAAACAACACTTTTAGGGGATTAGAAGCCCTTGGTTTATGAACACATCTGATTGGGGTTGAGGTGCCCAAATATGTCTATAACATCGACGTGAGACAAGAGGATGCACAATGTTTTTTGGATGATACAGAGAATCAGAGTTAAGTGTAACTACAGAAGGATCAATCTTGAACATATCAACAACACATCTAGAAGTTTGGCAGCTTTAGGATCCATGGGATCAGTGGTCATGATGACATAGCAGAGATCAAATGGAAGGCAAACCGAATGACCCAAACCGAGGAAGGTTAACGATGCAGAGGAAGATTTCCCAAACTGACACGAAGCAAAGAGTACCATGTTCAAGAGTAAGCTGTTGACACGACTGATAGATTTCCAAATTTCCCCCCACCATTTCTACCGAGTACCCCAATTAATTTTTAAGTGCAAGTTTTAATGGGAAAGCATATGCTTTCACTGTACGTTCATCCTTCAAATGAATCCGACTTAGTAAGTTTAACGAACCCTAGGAAGGAGAAGCTCTTGTTCATCATGGTGATGAATCCGATGTCGTTTAATAGTTTAACAAGTTCGACAGAGGTGTAACTCGATATCTTTTTCATGTTTAGAGAGTTTGAAAAAGACACATAAAAGAAAACTCCACATGGTCCCTTTTTGTATGTTTGTGTCTCTCGAGCCTGAAAAGGTAGAAAACAATACTTGAGAGAACCGCTTGACCATTTTAGTCAAGGAGTACCCTTTTTCTTAAATGGTTCCTCCCAACTCGACAAATGTGTAAACTTATACTGGGTGCATGACGTTTCACATCCATTAGCAAGTTTGAAACGACAAGGGCTCGACCATATTTTCATTTTTAAAAGAGTCAAAAAAGAGATGAAAGTGGACCCCCCATTTTTATTCTCTTTAAAAAGTCAAAAAGGGAAAAATACTCGGCAATATTTTCATATGAATTTAACGAGTCAAGAAAAGAGCTAAAATGTGACGAATCACCATCGTCAAGCATCCATCACCTGTTGCTGCACAAGTAAGGAAAAGCATATTACCGAGTCCTTGAGGTAAAATAGGTGAAAAGTATTTACAAAACCTGATATTTTTATTAAAAATTTAATAAAGAGGGAGACATAAATATATTTTTACCATTTACCATTTTACCTTTGCGGTGAGTACTTTTTACCCACTTTTTCCCTAGTTTTTCTGGAGCAGATTGTGGGAGATCCGAGAGGTCAATTGACGACCCGTCAGTTCTAGGTAACAACCGAAGCCCTAAGCTCCATTTTCATCCTATTCATTTATGTTTTTAGCCATTATTTAGGATTGTTAGGGAGGTTTTCGAGAAAAATTTTCACCCTTGGTTGGTGCGATTTCCGGGAATGGATTCGTACAGGCCGAGGGTTATTTGCATAACGATCCACACCGACTAATGCGACTGTTTCTAAAATAGGTGCACCAATTCTGTAGATAGGGAAAAATCATTGTTTCTCAAGAACTGACTATTAAAGCTTAAATTTTATGTGCCAAAATTGATGATTGACTCAATAAATGGCTTTTGCAGGAGAGAAATTGCTAAAAATGGTCAATTGGAAGGAAAGAGAACATGAAGATGTCGACACCTAGGCATTGAATGATCCAAATTGCCTGGAGGATTTGAGGGCTTGAAGGCTCCTCAAATGTTTCCTTACACCAGGGATGCGGGTCCAACTCGAGTTGCTTCGATACTTGATAAGCCTTTGGAACATCAATCACAAGTTTTTTGTCATTGGTGACCAAGAGCTTGAGTTGAAAACTTCAGATATCTACTTCATCACTGGAATGTATCGCAGAGGTGAGCCAGTGAACTTGTGTGGGTCACATCTAGTTGGGGCAAGCATATCTTCCCTACTTGCTGAACATTGTCCTAAGTCCTTGAAATCCAAGAGTGGTAAGATAGATATTTCCAGTGTGTGGGATCTGACATTGAGGGTACTTATGTTGAATATCAACAAAGTGGCAGGGTCCCAGGCAGAACATGAGACTAAAAGGTCGAATTTCCTTTATGCTATTGACTGCATAGCTCCTACAGTCTTCAACTGGGGAGAGGCCATGAAGATGAACATCAAGAACTAGCTTTCCAAGGCCATGGCGGGGAATCTGAAGCAATTTGACTTAAAATCAGTACTTGTGACTTTCTTCATGGAACGACTACCACTATTCCAGTATCAGTTGACTGAGGTTGATACTCCTGTGCCACACGATTTGTGGATGGCCCGCTGGAGTCGTTTGATGCCTAGGATCACTGTGGGTCAACATATGTCATACCAACCAACACTCTTCTCATGACTACAACAATAGAAGATCGTCATGGAGGACTAACCATACAACGGCACTAATTACTGTGGAGACCTAGATATTCCCTTATCAGATGGGGAGGACTTTGATGACGAAGATAAAAATCAAAATTTTGATTTTGATGTTTTTTAATGGTTTTTGGTATATGCATGTTTTTAACATTTTTCTTGTCTATGTAGATGTTCGACCAAAGTGACCAACCAGGATGTCCCTGATAGCCAAGCACGTACCTTGCCACATCAATGATGTCACCCCTTATCGGGAAGGGATCAATAATGAGGAGGATATTCCAAGGAACCTCGAGGGGTTGACTCATGCTATCCCAGAGAAAGCTCAGATAGGAGAAATGCCTCGATGGTACTAGAGACACACAGTGGAAGTCTCAGATCGGATTCACTGATTACTGAGTCATGTTGTATGAGTTGTCTCATGCTATCATGACCACCATGCTGAGTAGTTCCTAAGTCGAGTACTTACATATTTTTTGAGGCCTGCATGCCATGAATGTTACGAGGCCTATGAGCCACCAATGTTATTATAGACATACATAGTTTTTTTGGGTTCTAATGTATCAAACATTCACACACACACACATATGTTGTATTTTCCTACCTATTATGGTACAAGTGGTTTGTATTTTATTTCACATGTTTCGTAAATGTCTATCCAACACGTAATTAGCTAATGCATCTATCAATGTATTCATGCATCTAGGAATGTGATGATATGTAATATAATAAAAATGTCTTTCCAATAGATGGATACGGAGATACATTTGTAATATTCGAGGGTCCCTCACAGAATATTGCTCGGTGAGATGAAGGATGACAAGTTGCGAATCCAAGTTGAGAACCAATTCTCTGATGCCCAGAGCAATGGCTTTTGATAATAGTTCGATGATCGCACTGTATTGTGCAAAGTAGTTGGTTGCACGACCTAGGAAGATACCTTGAAGGTCAATCAACTCACCGTTATGGTTGTAGATAACCCATGCTGCAGATGATAGGTTATGGGTACTTTGGTAAGCATCATCGGCGAAACCAAAGTGAGGAGTTGCTAAAATCTGTAAAGCATAGAAAAACACAATAAACAGGAAAGTTGTTTGAAAACTATCACACAAAACCACGTTGTACAAAAATGAATCATACACTAATGTACATAAGTAACCATGCAAGATGTCCTAATAATATTACATTTTTTAGGTAAAGCCCATTTCGGGGCTTATCGAGAGGATTTCCTTCATAATCAATAAGCTCATAGGCTCCTTTCTGCAAGACATGTTTGATAATATAGGGCCCATGCCACATAGGTTCTAATTTTCCTTCCCCCAACTTATCGTTAGCTTGGTTGTATAGTAGGACCAAATCACCCTCAGAGAGAGTGCGAGGGGAGACCAATTGACTGAAATGGGATTTGACCCATTTCTTTTGTGCTTCGATGACCAAGGCAGTGAGACAACAAGTCTCATTGAGTCATTCTAAATATAAGAGGCGTTCTTCTTGAGGTGATGTTTTGGGGAGGAGTTCAATATCTAGCTTGAGTGAAGGAATCTCCCATTCGATTAGCAATGTTAGTTCCAGACCATAGAGCAGCTGGAATGGTGTGAACTTAGTTGCATCTTTGGTTGAAGTTTGGTAGGCCCACAAAGATGAAAAGATCATGAGATGCCAATTTGACTTATGCATCCCAATAGTACGTTGAAGGATGGTGACCAAAACCTTGTTCACAGATTCAACTTGGTTGTTGGCATGGGGATAATATGGGTTCGAGCCATCGTGATGCAAGCCCAATGCAGATGTCAGTTCTTCCATCATGTAATCTCTGAAATGCGAGCCGTGCTCTGTGACAATGGCTTGGGGTACGCCAAACCTAGAAATAACATGATTAAAAAGAATTTGAGCCATCATCTTACCATCTGTTGAATTTTTAGGCATTGCTTCAGCCCATTTGGTGAAATAATCCACAACGATGATAATATAGCCATGCCCGCTGGCCGAACGAGGGTTACATGTCATATAATCAATGCCCCATTTGGCAAAGTGACCAATGGTAATGACAGGGTGTAGGCGAGTGGGTGCGCATCTTGCGTTGCTAAATTTGGCATTCGTGACACTTGAGGACAACAAGAATGCAATCTTCGAAGATAGACAACCAAAAGTAGCTAGCGGGAAAGATTTTCTGAGCTATAGCATAACCAGACATATGACCACAACATGCCCCCAAGTGGCAATCATTGAGAGCTATTTCAGCTTCCTCAATCATGAGGCATCAACGAAGAAAAAAATTGACATTGACACGGAATAAAGTATCACCAATAATATAGTAGGGTTGGGAATGATGCCGAATCCTTCAATGATCATCCTTGGTCAACACAAATCGGAATGTAGAGGTTTGGATATACATGATGATATCACCGTACCATGGATCAAGGGTGCTAATCAGGAAAAGGGTCTCATCTATGAGTTGTTCATCTGCACCAGTAGGGAGAGATTTGGAACAAATCATTTCAGCAAAAATAAGTGACTTCCTTGATTTGGTCATAGTGAAGACCAAATAAAATTCTTGTAGGATAATGATCCATTTAGAATACTTTCCCCCTAGCAATTGATGAGTTAGGATATAGGTCATAGGGTTCCATTCAGAAATCATTGTAGTCATACATAAAATAATGTAGTGCCGAAAACATTGAATAGCCTGAATGGTAGCCAAAGGCAACTTCTTGACATGTGCATAACGTGTTTCAATGTTGAGGAGATTCTAGCTAAGGTAGTAGATCACATGTTCATTGCCTTCATCGTCGTCTTGAATCAACACCATAGTAATGGTGTTAGGGTCTGCGAGTAGGTAAAGGAAGTAACCTTGATAATAGTCTGGTGGATGCAACAAAGGAGCATTTATGAGGATGACCTTAACATCATCGAAAGATTTTTGGGCCACCTCATCCCATGCAAAGGGTGTTCCTTGTTTAAGAAATTGGGTGAATCCTATGGCTAGCCCGGCGTAGTTGGGTATAAAATGACAGAGAAAGTTGGCCTTTCCTTGCATGTTGTAGAGTTGGTGCAGTGAAGATGGAGGGGGTAAATTTACAATGGCCTCGACTTTTAACGGATCCAGGTGAATTCCATTCTTGGAGATGATAAAGCCAAGGATACATCCTGTTTCCATGCAGAAAACACATGTGTGTGGATTTAACCAAATGTTATAGTATCTACAATGTAGAAAAATCTATCGAAGATGGTCTAGGTGATCTTAGCACTTACGAGAATGGGCAGGAAGGTCATCCAAGTAACACTAGACAATGTTGCGAATATCATGAAATGCATAGGAAATTGCCTGTTGAAATGTGGCTCCGACATTTGTCAGGCCGAAAGGGAGCTTCTTCTACGTGAACATACCCCATGGGTAGATAAAGGTTGTCTTCTCTTGGTCAGTCGGTGCAATATTGATCTAGTTATAACTAGAAAAACTGTCCATAAAGGGAAAGATCTCACTTCTAGCACATTCATCAATGATTGGATTAATGAAGGGAGTAGGATAGTTTTCCTAACGATAGGCACGATTAAGGTCTCAATAATCCATGCAAACACGGATCGTACCTTGTTTTCTAGTCATGTAGACAATAGTGGACACCCAGTCTGTAAGGGGGATGGGATAAATGAACCTAGCTTTTAGAATCTTTTCAACTTCACCATTAATAGCAGTGGCTTTCCTAGGATGAATTGGCTGAGGCCCTTGATGAATCGGCTTCGCGTGCGAATACTTTGGTATTTCATGCAACACAATTCTAGGATTGATGCCAGGCATATCTTCGTAAGACCATGCAAACACATCACGGAATTCCTAAAACAGATGAGTATATATCTTTATCTCATATAGAGAAAAAGATAACCCAATATCAACATGTTCAACAACACCGGGTTTGATAGAAATGTCAATCGGTATCATTTGGGTAATATTACCCAAACTTCCTTCCGACCATACTTCATGAGTAACAGTCAGTGGCAGAAATGGAGAAGAGGACTCTTCAAAAGCAGTAGACATGACCATCGGGCGAGGTAGGAACGAGGAGTGATGATGGGTATTGATCCATGGTGGTTCCTCGAGAGACATGATTTCCATGATACCTTCATCAATGAGGAAGTTCTCAGCTAAGGGATTGAGTGATTCCAAAGCACCAAGCCAGGGGTATTGAGAACACATATTGAGAGAGGTCTTCGACATATGAGAATAAGAGGATGTAGAGTTTGAAGCCAAAAAAGTTTCCACGTAATTTACTTTGGTAGGACTAAGCGGCATGAATTCGCCCCAAGAATCAACACGATTTGGTGCAGGTATGACCCAAGGATTAGATTTGACTGGGACCATGTTGATAGAGGCAACATGAAGAGGTAGGAGAGGAAAAATTCCAATTAAGGGAGAGTCTTTCAAGGGACCTGCCCCACACTCTCATAGGCAGCACCAGAGTGCTTTGTGTACGAAACGTTGCCATCCGAGGAGGAAGAGGCAAAGAAAGACAGTTGATCGAAGGTGACAAACTTCAATTGATGAGGAAAATGGATCACGCAAAACAAAGAGGAGGACACGACATGCATGGCATGAGTCCAAATTCAGTCAAGTAGAAGATTATAATTGAGATTAGCGTCAATAATCTCTATTCAACTTGCATTGTCTTGCCTTCCAGGGTGGTGGCAAGGTTAGGTAAGATGTCGAATGGTCGTGAATCGCGCCCATCAAAAGCCTCCAAAGTGTTTGGAGACTAGTTCAGTGCAGGGGAACCAATAGCCTTCCAACATGTAGTTGACATGATGCAGATGGAAGCACCTTCATCTATGACAGTGTGGTGGATGGTCTTCTCGTTAATGATTAAGCCATAGAACATGGTTCTCCAGATAGAAACAGATAAAATTAAAATTAGTGGGATCGATGCCCCTGATAGCCGGCAACAAAGATTTCTGTTGTGATGGATAGCTTTGGAGTACCTCGAGAGTCGACATGGCTGACAGTGCCTGAGCCAAATCCTCAACAATATTATAGAGTTGAGTGGTTTGGGAATTGGGATTATACGAGGATTTCTACAACACACCTCGAGAGGGCGACTGAGTAGCGGAATCAGGGTTAGGGCGCTCGATTTGTAGAGGACCAGAACTCCGGGTGGAAGAAGAAGGAGCAACTTCTTTTTATTTTCCATCTACTGGAGCTGGAGTTTGATAAATATTTCAATTGGGGGGCCACATTAATGGGAGGGCTCATCATAAAAACTTGAGATCCAAAGGAAGCAGATCGGAGTTGGTCTACCATTTGAGTTTGCTGAGATGGAAATGTCTCTTTAAGGACAGCAGGGATCCCTTTGATTAGGCAACTAACTTCGGATCTTCGTGGGCAATCCTTAGTATAGTGATCCTCCTCGTAAATGAGGCAGGGATACATAGGTTTCCATTATGAAGATTCCCTAGAAAATGATTTGGGAAGACCCTCTTTCGGGGCATTGGCTTTAGCTTTTCCTTTGCATTTATTTTTTCCTTTTGAGGATTTTTCTGTTGTGGTAGACTGGACAACGTGGACCTCTGAGGTTTTACCAAGGCCTGGCGGATTTTGAGATGAATTATTAGGATCATCGTTCGAGACTGACTTATGTTTGGAAGAAGTTTAGCGAGCATCTCGGATACTGAACCAATAACTCCATCAACGGGAGGGACCATTGGTGACATTGATGCCATAGGATTGGATGATGGCCACAGAGCATTGGGTAGTAATTCATATAAGGTTTCAAACGGAGAGTAAACCAAATACAAGTACTGGGCATGGGAAATGGATTTCTCTTCAGTAACGCATCCACCCATAGCTATATCACAAGAAATTGGGGCTACGAATTATTTGGTAAACCACTCAGTGAGAAACTAATCAACTATCTTGAAATTGATCAAGCGACATATATGTCTCCATTCATGGATATGATTAAAGATGTGCATCACACTATCTTGCTTGAGCGATGTAAGAAAATAGTTTCCAGTTTCATAACGAATCAGCAGCTGAAAATGTGCAAGGAAAGCCATGGCTAACGAATTGAAGTCATGGAAAGTACTTCGAGGTACCTCAACATATGATTTCATTGCGGCACCTGTGAGAGTTCGTTGGAAAAGTTGAAGACGACTAGAATCGTCCAAGTATGAGTTCGACAAGCACCAAAGGTGATATGTCATCACATGGGCTTGAGGATCTTCTTTAGCTTTTCCATCAAACTTTGGGCAATCACTTGGTATCTTGGACGGCACCGGAGGTCAGTATGGAAAATGAAGAATTGGATCATTCGTAAGATGCGATACATACAAAAACTCAAGTGTAGCCAAGAAAGGTAATTGGGTCTTAAAAGGCATAGGAGGTCAGTAGGCAGGCCCATAAGGAGGAGCCCATCACTTCTAGTGAGGGTTTTGGCCCCACAGTGGCGAATTTTGGCCATACGACATCTAAGGTTGCCCCCATTGCAAATTACCTTGACGAAAGGGAGGACTTAAACCTTGAATGCCTTGAAACTATCCATGCAGAGGTTGCTGATAGGAAACATATGGGTTAAAAGGCTGTTAAGCCTATTGACCTTGGACATATGGGTATGGGACCTGTTGTCCTAGAACATAGGGTTGTTGGCCATGTTGTCCCTGAACAAGAGGGTTCTGGACCTCCAGTACTTGGGCATAAGGTCGATACACTTATTTCCCTTGGACATAGGGGTTTTGTACCTAGTGCCCCTGACCAATAGGATTTTCAACCTATTGACCTTGGACAAGAGGATTCTGCACCTACTGTTCAGAATTTGAGCTTGACCCTGTCACTGCAAGGGTTGACCTTGCTAATATGTATACAAGGGTTGTTGCTACTTGGGTTGGTTTTGTTGTTGCAAGGGCTGACCTTGCGGTTGCAAAATTTGTCCTTGGGGCTGCAGAGGTTGGCCCTGCGAGGGTATGGGTTGAGAGGTATGCAAAGCATATTGTATCTACTATTGCGTGGCTTGCTGCAACTATTGGAAGGACTAACCTTGCCGTTTCTGCAGGTGACCTTGCTGGGGGATAATCTGCCATTACTGTTGTGTGGAAAGCCCTTGCTGCAACAAAGTTTTCCCTTATGGTAACAAACACTGCCTTGGTTGGTACAGAAGTTGTCCTTGATGTTGCAAGGGTACTTGAACAGTGCTTGGGAAATTACCGAACTAAATTTGGCCATAGCCAGGCTAGATGTACTGCCTAGGTTGGAGGGTGTAAGGTTGATTAACCAATCCTTGAGAACCATATGGAATGTAAGGATTTTGGTATTGGACTTGAGCCCCATAGGGCTGTTGATACTAAACATTGCTCAATCCAAATGGACGATGAGGATTTTGAACCTGTTGGTACTGGACATTGCTTGATCTAGTATGGTTGTAAATAATACCAAAAGAGGGTTGGTTTAAACAAAGAATGTGATCTTCTGAGCTTCTCACATTAGTGGCACCCGACACCATAGAGACATTTAGGTTCTTCCCCCTAGGTAGTGGCACAATCTGGTCACTGACTAATGGGAGAGGAGAACTGGCAGAGACAATGTTTGAAACCACCGGTTGAGATTGACATGTAACTAGGATCGATGATAAAAGAGTGTTTGGGATGGTGGGTTACACTAGGAATGAAGTAACAATTGGTTGGGAAGTTGATTTCATGATTAACGGACCTGACGTAGGCCTGACACCTGACACCCAAACAATATTATGCTATAGTGATGAGGCACCAGGTGTGCCTGAAACTAAGTGTCCTAAAGATATATAGCCAGGTGGCAAGCTGACGGGAATACCTTCTGAATAACGGAATCCCTCAGGAGGGAACTGTAACTGCAGTTCTTCCACCTCAATAGTGTGTGAAGTAGAAAATTCGAACTCATCTGGAGAGGTGACTGGGGCATCACCTTTAGGTTCCATTTTTGAAAACAAATGACAATAAATAGTTGAATGTGTACTAGGGGATAGTTCCAAAGAAACACCTGGTTGGTCATACAGATGGTAAGGACGCTGCGGTGATATCTCAATAATTTCAAAGAAAGGTTTCAGAGGATAAATAACCAGTCTAGGCTAACCATCAATGGTCAGTGAGTTCTCTGGAGTTCGAATGAGATTATCCGGAGATTCCAAGCCAGGATCAACAGATGACCCTAAATAGAAAGTAGGTGGAGGACGAGATGACAATGGTTGAACACTCAAAACAATTGTGAGTTCAATATTTTGGTCTTCAAGTAAGTCTAGTAGCTCAGGAAACAACTCCTCAGACAATCTTTTAGATGGAGGAGAGGAAGAGGAATTAGGTGAACTAGATGGTTCAGCCATGATGAACTTTTCTTAGTCAACAGAACAAGTAACTTCAAGGATTTAAAATGTCCTTTTAATGGAACTCACAATTTGGTCAAAAAGACTAAAAACATTTTTTGGATCGTGGGAAATCAATTATTAAGACACATAAAATATTGGTGTTCTTTCATTTTTAAAGAGTCGAGAAAGAAACAAGGATGACTCTATCACTTTTGATTGGAAATGAGCTCAGAAGGACAAGTGCTCCGATGATATTTTAATTTTAATGAGTGAAAAATATCGAATGACTACTCTAGATGATCTAGGTAAACAAGATTACCAGGCAACCATGAACTACAGAATACCTCCTGGCGAACCAAGAAGTATGAGCAGGTAATCTCCCCGAATGCTGTGTTTGGTGTATCACGCTCACAAGGCGGCTGACTCGGCGTCCTAAGCATAAAAGGATTGCAACCTAGTGGGGTCTCTCGTTATATACTTGGAGGTACAAGGAGCACAAATCCGTGCTAGTGCTATCTAATGCCGAAGCTAATGACAACTTCTAAGTTTACAGATGCCTGCACATGGCTCTACCCTAGACCTTCTAGATATGATCGTTAATGTCAAATGCACCTTAGGTTAATTGAATTCATTTTAGAGTTGATATTGAGTTAATTTAGTTTTCAAGTCTTATTGATGCTATTCAAAAAAACATAAAATGCAACTAAATGGGACAAGACCCTTTGAATTCGATGAAATTCTTACACTAGAGAGGGTAGAAAGTACTCAATCAAATGCAAACAATCAAGAAACTGAAATTGAAATGATCTTTCACTACTTCAATTTTTAGAAAAATAAACTAATGAAAAATGCATTCCAATTCCTAATTTCATGACAAGAATTTATCTATCATTCCTTTCAAAATGAAAAAAATTCTCTTCCTATTTCAAACACTGATGCAATTCTAGTTTTTGAAGAGATGCAAATCATAATGATGTAAGAAGCTAGAATTTCACATTTTCTCATAAAGCAACGAAACAAACCTTTTGCATGTAATCCTTCAATGAAAAAATTTTAGATACTATGATCTCTTCAAGTAGATTCAAACATGAAAAGAGAAGTTCATTCAAATCAATGAAACACCGACTTTACCAAAAACAAGACTAACAATGTAATCTACGCCGGGAAAAGACGTTCTAACTAGTGAACGAAACCTTTTCAAACTTGTGCAAAAAGAAGTTAAAGTTGTAAAAGGGACCAAAAACAAATTCAAGGAGCAAACAGACCCACAGCTAGACTTGATGAGTCCACAAGCTACTGAATCGACGACTAGCTAGATGTCCTAGTGTCACTAGCCATTCAATGACTCAGTCAATCAAACAACAAGACGACAAGCCAACAAGCAAACAAAACCAAACGAAAAGTGGCTTCCTAATTAGGGATAAAATAGTCGAAAGGGTTCATGAGGTCAAAAACACAAGAGCAGAAAACAATGGCCAAGATTGGGGTCTAGCCCTAATCTTCACTTACAGAGATCGGCGCGACTTCCTAATTGACAACAAGTGCCAAAGGTAGGTCGGCAGGACCATTCCTTTGAAATTTGTGTTGGTCGGTGTGATTGTCAGCTGATTAAACATGTCGTTCGAGGGAACTAAGGAAAAATAAAAAATAAAAATTCAAAACAATGACCAGATATGCTACTATGAATTTTAGCCTTAGCCAGCAGGCAGGAGAAAAGAAACAGAACCAAAGGGAAAATGTGAAACTAGAAATATTCTCATGAAATCATGAAATCCAAAACAAACAAAAGATGGGATCCCCAGCGGAATCGCAAATTTGTGGTGAAGTAAAATTATAAGTGTGGACACAAACAAATTCCTCTAGCCTGATAATGGGTCTACCCACAACAGATACATTCTATGGAAGATTTCTTTAGGTTAGAATCAATCAAGAGGGCCTACCTCTTGGTTGCTTATCTTGCTTGATGATGTCCTCGCTTGCTCACTCCAGCAATTTCTTGCTTCTTTCTTCAAGCTCCTGAAAGAAGCAAACAACAACATCACAAACATAATAATAGACAAATTGTAATTCAACCTACTTAATGAGTCGAGAAGAATCAAGACATGAATATGTAATATTACAAAACATGTAGGAAATCAATTGATAGTTACATATATTAATATCAAAGAGATATTACAGTCATTCGTCTTGACGTTGTAGTCCTCATCTCACAAGACCAAGTTCCCAAACACTTCTACTAGCATTCCATGATGGCTTCAAACCAATAGCTTAAAGGCTCTTCCCTTTAGACTTCACTGCAAACAAAGCACACTTCTCCCTCACACAACTAAATGACTACAACTAGGAATAGCTTTCTTGTCTAATCAAAATAGTATACTCACACTCAACCAACAATCTAACTAGCTTGTGCTTGGGAAGAAGGGAGGTTTATATGGGAACTATGGATGGGAGATGGATCTTCTTCTCATGGGAGAATGAATTATCCCTTGAGGTATTTCCATCATTATAGGGGAAAGGAGCCCAAACTATCATCCTTGACCCCATTCGGCCAAACCATTTACCAGAATTTTGTTACGGAGCTTCTAGAGCTGGAATCTTTGGTTATAATTTAAAAAACTTTCCATAATAGGACTGGCGCTACTGGAACACAACTCAGTCGCACATATCAGCACGGGGAATAGTGCTAATCTCTACACATCGGCATGGGGGAGACAAAGGTCATTAACATTGGTCTTGTAAATTGGGAAAAATAGAAGTTTCAGGGGAAATGGTGCAAAAGGGAAATTATCTGCTCATGGAGAGGGACATAATGGGAGTTTCTCCATTAAGGCAAAGCATGCAGGGTTCACTATAGAGGTCCTCCGGGATCAAGGACCGGGGAGTACAGGGATAGTGGAAAAATGTTGCGTAACACTTCTAGATCTCAGTCCATTTGACATTAGGTATTTTAGGCATTTTATGTGTCTTTGAGTAGCTCGTTTTCCCTCTCTTTATTAGCTTCTTGATAGCCTTTTTGGGTGGGGTTTTGTGTGCTTGATTGTTTTTTTCCTGTCAATTTCAACATTATTTATAGTATTTCAACACTTTATTTTCAGTATCACATGGCATCATAAAACATGCTCAATTAACTCATGCACTTGACACATTATTTTCACACACTCACAGTCTAAGAGGACGTGAGCTTCATTAACACCGCCAAGCCAAGACTTGAAACACTACACCTTAATAACTCAACCTACATAGATTAATCCCACTTGGGCACCAGGGCCAAAATATCTTTGTAGTTTAAGTGTAGAATAGGTGGGATAGGCTTCCAATAACACCCATCTATCTCTCTCATTCAGACATAGAAGTTGACATAGTATGGATCTTAAAATCCTTCACCATCTCACAGTCTAAAGCTAGAATGCATCAGAAACCCGATTGCGAGCGGGTTAGGCTAGGTCATTATACGAGCGGTTCTCCTCAAGGGAACCCAACCTATGGCAAGGAATCCCTTATGTTGGCTTATCATCCATAAGCTCAAGACTCGACCACCCCCATTAGACAAAGATAACCATGGTAACCAATCTTATGAAAACAAGCTATAGGACTGGTTTTGGGAAGAAATTAGTTCTCTACCCTACCTTTCTCTAGGCAACTCTATTTGGGGGGATAAGATTCTGTCAAGTAAGAAGTTATTTGGAATGCCATATGAAAAAATACATTTAGGATTATTTGAAGATTTACACCACCTATAGGATAGTTGTATTTTTTTTGACGGGTCATGTTTTCTTTTATTAGATTAAAATCATTAATATAGTTAGTTTACACTTGGCACCACTGCACTAGTTGTTTTCTTGTTATTTGTTTCTAATTTACCCCTATCATCACCCTTTAGTCCTTAGAGTCGTTATTTTATTTACATCATTACGCCCCTTAGGAATTTGTCATGGTGAGTTAGAGGCCTTCACCCTCGGTTTCCATTTCGACATATTACTCCTCCTCATCAAGTTATAGTACATCCTCTAAGTCCTCCATCGAGTCATCATTCTGATTCTGATTCTGCTGATTCTTCCAGTTCTTACTTTGATTTTTTGTCTTCTCAACTTCATACCATCACCATGTTAGGCACCAACGTTGGTGCAGGAAACGAAGGTGGTAACCCAAGTATCAAGCATGGAAAATTTTAGGGTCTAATAATCGCAAGCAAGCTAATTTCCCATGATTTTTCCAAAAAATGATTCACTAATTTGCATTCTTCTAAACATGATTTGCCCAAATTTTACAGTATAAAATTATTTTACCCTAAAAATTGCCAACATTATATGGAATATACCTATAAAATAATTATAATTTTTATATTTTTATGAATATATCGAAGTTTTGGGAAGAAGTTGGTTATCTACCCTACCTTTCTCTAGGAAACTATATTTGTGGGGATGAGATTCTGTCAAGTAAGAAGTTATTTGGAATTCCATATGAAAAAATAGATTTAGGATTGTTTGAATATTTACACAACCTATAGGATAGTTGTACTTTTCTTTGACGAGACCTGTTTTATTGTATTAGATTAACATCAATAATATAGTTAGTTTACACTCGGCACCACTGCACTAGTTGTTTGCTTGTAATTTGTTTCTATTCTACTCCTATCATCACTCTTTAGTCCTTAGATTCGTTATTTTATTGACATCATTACGCCCCCTATGAATTTGTCATGGTGAATTTTGACATATTACTCCTCCTCGTCGAGTTAGAGTACATCGTCTGAGTCCTCCATCGAGTCATCATTATGATTTTGATTCTACTGATTCTTCCAGCTCTTCCCTTGATTTTTTGTCTTCTCAACCTCATACCATCACCATGTTAGGCACCAATGTTGGTGTTGGAAATGTAGGTGGTAAACTAGGTACCAACCATGGAAAATTTTAGGGTCTAATAATCGCAAGTGGGCTAATTTCCAATGATTTTTCCAAAAAGTGATTCACCAAATTCCATTTATTCTAAACTGATTTGCCCAAATTTTACAGTATAAAATTATTTTACCCTAAAAAATCACCAAAATTATATGGAATATACCTATAAAATAATTAGAATTTTGATATTTTTATGAATATATCAACAATTTTTTTATAGTTTTCATATTAGACACTAGTGAGATTCACCAATATTTATAAACTTTAAAATAAATTTACGTCCTTCAAATTTTATTTGGTACCAACCAGGGTAACCCCATAAGCGAAACCTCCACTGGTATAGTCACTCCTCCTCCATTGCTTCCTTTTATGGTTGGTTTGAGTCTCATTGATTTTAGCTAGCTCATCAAAAATCCTATTCTCCATGATCCCAATCGACTACCTATGCCTACAAAACTTCTTTCACACATGTAAAAGTTTGAAGTTAATCCTAGAGAAGATCCCACAAATAATTTTTGCTCATTTAATATGTGGTGTTCATCAAATTATATCATTGAATAATCCACTTGTATTCGTCTATTCCAACACACTCGTACTAGAGCTGCTACTAAGTGGTATGTCGATCAATCTAGAGCCACTCATTCCACTTTTGTGACTCTTGCCAAAAATTTTCTAGCCAATTTCTAGTTACCTCTCTGTTATGACACTAGTACTGAACTATTGACTTCTTTCTGTAAAACTTTTGCTACCCACCTTTCCAACGATATTTAGGAATGGCGTAGAAGGAGGAGCATCTGTAGAGCTCTTAAATTCGAAGACCGAATCTATATGTCTTGGTTCCTTAGATCGCTATTGGCCCCCATGACTAAATATGTCACTTCACACTTCCCCCATTCTTAGGAATAAGTGCTCCAAGTAGCCTTGAAATTTGATATGATCTATGCCCAGTACGATTATGTTTATACTCTCATCCTTGATCTACCTTGGGCTAGTGCTGCTATTACAGTAGGGTCATATCATTTTGCGTATGGTATAGTTGGAACCATTTCACACCCTCAACCATATGCTCCACCTTTGATGAGTTATGGTGAACCTTAGGTAGGAACCATTTCCTCTTACATTTATCCATCCCCCAACCTTCCATATTGCAACCCTTATCTAGCTCCCAACACATCATATGCATATCCCCATCCACATCAATAGATTCCAAGAACAAATGTTTCTCCACCTATTTATCCCAATGTTCCTCCTCTCCTTATTATGCATTTTCACTGCCTAACGCTCCAGCCTCTCCGACACCATTTCCCCATCCCTCCATATCCACTCCACCTTTCCCACAACAGAAACCTCCTCCACAAGGTCAAGTGTATGCACAACAGAGTACACCCAATCTGTCCAACCCCAAGAAAAGTAACAAGGGGAAAGATGATTGGAACCAAAAATCTCAAGGTAATCATCGTAGCTAGGGTCCATCACCCAATGCACCTCAGGGACCCTAGCCTAATACCACAACCCAACAACAAGGCAGACAACCCAAGCAAAAGAAATGTCTTCGTATGGACAAGCCTTCTGCCTATTGTGGCGTATATGGCTATTATACTCACAAGTTTACCATTTTACCTGATATGCATCAATTCTGGGAAGCTCAAGCAAATACTTCTAGAGGACCATGGCCCATAGATCTTCCTTTGCCTAATTCTTCATCTCAACTGGTAGTGCTTACCAATCATTTTCTTTCCCAAAGATATCTTATTTCTCAACCTACACAAGGTAGGGAAACTCTTCCAGTTCCACCATTTTGTCACCTTGATTATCTGATTCTTATGATGAATTTTGATGAGGTCAATACCAAGCAAGTAAACCTTCAAACTTGATCATGCCGATATGACAAGCCACATGCTAAGTCAACGACTGAGTCCCAACCCCAAGTTTCCAATGAGCCTCTATTTTCATCCAATGGTATCTTACAGATCCCTCCCACAAGGTATAGGTTATTCCAAAGATCCCCAAAGGTTCATTACATTAAAACACTGCTTTGTACTAAAGCCGCCCATACCTATAGCATAGTAGATGGGTTGGTGCAGTCTCCTACTACCATGTTAATGTTTGAAGTCTGACATATGTGCCCATCCCAAAAGAAAGCTCTACTTTTTTCTTTGGGTGTTGTGGATCCCCATGACAATTGTATGATTATCTTTGATGTTTAAAAGTTGAAAAATCCTCCCCTAGCTTAATCTGTTGCATTTCAAATACCAGTCTCCATAAGAAATGCCATTGTCCAATGGTGTGCCTTAAATAGAGACACCTCCATGTCTGTGATGGCTGCTACTGTTTGGAAGATAGTTTGTTCACCTAACCTGTCTCCTGCCACTATCACTCTCCTTGATTGGGATGGTTATCCCTCACAGCTGCTTGGATTATATCGCAACTGACCTATTACTATTCCCGACAAGACTATCTCTATTGACATTGAAGTCATTGATTTCCCATTAGATTAAAACATCATTTTGGGTCATATTTATACCTATGCTATGTAATTTGTCGCATATGTGGTTCATTGTAAGATGTTATTTCCCTACAATAGAAAGATTGTCAATATCAATTAGTTGACGTATTACGATCCCAAATCTCATACTTCACCTTAGTCCAATATATCATCACTAAATAACAATAAGAATGTCTCATCCCTCATAAATTTCTCTCCTAGAGTCTACAAAGGTTCCTCTTTTCTTGGTGCTTATTATGGTCCACCACCTACTCCTTTTGAGCCTAGCTCATCCAATTTTTTCATGCTCTAAGAATCATTGGCCACCCACAAACTATATGGTATGCCTTCGTAATAGCCAATGCCTCCACAACATGTTGTTCCTCTCAACCTAGCCTTCCAAGAATACTCCTCAAGCACCATTTCCTTCTACTGTTATCTCTCCTAATCCAGTTTAGCCCAGAACCATTCTCCCAGGTCTTAACCATCTCAGAATATATTCCCCTAGGCTATTACCCTTGTGGTAAGATATCGTTCTTATTTCTACCCTCAGGAGTTTATTCTACACTTGCCATGGCTAAATTAAGTTTACCTAACATTACCTTAGTGATCTATTGTAGCGGTTACAACCACCCTCCAAAATTTTGGCTTGCATCCAATTTCAAAGCCTCCTTTGAGAGTTTTACTTGATGACTGCATGCACTCGGGTTCACTTTGTGAGCTCGTGCGAGTCCTCGCACCCACCTTGCTTGGTCATTCCACCAATAGCTTTTTCATTTTGATGTTAATGTCATGCTTGAGACCATGTTCTGGTCATACTCAGGGTCTTCACTTCATGTGTACATATTGTGTTCGTTATGTAAACATCTGCCTCTCTCACACACGAAGTCATATACATTATCACGCAAGTGTCATCACAATCAACCGACGATCAATCACAAGTGTCATGCTTGTCACTCCCACCATTGGTCAGTCATGTTGAGCATGCATTTCTGGATGGTATGAGTCATCTTGTTGTCAAGTCATGTAAGTGTGTGTTTGCAAGATCACATATGCATATTTTACTCGTTCACAAATTTATTCACTTTGATGAAGTTCTGATGAATAGATTCCCATTTGATAGCCAGACACCCACCCTGCCATCGACTCAATTGAATGTCACCCAAAACAGTGAAAAAAAGAAAGCAAGCCCTTTCAAGCTACGCTACCTGCAATAATATCAATCAACCTTCATGTTGGTCAACCAAAGAGTTTGACCCGACAGCCACCCCAGGGCCGAATCCCCTAAAAAATTTCACAGAGGCTGCAAACCTTTCCCGCTTTTCTCATTGAGAAAACTATGTATACATGCTGAATAGAAACCTAGTGCCCATCCCTATCTCCCTCATAAAATAAAGTAGCTTTTATAGTTAGCCCTCTAGTCAATTGACTGGTTTCTCACCTGGAAAACTACACAGTTTTCATGAGCAATCACTCTACTTCCCAGCAATTCGTTCAACTCAAAAAATGCGCAGAGGTGATCAGCAAGCCAACCTCCCAACATCAATGTAGTTTTCCCTCCTAGCAACTCTCGATAGCCAACTTCCAGTTCCCTCCAGGAATTGCGCATTTTTTTTTGCCAATCTCTAGTAGCTGAATGCCAGTTCCCTCTAGGAACTCCATAATTTTTGCTGCCAAGCTCCCGGTAGATGAATTCTAGTTCCCCTCAAGAATTGTGTAGTTATTGTTGCCAATGACCCAACGGATGATTGCCAGTTTCCCTCAAGAATTAGGTAGTTCTGGCTTCCAAGCTCCCACTACCCATTCATTATGGAAACTGCATAGATTTTTCCTACCCAGCTTCCCCACAGCCCGGATAGTTCCTCTAAAAAATTGCGCAGTTTTGTCCTGCAGCTAAGCCAAACCCCGTGAGCAGTCACTATCAATCCAAATCACACATCTTTATCACCCAATGACTCCTACGAAATTTTCATCAGCAGTTCCTAAAGCCTCCATCGCAACTCACAACCTTGTCTCCTTTGCCAGTCACCTACATCTGAAACAATCATGCATCATGGTAGACTAGGAGTTTTATGGATTTTATGTTGTCTCATCATGAGTGATTGCAAATATGGGTACACAAACAAGCATGGATTCAAAATGTATGGGATGAACAATGGAAGCACATGTAGAAGGACATGTTGGCCAATGCATACAAAGAGATGTGCTCGCGAATGGATGATCATGAAAATATGTGTTCGGAGATGGTCGAACGAGAAAACATGCAATATGTGTTCACAGATTAATGGACAGATGAACATGCACCCGTCACAAATGGATGAACCTGTCAAGCTTACCAACATACAAACAAGGAGCGATGTGTGAATGTAACATCAAGTGAACCAAAGCCCATCGAAGACTCCATTCACTTTTCCATGGGGAGGAAAAGCTGTGAAACACCATGATGACATCCATCACCCAACAACACTGCAGCTCAACATGCACACTAGGACCAACATGAATGTACCACCACTGTCATGTCGAGTCATGTCATGAGTCATGTCATCCACATCTCTACCATGAGCCATATTGTCAATCAATGTAATGTAACGTCGAAGTCCAAGAGACCCACTTTTTGTATGAAGAGTCATGTAAAGTCGAAAATTCAAGAAAGTCAAACAATCATGAGGGTAGTCAAATAGTCACAAGGTTCAGTTTCACCCTTGACTATAAATACCACCTCATTTGTACATGCAAAAGACTTTCTCACGTCAGCTCCTCCCACATAGCCTTGAGAGTCTATAATCTTTTCTTTGAGGAGTAAGTAGTGGCTCCAACGGCCCGCATGTGGGGTTAGTGATGTATGATGTAACAATGTGTCTTGGAACATTCACTTAATTCAGAAGCCTGCTCACATGTCAACACATTTTCACACATGTATTGTAACTATTGTAAGACTAATATTGAACACTTGTAATTCATGTTTCTTTAACTTGTGTTTATCACTTGAACTAATTCACTTGTTATAATACATATATGTTAATTAAAATGTGTTGTATATGTTGTTAACACTTTATCGCCTGTGTTGACTACTCTCCCAGACATCAGACAAGAATTTCACATAAAACTTGCTATAACAACCATTTTACTCGCGCAGACTAATCCGTTGAGTGTTATACGTGTTATCTTCCCTTATGTGTTGTTACTTACGGATCCGTGTGGAATGTTCTGTCATAAGTTGTGCATGTCCTATTGTGTTGTGTTTTCCTAGCAGAGTTGGTACTTCTCCCATCCAACTTGGGACTCACTCTCACCCTCTCCCTCTACGGTGAAATAACCGTTAACACAAGTAACACTTACAATCACCAGGCATGTGAACCTCACTTCTCAAAACACAAAGAAGAACACTCTCCTATGTTGACAAGAAAGATTTGAGAAAAATGCTTAAGATAATGGCAATCAGAGCATCATACTAGATGGGACTCCCACACCAAATGGTGTGAGCTCTAGTTGGAACTTCATACCAGGGTGATCCCATGAATGTTTGCAGGTCCAGCACCATCAACAGAATCCCATTCTAGTACATTGATCCTCCCGCAAACACTCTCCCAAATAAACTCAAACATTACACTTATTTGACCTTGGTCCAACCTATTATTCCTATCCCAATGTTTTCTTCAGTTCCAAAATAACCTGAACATGAAACTACTCTTGTTGCAAAAGAATTTGGAAAGGCGGGAAGCCTAGAAAAAGGGAACCAAAGACAAGGCATCCCCAACAAATCCAACTCCTCCTAAACTATCAAAGCCTATTACTCCGTGTGCTTTGTGTGATTTTGTTGGTAATGGCACCAAAAACTATCCTCAGCTCCCTCATATCAAGAATGTGGTCTCTAATACCTTCCCTAATTCTAACATTCCTAAGGTCTATGTGACCTTACCTGAGTCATCTAAGAAGAAAAAATCATTACTCATGAATCACCCTTGTTCTTTGTGTGATGATTATGGCCATTATTCTCAACATTGTCCCCGTATCGAATATTTTTGTGATGCACTTCAAGTGCTTTGAAAATTAGAGGCCACTCATAGTGAATCCACCTCTCCTCTACCCATGGGTTCTGGCCCCACTCCTATACCAGAATAGGAGGTCTCTCAACCACCCATCACGATCCCTCCCCCTGATGTCAAGATGATGAATAACACCACTACTATTCTCTACCTATCGTAATCCATGAGATCGATGCATTGGAACTCCCTTGATGTCTCCTATTGTGATTCAGTTTAACCTTCTTTAATGAACACTTTGGTATGAACATCGATAGATATTCCATCAACTCTTTATATGTCTCCCAACCGTGAAAATTTGTATGTGAACTTTGTCTCTAATGAATACTCCTTAGGTAGATCTTCCTCATCATATTGTGCAAGAAATCATTTTTATGGATAGAAATGATCCCTCTAGTCCTATGGGAAGATCTAGCAACAAACTAGACAAATATGTGCAAATTTCGCTATATTATACCATAAAACACAAAGGAGAAAAGATGACCTACCTCACTTTGATGCTAAGATCCACTGGTATTATCCTTGATTCTCTTGCTTCCAAGCTCAACCTCCTCTTCGTTGATGTGGATGAATACCCGAAATTAAAATCATGTGGAGATATCAAATGTATACATAGCAAAAACTATTCCAATATAAACCATATAAAATATCAAGGAGTATTATACTAAATGAGCAATGATAGACACATTTATGGAAAGTAAACACATAATGTATTATTTATAGATGGTAAAGGGAAGAACTACAACCACTTAATCCTTGATGTTGGAAGTATCCTTTAGGTGAGTTTCCAAGTCCTAGCCTTAACCTTCAAACACTCCTTTCTCCTTAGCAAAATGGGAAGCATTTCGGCATAGTTTAACACTAGGAAGGCAACCAAGCAATATCCAACCAACAGCTAACCAAAAGTATATGATATGGGTTTGATTTATAGGGAAGGAGATGGATTTGATGATCCATAAAAGGAGGGATAGGTTCCACATTTCAAGGGGAAGAACCATGAATGTAGGATCAAGAAATAGGTATGGGAGGTCTCGCTCTAATCCTCATTCAATTGCAACTAACTTGTCGTTCTTGAGATTTATATTAGGAGAAGATTCTCCTCCATTGTAGGAAAAAAAACCTAATGAGGGCCAATGAGGATTTTCCTACCAAGAGGTGTGCTGCGAGTGCTAGTCACTAGTTAGAGAAAAGGTTACCAATGCGGGTTTGTCTGCTAAAAGTAGGGTTGGACTTGCAAAACAAGGTTTTGGACAAATTCTTCATAATTTATTCAAGGAAATTTTTCTTCTTCCTTTAGAGATGCTTCTGAACATTTGTCATGGTGAATACATTATTTTTAACATCTTTTGTCACTTTATTGCACTTGTGACATTGATGACAGAAAGTGTGACACTTAGGATATGAGACTGAGAGTGCGGCAAAATACTATATAACACATCATGTGGTCTCTCTTCATCCTGTCCCACCATCTTCCATTTTTATGAAGAAATCATACAAGTAGTGACCACCCTTGATTATCCTTGGGACAATATGCACCATCGAATGTAGTTCCTTCCACATCAAACCTATGACCAATATGTTGTGGAGTAAAAATATTTCATCCACAGTGAAGTCGATTGGTTTAAAAATCCCATTCCTGAACCATATGATTTTGAAGAATGAAATATGGCTAATGCTTCCCCTACTATCAAAACCAACATTTCAAATAAACCAAGGATCAATTAAAATATCATCTTGGAGGAACAATGCACCCCTGAAGAAATTGATGCTTACACCAAGTTATTGAAATAATTTCGTGATGTTTTCACGTAGTCTTACTTTGAAATTCCTAGACTTGATCTCTCCATTGTTGAACATAACATTGGCACTTATCCTGATGCCACCCCTATCCTGCAAAAGAAAATTCCTATCCTTCCTTCCAAATGTGAAGCTATCAAAAGAGAAATCGATAAGCTCAAGTAGGCTGATTTCATCTATCCCACTAAACACACCACATGGGTGTCTATACATGTTCTCGTTCTTAAGAAAAAAGGAACCATTCGTGTCTTCACAGACGTTTTTGATCTAAATAAAGCTTGTCCCAAAGGCAAATTTCCCACACACTTCACAAACCAAGTCATTAACGAGTGCGCGGGGTATGAGGTCCTCTCCTTTATGGATGGATTCTCCGTATATAATGAGATATGTATCTGTTATGTTGATCAACTTAAAACTACCTTCACTAGTCGATAGGGAAATTTCTCTTATCAGGTTATGCCTTTTGGTTTAAACAATTTTGAGGCAACTTTTCAGCATTCCATGTCATACTATTTTTATTACGTATCTCATATTATCCTTGCATACCTAGACGATATCACCGCTCATTCCAAACTTCAGTCACAACACCTTCATGATTTTTGTACCATCTTTCTTCAATTTCACAAGTATAACATCTGCCTCAACCAGCTTAAGCGCGCATTTTGCATTCCTACTAGGCAACTTTTAGGCTTCATTATGTCCATAGACGGTATCACTCTTGACCCTATCAAAGTTTAATCCATTCTCGAACTTCCTCCTCGTACCCTTTGCCAGTTACAAAGCCTCCAAGGGAAATCCAACTTTATTTGTAGGTTTTTCATTTAGTATTCCACCATGACACATGAGGTCATTAGATTTCTTTGATCTAACATTCCATTTGTTTCGGATGACCAAGATGAAAATTCTTTCGATACCCTCAAAAATGCTCTCACTTCTCCTCCCTTGATTAGTCCACTAAACTTTGAGAGGGATTTCATTTTGTATATATTTGTGTTTGCCTATTCGGTCATTGGGGTCATAGTATAAGAATATTATTCTAGAAATGAGCATGTCATATACTATGTTAGAAAGAACTTTAATGGTCCTCCTGTGTCTTACTCACATGAAGAAAAGTTAACATTGTTTGTTGTTTTCTCTTTTCAAAAGCTTCATATTTATATCCTAACACGTACCACCAAAGTTGTGACCAATTCCAACCCCATGGACTTCCTATTGAGTTGATGGCTCATTAACGGGAAGTATGCCCATGTGATCTCTATCCTTTAAGAATCTGATCTCGAATTTTTCATACCCAAGAGTAAGAAAGTTTTATCCCTTGCTGAACTCATTTCTGAATTTCCCACTGGTGCACCCAATCTTCCAGTAAGTGATGATCTTCCACATGAACACTTGTTTGCCATTACTATATATGATCCTTGACATGGTGACATCCTTACCTACTTGCAAAACTAGAAATTCTATCCCCACCTCACTCGTGATAATCGATCATGTATTCAACATCAATCCCCTCGCTACCTCCTCACTGGTGCTGATCTATCTCATCACGGTGTTGACATTGTCCTCTATCATTGTCTCACTCATGCTGAAGCTAAGAAAGCTCTCAAAGACTTCCACCATGGTGCTTGTGGTGGTCACCTCTCTAGGATGGCCACCTCCCAAAAAATCATGCGCATCTATTACTTTTGGCCTTCTCCCTTTAGCGATTGTATTGAGGGATTAAAACATTGTCATTTTCCCAATTACCAGTTATGCACCCCAAAGGCGTGAGATCCACCCTGTGATCGTAGTCAATCCTTTCTGTAAATGGGATATTTACTTTATGGAGTTTTGAATAGCATATTCTAATAACCAAAAGTATATTAGCATGGTTGTTGACTATTTAACCAAGTGGGTTGAATCCATGCCAACATTGTGACCACCCTTGATTATACTCGAGACAATATGCACCATTGTATGTAGTTCCTTCCACATCAATCCCATGACCAATATGTTATGGAGTCAAAATATTTCATCCATAGTGAAGTCGATTGGTTTAAAAATCCCATTAACTAACCATATGATTTTGAAGAATGAAATATGGCTAATGTTTCCCGTACTATCAAAATCAACATTTTGAATAAACCAGGGATCAATGAAAATATCATCTTGGGGGCACAATACACCCCTGAAGAAATTGATGCCTACACCAAGTTATTGAAATAATTTCGTGATGTTTTCCCTTCTTCTTACTTTGAAATTGCTAGACTTGTTCTCTCCATTGTTGAACATAACATTGGCACTTATCCTGATGCCACCCCTATCCTCCATAAGAAAATTCCTATCCTTCCTTCAAATGTGAAGCTATCAAAGATGAAATTGATAAGCTCAAGTAGGTTGATTTCATCTATCCCATTAAATACACCACATTGGTGTCTATACATGTTCTCGTTCTTAAGAAACAAGGAACCATTCATGTCTTCACAGACCTTTGTGATCTAAATAAAGCTTCTCCCAATGACAAATTTCCCACACCCTTCATAAACCAAGTCATTAGCAAGTGCACAGGGCACGAGGTTTTTCATTGAGTATTCCACCATGACACATGAGGTCGTTAGACTTCTTTGATCTAACATTCCATTTGTTTCAGGTGACCAAGCTCAAAACTCTTTTGATACCCTCAAACATGCTCCCACTTCTCCTCTTTTTATTAGTCCACTAAACCTTGAGAGGTATTTCATCTTGTATATCTTTGTGTCTACCTATTCATTTGTTGGGGTCCTAGTATAAGAATATTATAATGGAAATGAGCATGTCAGATACCATGTTAGTAAGAAATTTAATGGTCCACCTGTGTCCTATTCACATGAAGAAAAGTTGACACTATCTGTTGTTTTCTCTATTCAAAAGCTTCATCTTTATATCCTTATGCATACCACCAAATTTGTGACCAATTCCAACCCCATGGATTTCCTATTGAGTTGACAGATCATTAACAGGAAGTATGCCCATTTGATCGCTATCCTTAAAGAATCCAATCTTGAATTTGTCACACCCAAGAGTAAGAAAGGTTTAGCCCTTGCTTAACCCATTTTTGAAGTTCCCACTGGTGCACCCAATCTTCCAGTAAGTGATGATCTTCCATATGAACACTTGTTTGCCATTGCTATAGATGATCCTTGACACGGTGACATCCTTACCTACCTGCAAACCTAAAAATTCTCCCCCCACCTCACTTGTGATGATCGATGATGTATTCAACATCAATCCCCTCACTACCTCCTCACTGGTGATGATCTATCTCATCACAGTGTTCACACTATCCTTCGTTGTTGTCTCACTCATTCTGAAGCTGAGGAAGCTCTCAATGCCTTCCACCATGGCACTTGTGGTGGTCACCTCTCTAAGATGGCCACCTCCCAAAAAATCATGTGCATCTATTACTTTTGGCCTTCTCTCTTTAGTGGTTATATTGAAGGATTAAAACATTGTCATTGACCCAAGTACCAGTTATACACACCAATGGCGTGAGCTCCAACCTGTGATCACAGCCAGTCCTTTCTGTAAATGGGATATTTACTTTATGGAGTGTTGACTCCCATATTCTAATAACCAAAAGTATATTATCATGGTCGTTGACTATTTACCAAGTGGGTTGAATCCATGCTAATGTCATGACCACCCTTGATTATCCTTGGGACAATATGCACCATCCTATGTAGTTCCTTCCACATCAAACCCAAGACCAGTATGTTGTGGAGTCAAAATATTTTATCCAGAGTGAATTCGATTGGTTTAAAAATGCAATTCCCGAACCATATGATTTTTAAGAATGAAATATGGCTAATGTTTCCCTGACTATCGAACTCGAAATTTTGAATAAACCAGGGATCAATGAAAATATCATCTTGGGGGCACAATGCACCGCTGAAGAAATTGATGCTTACACCATTTTATTCAAATAATTTCATGATGTTTTCACCTGGTCTTACTTTGAAATTCCTGGACTTGATCTCTCCATTGTTGAACATAATATTGGCACTTATCCTGATGCCACCCCTATCCTCCAAAAGAAAATTCCTATCCTTCCTTCCAAATGTGAAGCTATCAAAAATTTAATTGATAAGGTCAAGTAGGTTGATTTCATCTATCCCATTAAATACACCACATGGGTGTCTATACATGTTCTCATTCTTGAGAAACACAGAACCATTCATGTGTTCATAGACTTTTTCAATCTGAATAAAGCCTGTCCCTAAGACAAATTTCCCACATGCTTCATAAACCAGGTCATTAATGAGTGCGTAGGGCATGAGGTCCTCTCATTTATGAATGGATTCTTTGGAGATAACGATATACATATCTGTTATGTTGATCAACCTAAAACGGCCTTCGCTAGTCCATTGGGAAATTTCTCTTATGAGGTCATGATTTTTGGTTTAAACAATGTTGGGGCCACTTTTCATCATTCATTTTCATATTATTTTCATGACCTAGCTCATATTATCCTTGCATACCTAGACAATCTCAACATCCGTTCCAAACTTCAGTCACAACACCTTCTCCTAGGGTGCTGCTCAACCTTTAATTTGGAGATTTCAGAGGCTAATGACTCTATCATCCTGGTCATTTTATCTATATTGGGATCTGAAGATGATAAAGATTGGCCCCTCTGTCTCCTTCTATCAAAATTCCCCCATCTTTCTTCAATTTAAGGTATAACATTCACCTCAACCAGCTTAAGTGTGTCTTTTGTCTTCCTACAAGGAAACTTTTAGGCTTGATTGTGTCCAAAGATAGTATCACTCTTGACCCTCTCAAATTTCAATCCATTCTCGAACTTCCTCCTCCTTGTACCCTTCGCCAGTTACAAAGCCTCCAAGGAAAATCCAACTTTATTTGTAGGTTTTTCATTGATTATTCCACCATGACAAATGAGGTTGTTAGACTTCTTTGATCTAACATTCCATTTGTTTTGGATGACCAAGCTTAAGATTCTTTCAATACCCTCAAACATGCTCTCACTTCTCCTCCCTTGATTAGTCGACTAAACTTTGAGAGGGATTTCATCTTGTATATCTCTGTGTCTGCCTATTCGGTCGCTAAGGTCCTAGTATAAGAATATTATACTAGAATGAGCATGTCATATACTATGTTAGTAAGAAACTTAATGGTCCCCCTATGTCCTATTCACATGAATAAAAGTTGACATTGTATATTTTTTTCTTTGTTCAAAAGCTTGATCTTTATATCCTTACACGTACCACCAAAGTTGTGACCAATTCCAACCCCATGGATTTCCTATTGAGTTTATGGATCATTAACGGGAAGTATGCCCATTTGATTGCTACCCTTCAAGGACCTGATCTTGAATTTGTCACACCCAAGAGTAATAAAGGTTTACCCCTTGCTAAAATCATTTATGAACTTCCCACTAGTGCACACAATCTTCCAGTAAGTGATGATCTTCCATATGAACACTTGTTCACCATTACTACAGATGATCCCTGACATGGTTACATCCTTACCTACCTGCAAACCTAGAAATTCTGCCCCCACCTCACTCGTCATGACCTATGATGTATTCAACATCAATCCCCTCACTACCTCCTCACTGGTGATTATCTATCTCATCATGGTGTTGACATTGTCCTCCGTCGTCGTCTCACTCATGTTGAAGCTGAGAAAGCTCTCAATTCCTTCCACCATGGCGCTTGTGGTAGTCACCTCTCTAGGATGGCCACCTCCCAAAAAATCATGCGCATCTATTAATTTTGGCATTCTCTCTTTATCGATTGTATTGAGAGATTAAAACATTTTCATTGTCCCACTTACCAGCTATACACCCCAAAGGCATGAGCTCCACCCTATGATCACAGCTAGTCCTTTCTGTAAATGGGATATTTACTTTACGGAGTTTTGACTCCCATATTCTAATAACCAAAAGTATATTATCATTGTCGTTGACTATTTAACCAAGTGGGTTGAATCCATGCCAATGTTCAACAACACCACAACTACGATAGCCCTTGTTTAGTCAATTTAGTGTCCTAAATTTCTTGCATAAATTATCAACTGAGGTTTGTAAGCTGATGAAGTGTGGTGCACTAGATGTGCTTAGTTAACCTTTTTCTTACTTCACTGTTTTGTATTTTATGTTGTCTTTGGGGATTTTATGTTCTTTGATGTCTAAGAATATACAACCTGAAACTATGAGAAAACTTAAGCAAATCTAATGAATTTTAAAGCAAAGGAAATGTTCCTAGGTTAATCTACTTTCCTAAAAATGGACCAAGAACTATTGGCTAGATACAACCTAATAAAAACAAAGAATCTATCTTATCTTACCATTAGTCCTAACCCATGGATCTAATTCTTAAAACCAAGAATGAAATTGATGCATAAGGTAACTCAGTAATTGCATTCATTAAACATTCAACCATTCAATTTTGGAATATGATTAAATCAATCTCCTTGAAATGATTATTGGGAATACCAGTGATGCAACTAAGTGAGGATCTGAGAGCATAAAGGTAAAAGCATGTAAAACTAACTATAAACAACTAATGTAGTTTTGGCTTTCTTCAACATTCAAATGTGAAGCATTACCCTCTTGAAGTGTTGTGCAAGAAATCAATTATACTTTAGTTCCTAAGTTCCTTGGGAAATAAAAATGTACTGAGTAAATTCAATCAATCTATGAATTAGACATTTAATCATTTAGTTTAGGATCATCATCATCTTGAAATGGCTTTTGAAAACATCGATTAACACACTTAATTGACAATTATGTTCTAATAAAATGAATGATAAAACAGTAATAAAACCAAGCAACTATGTATTATTATTACTTCAATCTTAATTCAGTTTGGAAACACAATCATTTTTCTCCACGAAATGTCTTAGGAGAACAAGGCTGCACAATTGTGATTTATCATTATGCTATTGATTAAAAACTGAAATGAAATATTATCCTAATTTAGAAAATAGATTTGCTGAAAACAGAGTAAGGGAAATTGAACTAAAAAAAACAAATGAAAAACCTCTTTCAGTGCAGGGACCCTCTGCAATTAATGTGCTTGGAATGCTAGTTATTTAGGAATGCACATTAAATGATCATTGGCAACATGGAATTTGTATTATGAAAGAAACAAAGTCTGAATACAGAGTATTAGAAAAGAACCTGAACTTAACACATAATTCCTTCTAACTTATAACTTCTAACTTGGTTCCATGAAACCTATATTTAAAGGAAAATAACATAACTGTTTATGAGATAAAGTTGCTACAAGTTGCTAATTTGAATTAGATTTAACATGATTGTTTATGAGATAAGCTTGCTATATGTGGCTAATTCGAATCGCAATAGGACTCTTTAAACTTTTGATTAGCTACAGGTGGGTAATTCCAATTAGATTTGTAGCATAACTGTTAGACTGTTGATTAGCTACGAAAGAAAAAATTAATATTCCTACTGCTTTCGGATAACATAATTTGACTTCATCTTTGACCACGACCTTAAGATTTCTTTTCTATCAATATGGACTGAGTGAATAGTATAGAATCCATGTGGAGATGATTCTAAAAATGCCCATGTGGCACAATTCTTCATTTGGCACCTAAAACCTACAAAACCATGAGAGTAGCTACGAAATCCATAGTTAGTTGTAGAATATACTACATTTTGAAGCTAATTTGCAAAAAAACTATTCAAATATCAAGAACATGAAAATATAATATGGCGATCAGTTTAATGCTTTCCTTAAGACAAAACCTAGCATTTGTCATTGATTGGGTCTATAATCTTATGAGAAAGTGAGGAAAAAAGGTGAGAAAAATGTCAAGGAGAGGATAATTCTAAGGTTCAACATACCCCCACTGCAAAATCATTGCATGTCCTCATCCAATTTTCCAAAAATGTGAGTTCTTCCTCCCTACTGCATTTGGTTAGACACCTCTGCTAGTACATCCAATTTCCTTATTTTGTTCTTCTTTGAAGTGACTGTCTTTCTGGGCTTTCTCATAAGAATCTTGTACTTAAAGTTAATGAATGCTCTATTCAAGAAATTTAGTGTCCTAAATTTCTTGCATAAGTTATCAACCGAGGTTTGTAAGATGATGAAGTGTGGTGCACTATATGTGCTTAGTTAACCTTTTTCTTACTTCGTTGTTTTGTATTTTATGTTGTTTTTGGGGATTTTATGTTCTTTGATGTCTAAGAATGTACAACCTAAACTATGAGAAAACTTAATAAAATCTAATGAATTTTAAAGTAAAGGAAATTTTCCTAAGTTAATCTAATTTCCTAAAAATGGACCAAGAATTGTTGGCTAGATACAACCTAATAAAAACAAAGCATCTATCTTATCTTACCATTAGTCCTAATCCATGGATCTAATTCTTAAAGCCAAGAATGAAATTGACGCATAAGGTAACTGTTATCGGGAAAACTAGTGTCTATGTAGAGCTGCTAGTCCCACTAAGCCTGGTAGCTACCTTAGAAACAAAAAAAACTAAAACTACTTTCATTTTCCTTTATGAGAAAAAGATAAGAGGGGAATAAGGATACCAACCTCTGTCTTGCGCTTGGTTCCTCGCTCGATTCCTCACCCTTCTGATAGATCTTTGCAACTCGCTTCCTTGTCTACTCAGCTTCAAAGGGCATCTGTAGAATCAAAGCAGCATAACACTATCCAAGAACATAGATCTATTATCATAAACAATATAGGACCAGATATATATTGACCACACAAATTCATACAACATCAATCATACAAGAATGTGGAGGAAAACTTGAATAGCTTTATTGATAAACAAGAAAGAGCAAAGAGGATTACAACCAGTTGTTCTGACCCAGCGTCATCCTCTCAGCAAGAAATCCCTTCTTCACCTCATGAAAATCTTATATCACCCAACACTATGATATTGCACTAAGAAACCAGCAGCACTTCCTTACAAGATACAAAATTCCAGCCTCTGGATCTCTCGGATGAGGGATCCATATATAGATGTTAGCAAGGGAGGTGATTCAGCTTCTGAGATTTGATTAGTGTCCTCTCTCTGATAGTTCTTGATTCCACTTGGAGATTGATGATCTCTTACTCATCCCTGGGCGAATGCAGAGAGGCAAGTGTCACAGGAGAAATTTCTGGAAGATTCCATGATCCTCCACCTTGCAGATTGACCCTGCCATTTATCTACTCTCTCCCATCGCACCCCATAGAAGGGTTTTTCAACATGCATCGTACCTACTATGTGTATTTAGGTGGGATGCAATGCACTTTGACCATGGAGCAGGTGAAATGGTCCAATTTTGACCAGTTCTGAGTAGTTTTTCATGGAGAACTTATGGGAGATGTTGCAATCAGTTGACCTTATTCTTTTAGGGGTTGGAACAACACCTTTAGGGACTTAGGAGCCCTTGGTTTATGGACATTAATTTTTGGGGTTGCAGTGCCCAAAAATTTCTATAACAGTTGCCCCCTAAAGCATGAGGTCGTTAATCTTTTGATGTCGAGTGAAATGCTTTATCATGAGGATCCGAAGTTTTTTCAAGCTGGAAGGCGACCTGTAATAAGATACAATACAATACATTATATTCATAATATTTTCATGATATAGCTGAGGCATGCATTCCCATGCTCAGCTTTATAAATTCATTTTCATGTACATGAGACAGACAATCGTCTGAGTGTAGACTGATGATTCTGGTAGAGCCATCATCCCAGAGATTGGATGATTATCTGTGCAACAATGATGTACAGTTGATGTCTTCATTTTCCTGAATATATATCGCAGCCCGGATGGATGAAACTAGATCTGGGGTCTTCAATCTCATTTGATCTTCACTCAAAGTACAAGTTGATCCATGTGAGAGATGTTCTGGAGTCGAACATAGAAAGACATCGCCTGATTACCAGCTAACGATGTAAGCTGTTAACAGGCACGAGAGGAATCACCGATAATGATGATGACCCTCAAGGTACTACAGTACAATTCAGGTATGAATAAGGGACTTGGCGTTGAACATGCAAAATCTTTTGGTCGAAGGCCATTGATGTAAACCTATCGCTGGAAGTGAGAAACTTGGCATTGAGGCATGCAAGCTTCAAAGTACTGAAAGGGGTGTTCCTAGATTGACTTCTTGGATAATGAGTTGATGTCGACAAGAAGTGATCCGTCATAGGAGGGCCTTAGTGAATCCCACATCAATGACACAGAATGGAGCAAATGATTTTAATGGAGGTGAAAATGATCTGGTGATATAAGGTTCAGGGTGGCGGTCATGAAATAATGGAGCGTAAATGTATTGCAGTGGGTGAGACACAGGTGAATTCTCTCAGCGACTTCTCTTGAACATATCAGTGACACTGACATGATGGATTGGTAGCATTAACCCAAAATGTGGATGGTGGGACGGAACCATGGTGATGTGACCAGTGAATGGAACAACCCAACCCGACTCGGATGCAGAGTGAAAGTGTCATGTTCAAGAGCGACTTGCTACCAACAAATTTTCTTCAAGTTTCCTTCCCAATATTTCCCCAGTCATTGCTGACCAGTACCTCTTTATTTTTGTCAAGCTTGAGGAGGATAACTTATGCTTGTTCTATAATTTTCCCTTCGGGCAAACCCATTGTTAATTTTTAACGAGCCTAGCGATACTGAAACTCGTTCTTGTCTGCTATGGACAAGTTTGTCGCTATTCGGTTTTAACGAGTTTAACGACAAAGATAATTCGGTCCTTTTCAATTTTAGAGAGTCTGAAAAGGGATGTAAAGGAAACTCCAAAAATCCTTTTTCGTCACATAATCCCTTGAGTCCGAAAAAGTATAAAACAATACAAAAGGGATGAATTTTCGGTACTTTTAACGAGCTGAAGAAAACAAGCGCTCGATATTTTTGTGTAATAATCCCTCAAGTCCAAAAAAGATTAAAATCTAAAGGAGCGATAGCACTTCTAGTCACTTTAACGAGCTGGAGAGGCCAATGGCTTGGCAATCTTTTCATATTTTACGAGTCAGTTAAAAAGAGCTTAAAGGAGACTCATTTTTTGAGGAACGAGTGATAGATTCGAGTAGCAGCTGATTCCAAGTAAGGTTTGGAATTTTCCTATCATGGCAGTGTCACAAGGATGGCTAACAAGATCACTCTTCACAGCTGTTCCTCAAAAAGGGTAAACAATCAAGTGGAGGTGAATGAACGGCAATACAGAGTGGAGGTGATGATGAGAACATGACCAAGGCTTCAAAGGCTGATGATAATACATTCACGATGGTTATTTACCGGAAATTGGTTCATGTTTTAATGAGCTTAAACTCTCGAGGAACATTTGCTCATTGCTTATGTTTATGTTTTAACGAGCTTAAATTCCGCGTTAAAACTGCTCGATATAGTGGTCATTGTTTTTCTTGATTTTACCATTAATAACTTTGTTCCTTCAAAGGTTGTACTGCCTACTCAATTGCTTCATCAAACTAGTTAGAAATGAACAATACATGTTTGAAAAATGAGTCAAAACACTATATTTTACTTGAATTACGTGAAAAGTAATTTAAAAGTGGTTTTTTACCTCTCATTTTACCATTTCATTTGAACTTCGGTTTGTTGGAGCTTTGGAGGTGCTTTCCCCCTTGATTTTCACTAGCTGATTCCGGGAGATTTTGTGGATGATTCTTGGCGCCGTCTGGACTAGGTAGGAGCTAAACCTGAGCTCTTCAGTTTCATTCTTTCCTTTTTGAATTTTTAGCATGTTTTTTGGTTTTTTTGAGCCTCCAGGGTTTGAAAAACTCGCCCTGGCTCCATCGCACCTTTTCTATATCGAAAGGTGCATTGCATGTTGGTCTGGCCATTGGCCAGTTAGCATGCAACACACCTAGAACACTGTTGGGGGTGCGATGGGCGCAAGGAGGGAAATTTGTGCACAGTTGTTCATGGAAAGTTTTGCCTTTTTTTCACCAAATCAGGATCTAACTCTTCTCTTGTTTGTTTTCAGAGATTCATTGGCCCAAAATTCTTGTTACATGGTGAGAACCTGAGCATGAAGAATAGGACATGCTTGCTTTACATGATCCAGTTACGGTAAATGCACTTCGGAACTGTGGCATGTTCAAGTTTTTCCACATCTCTAGCATGAGGCAACAAATTAACTTGTTGCAATATTTTCTCAATGCATGGGATCCTACCAGCCAGGTGTTCCATATTAGGGGCAAATCTATCCCCTTGACTGTCGTGGACATCTATTTTTTGACCGGCTTATCGAGGCGGGGTGCCCCTATCTCATTATCAGGTTCGGCCCGTGGGGGTGAATCTGTGAGAGATTAAATTTGCAGGTATTGCAGAGAGGGATCTCAGCCGAGCAAGGACGACAAGATAAATATCCGAGATGTCACTGACAGGACCTTGAGGACCATTATGTTCACTTTTGCTAGGATGGATAGTAGTGCGTCTCTTCATGTGGCCAACCGGTCTTATATGCAGTATGCCTTAGAATGCCTTGAACCAAAGGTGTTCAACTGGTGTGATGCAATACTCTTTGTGATGAAAGAACAATTGACCAAGGTGAAAAACGGAAGATTGAAGAACTTTGGATATGGTTCTCTTTTAACTGCTTTTGCCTTGGAAAAGATCCTGCTAATGCAGACGCAGTATATTTCACTTGGTTTACCTCCACCGATTGAGCCATGGATGTAGAGATGGGTTGACCATATGTCCATACATGCTGGTCAGTCTCAGGTTTCCTTTTCGGATACCTTCTTCGGGTGGTTTGATCGTCAGGAGATGGTTTTTTCCGAGTATCCATATGCTGGTATGGATTTCCAGGGTGACCGGGATTTGGTAGTGCCGGCTGGCGAGCAGTGGGGCACCATGGGTAAAATTTTTGACCATATCTCTGTTTATTGTTTCTTTTATAATGTTCTTGTGCTTTATTCTATCAATACTAATCAGAACTCATGTGCTCATGCAAATGTTGGACCAGTTCGGTCAGTAGTACGCCTGAGAGTGCCAGTTGTCGCTCTAGCACGAGAGGCTGTGGGAAGGGCTATCCTTCGCGACCTCGATGTGGCCGAGACTCTTTCAGCATTACAGGATTAGGTCGAGGACCTCACTCTTGCTATTCCAGATGTGAGGACTGACGAACTGCCTTTGAGGTTGCAGCGACATACTACTGGCGTGCCGAGTCGATGGACTAGGCTCCTACGCATGATTGCATAGGCGGTGACTTGTTATCACTAGCATCATTACACTAGGGTGCCCCATAGCATTTTGAGTTTTGGGTCATTTGACCAATTTTGTCTTGGTTACAGAACATTACGTGTAAACTATAAACAATTATATATATATATATATATAGATATATATATATATATTTTTGATTTTCGGAGTTTTATTTTTGTTAAGTTACATGATCCTGAATATTGATGAAATGCTTATTTTTATAAATGTTGCAAATGTCTATCTAACACATAATTTGCTAATGAGTCTGTTAATGTGTTTAAGTTTCTAGAAATATGCTGATATTGAATAAAATCAAATTGCCTTTCCAAAATCTCGACCCTTAGGAACATGCGATAGATAGCTAGATTTTCGACGGAGTAGATACCAGTGAGTTGTAGTATGACGAGCTGTGAGTCTAGCCTGACGACAGGTCGGCGTATGCCATGTGTGATGGCATGAGAGAGAAGTTCTATCAACACGCTATATTCAGCGATGTTATTTGTTGACCGACCAATACATACCCCTCTGAAACTTACTAACTCGCCACTTGGATAAAAAATTGCCCAGGTCACAGAAGATAGGTTCCGCGAACTACGACTCGCTCCGTTGACATATCCAACAAATGATTCCAATAGGTTCGACATCTTCATCAAATGTAAAAAGTGGATTACTTGACCAAAACGATTACCCTTAGCGAAAACAAAAATGTAACAAAAGCATATGGGTTACTACACCACATCATGCGTAGTAACGCTTAAGGTACAACCCGTTACGGCGTTGTGCCAATGAAATCCTGTCATAATCCATTAACTCGTAGGCTCCTTTTGCTAATACATGTTTAACAATATAGGGGCCCATCCATAAAGACTTAAATTTACCTGCTCCCAATTTATCGGATTCTTGGTCATAAAGTAAGACCAAGTCACCTTCTTAGAAGACACGGGGTTTGACATTCTTGTCAAATTGCGCCTTGACTCATTTATTATGGGCTTCATTAGCCAAAGCGGCATCACGACAGACTTCATCCAATTGGATTAGTTCCAAGAAACGAACCTCCTCTTCTAAAGTTATAGGGAGAAGGTCGATTGCGAGTTTGAGGGACGAGATTTCACACTGAACTGGTAAGATTGCTTCTAGGCCATTCACCAGTTGGAAGGGTGTAAATCCAGTTGCATTCCTTACCGATGTTCGGTATTCCCACAAGGCTGAGTACATGATTAGGTGCCAACTCCTTTTGTGGACTCCAATCATCCTTTGCAGCATCCGCTTCAGGACTTTTTTGATTGCTTCAACTTGTCCATTGACCTGCGGGTAATATGGAGTAGAGTTGTCATGAGACAACCCTAATTTGGCAGCCAATTCAACCATCATGTGATTGCGAAAATGCGATCCATGATCTGTGACTATAGCCTGTAGAATGCCGAATCTGGCGACTACATGATTGAAAATTAAAAGGGCAGTTGTTTCACCAGTGTTATCTAATGTAGGCATCACCTCAGCCCATTTGGTAAAATAGTCTACAGCGACTATGATATACCCATGCCTGCCGGTCGAGGTGGGGTTACATGTCATGAAATCAATGCCCCATTTGGCGAATGGCCCAGCAACAACTATTGGCTGCAGAGGTGTGGGTGGTCTTCTGGTTTTGCTATTGAGAATTTGACATGCATGGCAACTTCTGACTGTGTTTATGCAATCTTTTAACATTGTTGGCCAGAAGTATCCTGCTCGTAAAAAATTTTGCGTCGTAGCATAACCAGATTGATGCCCCCCACATGCACCTGAATGGCAATCATTCAGGACTCTTTCGGCTTCCTCATGGGTGAGGCACCTCCTCAGAACTGTATCGACACCACGACGGTAAAGTGTATCACCGACGATCATATAGTCTTTTGATTGGTATCGAATACATTTTTGTTCTGAGCGGGAGGTATTAGGCCTATATTTTTGGGTTTGGAGATAGATGATTACATCTCCATACCACGGATTGCTTGAATATATCAGAAACCAAGATTCATCCATGATGGTTTCTTCGGATGTTTCATCGTTGGACGATGATGGGAGATCGCATAGTAATTCTGCGAATACCAGGGATTTCTTCGATTTGGATTTTACAAATTCCAGATCAAACTCTTGAGGAATTGCTATCCATTTTGAGTATTTGACCCCCAGCAACTGTCACGACAATATATAAGTCATGGGGTTGCAATCTGACAGAACGGTAGTTTTTCGAAAGAGGATATAGTGTCGAAATATCTGTATCGCTTGAACAGCTGTGAGTGCCAGCTTTTCAACATAGGAATATTTGCTTTCTGTATCATTTAAGTTCCTACTTAAATAATATATAGGATGTTCAATTCCGTTGTCTTCTTTAACTAAAACCATTGCGATGGCTGTATCCGCTGTAGCCAGATACAGGTTAAAGTCTTTTTGATAATCAGGAGCGTACATTAATGATGCTTCCATTAGGGATTCTTTTAAATCATCAAAGGAAGCTTGCACGACCTGATCCCAGATGAAGGGCACTTCCTTTTTCAATAGATGTGTATAACCTTTAGCAAGTTCGACGTAATTTGGAATGAACCTCCTCAGAAAGTTTGCTTTCCCTTGGAGTGTTTGAATCTGAAGCAAATTTGAAGGTGGAGGCAAACTTATGATTGCCTGAATCTTACATGGGTCGAGACGAATCCTGTCCTTTGAGACTAAAAAGCCAAGTAAATGACTAGAACTGACACAGAACACACATTTGTGTGGATTGAGTCGTATCTTGTAGTGTCGACAACGTAGAAATATTGCTCCCAAATGCTGCAGATGATCGGTCTGCTGTTGGGTCCCTATAATACTAGTGATTACCCTATTACTATTGTAGTTATACCCCTTATTAATATTTTTGTGTTGCTATTGCCCCCATATTTTTATTATTGTGCCCCATAGAATCCCTCTATTGTTATTTTTGTGGCGTTATATTATTATTGTTAGGTCGGCTAGATTATATTGTGACTCCTTAGACTCCTATATATAGAAAGGAGGGTTTGTCATTTGAATCATCAAACAATTGTTCATTTATGTAATGTAAAGGAGGTTTCCCTCTCGAAGAGGCTGAATTCTAAGGCGTTAATCTATCTTTGCTATCTTTTCTTGAGCTGGTTTCATAACATTTGGTATTAGAGCTTTGGATTCTAGGGTTTCACTGCTCCAAATAGGTCATCGTGGAATTTTCGCTATTTTTTTTCTGTGACATTTCAGAAGTTGCAAACAAAACCCATTTGAGAAGAAATCGTGCTGAACCTTGGGTCCAAATTTCAGAGCGTTTCGTGCTATATTTGCGGAGATATGATCTGAGGAAGTTGGTCTTTTTGTAGACTCCTGAATTACATTCCAAACAGGTGACTTGGGGAAAATCGTCATAAATTTCTTTCTGAGCATCGGATTGAAATTTCGCAAGAAGTACAGAAAGAGGACGGACTGTAGCTTTCTTGTATACAATTTTTAGAGTCAAAGGTCGAAACAGTGACACGTGGCACTTCATACAAGTTTGCTCTACTGAACTAGTCTACAATCAGGTCACTGCGGGAGATTGTGCATAATTCTTTCTTGGAGAATCCAATTTGGATCAGACTAGTGGCATTGGAAAGAGGACATAGAAGGCTACTGTAGGTCACAATTTCAGAACTGGATGATTCGAAATTACAGAGATACATCATATTCAATATCAGGCTTCTACAAAGTGAAAAAAGGTGTGTAGTTTTTTTTTAAATTTTTGCGTAAGCTTGGTTTGAAGGAATTCAAAGGGCATAGTAAAGCATTATTATCGGTAATTGATGCCCCGAGGAAAGAAAATGCAAACACCTAGTAAGCAACCTGAAAGCTCTAGCATGAATTATAAAGAAGAGGAAGACATGCAACCTGATATAGCAAAATTACGAGACCAAGTGCAACAAGTGTCACTTGCACAAAAAGGAACAGAATCTAAGATGGATGGTCTAAAGAAAGATTTAGAAGCTAAGATGGATGGTTTAAAGAAATGTGTAGAAGCTAAGATGGATGATTTGAAGATAGATTTGAAGAAATACATGGACGAATTAAAGAAGTTGCTACAAAAAAGGGTCACTAATGGCGAAAGGGTAGTAAAGGAAACTCATGATGAGAACAAAAGAAATGTTAATCATGATTCCATAGACTCTAATTTTGGATCGAAAACCCACCATATTCCAAAAATTGATATGAGGAAGTTTGATGGCAAGGATCTCGCAACATGGATATTACAGATGGAGCAATTCTTCAATCTGAATAATGTGCAAAACACACAAAAGGTACGTATGGCAACTTTATATTTGGAACCAAATCAGTTTGTATGGTATCAATGGCTTTGCACTCGTAAACAATTTATCACTTGGGCAATTTTTACGGAAGAATTATGAGGATACAAAAAGAACCGTTTTTTTTAGCCAATTGATAAGTCTCAAACAAAAGGGTTCAATAATGGAGCACATTGAGGAGTTCCAAAAATTGAACATAAGGGTAAAAGATATTCCAGAGGAGCATAGGATTGATGTGTTCATAGGGTCTTTAAAGGATAATATCCAACATGATGTTCGCCTTTGGGAACCTGATTCATTAAAGAAGGCATTCAGGTTAGCAAGAAAAATGGAAAGCAAAATTATGGCAACCAGGAAGCATACCACTCACAACTATAAAGACGGAAGTGTTGTTGCCCCTAGTATTCCACAACCTATAAGGTTAACACCACAACAATTGAAAGAAATAAGAGCAAAAGGGCTTTGTTATAGTTGTGATAGCAAATACACTAAAGGTCATAAGTGTGCTGAGAAGAAATTATTCTACATAGATTGTGAAGAGGAAGAAGAAAATATACTCCAGGAACAAAGCCTAGATGAAGAAAAAATAAATCCGACCATATCTTGTAATGCATTGGTGGGAATTACCACTCCTCAAACCATCAAGATAGAAGGACAAATCAAGAAGAAAAAGGTAATAGTGTTGATTGATTCAGGAAGCACCCACAATTTTATTCATTGTAAGGTAGCAAAAGAATTGAATTGCTTCCTATATCTAGCACGAGAGTTTCAAGTGATGATTGCAAATTGAGGAACAATAAATTGCTCTGGAAAGTGCCATAATATCAAGCTATCCATGGAAGAATATGTATTGACTAGCCCAATGCTTTCCATTCCAATGGGAGGTGCTGATGTTGTACTAGGAGTCCAATGGCTACAATCCTTGGGTACAATAGCTTTTAATTTTCAAGAACTTTTCATCAAATTTTCTATGGAAGGAAAGGAAATTGAATTAAGGGGTATTTCAGGGAAACTAGGAAAGATAATCAACTCTAATGGTATGACAAAGCTTCTAAAAAAGGAGCAAAGAGGTGTAATTGCACAATTATGTTCGCTAGATGTTTCCACCTTGAAATCATCTATTTCTCCAGATCTCCAAAAAGTCCTGAACAATCATTCCAAGGTATTTGAGACTCCCAAAGGTCTCCCACCTATGCATGATCATGATCATGCTATTCATTTGATTCCAGGAAGTGTTTCTCCAACATCAGGCCGTACATATATGCCTATGTCCAAAAGAGTGAAATTGAACGTATGGTTGCAGAAATGCTAGAGGCTGGTATAATTCAACCGAGTCAAAGTTCTTTCTCTACTCTAGTAGTATTGGTGCACAAGAAGTATGGATCATGGCGCATGTGTCCGAATTATAGGGAGCTCAACAAGCTCACTATTAAAGATAAGTTCCCCATTCCTGTCATTGATGAATTACTGGATGAATTGCATGGATCAATTTACTTCACCAAGTTGGATCTTCGTTCAAGATATCATCAAATCAGAATGAAGATTGAAGACATTCCGAAAATAGCATTTAGAACTCATGAGAGTCATTATGAATTTTTGGTCATGCCTTTTGGCCTTACCAATGCACCTTCAACATTTCCAGGTTTGATGAATTCAATTTTCAAAGCATTCCTTAGAAAATTTGTGTTAGTATTTTTTGATGATATACTAATCTATAGCAAGTTTGGAAGGATCATGTTGAACATGTTGATAGGGTGCTACAACTATTGGAGGAGAAACAATTATATGCAAAAAGATCCAAATGTTTCTTTGGAGTCCAGGAGGTGGAATATCTGGGTCATATTGTATCTCATGAAGGAGTTAAGGTAGACCCTAGCAAAATTAAAGCCATTAAGGAATGGAAAATCCCCACATCCATAAAGCATTTGCGAGGATTTCTCGGGTTGACAGGATATTATCGCAAGTTTGTTAAGAATTATGGGAGAATAGCAGCACCTCTAACAACATTATTGAAGAAATATGCATTTTCATGGACTCCGGAAGCAACAAAGGCCTTTGAACATCTTAAAGAGGCAATGTGCCAAGCACCGGTCTTATCTACACCGGACTTCACAAAAACCTTTATTGTGGAATGTGATGCTTCAGGAAATGGAATTGGTGTTGTTCTAATGCAAGATGAAAGACCCATTGCTTTTGAAAGTCGTCCAATAAAGGGAAAGTTTTTAAGCAAAGCTATTTATGAGAAGGAAATGTTGGCAATACTCCATGCACTTAAGAAATGGCGACCCTACCTAATGGGAAGACACGTCAAGGTAAAAATGGATCATGATAGCCCTAAATACTTTTTAGAACAAAGATTATCCTCTGAAGAGCAACACAAGTGGGTCACAAAGATGTTGGGTTATGACTTTGAAATCATCTACAAAAAAGGGAAGCAAAATGTGATGGCAGATGCACTCTCAAGAAAGGATGAGGATGTGGAAGCCTTGTTGTGCACCATTTCTATTATCCAACCAGATTGGATAAATGAAGCAAGGGAGGAGTGGAAGAATGACGAAGAAGTGTGGGCACTTATTCGAAAGTTACAACAAGATTCCAGTACGTCTGATACATTTAGCTGGCAAAATGATTCGTTATGGTACAAAGATTGCTTATACCTCTGTAAGAATTCCCAGCTAAAACAAAAGATTCTTATGGAATTGCACACATCTCCCTTTGGAGGGCACTCAAGATTTTTAAAAACTTTCCATAGGGTTAAGAAGGATTTTTTTTGGGATGGCCTTAAATCAGATATTCAAAAGTTTGTGGCGGAATGTTTGGTTTTCCAACAAAATAAAGTTGAAACAATTAAGACACCGGGTCTATTACAACCTTTATCCATTCCAAGCCAACGTTGGGAGGAGGTTTCAATGGATTTTATCACAGGTTTACCCAAGTCTAAGGGAAAGAGTGTCATCATGGTGGTAGTTGACAGACTTACCAAGTATGCACACTTTTGTGCATTATCACATCCATTTAAAGCTAATACAGTTTCTACTGCATTTATGGAAACAATTCAAAAGCTACATGGAAACCCAAAGATTATTGTAAGTGACAGAGATCCCATTTTCACTGGAAATATTTGGACAGAATTATTTTCTTGTCTTGGTACTCAGTTAGCTCATAGCTCATCTTATCATCCTCAATCTGATGGGAAAACTGAGATAGTAAACAAATGTTTGGAAGGATATCTTCGTTGCTTTGTATCTGATAAACAGACACAATGGGTCAAATGGTTGCCTCTGGCTGAATGGTGGTATAACACTTCCTTCCATACAGCAACAAAAATGACCTCATTTATGGCACTTTATGGGTATCAACCATGATCCATCACATCATATTTAAGAGAAAATTATAAGGTTCAGGCAGTGGAACATCACATTGAACATCAACAACAAGTCCTCCAACTCTTAAAGGATAACCTCGTGTTGGCACAAAATAGAATGAAACAACAGGCAGATCAACATCGTAGTGAAAGAATTTTTGATGTAGGTGATTGGGTATTCCTATCGCTACAACCATATAAGCAAATGTCCCACAAGCAAGCTAAGAAGGATGATAAATTATCACCAAATCATTATGGTCCGTACAAGGTGTTGCAAAATATTGGTACTATGGCATACAAATTGGAGCTTCCTGCAGCTTCTCGATTGCACCTAGTTTTCCATGTTTCATGTTTGAAGAAGGTTATAGGCGACAAGCTCCCAGTTCAAACAATATTGCCAGAACTTGCCAAGGAAGGAAAAATTATATTGGAACTGGAAGCAGTCACAGAAACAAGAACTCGACAACTACGAAATCGATCAATTTCAGAGCATCTTATCAAGTGGAAGAACTTATCCGCTGAAGATTCCACATTGGAGGATGAGAATTTTATGCAGAAGTATCCAAAACTACTCAAGCGTTGAGGACAACACTTTTTTGAGGGAGAGGGGCATGTTGGGTCCCCATAATACTAGTGATTACCCCATTACGATTGTAGTTATACCCATTATTAATATTGTTGTGCCCCTATTACCCCCATATTGTTATTACTGTGCCCCATAGAATCCCTCTATTGTTATTTTTGTGGATTTATATTATTATTGTTAGGTCGGCTAGATTATATTATGATTCCTTAGACTCGTATATCTAGAAAGGAGGTTTTTTCATTTGAATCATCAAAGAATTGTTCATTTATGTAATGTAAAGGAGGTTGCCCCCTCGAAGAGGCTGAATTCTAAGGCATTGATCTATCTTTTCTATCTTTTCTTGAGCTAGTTTCATAACATCCGCTTTTGCAAATGAGATGGAAGGTCGTCAAGATATGGTTGAATGATGTTTTTGATGTCATGGAATGCATAATTCATTGCCCTCTGAAACGTTGCCCCTACGTTCTTTAAACCAAAGGGTAATTTTCGATATGCGAATGTGACCCACGGAAAAATAAATGCAGTCGTTGACTGGTCCTGTGGGCTGATATTTATTTGATTATACCCAAAGAAGCCATCCATGAATGAAAAGATTTCACATCCGGCGCATTCATCAATTATCTGGTCAATAAAGGGTGTAAGATAGTTGTATTTCGTAGAAGCTTGATTTACGTCCCTATAATAGAGACACACTCTAATCATTCCTTGTTTTTTCATCACAGGAACAATGTTCGATACCCAATCGGTTAGAGGAACCGGGTAAATGAAACCAACATGGAGAAGCTTTTCAACTTCTTCCTTGATGGCAGCGGCTTTCTTGGGGTGCACCTACCGTAGCCGTTGTCGTACTGGTTTGACATTTGGATACATCTTGATTTCGTGTTCAACTATACTCGAGTCAATGCCTGGAATTTCATCATATGACCAAGCATTGACATCTCTGAATTCATGAAAAAGAGTGTTATATATTTCTAGTTCTGAAGGAGAACAACATTTGCCAACATAAATATTCTCTAAAACATCTGTTTTGGTCGAGATATTTATGGCGATAGTCTCTTCAATATTGGACAAGTTTCACTCGGAATCCACCGTGTTTATAGTATTTGATAGGAAATCAAAAATTGATGGATGATGAAGGTCATCAGGATTATCTTCTTGACAATCCAGAAGATGGGAACCATGGTGGTAATCTTCCTATGGTGCCCCTTCAATTACCATTGATTGAACAATTCCTTCGTCGGTGTAATGCACTTGCGACCAACGATCTGAAGGGGTGTCATATTCCTTAGACCTATCTATCCAAACGCTTGATGAGCGTTAATTCGGGTCTACCTCCCATGCCAACAACATTGATTGCTACAATATTTATATTGGGCTTGGAGGCAATACCTGAGGATGATCCATGTTAATATCATTTTCTGAGATATTTTAAATTGAAGATAACATATTGCAAGTTGCTACCGTCGCCACTTCCGCCAGATTGATTGGAGGTGGGAGGGAAAAAGTCCCCATTAATATAGGGTCTTTTAGTAGGCCTACTCTGATATTTTGAAGCGTATTGGGGCTTCCATGGATCATCAGAATGCTTCCCGTAACTTGAGAACTATTGGGGAGAAATGTTTGTTGGTCAACGATTGTAATTCCTCCTTGAAAAGGAAATGCAATCTTTCTAAAGTAGTTCGACACAACTGCAGCCATATCATATATCCATGGTCTTCCAGTAGGATGTTGTAATCGAGGTTTCTGTCGATTACTTCAACATCTATTTCTACTGTTTTCCCTCCTAGTTCAACTTGCAAGTTACTTAGAGTACCATATGGGGTATACGTTCGTCCATCAAATGCTTTTAATGTTGTCGAAGATCGCAACAAGGTTGGAGATCCTAAAGTTTTCCAGAAACTCATCGACATAATACATGTAGATGCCCCCTCATCAATAATTGTTCGATGAACAATTTTGTTGAGGAATTTCACTTGAATGAGGAAAGCTAGTTGAGCTGGTAACTGAGGATCGTATCCTTTGTGCTTAAAGGACACAAGATTAGAATCCTTTGGGTCTATCCCACCTATAGCTGATAATAAAGGCTGCTTTTGGGATGGGCAATTTTGCAGTACCTCAAGTGTCGAAATAGCGGATGGCGATTGGGCCAAATCCTCCACTATATTATAATGTTGCGCTGCTTTGGCACGAGGATTAAATTTTGACTTGTGTACTACTCCCTTTGGCGGTTTTATTGTTAGCTCTGGAATGATGGGCGGCGCAAATTCTGTTGAAGTTGTTGTCGAACTACTAGGTTGATCTTTATCATTGTTGTTCGACAGCTGTGGATTCCCGTAATCTTTATTCCTTGTCGATATTAAAGCATCATTTTGTTGTTTTTAAACCAACAACATCAGCACTTGGGTCGGGGAAGAATTTTCACTAGCAACCAGATTTGTCCCTGGATTTGGGAACGGATCAGTCAATACCGCCAAGGTTTTTGAATTCTTGAAGAATCTTTTAAGCTCAGCTTTATGTGGGCAATTATTTGTCCAATGATCCTCATCACATATTAAGCATGGAATTTTTGGTTTCCTATCTCCAAGAGGGTTTGCAGAAGAATTTTTAGGTGATGATTCCTCCTGTTTCTTCTTCTTCCCTTTGTTTTTCTTCTTGCCTCCTGGTTCCTTGGTTTTTTTGCCTTTATCAGTCGAGATGGCATTTACTTCCGAGGCGAGAAGTTCTTCTTTCGCATTTTGACTAGAAATCTTACGGGCCTTTTTAGATGTAGCCATTGTCGATTTCGTGTCTGTTGTACCAATCATGCCATCGTCGGCATGAGAGTCATTGTTCGATTTAGGAGGAGGAGGGACGGAAAATTCTGGTCTGGGAGCATCAGGGATTTTATCGTAGAGCGTGCCAGACTCAGTATAAATCAAGTCTAAATATTGCGCACGAGCAATAACTTGCTCTTCAGTGATGACTCCTCCTTTTGCCACATCTTCTGTAATGGAAGGTAATAATGACTTAATAAACCATTCAACTAAAAGCTAATCAAGAACATACGTTTTTACCATTCTAGGACGACGTCGCCACTCATGAATATGATCGGATATGCGAGTGGTCGTTGTTTGTTTGAAATTGGTAAGAAGTTATGTTCTTGTTTTGTACCTTATTGGTAACTGAAAATGGGTTAAAAAGGTTGTGGCTAGGGTACTGAAGTTGTCAAACGAAGCTCTAGGTAATTCGATATACCATTTTGTTGCCGGACCAATTAACGTCCTCTGAAAAAGGCGGAGCCTAATCAAATCATCATTTAGGGTATTTGATGAACACCATAGTGAAATGTCATCACATGATTTGACGGGTCTTCACCCAGATTTCCATTACATTTAAGAATATCTGACGAAAGTTTATGCGGAATCGCTGGCCACCAAGGGGCGTAAGCAATTGGATCGTTCATTAACCTATTTAGATCTGGTAACTCTAAAGTCGCCATGAAGGGTAACTCTTGATTTAGGTTTGGCGAAGCATACCCAGGATAAGATGGAATCGCCTGAGCGGTTGGTCTTTGCATACCAGCATAATGCATTTGATGCTGGTAACTTTGGTAAGGTTGATGGGAATAACCATTGTAGAATGGTTTTTGACCATTTTGAATATACGGCTGCCCACTATTTGCAAATATTTGTTGCTCAGATCCTTGGTATACTTGTCGGAATTGCGGTTGTTGGTATTGCACCAGCCATGGTTGCGAGGACATGTGCTATTGTCCAATACTGATCATTTGACCAAGATGAGGGGTAATTGTACCCGTTTGGGCCTATGCCATTCCACTAGTTGGAGATTGTGGTTGAGTCGTAGGGATAATAGTTTGTTGCATTACAACCTGAGAAACCTGAGGTTGGAATACAACATGCAATGCTTGTACTTGCGACACCGTCACAATAGCCGACGTAGTTGGTATATTTGAGATAGGTAAACATTGTTGCATCGAATATACAACTCTTGGTTGTTGAGGCAATATTGGCACCCAACTGCTAGATGTAATTACAACATAACCTGAATTTTGTTGTGAACTCTCATATGGTTTTCCTCCTAGAGGAGACAATGAAAGGGTATATTTCCCCCCATATGACGGTAATCCGGTACTTAAAGGAATGGTTTTCCCTTGAGAACCAGACTGCCCAAATTGACACCATGAAGGATCAATTTGCTGAGACTCAACATAAGAGTTCTCGGATACCATTCCGAATGAACAAACAGGAACAAACCATACTGTCAAAATGGCCCCTGAGTGGGCTCCATCTAGCGATTGAGAGCTAGTTGGGATAGATGGTATGTCGACGAACATTTTTGGAGTGAACGTAGGAAGTTATGTCGTCGCTGTGTCGGATGACACAGTCCTAGATGTCGACTATTGTTCAGAAATTTCTATTCTATCCAAAAGATTGCCTAGCGATTCTACAGGAGCTTCCGATAACGGTAGACTAATTTCTAATGAAGAAGGATATAGGGTGATCCCGATTCCAAACTGCAATGGAGTACTAGATGGAGGATCCTCCAAAATCTCTTCTATAGCAATCAGAACAGGTGGAAGAGGTAGACCGTCAGGTCTGTAGAATATTTCTGGTGCCAAAGAAGGTATAGAATCTGCAACGTCAGATGTTTGGGGATTAACACCTCCTGAATCAGCTATAGATGGAGTTGGTTCAGTAATACAAGTGTTTAGCTTCACACTAGGATCAGTTCTACTATCCTTCGGTGGCTGCTGAACTTCTTTTGTAAAGGCAGAGATATCAGAAATGTTTGGAGTAATAGGAGTCTCCGATGGTGTTGGAACACTTGTTCTAACTTTACCAGGGGATTTGGAACCGGTTAAATGATTCGCTTTGTCCGTAACAGTTTCAACTCTAGAGACAAAGACGGTTGACTCGTAAGCCTCCACGAATGATGGGGTTTCAATTGACTTCTTCCACGATAGCAGATTACTCGATCAACTAAAAATAAAGGGGAAGTATGTTTCCGAATTAGATGAATTTTAGACGCTTTGACACAACTTGCTTTTTCAATTTTTAAGAGTCGAGAAAAAACAAAAGATGACTCTAGTCGCCTTTGATTTTTAATGAGCTTGAAGTGAAAAGTGCTTAGATGGACCTTTTACTTTAAGGAGTCTGAAAAGGAACGAAAGAGACTGCTCTGGAAATCTAGATAGAGGGATTACCAAACCAATCGCAAAACTGCAGAATACTTTTTATGGTACGGCAGTCAATATTCCCAAATGCTGTGTTCAGTGCATTGCGATCAATAGGGCGGCAGACATGGCTTCCTGTGGATAAAGGATATAGCCTATTGTGGTCTCCCAAAATATACTCGACGGTATGCGGGAGCACAAGTCCGTACTGGCACTTATCGTCTCAAGGTGGAGGAATCACCCAACCAACAATGAGAACAACAGTTACCAGGTTTTACAACGCCGGAATACGTCTCTAGCCTAGACTTCTAGATGTTGTGCATTAGGTTCCAAAGCGTTTTTAGATTCATTAAATTTATTTTATATTTGATCTTGCTTAAGAAATTTTCCTTTCAGGTTCACTGCATGATGTAGATGTAAAATTCTAAGATGATAAACAGTTGTTTAATCTTCTTTTTGCAATGAAAATCCTAGCTATTAAGGAAAGAGAGATGGTGTTCTTCCAAAAAAGAGCAAAGAGCACACACTATATGCATTGTCCTAAATCAAACCAACAAACAGTCTAAATGAAAATGCACATGCATGTATTTGTTTTCAGCCTTCTTAATGTGTGAATGATAAAAAGAAAGCTAAGCGCAAATCTGAATTATTTTTCAAAGCGACAATTACTAACAAGCTTCTTTTCAAAACAAAAATGAATACAATGATGACACTTTGTTATTTGGAATTGAAAACTTGCTTTTGACACTTGAAAAAATACCAATTCAAATCAAATACAAGAGTAACAGTGTAATCGACTATCAAGAACAATCAGATTCTCTTCTATGATTGAAAACGACACTTGCGACACTTTCAAATCAAGAAACGACAATTCAATTACACTACTTCTTTGTAAAAGAGAACTGAAAATGACTTAAAATACATAAAAACATTTATAGTTCTTTGCACAACGGAGGTGGAATAATGGCAAGGAAGGGGGTTTCAACAGAGGTGTACTGACTACAGGCAACAAAACTCCTTAATAGAGCTGAAAAGAGTGAACACATAAGCCAAAATCTAAGAGTAGAAGAGGTCTGATCAGTGCACCTGTAGCACAGGGAAACTGAAATGCAACGCACCTACTACACTCGGGAAGTGCGATGCATTCAGGTTTCAAAGAAGACACGGTGCGATGGACCAGGGATGAGACTTTAGCTAGGTTCCCGGTCACAGTTTGCAGCTCAGTTCAAGGATTTAGGCTGAGTAAGTGGTAATCAATAAATCAATCACAGGGGTAGATCTAAGGAGGTTACTAGAGCCACCACAAGGGAAATTAGAGAGCTTGTAAATCAACTGTTTAATTCATAAACAAAACCCAGAGATAGACTGAAGCAGCATTGATCTACTTTTCACTTGCATAGCAAATGTAGTTCGAAGGCTAGCTGGCTTAACTTCAGGATCTGTCTGTAAGTTTATAAAGTAAACAAATGTAGATAAACAAACAATCCATTCGATCCCCAGCGGAGTCGCCATTTTGTTATCAGGAAAACTAGTGTCTATGCAGAGCTACTAGTCCCACTAAGGCTAGTGGCTACCTTAGAAACAAACAAACTAAAACTACTTTCGTTTTCCTTTATGATAAATAGATAAGAGGCGAATAAGCAGACCAACCTCTGTCTTGCGCTTGGTTCCTTGCTCGATTCCTCTCCCTTCTGATAGATCTTTTCTACTCGCTTCCTTGTTTACTCAGCTTCAAAGAGCACTTGTAGAATCAAAGCAGCATAACACTATCCAAGAACATAGATCTATTATCAGAAACAATATAGGACCAGATATATATTGACCACACAAATTCATACAAAATTAATCATATAAGAATGTGGAGGAAAACTTGAATAGCTTTATTGATAATCAAGAAAGATCAAAGAGGATTACAACCAATTGTTCTGACCCAGCGTCATCCTCTCAACAATAAAGCCCTTCTTCACCTCATGAAAATATTAGATCACCCAACACTATGATGTTGCACCAAGAAACCAACATCACTTCCTTACAAGATACAAAATTCCTGCCTCTGGATCTCTGGGATGAGGGATCCATATATAGATGTTTGCAAGGGAGGTGAGTCAACTTCTGAGATTTGATTAGTGTCCTCTCTCTGATAGTTCTTGATTCCACTTGGAGATTGATGATCTCTTACTCATCCCTGGGTAAATGCAGAGAGGCAAGTGTCACAGGAGAAGTTTCTGGAAGATTCCATGATCCCCCACCTTGCGGATTGACCCTGCCATTTGTCCACTCTCACCCATCGCACCCCATAGAAGGGCTTCTCAACATGAATTGCACCTACTGTGTGTATTTAGGTGGGATGCAACGCACTTTGACCATGGATCAGGTGAAATGGTCCAGTTTTGACTAGTTCTGAGTAGTTTTTCGTGGAGAACTTCTGGGAGATGCTGTAATATGTTGACCTTGTTCTTTTAGGGGTTGGAACAACAACTTTAGGGACTTATGATCCCTTGGTTTATGGACATTAATGATTGGGGTTGCAGTGCCCAAAAATGTCTATAACAGTAACTCAGGAATTGCATTAATTGAACATTCAACCATTCAATTTTGGAATATGATTAAATCAATCTCCTTGAAATGATTATTGGGAATATCAGTGATGCAATTGAGGATCTGAAATCATAAAGGTAAAAGCATGTAAAACTAATTGTAAACAACTAATGTAGTTTTGACTTTCTAAAACATTCAAATGTGAAGCATTACCCTCTTGAAGTGTTGTGCAAGAAATCAATTATACCTTACTTCCTAAGTTCCTTGGGAAATAAAAATCTACTAAGTAAATTCAATCAATGTATGAATTAGATATTTAATCATTTAGTTTATGATCATCATCATCTTGAAATGGCTTTTTAAAACATCGATTAACACACTTAATTGACAATTCTGTTCTAAGAAAATGATTGATAAAACAGTAAGAAAACCAAGCAACTGTGTATTATTATTACTTCAATCTTAATTTAGTTTGGAAACATAGTCATTTTTCTCCATGAAATGTCTTAGAAGAACAAGGCTGCACAATTGTGATTTATCATTATGCTATTGATTAAAAACTAAAATGAAATATTATCCTAATTTAGAAAATCGATTTGATGAAAACAGAGTAATGGAAATTGAACTAAAAAAACGAATGGAAAACCTCTTTCAGTGCAGGGACCCTTTGCAACTAATGTGGCTAGAACGCTATCTATTTAAGGATGCACATTAAATGATCATTGGCAACACAGAATTTGTATTATGAAAGAAACAAAATCTCAATACAGAGTATCAAAAAAAAGCTTGAACTTAACACGTAATTCCTTCTAACTTATAAATTCTAACTCGGTTCCATGCAACCTATATTTAAGAATAACATAACTGTTTATGAGATAAAGTTGCTACATGTGGCTAATTTGAGTTAAATTTAACATGATTTTTTATGAGATAAACTTGCTACATGTGGCTAATTCGAATCGCAATAGGACTCTTTAAACTTTTGATTAGCTACAGATGGGTAGTTCCAATTAGATTTGTAACATAACCGTTAGACTCTTGATTAGCTACGAAAGAAAAAATTAAGAGTCCTACTACTTTTGGATAACGTAATTTGACTCCATCTTTGATCGTGACCTTAGGCTTTCTTTTCCGTCAATATGGACTGAGTGAATAGTATAGAATCCATGTGGAGATGATTCTAGAAATGCCCATGTGGCCCAATTCTTCATTTGGCACCTGGAACCTACCACACCATGAGAGTAGCTACGAAATCCATATTTAGTTGTAGAATATACTACATTCTGAAGCTAATTTGCAAAAATATATTCAAATAGCAAGAACATGAAAATATAATATGGTGATCATTTCAATGCTTTGCTTAAGACAAAACCTAGCATTTATCATTGATTGGGTCTATAATATTATGAGAAAGTGAGGGAAAAATGTGGGAAAAAATGTCAAGGAGAGGGTAATTCTAAGGTTCAACATACCCCCACTACAAAATCATTGCATGTCCTCATCGAATTTGCCAAAAATGTGAGTTCTTCCTCCCTACTGCATTTGGTCAGACACCTCTGCTAGTATATCCAATTTCCTTCTTTTGTTCTTCTTTGAAGTGACTGTCTTTCTAGGCTTTCCCATAAGAAGCTTGTACTTAAAGTTAATGACTACTCTATTCAAAATCTTATTTTTTCTTTTCGATTTCTTATTTTTCTTATACCACAATCCTAGATGCATAATGGTATTATTGTGGATTGCCTTGTCCAATTTATTTTGTTCGTTCAAGGTCTCATTCTCTTGTTTGATATGTCTGTTCAATATCTATAATTCATAAATTTCATGTTTGAGAGAATCAATTAAAGGTTCTTGTAGATTGATAGACAGTTCTGGGTTTATTGAGGCACTTCTCTTCTCCAATGATTCTATATAGTCATATATTTGTTGCTGCACTAGGTCTATGCCTAGAGATCTTCTACTTGGGCTACCTTCAAAATGATGAACAAGAGAATTTTGAGGACTGTGTGTAGAAGAGATGTTAACGGGAGATTCTGGGGTGTCCTTGTCTAAATTTATAAACTCTCTCGCTTTTGATGATGTTTTCTTTACCAAACCTCAGAGTCTAGAGCTCCTTCTAAGTTGTGGAGTACTTACATTCTCCTCATTTGTGACCTTTTTCTCCTTTCTTCTCTTCCCTCTTGCCTTGATTTGATTCCTGATTTCTATTAGTTCTTCAAAGGTTAACTTTTAATCATCTTTCTTCAATGAAGACTGAGGTCTGTTTTCAATAGTTATACCAGTCTTCTTTCTTCTACTTCTTTTGACATTATCTTCTTTAGGTGACTCTACTGCTTCTTGGAAATGGTTTATAATAAGGAGATTCTCCTAGGTATCTCCTATGCTTTTTAAATGAAACTCAATCAATATCTTTATCGCCCCATGATGATACATGGTTCTATCTATGACTTGTATTCTATTTTACACATTTGAGGCCATCCTTCTTAAACTATTTAGCAGGAAGAAAGGAAGATTGATTTCTCTATTTTCTAAGAAATTCATTGGTAAACGGATATGGTAGACATACATTCAACCAAACCTTCCCTCACAAGTGATAAATTTGTGTAAAACCAAGAGCATGTTCCTCAACTTACTTTTAAAAGCTGTAAAGAGAATATCTTTTCTAAAAACAGAAACATCCATACCTGGGTTTTTGAATATTACTTTCCACGATTCATTGTGGAACTCCTTGTTCTTCAACCGTCTTTCACCATGCCTTGGAAGTTCTGTAGCCTCAATCATGAATGACTCAGCCACTACAAACTTGATATCTTCAATTTCTACCTTTATGCCATCAAAAGATCAAGAAAAAAATTTGTAATATCCTTATGAAAGCCATCAAATTTCTCGATGAATTTAAGCCATCCAACTTTCTACAACATTTCTTTGAGCTATGGGTATACTTCCATGTAATTTTCTCCTACCAGTTTTGATCTTATGATTAGCCCCATGCTTTCTACTACACATAGTTCTCGACCTTCAGAATTACCCTTCCCAGTTTGTGAAATGAATTTGCTATGAATATGGTGTAAGGAACTACGGGTTTGTATGAAATGAATAGATGGTAGGGGTTCTGGAGACACGTATACAAGTATGTCATGTAATATTCATGACCGTTAATAATCAACGTGGGAGTTAATTATGGACTGTTATGTCACAAACTATGGAGGATGTAGCAGATATGTAGTATGATGGAGATTGCAATCAAATCAAATGATGATTTGGCAAGGAAACATATGAATATCCATATTATATATGCCTTATGTTTTAACCTTTATATTTAAAATAATTTTTTGCACTTTAGAACATAACCTTTTCATTTGCTGCTTTCTTTGGTGTTGATTTGTAGGTACCCTTTTAGCATATTGGTCTTCAAAATAAGATTCTTCAGTTTCCTACAACCATCATTTGTTTGTAAGCTGTATAATTATGCCAGAGTTGTTGAAAGAGACATGGTTGTGGAATCAAATTAGCTGCAGAATGGTATCAGCTGTGAAACATGATAAAAATGAGGTATGGCTATGGAAAATGAATGTGAAATGAAATGGAAATGGAATATGACAATGAAATGGATGAAAGTGGAGTGAGATGGAATGAAATTGTAAAATGGAAAGAATTTGCAGATTATGAACTCCAAATGAATTTTGCTTTATGTCACTACTTATTACAGAAAGGAAATGGAAAATATAGTATATTAGAAATCTTTGATGCCAATTAATGATTGGTTTTCATACTTATACATTTTATTATTATTTTTTATGATTTTATTTTTTACTTTATATATATACATATATATATATATATATATATATATATATATATATATATATATATATATATATGCCACAAATCTCAAATTTTCTTCTTTCACACTCATCCTTCGGTCAAATCTGTTGTTACTCGTATTTTGGGCTTTCCCTCAGCAACCCTTCCCTCTAAATACCTCGGAGCCCCTCTCTCTGTCTCAGCCATAAAGAATCCTGCTTGGCGCTCCCTCTTAGAGAAGCTTGATTCTCGCCTCAACCTCTGGACTCACAGATCTCTAAATCTTGCTAGTCGTGTGGTGCTCATCAAATCTGTCCTTCAAGCTATGCCTCTTTACCTGTTCACAATCCTTGCAGCGCCAAAATGGGTTCTAAAAAGAATAAGGAACCTTCAGCGTAACTTTTTATGGGGCAGCTTGGCATCTAACCGCAAATGGGCTCTGGTCAAATGTCTACTATATTCTTGCCAAAAAACAACGGTGGCATCGGGCTTAGGGACCTAGAGCACAGCAATTCCATAATGAATGCCAAGATCTGGTGGCAGTGGGTTACCAATTCAGAAAAGCCATGGGTAAATATTTGGACTACCAAATACGCCGACAATAGACCTCAGGAAGAGCTCATAAGATTCAGTCCTACAGAAAAGGGGTCGCTAATCTGGAATGCGGCCAAACAACACTATCAACTAATACAGAAGCACAGCTTCTGGGAAATAAAGAATGGTTGCACGGAAAGATTCTGGACAGATGCTTGGAACCAATTGCCTAAGCTTATCAATGTACTTCATCCATCTCAAATTCCTAACAGGCAGGATCAGCAGCAGGAAAAAATACACCAATTTTGGATGCAGGAGATAGAGCACGGATTCAGAAAATGGAGACAGATCAACCATATACTCAACAGCACAAATAATAGGGAGGCAGAAGAATTGGAGAAAGAGTTAAAGAAAAGAAGTATTAGGCATGATGAAAGCAATGACATCCTAAGATGGGGTTACCAACCCAAAGGGACCTATACTACTTCCGAAGCTTACAATCTGATCTGCAACTTCCCCACTCCCCGGATCCAATTTGGAGCAAAATCTGGGGTCTCAGATCATGGCCCAAAATCTCCCACTTCCTCTGGCTGGTAGGACATAAAAGAAATCTCACATGGGATAAACTAAGAAGACGAAACTTCTAAGGTCCTTCAATCTGCTACAACTGCAATCAAAGTGAAGAAACGCTCCAACACCTCTTGGACACTTGCCCTCTAGCCAATTGGTTATGGGAAAAGGTGAGCTTCAGATGCCAAAAAAATGCAGAGTGGAGAATGACATCATCAATACCATAAGACAATGGCCATAGAATCCTTACAAAAGCGAGATTCTTAATTTCCTATAGAACACCATTCCTGGATTAGTCCTATGGAACATCTGGAAGGAAAGGAATAAATGTATTTTTAAATACAAGCGCTCTCCAAACGAAGAAATTTGGAACAAGCTTCTAGGGAATCTCCACGAAACTCTGCTTCTTTGATCATGGACAAAGGAGGATCTCCCCTCAACAGATAACGAGAAGAGCATCTACGATAATTGGCAACTGCACCTGCCTCAAGATAACTACAAGAATAGTCCATCTAGAAGCAATATGAAGGACAATTGCCTATGGAACCCCCCCCCCAAGCACTCTTATAAGCTCAATTTTGATGGGGCTTCCAAAGGAAATCCGGGAGCAGCTCGTTTTGGAGGAATATTGAGGAACCATGATGGTATTCCTCTGCAGGTTTACTATGGAAATATGGGATGGGATACCAACAACTCTGCAGAGCTTGAGGGTCTCTGGCAAGGCATGCTACTCGCCCGGAATCTCAAACTTCAACCCCTGATTGTATAAGGCGACTCCCAAATCCTTATAAACATGGCAATTTGCTTACAGAATGGCTCTCAAGCTAGGAAAGTTGGTTCCAGCTGGAGGCTAGAGGCAAGATTGGATGCCATTGCACAAGATTTGCGCAACAATAGGGCCATTTCCTTCAATCACACGAAGAGAGGGGGTAACAAGGTGGCTAACCTCCTGGCCAACATTGGGGTAGAAAATGAATAGACCTTCCTCTCAGGAGATACAACTATCATTCCTAACATCCTCCAGGTCCAAGAATGCGAAAGTCTAATCCAAAGAGAGGCAGTCTCCCCGGATGCGGGTGCCACGACTGCAGAAAATGAGGAGACACATGACAGGCATGTGTTGCCTCAGGCATGAGGACATTCCCCTCTGTCAGTACGCCGCCATGGGATATATGGCAAGGCTCATTGCAAGTCGGCATTCATTGTCGCATTCGAGTTACTGGGCTGATAGCATAGAGCAGTTATGGCGCTCAAGGAACGAGACTTAGTTGCAGGGCCTAGAAAAGGCGATGAGGGGGGCCAGCACAAGATGCTTCATGCTTGGCGTTCGGCATCCTTCGCTCAGACGCTTGTATGGTCTCAGGCCCTCCGGGAGACATCAGCCTCTGCTACACTGTTTATGGTATGTTATACTGGGACTGAAAGGCCTCTGTGTGTATTCCGCCCCTGTTTCATCTCTAGCCTCCCGCCTGCCTCTCCGCCAATTCCGCCTTCCCTCCCTGATTTGCTCTTTAGCCTCAGTGCTCCGACAACAATGCCCCGGACTCGCGAGTGATTGCTCAGCAGACGAGGCACCTCTCGAGGAAGCTCATCCCGGAGACCAGCTGAGGATTCTTAGCCCAGATGTTGTCGCTGCCCCTCCCATAGCCCTCTTGCAGCTCGTCCTATCCAACCCAGGCAATTCATGGACTCCTATAGCTCTGACCCGGACTCAATTCCTTCGTCGGCATTTGGCTCAGCCATTTTCGCTTTCAACAGTTCGATGGTTAGGCCTCGTATCAATGCCCATGTCTCAGTTCTATTTCTGGAGGAGGAACAATCTGTCAATGTTGAGAACTGTGATCAGGGGATGCACCAGGGCGAAATGCCAGAATTGGTCCAGGCCTCGCCAGGAAGGAAGCGAATTTGGGCCAGGCCTCATCTGGGAAAGCAGTGGACCAGGCCCCCAGCCTTCCTCAGCCCCAGGAAGCATCTTCGTCCAAGCAGGTCGACATCAACTCTGACCCCCTCCCTTCTGAGGAGGAATTTGGAGGATTCGGATGGACACCGATCGTCGAAGAGGAACCGGAGGAGTAGCAGGTCTCCCGCGCAGCATCACCAGCCTCAGCGACTCTCAGATTTTGACTCGGCGTTCGGTTTATATTACCAGTTTTTAATGCCTGTTAGTGTCAAGTTTTGTGAAGCCTCTGTGTGGGATAATGCTGTTGATTTTGTGATGCCCCTGCGTGGGATTTCTAGACTAATGGGGATAATATTAATGGAAGAACAAGGAACCCCGGCATGGAAGGTCGTAACTAGTATGGGCACCTCTGCGAAGGTAGCTATTTTTGATCTCAAACATACCAGAGTGCCAAGATCAGGCCTCTGAGGATGCATTTCTGTGACTGTAATGTATTTTTGTTCTGTATATAGTAGATTAGTATTTTAACGAGAAATATATATATAGGAAAAATAAAAGTTAAGTTAGTGGAGAAGAAGAATTCTTCTTCACCAACTTCATTTCAGCGTTATCTTGGAAAATCTTGATAAAATCCGCTCTCGAAATTGACTTATGATATATCTTCAACCGATTACAATTCATAAGAAGAGGTACCTTTATTTCATCTATTGTCATTATTCTCATTGCTCCATTATTAAAGACTTCTTCAATCTCATATGGCCCAAGTGAATGAGTCTGAAACTTTTCTTGAAAATCTTTGAATTTTGAATCGAACAAAAGTGTCGAATCCCCTGCTTGAAACTTCTTCTCCTTGATATACTTATCATGCCATTTAGCCCTTTGCTGTTGGACCATATTGGTTCTTTTAACTGCATCTTGCATGATTTCATAAAGCTCATTGAGTTGCTCCAATCTATGTTTTTGTGCTTCTGATAAATCCAATCCCATCTTGAAGGTTGATTTGAAACTCTATAGGGAAGAGAACTTTCTTCCCATAAACAAGCTAACAGGGAGAATGTCCTGTTGTGTTCGTCCATGTAGTTTTGTAGGCCCATAAGGCTTCAGGAAGCCTTTTTTCCCAATCTCTTCTATCTAGATGTACAGTCTTAGTGAGAATTGATTAAAATCACCTTATTGGTAGATTCAACTTGACTATTTATTTGTGGATGATCAGGAGTAGACTTTCTACGTTTGATCTTGTAATCTTCCACAAGCCTTTCCCCATTTTAGATGTAAATTGAGATCCTTTATATGTCACAATTTTTCTTGGAACACCAAAATGAGTGAAGATGTCCTCAAAAGGATAATTAACTACAAATATTTCATTAGCAAAAGGTAATGCTTTAGCCTCTACCCATTTAGTGACATAATCAGTGCATGCCAAAATATACTTCTTTTGTTTAAATGGAGGATTAATTGGTCTGACAAAATCCAAGGCACATTTTTCAAAAGGTTTAATGAGTACCTAAGTTTGTAGTGGCATTTCATTTGAAGGAGCAGGTTTTCCTATCCTTTGGCAGCTACCACATATTTTGACATATTCTTTGGCATCTTTGAGGATGAAGGGCCAATAATATCCTAAATCAAGGATTTTATAGGCTGTCCTCTTGTCAATAAAGTTTCCACCATAAGGTTCATCATGACATGCCTTAAGAATTTTAGGCATTTCATCTTCTCGAACACATCTTCTGATCATGAGATCTGGACTTGTTTTATACAATTCATTAGTAATCCATGAGTAACTTACACTTGTTTGAATGATTTCTCTTTTCTCCTTAGGAAACAAATGTGAAGCTAATTTTCCCGTGACAAAGTAATTGGAAATATCTGCAAACCAAGGGGTCTGAGTAGTTACTGGAAAAAGATACTGATCAGGAAATTTCTCTTCAACTAGAGTGTCATCTTTGATATTTTGAATTCTAGACAAGTAATCAACAATTGTGTTTTGTTTTCTAGGTGTATCTACAACATTGATGTTGAATTCTTGTAAGAGTAATAACCATCTTGTAACTCTACCATTAGTAATAGGTTTATTCATTAAGTACCTAACTGCAGAGTGATCTGTATGAACAAAGGTTTCATAGCCTGTTATGTAATGTCTGAACTTGTTGATAGCATGAACAATAGCTAAGAATTCATTTTCAGTTATAGTGTAATTTAACACTGTGGGAGTCAAATTATTTCTTTTGTAATAGATGGCATAGGGGATCAAATATTTTTTGAAAAGGTAGTTTCCAATTTGGACCTCTTAAGATGGGTGCTTCAAAAAAAATTCTTTTAAAGTCTCAAATGCCAACTGGAAATCAGGATTCCAATTGAATTCACAATCTTTGGTGAGTAATTTGAAGAGTGGGGATGCTACTTTAGTGAAATTTTCTATAAACATTCTATTGTCTCCTATGAATCCTAGAAATCTTGTAACATCCTTTTGACAACCTGGAATTAATAGTGTAGAGATGACTTCAACTTTAGATTTATCAACATTAATTCCATCTCCTGAAATGTGATGTCCTACAACAATCCCTTCTTTAAACATCATAAAACATTTTTCATGGCTTAGTGAAAGATTTCCTTCCTTACATCTTTTAAGAACCTTTTCTAAACTTTCTAAAGCTTCTTCAAATATATTCCCATAAACGGTAAAGTCATCCATATACATCTCTACATAATCATGTATTAGACTAGAGAAAATTCCTAATACTGCTCTTTGGAATGTTGTAGGTGTATTGCACAATTCGAAAGGAAGTACTCAGTAGGCTTAAGTTCCCCATGGACAGGTGAATGTGGTTTTATATTGATCTTCAGGTGCTACCTGAATTTGATTGTGACCACTCAAGCCATCCAAAAATGAGAAATAATTCTTACCTACTAATGTATCTAACACTTTATCTATAAAGGGAAAAGGAAAATGATCTTTTAGGGTATCTTTATTCAATTATAGATAATCAATACATACCCTCCATTTACCATTCTTTTTATGCACAATCACTAGAGGAGAAACCCACTAGCTATCTGAAATTGGGTAAATGAAGTTTATATTCAGCAATTTTTGCAACTCCTCTTTCATATTTTCCATAAGGTTTGGATTCATCCTTCTTTGAGGTTGTCTAATAGGTTTACAATTTTCTTCAATGTAGATGTGATGTATACAAGTCTTAGGACTAATTCCTTTCATGTCAGTGTATTCCCATGCATATGTAGAAGAATGTTGTTGCAATGTTTTGATTAGCTTTTCTTGTTGTAATTTTTCTAAGTTATTATTTATGATCAATGTTTTCGCTGGAAAGATTTAAACTGTAGAGCTACCAAATTCTTCCATAGAATAAAGAGACATCTACCTAGATGAAAAATATTCAATATTGGATTTTTCTTGAAATTCATCATGTTCATATTCTGGAGATGATTCAAAATTTTCCATTATATTTAAGATTTGACTATCTTCACCAACGGTTGAAATCGTAAAAAGAGGTTGAATATCATTTTCATCATCAATCCATTCTTTGTCATTTATCTCTATGATTTTTCTTGCTGGAGGATATAGAGTGAATTTCTTAGTTGAGTTACCATCAGAGATATACATATCACCAGATCCACATCTACTGAAAGCATCAGCTGTAGCCAGCTAGAGTCTTCCTAATATAAGTGGATGTCCTCCTAGATTGTTCTTAGGTGTTAAGATCATAAAATCAACAAGGCACTCCCAAGAGTCTAAGGACACTGAAATATATTCCAACACACCATCCGGTTTGATTATAGATCTATATGCTAATTGCAGTAATGTAGGTGTATAAAGTAGATTAGGAAGCTTGAGTTGTTTTGTGGTTTTTTTGCTCATGATGTTTATTATGGCTCCTAAATCAATCAACGTATTCGGAATTTCAACTCCATTGATATGTGTTTTTACAACTAGACTTCTTGGATCTACATATTTTTGTATGGCAATTTTTCCCATCATTATGTCTATTATTTTTCCTGCCAGCTGAATTCTTTTTATTTCTTTTGTTTTTCTTCCTGGTTTCTTCATTCTCAATTCCTTTATTATTTTAGCTAGAATTGGAATCTCCTTAATGGCTTATAACAAAGGTATTTTGATACAGACATTTTTTAATTCGTCTAGAAAATCGTAATTAGGCAACATAATATGCTTTTCTACCCGTCTATCAACTTGTAATCTTTCAGGAAATGGATGTGTATAAGTAGATACTGGTGGTTGCTCTATGATAGGAGTTGAGTTTATTAGCTCTTTCTATTTTTCATTTTTAGTATTTTGGTTTTGAAGAGATGTTCCTTCAAAACGTTTATTTGGTTGTAGAGAATCTTCCTCAAAATTGTCTTGTTCTTGAATAACTACAGAAGGTTTTTTCTTTTCTAATATCCTACAAGATCTTAGCTGGACATCATTGAGATCTAGAGGAGTGATCATATAAGTTGGAGATTGTTGTCCATCCACCATATAGGTATTCTCAGGATTTTTATTGTTGGGGTCTGGTAATGGTTGGGCAGGTAATTGATTTGGTCACTGTGGGAATGGTAGTGAAAGTTGAGGATTTTGGTTTTGAAGTTGGGGCTATTAATTTTGTTAGGAATTCGTTGGGGAGGATAGTTTGGATATGATGGAGGATATTGATAGTATTGAGAGAATAGTCCACATGGATTTTGCATTCCTTAATCCCAAGGTTGAGAATGATATTGAGATTGAGATTGAGACCAGGGTTGTTGCCAATAATTCCAATTTGGTGGGGGATGAATATAGATTTGATTGTTAAAACCCTGGTTTTTTGGCCCTTGCCAATGTCTTCTAGAGACAAATCAAAGATATTCTATTGGATTTGAAATTGTTTCCTCTTGAAAACAACTTAAAGACCAGGAATTGAAGGACAACTCTTGGTCTCATGGTTTTATGATCAAGCCACACAAGTCTCTATGATTTTTGCATCCAAAGGGAATTCTCTTAAAGCATGCTTCTTTCTAGATTTGGGACAGAAAATAGCTAAAGCATCAATCTCATCTTTCTGCTTGTTTTGTAACTTAAGGGTGTCTATTTGTTCACTAAGGCTCCCTAGAATATCTGTTTTAAATTCATCAATCATGTTTCCAATTTCTTCCCTACTCAATGATCCATTTGCAGATTTATTCACTGTAGCAAGAGAAGGATCTCTTGGACCTTTCCCAGTTTTGGATTTTCCACTTGAGAGATGAACACATAATTCCCCAATGTCATTTAATGGCAGTTGATAGATACCTCCCTTCCCCATCATGTTAAGGATGTATATCCACTCATCTCTAACAGATTTTAATAAAAGATCTTTTAAACTATCTTGATCTAAGTTTTCCATTTTTTCTCTTTTTAAGTCGTAGTTGAATCTTTCAACTAAATCATCCAAATTTTCATCCTCTCTTTGCATAGTTTAAAACACTTCATCTTTGTGATTGATAGGCATGAAATAATCCAAATAATTATCCAAAAGTGCTTTCTTTATGTCATTCCATGTTCTAATAGACTGAGTGACCAATCCCATGAACCATTTTAAAGAAACTCCTTTCAATGTTGAAGAAAACAATTTAAGTTTTTGAGAGTCTTGTAAATAATCGTAAGTTCTACACAAGACTTAAAATTTAAATAAAAGGTTTCAGGATCTTCACTTTCTAATCCATGAAAATTTTGGAGGACAGAGGGTGAGATATTTTTCATTGTGGAATTTGTTTCTTCATCAACTATGGTGAATATAAAAGAGTCATCAACTTCCCTAATTCCTCTACCTTCTCCATCATTTCCTCTACCTCTTCCTATATCTCTTCCTCCTCCCAATAGTGTAAATTATCCATTCAGAGCTCCCTCTCCTTCTTCTTCTCCTCCTACCATTATAGATTCTTCAGGTCTAATATAAGATTCAACCTGCAAAGTTAATTTCTCTTCCTCTCATTCCTCTATCAATTGAATATGGAATAAATGTTCTACTTCTCCCTCTCCAATAGGAATTTCTAATTCTTCAGCTAGAATATGTTCCATTGTAGAGGTGGAAAAGGCTACTCATTCTGTTGGAGATATAAGATTTTCTTCCTCTGGGACTACCTCAGTAGATGAAGTAGGAGATCCTCTTAATTCGATTTATGACCTTAGAACTTCATGAATTCTATGGCTAGTAAACTTCGGAATATGAGTTTTAGATGGAGGTGTATCTCTTCTTAGTGTTGGTGGAGTAAGTGGTGTTGTAGGAATTAAATTCCCGCCTCTAGCTATGAATCTACCCCTAGAGTCTCTTTCTCTACACATATCATTTTTTAGATGTAAGAGATGAGGTTACCTAATTACACTTCCCCGACAAAAATTCCAAAATTTTTAGTAAATTTAATGTCCTAAATTGCTTGCATAAATTATCAACCGAGGTTTGTAAGCTGATGAAATGTGGTGCACTATATGCGCTTAGTTCACCTTTTTCTTACTTTGTTGTTTTGTATTTTATGTTGTTTCTAGGGAGTTTTTGTTATTTGATGTCTAATAATGTACAACCTGAATCTATGAGAAAATTTAAGTGAATCTAATGAATTTTAAAGGAAAGGAAATGTTCCTAAGTTAATATAATTTCCTAAAAATGGACCAAGAACTATTGGCTAGTTAGAACCTAATAAAAACATAGCATCTACCTTATCTTACCATTAGTCCTAATCCATGGATCTAATTCTTAAAACCAAGAATGAAAGTGATGTAGAAGGTAACTCAGTAATTACATTCATTAAACATTCAACCATTCAATTTTGGAATATGATTAAATCAATCCCCTTGAAATTATTATTGGGAATATCAGTGATGCAACTAAGTGAGGATTTGAAAGAAAAAAAGGTAAAAGCATGTAAAATTAATTTTAAACAACTAATGTATTTTTGACTTTCTAAAAAATTCAAATGTGAAGCATTACCCTCTTGAAGTGTTGTGCAAGAAATCAATTATAACTTAGTTCCTAAGTTCCTAGTGAAATAACAATGTATCTTGATCTAAGTTTTCCATTTTTTGAAAATTAGCTATAGAACGCAGTATATTTTGCAGCTAACTGTGGCATTTGTTTCTTCATCAACTATATAGAATATAAAAGGATTATCAACATCCTTATTTCCTCTACCTTCTCCATCATTTCCTCTACCTTCTCCATTAATTTTTTTGAGAGTCTTGTAAATAATCATAAGTTCTACACAAGACTTCAAATTTAAATAAAAAGGTTTCAAGATCTTCACTTTTTAATCCATGAAAACTTGGGAGGACAAAAGGAAAGATATTTTTCGTTGTGGCATTTGTTTCTTCATCAACTATAGGGAATATAAAAGGATTATCAACTTCCCTATTTCCTCTACCTTCTCCATTATTTAGTCAATTTAGTGTCCTAAATGGCTTGCATAAATTATCAACCGAGGTATTGAGATTGAGATTGAGACCAGGGTTGTTGCCAAGAATTCCAATTTAGTGGGGGATGAATATACATGTGGTTGTTAAAACCCTAGTTTTGTGGCCCCTGCCAACGTTTTCTAGAGACAAATCAAAGAGATTCTGTTGGATTTGAAATTGTTTCCTCTTGAAAAATACCTTAAAGACCAGGAATTCAAGGACAACTCTTGCTCTCATGGTTTTATAAACAAATCAGACAAGTCTCTATGATTTTTGCATCCAAATGGCATTCTCTTAAAGCATGCTTCTTTCTAGATTTGGGACAAAAAATAGATAAAGCATCAGTCTCGTCTTTCTGCTTTTTTGTAACTTAAGGGTGTCTATCCGTTCACTAAGGCTCCCTAGAATATCTGTTTTAAATTCATCAATCATGTTTCCAATTTCTTCCCTACTCACTGATCCAATTGCAGATTTATTCACTCTAGTAAGAGAAGGATCTCTTGGACCTTTCCCAGTTTCGGATTTTCCACTTGAGAGATGAACACATAATTCTCCAATGTCATTTAATGGGAGTTGAGAGATACCCCCCTTCCCCATCATGCTAAGGATGTATATCCACTCATCTCTAATGGCTTTTAATAAAGTAGATTTTAAAGTATCTTGATCTAAGTTTTCCATTTTTTCTCTTTTAAGTCGTAGTTGAATCTTTCAATTAAATCCTCCAAAATTTCATCCTCTCTTTGCATCATTTTAAACACTTCATCTTTGCAATTGGTAGGCATGAAATAATCCAAATACCTGTCCAAAAATGCTTTCTTTATGTCATTCCATGTTCTAATAGACTGAGTGACCAATCCCATGAACCATTTTAGAGCAACTCCTTTCAATGTTGAAGGAAACAATTTAAGTTTCTAAGAGTCTTGTAAATAATCATAAGTTCTGCACAAGACTTCAAATTTAAATTAAAAGGTTTTAGGATCTTCACTTTTTAATCCATGAAAATTTGGGAGGACAAAAGGCGAGATATTTTTCATTGTGGAATTTGTTTCTTCATCAACTATAGTGAATATAAAATAATTATCAACTTCTCTATTTCCTCTACCTTCTCCATTATTTAGTCAATTTAGTGTCCTAAATTGCTTCCATAAATTATCAACAGAGGTATTGAAATTGAGGCCACGGTTGCTGCCAAGAATTCCAATTTGGTGGGGGAGGAATATACATGTGGTTGTTAAAACCCTGGTTTTGTGGCCCCTGCCAATGTCTTCTAGAGAAAAATCAAAGAGATTCTGTTGGATTTGAAATTGTTTCCTCTTGAAAAATAGCTTAAAGACCAGGAATTGAAGGACAACTCTTGGTGTCATGGTTTTATGAAAAAATCACACAAGTCTCTATGATTTTTGCAACCAAAGGGCATTCTCTTAAAGCGTGTTTCTTCTAGATTTGGGAAAGAAATTAGCTAAAGCACCAATCTCGTCTTTCTGCTTGTTTTGTAACTTAAGCGTGTCTATCCATTCGGTAAGGCTCCCTAAAATATCTATTTTGAATTCATCAATCATGTTTCCAATTTCTTCCCTACTCATTGATCCAGTTGCAAATTTATTCATTGTAGTAAGATAAGGATCACTTGGACCTTTCCCAATTTTGGATTTCCACTTGAGAGATGAACACATAAGTCTCTAATGTCATTTGCTGGGAGTTGAGAGATACCTCCCTTCCCCATCATCTTAAGGATTTATATCCACTCATCTCTAATGGATTTTAGTAAAAGAGCTTTTAAAGTATCTTGATCTAAGTTTTCCATTTTTTCTCTTTTTAAGTCATAGTTGAATCTTTCAATTAAATCCTCCAAATTTTCATCCTCTCTTTACATCATATTAAACACTTCATCTTTGTGTTTGATAGGCATGAAATAATCTAAATACTTGTCCAAAAATGCTTTCTTTATGTCATTCCATGTTCTAATAAACTGAGTGACCAATCCCATGAACCATTTTAAAGCAACTCCTTTCAATGTTGAAGGAAACAATTTAAGTTTTTGAGAGTCTTGTAAATAATCAAAAGTTTTGCACAAGACTTCAAATTTAAATAAAAAGATTTCAGGATCTTCACTTTTTAATCCATGAAAATTTGGGAGGACAAAAGACGCGATGTTTTTCATTGTGGCATTTGTTTCTTCATCAACTATAGGGAATATAAGAGAATTATCAACTTCCCTATTTCCTCGACGTTATCCATTATTTACTCAATTTAGTGTCCTAAATTTCTTGCATAAATTATCAACTGAGGTATTGAGATTGAGACCAGGGTTGCTGCCAAGAATTCAAATTTTGTGGGGGATGAATATACATATGGTTGTTAAAACCCTGGTTTTGTGGCCTTTACCAATGTTTTCTAGAGATAAATCAAAGAGATTCTGTTGGATTTGAAATTGTTTCCTCTTGAAAAATATCTTAAAGACTAGGAAATGAAGGAAAACTCTTGGTCTCATGGTTTTATGAATGAATCACACAAGCCTCAATGATTTTTTCATCCAATGGGCATTCTCTTAAAGCATGCTTCCTTCTAGATCTGGGATAGAAAATAGCTAAAGCATCAGTCTCGTCTTTCTAATTATTTTGTAACTTACGTGTGTCTATCTATTCACTAAGGCTACCTAGAATATCTGTTTTAAATTCATAAATCATGTTTCCAATTTCTTCCCTACTCACTGATCCAGTTGCAGATTTATTCACTGTAGCAAGATAAGGATCTCTTGGACCTTTCCCAGTTTTGGATTTTCCACTTGAGAGATGAACACATAATTCTCCAATGTCATTTAATGGGAGTTGAGAGATACCTCCCTTCTCCATCATGTTAAGGATGTATATCCACTCATCTCCAATGGATTTTAATAAAAGAGCTTTTAAAGTATCTTGATCTAAGTTTTCCATTTTTTTTCTTTTTACGTCGTAGTTGAATCTTTCAATTAAATCCTCCAAATTTTCATCCTCTCTTTGCATCATTTTAAACACTTAATCTTTGTGATTGATAGGCATGAAATAATCCAAATACTTGTCCAAAAATTATTTCTTTATGCCATTCCATGTTCTAATAGACCAAGTGGCCAATCCCATGAACCATTTTAAATCAACTCCTTTCAATGTTGAAGGAAACAATTTAAGTTTTTGAGAGTCTTGTAAATAATCATAAGTTCTACACAAGACTTCAAACTTAAATAAAAAGGTTTCAGGATCTTCACCTTTTAATCCATGAAAATTTGGGAGGACAGAAGGCGAGATATTTTACATTATGGCATTTGTTTCTTCATCAACTATAGGGAATATAAAAGAATTATCAATTTCCCTATTTCCTCTACCTTGTCCATTATTTAGTCAATTTAGTGTCCTAAATTGCTTGCATAAATTATCAACCAAGGTATTGAGATTGAGATTGAGACCAGGGTTGCTTCCAAGAATTCCAATTTGGTGGGGGATGAATATAGTTCTGGTTATTAAAACCCTAGTTTTGAGGCCCCTTCCAATGTCTTCTAGAGACAAATCAAAGAGATTCTATTGGATTTGAAATTTTTTCCTCTTGAAAAACAACTTAAAGACAAATTATTGATGGACAACTCTTGCTCTGATGGTTTTATCAACAAATCTCACGAGTCTCTATGATTTTTTCATCTGAAGGGCATTCTCTTAAAGCATGCTTCTTTCTAGATTTGGGACACAAAATAGCTAAAGAATCAGTCTCGTCATTCTGCTTATTTTGTAACTTAAGGGTGTCTATCTGTTCACTAAGGCTCCCTAGAATATCTATTTTAAATTCATCAATCATGTTTCCAATTTCTTCCCTACTCACTGATCCAGTTGCAGATTTATTCACTCTAGTAAGAGAAGGATCTCTTGGACCTTTCCCAGTTTTGGATTTTCCACTTGAGAGATGAACACATAATTCTCCAATGTCATTTAATGGGAGTTGAGAGATACCCCCCTTCCCCATCATGTTAAGGATGTATATCCACTCATCTCTAATGGCTATTAATAAAAGAGCTTTTAAAGTATCTTGATATAAGTTTTCCATTTTTTCTCTTTTTAAGTCGTAGTTGAATCTTTCAATTAAATCCTCCAATTTTTCATCCTCTCTTTGCATCATTTTAAACACTTCATATTTGTGATTGATAGGCACGAAATAATCGAAATACCTGTCCAAAAATGCTTTCTTTATGTCATTCCATGTTCTAATAGACTGAGTGACCAATACCATGAACCATTTTATAGCAACTCCTTTCAATGTTGAAGGAAACAATTTAAGTTTTTAAGAGTCTTGTAAATAAGCATAAGTCTTCATAAGCCTTCAAATTTAAATAAAAAGGTTTCAGGACTTCACTTAATCCATGAAAATTTGGGAGGACAGAAGGCGAGATATTTTGCATTGTGGCATTTGTTTCTTCATCAACTATAGGGAATATAAAAGAATTATCAACTTCCCTATTTCCTCTACCTTCTCCACTATTTACTCAATTTAGTGTCCTAAATTGCTTGCATAAATTATCAACCGAGGTATTGAGATTGAGAATGAGACCAGGGTTGCTTCCAAGAATTCCAATTTGGTGAGGGATGAATATACATCTAGTTGTTAAAACCTTGGTTTTGTGGCCTCCTGCCAGTGTCTTCTAGAGGAAAATCAAAGAGATTCTATTGGATTTGAAATTGTTTCCTCTTGAAAAACAGCTTAAATACTAGGAATTGAAGGACAACTCTTAGCTTCATGGTTTTATGAACAAATCACACAAGTCTCTATGATTTTAGCATCCAAAGGGAATTATCTTAAAGCATGCTTCTTTCTAGATTTGGAACAGAAAATAGCTAAAGCATCAGTCTTGTCTTTCTGCTTGTTTTGTAAGTTAAGGGTGTCTATCTGTTCACTAAATCTCCCTAGAATATCTGTTTTAAATTCATCAATCATGTTTCCAACTTCTTCCCTACTCACTGATCAAGTTGCATATTTATTCACTCTAGCAAGAGAAGGATCTCTTGGACCTTTCCCAGTTTTGGATTTTCCACTTGAGAGATGAACACACAATTCTCCAATGTTATTTAATTGGAGTTGAGAGATACCTCCCTTCCCCATATCTTTAAGGATGTATATCCACTCATCTCTAATGGATTTTAATAAAAGAGCTTTTAAAGTATCTTGATCTAAGTTTTCCATTTTCTCTCTTTTCAAGTCATAGTTGAATCTTTCAATTAAATCATCCAAATTTTCTTCCTCTCTTTGCATCATTTTAAACACTTCATCTTTGTGATTGATAGGCATGAAATAATCCAAATACCTATCCAAAAAGGCTTTCTTTATGTCATTCCATGTTCTAATAGACTGAGTGACCAATCCCATGAACCAACTGCTTTCAATGTTGAAGGAAACAATTTAAGTTTTTGAGATTCCTGTAAATAATCATAAGTTTTGCACAAGACTTCAAATTTAAATAAAAGGTTTCAGGATCTTCACTTTTTAATCCATGAAAATTTTGGAGGACAGAAGGCGAGATATTTTTCATTTTGACATTTGTTTCTCCATCAAATGTAGGGAATAAAAATGAATCATCAACTTCCCTATTTCCTCTACCTTCTCCATCATTTCCTCTACCTCTTGCTCCTCCAAATAGTGTAAATTATCCATTCAGAACTCCCTCTCCTTCTTCTTCTCTTCCTACCATTATAGATTCTTCAGGGTTAATATAAGATTCAACCTAGAAGGTTAATTTCTCTTCCTCTCGTTCCTCTATCAATTGTATGTGGAATAAAGGTTCTACTTCTCCATCTCCAATAGGAATTTCTATTTCTTTAGCTAGAATATGTTCCCCTTTAGAGCTGGAAAAGGCTACTCATTCTGTTGGAGATCCAAGATTTTCTTCCTCTAGGAATACCTCAGTAGATGAAGTAGGATTTCCTCTTAATTTGATTTCTAACCTTAGAACTTCATGAATTCTATGGTTAGTGAATTTTGGAATATGAGTTTGAGATGGAGGTGTATCTCTTCTTAGTCTTGGTGGAGTAAGTGGTGTTGTAGGAATTAAACTCATGCCTCTAGCTATGAATCTACCACTAGAGTCTCTTTCTCTATGCATATTATTTTTTAGATGTAAGAGATGAGGTTACCTAATTACACTTCCCCGAAAACTATTCCAAAATGTTTAGTCAATTTAATGTCCCAAATTTCTTGCATAAATTATCAACTGAGGTTTGTAAGCTGATGAAGTGTGGTGCACTATATGTGCTTAGTTAACCTTTTTCTTACTTCGTTGTTTTGTATTTTATGTTGTTTTTGGGGATTTTATGTTCTTTGATGTCTAAGAATGTATAATCTGAAACTATGAGAAAATTTAAGTGAATCTAATGAATTTTAAAGGAAAGAAATGTTCCTAAGTTAATCTAATTTCTTTAAAATGGAACAAGAACTGTTGGCTAGTTAGAACCTAATAAAAACATAGCATCTATCTTATCTTACCATTATTCCTAATCCATGGATCTAATTCTTAAAACAAAGAATGAAATTGATGTAGAAGGTAACTCAGTAATTGCATTCATTAAACATTCAACCATTCAATTTTGGAATATGATTAAATCAATCCCTTGGGAATATCAGTGATGCAACTAAGTGAGGATCTGAAAGCAAAAAGGTAAAAGCATTTAAAATTAGTTTTAAACAACTAATGCATTTTTGACTTTCTAAAACATTTAAATGTGAAGCATTACCCTCTTGAGGTGTTGTGCAAGAAATCAATTATACCTTAGTTCCTAAGTTCCTAGGGAAATAACAAGGTACTAAGTAAACTCAATCATTGTATGAATTAGACATTTAACCATTTAGTTTAGGATCATCACCATTTTGAAATGGCTTTTGAAAACATCCGTTAACACAGTTAATAGAAAATTATGTTCTAAGAAAATGAATGACAAAACAGTAAGAAAACTAAGCAATTGTTTATTTTTATTACTTCAATCTTAATTTAGTTTGGAAACAGAGTCATTTTCCTCCACGAAATGTCTTAGAAGAACAAAGTTGCACAATTGTGATTTATCATTATGTTATTGATTAAAAACTGAAATTAAATATCATCCTAATTTAGAAAACAAATTTGCTAAAAATAGAGTAATGGAAATTGAGCTAAAAACAAAAAATGAAAAACCTCCTTCAGTGCAGGGGCCCTCTGCAGCTGACGTGGCTGGAATGCTAGCTAGTTAAGGATGCATATTAAACGATCATTGGCAACACAAAATTTTTATTATGAAAGAAATGAAGTCTGAATATAGAGTATTAGCAAAAACCTTGAACTTAACTCGTAATTCCTTCTAACTTCTAACTTCTAACTCAGTTGCATGCAACCGATATTTAAAGGAAAATAACATAACTGTTTATGAGATAAACTTGTTGGGTGTGGAGCCTGATTATCTTTTATAGTACCGGCATATTGGACCCCAGTTCAAAATGGGGCGGCAACGCCGCCCATAAAATAATCGCTGCCGCCCCCCCCCCCGGGGGGTTTCGGGGGCAGCGCCCCCGAAGCTAAAAACAGCTGTAAAATTGCCTTGTAAAAGTATAGTAACTTCTAGTCAATCTGGGCCGTTCATTAGGCGGATGATCTGACGGTAGAACTTATGTTTAATTTAGGGTTTTTTGCCCTAGAAGGCAACCCCTCTCTTTATATGAGGGCATTGTATTTGAGGCTGTGATATAGATGTGTATTCGGTGAGCGAGAAATATAGAGGTGAGACTGTGAGAGAAAACAGAGGATATTACAGCGGTTTTGTTGTAGGTTGTATCTCTTCATTTTGCTGGATAATAGAAAGGAAGGACTGGCTGTTCGGGGTGGACGTAGCCCAAATTGGGTGAACCACGTATATCTGTGTCTCTCTTGTTTTGTGTGTTTTCTGTGTTTATATTTCTGCAATATTTTATGTGTTCCATTGCTCCGTAATATATAATTTTCTAACAAAACTTGCTACAGGTGGCTAATCCAAATTAAATTTAACATGGCTATTTATGAGATAAACTTACTATAGGTGTCTAATTCGAATTGCAATAATGACTGTTTAAACTTTTGATTAGCTACAGGTGGTTAGTTCGAATTAGATTTGTAACAGAACTGTTAAACTTTTGATTAGCTACGAAAGAGAAAATCAAGATTTCTACTGCTTTCAGATAAAGTACTTTATTCCATCCTTGACCATGACCTTAGGCTTGCTTTTTTGTCGAACTAGACCGAGTGAATAGGATAAAATCCATGTGGAGATGATTCTAGAAATGCCCATTCAGCCCAATTCTTCATTTGACTCCTGGATCCTGCCAAAACATGAGAGTAGCTACGAAATCCACAGTTAGTTGCAGAATATACTGCATTCTATAGCTAATTTGCAAAAATCTATTCGAATAGCAAGAACATGAAAATATAATATGGCGATCATTTTAATTCTTTTCTTAAGACAAAACCCAGCATTTATCATTGATTGGGTTTGTAATCTTATGAGAAAGTGAGGTAAAAATGTGAGAAAAAATTTCAAGGAGAGGGTAATTCTGAGGTTCAATGACCCTTCTTTTCTTTAACCATGTTATCTATTGATTTTAGGTTCCAAAAAAATTAGTCTCCGACCATGGCTGAAAATTTGAAGATGAGATATGATATGATCTATCCTCTCAGTTGGGCTTCAAACACCAATATTTTTCATATTATTACCCCCAAGACAATGGCCAAGTTGAAGTTTTCAACAAAACTCAATAGAATATGCTTCAGTGGACAATGAATAAACACAATACCAACTAGCATCTAATTATGTTCCCTACTTTGTGCTCTTATATAACTTCTGTTAATACTACCACTAAGTTCACTCCTTTCCACTTTGTGTTTGGAGAGGAGGCAATATTACCAATCAAGTGTGAAGTCCCCTCCCTCCACCTTTCCATAAAACTCCTCTCAGACACCCAACCTTTAGACATCAACTTATCAATACTATTGTGTTGCATTTCAAATCATTGAAGCGGCCAAAAGTCACACCAAATCTCATCATGACAAAAAGTTCCACCCCTGTACCTTCCATGAAGTCAAACTTTTTCTTCTTTATGACCAAGATCATGATGTCCTGGAGCATGAAAAGTTTGAACCATTATGGATAGGACCTTACATTAGTCGTAAGTGTTTGGGAAAAGGGGCATACCTTTTAGAGGGTCCAAAATGAGAAATCCTTCCCAACCCTCACAATGAGCTCTACCTAAATAAACTTTACCCATAGAATTTTCCATTGAAATGTGTGTATATTTTTCTTTTTCTTTCATTTAGGTAGCTTTCATCCCCCATCATCTTATACATTGTCTTCTTTCATATTTTAGATGGATCCATCATCCACACCTTATATCACTTATGTAGCTAGTGTGAGTCGCTTCACCAAGAATCTATTCTAGGCAACTTGGGCCATTTTCAACCCCTTGCATTCATTAGTCCACTGGTGCTTGCATTAGATCTACCACAAATAACTAGGGCAAACATGATGATGTGATAAGTTTGTTAGTCGTTGCCATTGATCATCGCATCCTTCACCTTCATGTTTGTCTTGATTCCTTACTAATTGTCATGCAATTGAATGACATTTATCATGTGCATACTCCTATCCTATTTAGAAAATATTTATGAGTTAAGATTTTGGAACATGAAATTGAATCCATTACTTTTAGTCATGTTCCTAGAGCCCAAAATCGTTATGTGTACATCATTGCAAACAACATTCGAGATTAGCATTTATCACATGTATATACAAGAAGGCATCCATAATATAAATAAATGGTGAACCACAATCATCACAAAATATGCATAATCATCATATCTAATACACAGTGTTTTGAGTCCACTACTCTAAATACATCCGACATGCTCATTGACATGTTATCAAAAAATAAAAATGGGACCCAGATGTCACTATGCCTAATCACTATCATCTGGAGGCTCTCGAACCAATGGCTCCATCCCACTAGCTTGTAGGTATCATACTACCTGACCGGCCATAGGAATGCACCATTTGATTCCTCATCACTATGAGGGAAGACCAATACACTCATATATATATATATATATATATATATATATATATATATATATATACCTTCTAACACATGCCATTGTGATTTGTCACCCCAATCAATAGCATGTTGAATCTACATCATAGATCCTCGAGTAGAGCATCTCTATCTTATCTCTTTTGTGATGTGACCCCACCCTGATCTTCAATGCTAATGTTACGGATCATCCCATGTATCCTATTGGCCTCACTGGTGTTATATCTCCATACCAAAATGTTTAGAAATGAGCACCACATACACATAGTTCTTAAACTATAAATTCATCAAATATATAACAACCTTCACTTACCATCTAGACCCCATTCTCGTACTGGAGGAATTGGTAAGTCAGGATCCCCTTGATAATTCATTCCACTATACAGATAATCATCTATTTACAATGGCATATGTTCCCAATGAGAAAAAAGCTTAGGTTGAAACACTTGCTCAACCCCCCTTCCTCTACCTCATTGCAGTAGTTGCCCCTAGTGGCGCATCATGGCCTCTTGTGGGCCCCCATCATGGATATATACATGAGGATATATAATGGGGATCTTCTCAAAGAGAAATGAGCATAACACTATCACAAAAGAACATTTATCATTGGTCCTCCACCTGTATAGTGTCAACTATCATTTTGATGACAACAACATCATCTAGGCCCAACCATAGTAGGTCTCTACCAATAGACTCTCCACCAACATCATCTGCCCCCAGTAATGTGGTGGGAGGCATGAATACCAAAGATCTGCAACAATGTTATGGTTGTATCTCGTGTCTCAAGCATATCGAGGTCACTCATTGGAATGGTTGTGCCATTTCCATGAATAGTCAGTACACAGTGACGATAAGAAATCTCAATTATATGCCTCCCATGAGGTAGCAATGGATCTATCTCCCAAACTAACCTAAGGGGGGGAATCCTATCGGAAAATATATGTCTTGGATCATGATCTCAATCACGTGCCCCTATACTACAAATGCCTCCTAATCTAGGTCCCAGTAACGCACAATCCTTAAGAGCAAGGGCTCACCAACCCTCATCAAATGGTTATCCAAGAACTTTAGTATGCCATATCATTCCAAAATCCCTCTCACTACTTCATTCCCATGAATCATATCATAAAGGGTCTCCAAATCGCTTTCGTTCCATGACACCTTTAGCTCTACCATACCTACAAAATACCATTATGTTTTTTCAGTTTAGAGTCAAAGGCATGCATGTCTATTTCTTAACTTCAGCTCACCATAGACCACAAATCCTTCTTTTCCTCTCAGCCTAGAACACATTTTTTTCCTTCAAAACTACATGAATGCACTTTTTAGCTCAATTTTTGTCTTCCAAAATGTAGAGCATGCCCCTAAAACTACGTTGCGATTGTGAGGATAATCAAGGGTTCCCCAAAGTGAATTGAAACCCTAATATGAAAATCTAATCCATCAAAAATAATGAGTAAGGTTAGGCCACCTAACTCCACCTCACAAATCTTGATTATAATGTTCGGTTTGTCTGCGAAAATCTCCATAAGATTTAGGGCCTTCTCCTACTCTCTAAATTCTCCATAACTCACTATGAAAATGAATTGGATTTAGTGGCAAGAATCCCTTTGATAAGAAAAACCCTATTTTTTATGTTTCCAATTGTGACCAAAACCATAGCTCTATTTGAAAAACTGTCAGTACCATTGGAAAGCTCTCACCGAGTTCTATAATGGGTCTCCCTTTGATTTTGGTAGTTTAACACTTCATTGGGAAGCCATTCTTCCATGACGTCTCACTTTACCGCCAATTAAAATTGAATTTCCTCATATGACTAACCTATACTTTGGTACCACTTTGCCTTGGCACTTTTTGACTCATGTGTCGATTTTCATCATGAGTAACCATTATTTACTTATGTTTTGATGGTCCCTTCTGGGCCTTCTCCATGTGGCAGCATCATCGAGTCACCCTTGTTTGGAGCATCCCAAATGAGTCACCCTTTTATCTATGGAGTCTATTCTAGGCCCCCTTGAGTCTAGTTATAGAGTTCCATACATTTTTGTGTCACATCTATCCCATTATATTCACATTTTCCCTCCAAATCTACAACTCCATCTTTTCCAAACTGTTATCGGGAAATTTAGTGTCCATGCAGAGCTGCTAGTCCCACTAAGGCTGGTAGCTACCTTAGAAACAAACAAACTAAAACTACTTTCGTTTTCCTTTATGAGAAATAGATAAGAGGGAATAAAGGAGACCAACCTCTGTCTTGTTCTTGGCTCCTTGCTTGATTCCTCTCCCTTCTGATAGATCTTTGCCACTCGCTTCTTCGTCTACCCAGCTTCAAAGAGAACCTGTAGAATCAAAGCAACATAACACTATCCAAGAACATAGATCTATTATCATAAACAACATAGGACCATATATATATTGACCACACAAATGCATATATCATCAATCATACAAGAGTGTGGAGGAAAACTTGAATAGCTTTATTAATAATCAAGAGAAGCAAAGAGGATTACAACCAATTGTTCTGACCCAACATCATCCTCTCAGTAAGAAAGCCCTTCTTCACCTCATGAAAAGCTTAGATCACCCAACACTATGATGTTGCACCAAGAAACCAGCAGCACTTCCTTACAAGATACAAAATTCCAGCCTCCGACCTCTAGATCTCTTGGATGATAGATCTATATATAGATATTTGCAAGGGGGGTGAGTCAGCTTTTGAGATTTGATTAGTGTCCTCTCTCTAATAGTTCTTGATTCCACTTGGAGATTTATGATGTCTTACTCATCCCTGGGCGAATGCAGAGAGACAAGTGTCACATGAGAAGTTTCTAGAAGATTCCATGATCCTCCACCTTGTGGATTGACCCTACCATTTGTCCACTCTCACCCATCGCACCCCATAGAAGGGATTTTCAACATGCATCTCACCTACTATGTGTAGGCAGGTGGGATGCAACACACTTTGACCATGGAGCAGGTGAAATGGTCCAGTTTTGACCAGTTTTGAGTAGTTTTTCATGGAGAACTTCTGGGAGATGTTGTAATCAGTTGACCTTATTGTTTTAGCGGTTGGAACAATATCTTTAGGGAAATAGGAGCCCTTGGTTTATGGACATTTATGATTGGGGTTGATGATTGGGGTTGCAGTGCTCAAAAATGTCTATAACAGTTGCCCCCTAAAGCATGAGGTCATTAATCTTTTGATGTCGGGTGAAATGATTTATCATGAAGATCTGAAGTTTTCTCAAGCTGGAAGGTGACCTGTAATAACATACAATACAATACATTATCTTCATAATATTTTCATGATCTAGCTGAGGTGGACATTGCCATGCTCAACTTTATAAATTCATTTTCATGTACATGAGACAGACAATCGTCTGAGTGTAGACTGATGATTCTGGTAGAGCCATCATCCCTTAGATTGGATGATTATCTGTGCAACAATGATGTACATTTGATGTATTTATTTTCCTGAATATATATTGCATCCCAAATGGATGAAACTAGATATGGGGTCTTCAATCTCGTTCGATCTTCACTCAAAGTACAAGTCAATCCATGTGAGAGATGTTTTGGAGTCGAACATGGAAAGACATTGCCTGATTACCAGCCAGTGATGTAAGTTGTTAATAGGCATGAGAGGAATCACCGATAATGATGATGACCCTCAAGGTACTACAGTACAATTCATGTGGTGTGAATAAGGGACTTGGTGTCGAACACCATGCAAAATCTTTCGGTCGGAGGCCATTGATGTAAACCTGTCGCCGGAAGTGAGAAACTTGACATTGAAGCATGCAAGCATCAAAGTACTGAAAGGGTTGTTCCTCGATCGACTTCTTGGATAATGAGCTGATGTCGACAAGAAGCGATATGTCATAGGAGGGCCTTAGTGAATCCCACATCAATGACACATAATGGAGCAAATGATTTTAATGGAGGTGAAAACGATCTGGTGATATAAGGTTCAGGGTGGCGGCCATGAAACAATGGAGCATGAATGTATTGCAGCGGATGAGACATAGGTGAATTCTCTGAGCGACTTCTCTTGAACATATCAACGACACTGACATGATGAATTGGTAGCATTAACCCCAAATATGGATGGTGTGACAGAACCATGGCGATGTGACCAGTGAATGGAACAACCCAACCCAACTCGGACGCGGAGCGAAAGTGTCATGTTCAAGAGCGACTTGCTACCAATAAAGTTTCTTCAAGTTTTCTTCCAAATTTTTCCCCAGTCATCGCTGACCAGTACCTCTTTATTTTGGTCAAGCTTGAGGAGGATAACATATTCTTGTTCTACAATTTTCCCTTCGGGAAAACCCATCGCTATGTTTTAACGAGTCTAGCGATAGTGAAACTCGTTCTTGTCTGTTATGGACAAGTTTGTCACTATTCGGTTCTAACGAGATTAACGAAAAATATAACTCAGTCCTTTTCAATTTTAGAGACTCTGAAAAGGGATGTAAAGAGAACTCCAATAATCCTTTTTTGTAATATAATCCCTTCTATTCAAAAAAGTATAAAATAATACAAAAGGGATGAATTTTTGGTAATTTTAACGAGCCAGACAAAATAAGCGCTCGATATTTTTGTGTAATAATCCCTCATATCCAAAAATATTAAAATTTAAAGGAGGGATAGCACTTCTGGTCGCTTTAATGAGCTGGAGAGGCCAATTGCTCGACAATCTTTTCATATTTTACGAGTCAATTGAAAAGAGCTTAAAGGAGACTCATTTTTTGAGGAACAAGTGATAAATTTGGGTAGCAACTGATTCTAGGTAAGGTTTGGAATTTTCCAATCACGACAGTGTCACAAGGATGGATAACAGGATCATTCTTCACAACTTTTCCTCAAAACGGGTAAACAATCAAATGGAGGTGAATGATCGGCCAATACAGAGTGGAGGTGATGATGAGAACATGAACAAGGCTTCAAAGGCTGATGATAATACATTCATGATGGTTATCTACCGAAAATTGGTTCATTTTAATGAGCTTAAACTCTGGAGGAACATTTGCTCATTGCTTATGTTTATTTTTTAACAAGCTTGAATTCCGCGTTAAAACTGCTTGATAATCCAGTCGTATAATAAGGATGTCTCATATATAAACGACATCTTTTCAAAGCTTTGCCTCGCATCCTTTCTTTATGCAAGTTAGGAAACGACCAATCCTACGAGTTTAAAAGGTTAGAGGACCTATAAATTTAAAAAATAAATGGTCTCTCTTCGCTTGCACACAAAAAGGATTGCATGCCCCCAGGTATAGCGAAGTAGAGTTTCCAGGTTACCCCTCAATTTGTAGACAAAACCTTTGTTTTATTGGGAAAGGCCTACCTTTTCCAGTTTACCCCTCAATTTGCAGACTAGACATTTGTTCTATCAGGAAAGGCCTACATTAACAGAGGTATCTTATTCCGGTCTAATCCCATTTTCCAAAATGGACAGGTGTGTCAGCCAGTCATATATCCTTTGTGGAAACCTACCCTATGTTGGAAGTAATACTGAGAGGGGGGGGTGAATCAGTATTATCAAGTTCTTTTAATAAATCTTCCTTATTTATACTTTGAATTATTTTTGAATGTCAGTACCATAAAATAATGAGCATGAACAAGAAAAACAGATAGTCACACCAAAGAACACCAGATATAAGGTGGAAACCCAATGTGGGTGAAAACCACCTGCTGCAATATGTCGCTATCTTCTTTCAAATTAGAAACTCCTTTTACAATGGTTTTTTACTGGTGCAGTCCTTTACCAGTACGCAGGCTGCAACCTGCAGAGAGCTACAACTCTCTCTCGTTTTCCAGTCTCTCCTGGAAGGGAGCTACAACCCCCTACTTCTTTTCTTTCAAGGACCACTTTTCATAAATTTTCAAACTGGATCCATAAACATCAAGAGATTATCAGGTACAAGTAAATCACCCAGTCAACTACAGTAACCAGATCAATAGTGACAGTAAACTAAACCCAGAACACATTATTTACAGAGAAAAGTCAGTCAAATAAATTTCTTAATACAGATACGTAGTTTTTCTTTCTGAGGCATGCATTGCTACGCACTTCACCTTCTGCACCTCTGCATATACCCGCAGAGATCGTTGAACTGCTCTGCATATCCACGCACTATTCCTTTAAATGCGCCACGTACCTTCATTGTGCCCACGCACCCACTGTTTCTGTCGCGCCCCGTACTTTCACTATGCCTCCGCAGTTACTGCTTCTATCATGCTGCGTACTTTCACTGTGCCTCCGCACCTAAACCACTGTCACGCTGCGTACCCACGCAGTGCACCTTCGTCTGCTGTGCATGCCCACGCATTGCGCCTTCTTCTGCTCTATGTACCCACGCACTGCGCCTTCTTCTGCTCTGCGTGCCCACGCAGTTGCACCGTTAATTACCCGCGTACCTCTAATTAGGGCCAAATTGGAAGTACACCAGTGTGCCACAAATAGTCAGATGCCCAGATCTGATCATGCACCTGAGAGATCACACTTCATAGATTCACTTTCAACTTCACTTTTATATAGATCAAGCTTTTAAACCGATACCCCAATATTTCAGATCTTAAGATATTCAATTTGCAAAAGATACCTTAGCCAAGTGATCTCCTTCCCTATTTATAGTCAAGCCCTTATTCACACCATGGGGCAAAACCATCAATAACCAATACAAGGGATCCAAACCGGGGCTAAATTAGATCCTATACCACGGGCCAAAACCATAGAATCAAGAACGGCATGCTAAATACCACGTGCCAAACATAAGAAACCCCACGTGAGCGTGCTTCTCTGCCTTGAAGTAAGTGAACTGGGAGTTCGCACCTTCTGAACGGGTGACCTGCATGTATGGCCGCAGCTCCTACATGGCGTACTTGCGGGTACGCACGCTTTTCACTGAGCACATGCACACCTCTTAATTTTTTATCATTTTGAGAGCCTGATCAGAGTTTTGCCACCTGTATGAGTTTCCATCAAGTACAACACATGAATCATAGAGCCATACCAGAATCATAATGCCAAAAATCTCCCCCTTTGGACTTGATGGCAACCTCAAAATCTTCAACGTCATTCTCCCCCTTTGACATCAAGGGAAAAGGGTTAAGCTCCCCCTAAGAACATGCTCCCCCTGACTATAAACCAGATCTGCAAAGAAGAACCATAATCCACCAAACACCATAAATGACCATGAAAGAGATAGAGACATATTGCAACAATATTTAGACCAGCATCCATGATCTCCTTCTGTACTTCCTCCATAATGCCAACAATGCATTATATGCTCCCCCTGAACCTATGTCATTCGATCTTCGATCAATCCGCAACCCAGCACATGTACGCATATACCCGAGATGAGCCTTGCCTACAACCAACCATCAGAAGAGATTCAACAACAAGATGATGCATCAACAACCCCCAGCTTTTGCCTGAGGTATTCAAAGGTCTCTCTGGTCAATGGTTTGGTGAGTATATCAGCAACTTGTTCCTTAGAAGGAACATACTCCAACTTGACCTTTTGTTCAAGTACTTGTTCCCGGAGAAAATGATACTTGATCGGTATGTGTTTGGTCTTTGAATGCATAATTGGGTTCTTCGAAATGCTGATTGCACTTGTATTATCACATAAGATGGAGATGGGTGATATACAAGTGATTTGAAAATCCTGCAAGGTCTGCATCATCCAAAGGAGTTGAGTGCAGCAAGATGCAGTAGCAACATATTCCGCTTCAGCTGTAGACAAGGCAATCGAACTCTGTTTCTTGCTGAACCAAGATACTAATCTGGAACCCATAAAGAATGCACCACCACTTGTGCTCTTCCTGTCATCCACGCTTCCTGCCCAATCTGCATCTGTATAAGCATGAAGTGTGAGATCTGTATCTCTAGGATACCATAAGCTATAATTTTGAGTCCCTTGAAGATATTTAAAGATTCTCTTCACTGCCTGAAGATGAGTTTCCTTTGGATTTGCTTGAAATCTTCCAACTATTCCCACTGCATGCATGATGTCTGGTTGGGTACCTGTCAAATAAAGTAGACTTCCAATCATAGATCTGTAGGTTGGTTGATGCACTGCTGCTGATTCATCATTTGCACTGAGGCTACATCCTGTGACCATGGGTGTACATACTATTTTTGCATCTTCCATGCCATATTTCTTCAAAATCTGCTTGAGATACTTGGTTTGAGACAAAAAGATCCCTCCTTCTTTTTGTTGGATTTGCAAACCAAGAAAATATGTTAGTTCTCCCAGCAAGGACATTTCGAATTCTTTCTGCATAACCAAGGCAAAGCTTTCACTCATAGCTTCTTCATTGTTTCCAAAAATAATGTCATCTACATACACAACAAGTATTAGCAATTTGTCGTTTTCAACTTTTATATAAAGATTGCTATTTGCTGATCCTTTTGAAAAACCTTGTTGATGAAGATATTTGTCCAAACGATAGTACCAAGCCCTTGGAGCTTGTTTGAGACCATAGAGAGCCTTTTTCAATCTGCATACAAGATTTGGATCATTTCCAAGAATGAAACCATTTGGCTGCTTAATGTATACTTCTTCTTCCAAGTCTCCATTCAGAAAGGCTGATTTCACATCCATTTGAAATACTTTGAAGTTTTGAAAGCTTGAGAGAGAAAGGAACATTCGGATGGCCTCAAGTCTTGCAACAGGAGCAAACGTTTCTTAAAAATCTATTCCTTCTTGCTGCGCATACCCTTTACAAACAAGTCTGGCCTTGTTTCTAATTACTTCTCCATTTTCATTCAATTTATTTTTGAAGACCCATTTTGTCCCTATAAAATTCTTATCCTTTGGTCTAGGAACTAACTCCCAAGTGTTGTTCTTTTCGATCTGCTCAAGTTCTTCATCCATTTCTTTGACCCAACATTCATCTTTGCATGCCTCTTTCACATTTTGTGGTTCAGTGGAAGAGAGTAATGCCAAATAGCTTGAAGCTTTTGCAATTGTTCTTATGTTTGTACACCTGCTTCTTTCTGCCCCAAAATCTGAGATTCTGGATGATTCTTCTGAACATATCTGGATGGAGTCTTCTCTTCTATCCTTATCTTCTCCTCTGGTTCTTCTTCTTCATCATTCTGTCTTTGAGGGTAGTCTTCATCTTCTTCGATATCTTCATGATTTACTTGCCTAGGAATGTATCCCTTCTCATCAACCACTACATCAATGCTGTCAACAATTCTTTCGACTCTTTTATTGTAGCACTTGTATGCTTTGCTGTGTGGATAATAACCAAGAAGAATGCCTTCATCTGCTCTAGGTTCAAGTTTTCCAAGTTGCTCATCAGTATTCTTAATATAGCATTTTCTCCCAAAGATTTTGAAGTGCTTTACCGAAGGAGTCTCACCATACCAGAGCTCATGAGGGGTTTGAGTGTTTTTCACCCAGACATTTGTTTTGTTGAGAATAACAACCGCAGCATATGCAGCTTTACCCCAAAAAGTTGCGGGAGTTCCAGACTCATCAAGCATAGCACGAGCCATTTGTTGGATTGTTCTGTTCATTCTTTCCACCACTCCATTTTGCTGAGGAGTTATAGTTGTAGAGAATTCTCTTCTTATCCCATGTTCTTCACAGAAATCGAAAAATTCATTTGAGGTAAACTCCCCACCTCTGTCGGATCTGAGGCACTTAATTTTGTATCCTGATTCATTTTCAACCAAGGCTTTAAAGGATTTGAATTTCTCGAATGCTTCATCTTTGTGCTTCATAAGTCCTAACCAGACAAACCTAGAGAAATCGTCAATGAATAATATCAAGTATTCTTCTCCTCGAGGTGTCCTTTTCCTGAATGGACCACATACATCTGTATGTACTAGCTCAAGAGGCATGCTAGCTGATCCTTCCTTATCCAGAAAGTTAGTTCTGGTTTGCTTTCCAAACTAACATGATTTGCATATGGTGTTGTCTAGAATTTTGATATCTGGAAGACCGCGATTTGCTTGATATTTGCATGCTTTCCTTATTTGTGAAAAGCTTAGATGCCCCAACCTCTGGTGCCATAACCAGTGTTCATCATCCTTGCTTAGATAGCATTGTTGTTGTCCTTCTTCAAATATGTATAGATTATTTGGAGTTCTTTCACCTTTGATCATTGTTTTACCTATATCAAGATCACGAACAAGACATCCATTTGATCTAAATATCACCTCGGTTCCTTGATCACACATCTGGCTGACACTCAGAATATTATGCTTCAATCCATCAACCTACAAAAAATTTCCAGCTTTGACCTTTTCTTTTAACTGAGCAGTGCCTTTTCCTTTTATAGCTGCAGGAGTATCATTTCCAAAAGAAACTTTCTTTCCCTTTTCTAAAGCAGAATATGATTCAAGTTTTTCTTTATCACTTGTCATATGCTTCGAACATCCACTGTCAATGTACCATAGATTTTCCTGTCCCTCTGCATAAAATGCTATCCCACATCTTTCTGTTTGTGGTTCCTTTATTCTCCATGTTTTGGTGCTTGAGGCTTGTTCCTTTGTCTGCTGAAACCTGCTCCTGCATTCAGAATCTTCATGACCAAAGTTATTGCAAATAGAACATTCAACTTCATTTTCAAGAGTCGAAAAGTTGTTATAGGTCCTTTTTGTAATCCCAATCATACTTCTTTGTTTTTGAGCTTCTCTAGTCATGATTGTTTTATATGCAACACATTGAGCTGCTTTGTGACCAAAGTTATGGCAAGAGAAACATTGTCCGTTGAAGAAACTTCTGCGGTTATCAAATCTACTGGCCAAATGATTGTAATTTCTATTGTCATCCATTCTTGAACCAAATTGAGAAGATTTTACCTGTGGCTGGTTGTAGCTTTTGTTCACCCTTAAGACGGATTGCCCCTGATAGTCTTTGTTTTCAATTCGTCGCTGCTTTACCTGGTGATCTCCATTGTGCTTTTGCTCATTCCTTCTTGCTGCATCAAGATAACTTTTTGAGGTGGATGCTTGAGAAGTTTATCCATTATAGCCCAGACCTGTCTTGTTTAGAGGAGAACGTTGTACATTGATGATCTCATCCAGTGTTTCAGATCCTTTGACAAACTTAAGATTAATAGCCTTTGTTTTCTTAATCTCTTTTCTAAGACCAACAATTTCACCTTCTAAATTTTCAAGATATTTTTCTTTTTCATCAATTTGAAGTTGTAGGGTATCAATGATCCTATTCTTTTCTTCTATACATGTCTTGAGTCTAGAAATTTCTTCATAAAAGCTATCCACATCTATAGTATCCATGTAATCATCATCTTCAAATGCCATTAAAAGTTTATAGTCATTACCTCGTTCATATTCATCACTATTTGATAGACCATCACTATCTTCATGAGTGTAGTAGCTTTTCTTATTTGCATTCTATTTCTTGTTCCATCTAGCAGGTTCCTTTCCTTTGTCAATCTTATCCTTATGAGGACATTTCGCAGCATAATGACCTACTCTTCCACAAGCAAAGCATTTAAAAGGTAACTTACCTCTGAACCTTCCAGTACCCCTTTGAAGATTTCTGACAAAAATTTGTTCTTCTTCTTCTTCTTCTGGCACATGACTTGCTTCATAGTAGTCTCCTTTGCCTGAAGCCTTGAAAGCAACTTCTCTTCTGTCTGATGGACCTCCCTTTCTCATTTCATAAGCAGTTAGGATTCCCTGTAGCTGAGACATAGTAAGAGTTCGTAGATTTTCCTTTTCTTCTATTGCAGACACTTTAGATTCAAACTTGGGGGACAATGATCTTAGAACTTTTTCAACCACAATAGCCTCTTTTATTTCTTCACCCAAGTTTTTCATGCAATTAACAATCTCATCTACCTGAAGGAAATAGTTAGCCACACTTTCATCATTATACATTCTGAGATTCTCATACTGAATCCTGAGGGTTTGAAGTTTAGCACGCTTTACCTGTTCATCTCCTTCGTAGCTCAAGACAATCTTGTCCCATATTTCTTTTGCGGATTTATATTGCATAACCTTCACGAATTTTGTTTGAGATAAGCATCCTAGCAGAGTATTGACTGCTTTAGCATTTGTTTCATATTTCTTCTTTTCGGCCGAATCTGTAGGAGTAGCTGAAGGAAAAGTGTAGCCTGTATCTATGATATTCCAAACTTCTGTACCAAGAGATTGAAGATAGGCAGTAACTCTTACCTTCCAATAATTGAAGTTTGTCCCATCAAAAATTGGTGGCCTGATTGATGCTTCCCTCTCGTAGTTGCTCATGATGAGTGATCTTCCTTCAAGCGATCAAGCTTCTCTGAAGGACCTGCTCTGATACCAATTGTTGGAAGTAATACTGAGAGGGGGGGGTGAATCAGTATTATCAAGTTCTTTTAATAAATCTTCCTTATTTATACTTTGAATTATTTTTGTATGTCAGTACCATAAAATAATGAGCATGAACAAGAAAAACAGATAGTCACACCAAATATAAGGTGGAAACCCAATGTGGGTGAAAACCACCTATTGCAATATGTCTCTATCTTCTTTCAAATTAGAAACTCCTTTTACAATGGTTTTGTACTGGTGCATTCCTTTACCAGTACGCAGGCTGCAACCTGCAGAGAGCTACACCTCTCTCTTGTTTTCCAGTCTCTCCTGGAAGGGAGCTACAACCCCCTACTTCTTTTCTTTCAAGGACCACTTTTCATAAATTTTCAAACTGGATCCATAAACATCAAGAGATCATCAAGTACAAGTAAATCACCCAGTCAACTGCAGTAACCAGATCAATAGTGACAATAAACTAAACCCAGAACACCTTATTTACAGAGAAAAGTCAGTCAAATAAATGTCTTAATATAGATACGCAGTTTTTCTTTCTGAGGCATGCGTTGCTACGCACTTCACCTTCTGCACCTCTGCGTATACCCACAGAGATCCTTGAACTGCTCTGCGTATCCACGCACTGTTCCTTCAAATGTGCCACGTACCTTCACTGTGCCCATGCACCCATTGTTTCTGTCGTGCCGCGTACTTTCATTGTGCCTCCGCAGTTACTGCTTCTATCGTGCCGCGTACTTTCACTGTGCCTCCGCACCTGAACCGCTATCGCGCTGCGTACCCACGCACTGCACCTTCGTCTGCTATGCGTACCCATGCACTGCGCCTTCTTCTGCTCTGCGTACCCACGCACTGCACCTTCTTCTGCTCTGCGTACCCACGCAGTTGCACCGTTAATTACCTGCGTACCTCTGATTAGGGCCAAATTGGAAGTCCACCAGTGTGCCACAGATAGTCAGATGCCCAGATCTGATCATGCGCCCGAGAGATCACACTTCATAGATTCACTTTCAACTTCACTTTTATATAGATCAAGCTTTTAAACCGATACCCCAATATTTCAGATCTTAAGATATTCAATTTGCAAAAGATACCTTAGCCAAGTGATCTCCTTCGCTATTTATAGTCAAGCCGTTATTCACACCATGGGGCAAAACCATCAATAACCAATACAAGGGATCCAAACCAGGGCTAAATTAGATCCTATACCACGGGCCAAAACCATAGAATCAAGAACGGCGGGCTAAATACCACGTGCCAAGCATAAGAAACCCCACGTGAGCATGCTTCTCTACCTTGAAGTAAGTGAACTGCGAGTCCGCACCTTCTGAATGGGTGACCTGCATGTATGGCCGCAACTCCTGCACGACGTACCTGCGGGTACGCATGCTCTTCATTGAGCACATGCGCACCTCTTAATTTTTTATCATTTTGAGAGCCTGATCAGAGTTTTGCCACCTGTATGAGTTGCCATCAAGTACACCACATGAATCATAGTGCCATACCAGAATCATAATGCCAACACCCTATACCCAAGGTTTCCCTGTCAAAATAGGCCAGGGTGCATGCCCCCTGGGTTTCAGTCATATCCTCTGAATCACTCGCGCTCATCAGAAGGACGGACTGGGGATTGATGAGACATTCCTTGGATGAAAAGACCATTCAGGGTTGGTATATGACTATTTCCTATGTGTGAACCGGGGAATGAAAGCTGGTCTATGAGCTTGATCACTCTTCCTTCATGCGGAAAACACATTACTCTAAAGAGTGAGGAGATAATGGCTCCCATGCAATAAATATAGTCTCGTCCAAGGAGTAGATTATACTCCAGGGGTCCTTAGACTATGATTATGTTCATGTGAACGGTTTTACCTCTCAATGTTATCGGCACATTGGGAAGGATCCCTAACGATTGACTGGTTCCTTTGTCAAAGCCTGTTAGATTTCTCATTTTAGGCAAAAGCGATGGTGAACCAAGCGCTTTCCAAGCTGTTGAGGAAAGGATACTCACAAAAGCCCCTTCATCTATGATGGTACCAACCATGACCATTCTATATATTTGAGCAATGATTCGAAATGGTACACTAGCCAGTAGATGGGGTATGCCTAGTAGATTCCAGTCGAAGGAAACAACTAGGTTGCTTGGAGGTGGGATCGAATAGACGGCCGGATACGACTCGGACGAACTTCCTTCCTGCGGTAAAGGAACGGGTAGACTGCCCCCATGTTCATCGGAGTTTGTGCTTATGAAGAGAATTTGAACGGTGTCGTTCTGGTTCTCTCCGGTGACTGTATCATCTGAAGATGGACCTTCTGAAGGCAAGACCGGGTCAACTGCCGCCTCGACCTTTTGACTTTCGTCTAGTGTGGATTCAGATGGTTTATCTTCAATGATAGATGCTTCAGCTGACCACAATGGCGTGTCAGCCAGATTTTCAACTAGTGACGGACTCGGCAAGAGTTTCTTATATCCAGGAGGAAGCCGTAACGGTGAAACCGGACGGTCGTCCAAAACTCTTTTAGCTTCGTCTAAGAAGGGACAACAGTGGACGGCGTGATCGCCTTCACACAATTTACAAGGAAATTTATATTTTCATTTTTTTCCAAAGGCTTCACTTTCACTAGTTGATGGTGTATGCTCAACACGATCGTTAGAGGTTGATGACACTGGATTGTGCAAATGAGGAGACCAATCCCTTAAGATCCAGGGGATGCAAGGACAATCTCGATGATAGTGGTCTCCTTTGCAAATGACACATGGCGATTTAGGCCTGGATGGTGCAGTGTGTGGATTTTCGCTAGACAATGCCTGGTCGCCCATTTTCGCCTTTGGCTCCTTCTTCTTCTTCTCCTTCTTCTTCTCAGTTACTTGATTTTTGGCTTTACCAGCTTCATCAAGTGAAGAGGAAGGAGGAGAGGAAGAATTGGACGAAGTAGAGGGTTGGGGGGTAACTCTGGTATCGTTTAGTTGCTGACTTGATTGTTCAGGAATCACGGTGTTTTGAACGATAGAAGTTGAGAAGAGCCATACAGGCAAGCCAATTGTCAATCCTGGAAGAGACAATATGGCCATATGGGGTGCACCAACATCTCCCCAAGAGCAGAAGGGACTAGGATTTTCTCCAAGGGGAACCCCTTGGTTGGTGGACTCCATTTTTTTCAACCTTAGACCAATGTAGGAAAGGTGATGTTTATTCCGATTAAAATAAATTTTAGACGCTTTGACACAACTTGTTTTTTCAATTTTTAAGAGTCAAGAAAAAACAAAAGATGACTCTAGTCGCCTTCAATTTTTAATGAGCTTGAAGTGACAAGTGCTCAGATGGACCTTTTCCTTTAAGGAGTTTGAAAAGGAATGAAAGAGACTGGTATGGAAATCTAGACATAGAGATTACCAAACCAATCGCAAAACTGCAGAATACTTTTTATGGTACGGCAATCAATCTTCCTGAATGCTATGTTCAGTGCATTGTGATCGATAGGGTGGCAGACACGAATTCCTATGGATAAATGATATAGCCTATTGTGGTCTCCCAAAATATACTCGACGATACGTGGGAGCACAAGTCTGTACTGGCACTTGTCATCTCAAAGTGGAGGAATCACCCAACCAACAGTGAAAACAACAGTTACCAGGCTTTACAATGCCGGAATACGTCTCTAGCCTAGACTTCTAGATGTTGTGCGTTAGGTTCCAAAGAATTTTTAGATTCATTAAATTTATTTTATAGTTGATCTTGCTTAAGAAATTTTCCTTTCAGGTTCACCGCGTGATGTAGATGTAGAATTCCTAAAATGCAATCTAAGATGATAAACAATCGTTTAATCTTCTTTCTGCAATGAAAATTCTAGCTACTAAGGAAAGAGAGATGATTTTCTTTCAACATAGAGTAGAGAGCACAGACTATATGCATTGTCCTAAATCAAACAAACAAACAGTCTAAATGCAAATGCACATGCATGTATTTGTTTTTAGCCTTCTTAATGTGTGAATGATAAAAAGAAAGGTAAGCGCAAATCTGAATTATTTTTTTCAAAGCGACAATTACTAACAAGCTTCTTTTCAAAACAAAATGAATACAATGACGACACTTTGTTATTTGGAATTGAAAACTTGCTTTCAACACTTGAAAAACTACTAATTCCAATCAAATACAAGAGTAACAGTGTAATCGACTATCAAGAAAAATCAGATTCTCTTCTATGACTGAAAACGACACTTGCGACACTTTCAAATCAAGAAACGACAGTTCAATTATGCTACTTCTTTGTAAAAGAGAACTGAAAATGGCTCAAAATACATAAAAACATTTACAGTTCTTTACATAATGGAGGTGGAATAATGGCAAGGAAGGGGGTTTTGTTACACTAAAAAATGTCACCATGGCTATTTACAGTTAGTATGGATCTATCAACGGTCATGCTATCCTCCTGGGCAAGTCTTATGCCTCTGCTCTCCATGTCAAACTCCAAAAAGAGAGAAAGTCTTTGTAAATGTGTTTATCTCTGGGTACGCAGATTTTTTCGGCCTTACCTGCGTATACGCACCTGATGTTCACAAAAACTGCGTACTTGTACGCTCTGTATGTAAAGGGGCAGGTGCGTACCCCTGTAAAGGTCAAAAGGTGCAAGTTTCACTCCAAAAAAGTTACTTGTGGTCATTTCTAGAGGCTTCTAGAAGTATGTTTGACGTGTATGAAGCGCCTCCAGATGGTTCATGTACCCCTACCAAAGAGGAACTTATCCCATCAATAAGGGAGCTATCCCATCCAAAGAGGGGATTATCCCATTGATGGTGGACCTGATTAACTTCCTCTTGAGCACTATAAATATAGGTATTGGGCCAGAAGGAAGGCAGGTTGAAAGCTAAACATTTCTAAGGGTAGATGCTGCTGGAATTAGGACTCCCATTTAGAAGCTTGTGAGGAGAGATTGCCATCTTTGCTTGTTCTATTTGGAAGTGGGTGAGCTTTTTCAAAGTAAAGGAGAACTCTTGATGGACCCTGGGAGGGACTTGCACAACACCAAGGCTCAGGTTGTAATTGTTCCTTTTGTTTCCTATTAATGCAAATGAGTCCATTCTTCTCAATAACTTGTTATTGATGAGTTGTTTCATGTACTCCTTGGTCTATGTGTTAAATATGTTTTATTTTATGAGATTATCAAGTGCTATTTAATCGTTTGATTGTTAGTGAATGCAGGTTTTGAAGTGAAGGAGGAGCTCATCCGGATCAGCGAGGCTGGACTGCTACAACAGCGTTGGACTACAGGTAGGATCTAAACACTTGATTTCTCGTATAGTAAATGCATGTTTAGAGAAGGATTGCTCTTGTTTGTCTTGTTTGTCACTAGAGAGTCTTAGGCTCCTAGGGAGGTTGGTTGTGTCCGCACTATCGACTCTTTCCGCCTGACAAAATGGCGACTCCGCTGGGGAATCCATTGATGTGAAAGTTTTTTCCTTTGTATGCAACTTTGATCTGAGAAAAGTCATTTATTTTCTGGTTTTTGGCTCTGTGACTTTGTATTTGGGTGGGTTAGCTTAGGGTTAGATTGAATTTAGTTTTTCTTGGTATTTTCAGTAGTATGCACCCTCTGAGTATTACACAGTGTCTTAATAGGTTGCCTGCGTACCCTGCTAAAAACTAAGAAATTTCCATTTTTCACATTTTTCCTCTTAGATTTTGCTTTTTATTAGTTTTACTACCCAAATCCATTAGTCTCTTGTCAAAGATCTTCACCTGAACTTGTTTCGATAGCATTGAGTGTTTTAGTGGATTTCATAGAAGTTTAAGCCCTAGGGATTGATTTTTGAGTAGGTCCTGTAGTGACTTTGGCGGTAGAAGTTGTCAAGCCTTAGATCTCTCTGGTTTTGTCAGCCTTCTTAGGAGTCGGACCTGTCATAAAGTCTACCTGTGAGAGCAGCTTACCTTTGAGTTGTCTCTTTGGCAAATTTCGAAGTGCTTGTTGATTGAGTATTGAATTCCATTTTACAAAAAGAACAAAAAGATTTGAGTTTTGTTTTGACTGGTCTTTTGATTCTGCATTAGCTGGTCCTTGGCTTGATTGTGGTCAAGAAAAACAACCTAGAATCATCCTTGTAGGATTTTGCCTCGTTAGGTTTTCTTTAGAGTAAATTTCCTTTTGATTTGCTTGTGAGTCAATTTTTCATAGTTTTTATAGATTTTGAGATTGATTTTCGTTAAAATAGATTTATATGCTTTATTAAATAAGAAAAATATAAAAAACATCTCCTTTGAAAAGTTTTGTTTCAAGTAGCTTTGGGGTATTTTGAAAGAAAAAGAATTTTTCGTGCACGTAAGGAGTGGTCATGTTTGTATGCTTGGAAAGATAAAGAGAATTGTTTCTTTGATTGTCTTTACTAAGAAAGTTGTTTTCTATAAAATTTGCATTTTCCAACTCTCTTAGTTAGGAGTTTCATTGAAAGAGAAAAGTAGCGTAAATCATCTTAGGTGCATCTTTGTAGTGGTTTGAGTCGAGTCTACACACCATTGGTTTCATTTCCGCTACCTTTTGTCTTTAAGAAAAACCATAAAATTAACGCTTAAAGTAAAATCAACGTAGTAACTTTTATTTACTAGGGCTCTGAAACACCAATTTAGATCAGGCTAGTGTCTTGGAGTAGGAGAGTAATTAACTCTCCAAGACAAAAAAACCAAACAAGTAGCTTATCTTGTGATAGAATAAATCCAATTGTCTCATTTGTACTCTGGGAAAGCTCCTCTTAAAGGAGAAGCACGAGCTCGTGTCCGAACCAGTGAGGGGATCAATCCTCCCTCGTTGGGAACGACGCCAGACACGCACGTATTACAAACGGTAAACCTCGGATTAACCATTGTCGAGGAGCCAGGGGTCACTTGTCGGTAAACCTTGGATTATTGTCAAGGAACGACAAGGGGATTGAGCTTGATACTCTGCCCTTGCGTGCTGTCGGAGTGTAGACTGTTCCCCCAGGTACATTTGCTGCGGTTGGTAACCTTAGTGACGAGTATCTTTAGGATTCTACCGAGGTGACGGTGGAGGGAAGATCCCACTGTACCTGGAGCAGACGTCGGCTAGACTCACTTGGATTTTCCGAGGGTTTCACTTCACTTGAGACGGTTAAAGTGGAGGAACTTGTGCCGGTCTATTCATTAAGCAGGTTGCCGGGGTAACTGTTCCACCCGCCACTTCTGTACTGAATCCGGCGATGTTGGGTTTCATCTCCAACTAGCGTTTTCGGTCTGGAAGGCTACTATTTGTGCTTGGTTTGACGCCCTAGATTCTTTAGGCGTGTGATTCAAATTTGTTTGATTCTTTAGCGACTTTAGGTGGTTTGATTTGAGATTTTACTTTGTTTTCGTGTGTAGTAGTTAAAAGTTTTTAGCTGTGGCGGAATTACCGAGACAGTCCCATAGACTTCGGGGCAAGTCACCTGAGATTGTTACCAGAACAGATTTGTTGAGGAAACTTCGTAGATCGCGGGGTGGATCTCCTGAAGACGTCCCGGGTCAGTACGAAGGATTGAAGGTCCTTGTAACTCCTCCTAGTGGCAGTAGAGTAGGTTCACCTAAAGAAGGAGAATCTTCCTTGGTAGTCCATCCAGATTACCAAAGTCTAGAGACAGGTTATAATCCCGAAGCTGTTACAGTTTCCTAGCTTGCTGGTAGTTTTTCATCTACTAGTGATATAGGCGAAGAACCTGAAATATCTGAACCTGTTACTCCAACTTCTAGTGTTCCAGATTCACCAAGAGTAGAAGGAGTCATCACCGAAAATCTTCCTACTGGTTTGATTGCTATTGAAGAACTTGCTCCAGAGGAAGAAATAGGCGTCTCTAACCTTGAAGATCAACTTACTATTGAGCTCAGGGAGCGTGAATCTATATTTTACAGTCCTCCTAGAAGTACTACTTGGTACCTTTCGTTAACCAATTATTTAGACAACTCAGGGATAGGTTTTTCTACACCTCGTACTCCTTTTCCACCTGGAGGTATTTATACTCCTGTAAATATGTCTGGTCAGTCGTCCGTGTTCACTCAATCTCCTGAATTTTTTTTACACGGCGGTCCTTCTGTTCCCACTGGGTATCAGTCACTTTTTGGTATCTTTGCGGGGACATCTCCTCAACCCGTCGATCATGGGTTATTAGCTGGAAACAATGGTAATAAACCGTTGGGTGTGGGAGACATTTACATGATGTTAGGTTCAGTTCCCGTTTCTCAACCTCAAGGTGGCCAATTACCACCTGGGGGGCAGCCTCAATTAACACCTGAGGGGCAACCTCAAGGTACACAAATTGTGTCTGGGGGGCAGCCTCAAGGTCAGTATGTACCTATGGTGCAATACATGCCTCAAGGTCAACCCCAGCCTCAATATGTACCCCAGGGTCAACCTCATTATCAATATCAACCCCAAGGGTATCAACCCCAAGGGTATCAACCCCAAGGGTATCAACCTCAAGGTTATCAACCTCAAGGTCAAGGTCAACCCCAGTATCAGTATTTACCCCAAGGTTATCAATCTCAAGGTCAATACTCGAGTCAAGGTTATCAACCACCTCAAGGTCAGTCATTTGTTCAAGGTATGGGAACTGTGCCTTTCAGTTATCAATCCTATCCTCAATCCGGTTATGGATCCTAGTATCCTCAACCTGTTACGGGTCAATACCCTGGAATGATAGTGTGGGATCCATCACAGGGTCAACAGGTGTTGCAACCAAGTATACAGTTGGTACCTCAAACTGGAAAACCCGTAGTTTCTGGTCCACCCCAGCAACCGCAACCTGTCCAGTCAAATGTTCAAACTTCTGTAACTTCGGTAGTTTTTCAGCCGCCAATTGCTCCTAGTACTCCATCTCAAACGGCTGCTCCAACTACCGCAACATCTGCCGCACTTACTTCTGGAGTATCGACAGCTCCAGTTTCTACTGTCTCTGCAACCACTCCTCAGACATCTTTCGCGTTGTCTGGATCTTCGATTCAAACCACGGTCCAGATGCCTATGGGTCAGCCTGGTATAAGTACGGTTGTTACTACTCAACCTCAATTTGTTCATCAACTGTACCAGGGACAGTACCAATATGGGCAAGCTGTCCAGCAACCGGTTTACCAGTATCAACTGTATCCTGGGTACACTTATCAACAACCCCAGTACGGTCCAGTTAATCCTGGTTTTCCAGGAGGATATAATATCCCTAATGCGATTCCTGTTCCTAGTTATCCAGGATATCCTCCTCCTGGGACTGGTCTTGTGACTCAGAGTTTTAGAGATCCTAACCGGCAATTACCGTTTATCGCAACTTTGGATTTACCAGATTTGACGCGCCTAACGAACGATCCAATTCAGTATCTTCCGTTCTGGCCGCCAATGCCAAATAAGTTGCCCAGTGATATACCCAAGTTCGAAGGTAAGTCTGGAGAGGATCCGTCCAATCATGTGATGACTTACCACCTCTGGTGTGCTTCGAATTCTATCTCGGATGATTCGATCCGCCTACGTCTTTTCCAGCGTACACTCATTGGTCTCGCGGCCAAGTGGTACATTGAGTTACCACGGGCCTCTTTTTACAATTTTAGCCAGTTAGCTACCTCGTTCTTAACTCACTTTCAGTTGCCGGTCAGATACGATAACGGCACGGAGTTATTAACTTCACTAAAACAATTGACGTCCACGTATATTTCTGATCACATTCATGAGTGGAGACGTCGAAGAAGGTTAGTGAAAGTTTTTATTCCGGACCAAATCTTAGCTGAATGGTTTGTTAAATCATTATTACCGAAGATTACTGAAGATGTAGCTAAGGCCGGAGTAGTTACTGAGGAGCAAGTCATTGCTCAGGCGCAGTACCTTGACTTAGTTTATACTCAGTCAGGTACGTTACACGAGAAGATCCCAGATCTTCCAAAATCGAATCAAATCGCTGCTGCTCCTTCGGGATCTCATGCCGCTGATTGTATGATTGGTACGGTGAACACAAAGAGCAAGAAGAAATCTTCCAAGAATTCTACTACTCCTATAATCACCTTGCCTGATTCCTCGACAGGAGAGTCTTCTCCTGAACTTTCCGCTGATATTCACGCTGTAGAGTCATCTACGGCCAAATCAAAAAACGGTGGAAAGAAGAAAGGAAAGAAGAAGGCTAAAGCAGACAAGGCTCCGAAGGAGAAAACAGAAAAGTCAGAAACCAATGACGAAAAGCGCAAACCTCGATATCCTTGTCTTATTTGTGAAGAGGATCATTTTACAAGAGATTGCCCTCATCGGGCCGAGGTTGTGAAAATAGTCAAAGGTTCTCCCACTCCTGCTGTGTTGAAAGATCCATTTCCAAAGCAGGAGAGTAAGATGATAGGTTCTTCCTCGACTGCCAGTGAAGAACCCATTTTGATGATGTCTCATGTGAGGATTGCGACTCGATCGCAAGATTATGGTAGTAAGAATCCTGTTGATGGTAAGGAAGCAGAATATTCTCATTCTAATCCATCAACCTCAGCTCCTGGTTCCGATCCACTATAGATCAAAAAACCTAACCCGGACTTAGTAATCAAACCGCCCGCTAAGGGTGTACTTCGAAGGTCTGCTTTTAATCCACATGCGAGAGCGGCCCAGAATTACAACATTGTTGAGGACTTAGCTGTTTCACCCTCAGCAATGTCGGCTTTAGAAGTGCTGCAATCATGCCCAACACAACGAAAATTACTTTTGTCGGCTATCGGAGTTGTTGATGTTCAGGACCCGAATCTGATAATCTTCGATCTAGAAAATAGTACACCGCGCCTTCCCCATCAAATGGCTTTCCAGATTCCAGTTATAGTAAAAAACAAACCTATTCATCGGACTGTAATTGATGAGGGAGCTTCCACGTGTATTATGTCGATTCAGTGTTGGAGATCGCTTGGTTCTCCTTCGCTGAACCAATCCCCAACCATCCTTAAGGCCTTTGACGGCCGTGGTTTCCGTCCGTTTGGTATTCTACAGGAATTGCCTATAGGGGTAGAAGGGAAAACCGTTAGTCTGGATGTGGAGGTGGTTGATGCCCCTCTAGACTACAACCTTCTTTTGGGTCGACGTTGGTCATATGCTATGACAACGGTTGTTTCATCAGTCTTCAGAGTAATAAAGTTTCCACATAACGGCAAGATCGTGACAATTGATCAGCTGACATACTTTTCATCCGACCCAGCCTCTTCAGAGAGTATCCAGCATGTCGGTAAGACGACAATCCCTTACAGGGACGTTGGCGTAGGTTTAGTTAAAGATTCTGGTTTACTGGGAGCTTTTCCTTTCCCTCCAATCAACGCAGACCCTTCATTTGCGTCAATTCATATGATTACATCAGACACCATTATTCACGATGATCCTTGGATTGTCCCACCTGAATCTGAGATAGACTCATTCGGCGATGCTATGCCTTTGAGTCCATATGAAATTGCTTATGAAGCCGTCATGTCTTTTACCGACTCGCGTTCCACCCAAATCGACCAAATGAATGTGGTCAGTGAGGAATCACTTTTCACATCAACCTTAGAACGGATAGCGTTTCCCGAAGTCGTGTCATCTGACGAGCAACTTCGCGAAATCCTAAGTGTAGACGATCTACCATGGGAAGATCTCCATCATAGATCTTCGTTTTTACCTGAGGATGATGCTTTTGAAAACGATTTTTCATCTATTTTTACCGCTGAATATGTCAAAGACGCTCAGAATCCAACGAAACATCCTGATTCAGAGTTGAATTTAGGGAATATTTCTCGCACTATTCCCATTGACATTTCAGTGAAGCCCAGAATTGAGGAAAACATTCATATAGGTGCCTCATGTACAGAAGATGAAATTCAAACTTACAAGGCCCTATTCCAAGAATTTCGCGATGTGTTTGCCTGGTCTTATGAGGAAATGCCAGGAATCGATCCTTCCATTGTTGTTCATGAAATAAAAACCTACCCGGACGCTAAACCCGTTCGGCAACGGTTGCGTCAGATTCACCCTAGAAAAGCAGCTGCGATTAAAGCAGAAGTCGAGAAGCTGTTGAAAGCAGGTTTCATTTATCGAATCCCGTTAACGGATTGGGTATCGAATATTGTTCCGGTTAACAAGAAACAAGGAACAATAAGAATCTGTATCGACTATAGGGATATAAATCGAGCTTGTCCAAAAGACAACTATCCTATGCCTTATATCGATCAAATCATTGATGATTGTGCCGGAAGTGAAATGTTTTCCTTTATGGATGGTTTTTCGGGCTATAATCAAATCAATATTCTACCTGCCGATCAACCAAAAACGGCATTCATTTGTCCATGGGGGACATTTGCTTACTGCAAATTACCTTTTGGGCTTAAGAATGCCGGAGCCACTTTTCAACGAGCGATGTCTTACGCATTTCATGACATCAAGCACATTGTGCAACCGTACCTCGATGATTTGCCTGCTCATTCTTTACATCGAGCTGATCACCTTGTCCACTTACGAGCAATCTTTATGAGGTGTAGGCATTATCGTATTCGGTTGAATCCCCACAAGTGTGTCTTCTGTATAGAAACGGGTCGATTACTGGGATTTGTTGTTTCAAAAGCCGGCATTCGCGTCGATCCCTCAAAGGTCGAAGCTATCATCAAATTGCCTCCTACTTCGAGTTTGCGCCAACTCCCAAGTTTGCAAGGGAAAGCAAACTTTTTACGCCGATTCATTCCAAACTACGCTGAGGTCACTAAAGGTTTTACACGGTTCTTGAAACAGAACCCTCAATTCTTTTGGGACGAGATTGCCCAACAATCTTTTGATGCACTTAAGCACGCGTTGACCCATGCACCGTTGTTGCATCCTCCCAACTACAACCAGGACTACTTCTTATACCTCGCAGCTTCGCATTCCACTATTGGAATGGTGTTAGTCCAAGCAGATGAATTCGGAACAGAACATGTGATATATTATCTTAGTAGGACATTAAACCCCACTGAGCTAAAATATTCGCATGTGGAGAAATTGGCCCTGGCATCCGTTCAAGCTGTCTAGCGTTTTCGTCACTACATTCTTCTCCGTAAAACTACAGTTATTTCGGATTGCAACCCTATGATTTATATTTTGACTAAAAACTGCTAGGGGGCAAGTACTCTAAATGGATTGTTATCCTGCAAGAGTTCGACTTGGAGTTCGAGAAGTCCAAGTCTAAGAAATCCTTAGTTTTTGCGGAATTAATGTGTGATTTCCCGCATGCTGACACAGAAACTATGGCAGAGGAGTCCATTGCGGACGAATCTTTGTTTCTTATCAGTACTTTAGATCCATGGTACGGGGATAAATCATCTATCTCCAAACCCAAACCTTTCGGCCTGAAGCTTCAAAGTCGGAACGTCGAAAAATTCGGTTTCAATCCCAGCAATACAGAATTATTGGAGATACACTTTATCACTGGGGGGCAGACTTAGTTTTTCGACGTTTTTTAACTCACGAAGAGGCTGAGAGGGTTTTGAATGATTGTCACTCTGGAGCATGTGGCGGTCATATGTCTGGGTATGCCACAGCTCAGAAGGTGTTGCGCGCTGGCTATTTCTGGCCGTCCATGTTTAAAGATTGTATCATTGCGGTCCGAAAGTGCCACAAGTGTTTGATCGCAAGATGCGTGCACCACCTGCTCCTCTCCATCCTATAATTGCCATTGGTCCTTTCGCCAAATGGGGTATCGATTTTATTACTTGTAACCCTCACTCGGCTGGGGGGCATGCGTATATCATCCTCGCGGTTGATTATTTTACTAAATGGGCCGAGGCGATGCCTACATTCGACGCAAGCGGAAAAACAGCTGCAGTTTTCGTATTCAATCACATTATAGCTAGGTTTGGTGTCCCGCAAGCAATCATCACTGACCATGGGAGCCATTTTCGAAACATCATGATGACTGAGCTTACAAGCCAGCTTGGTTTGCGCCACGATAGCTCTACTCCTTATTATCCGCAAGCCAACGGTTTGGTTGAGTCTATCAACAAAGTTCTGGTTATCATGATCCGACGAATCATTGGTATTCATCGGTCGAATTGGCACAACATGTTATTTTCAGCGCTATGGGCATACCGAACTTTAGTGAAAACTTCAACATGGTTCACTCCTTTCCAGCTAGTTTATGGCTTGGAAGCTGTGTTACCCATTGAATGCGAAATCCCATCACTTCAAATGCTTGTCGAATTACTCCCAGCTACTTCCGAAGACGAGAAACGTTTATTATACTTAGCTCAATTAGATGAGACTCGACGTGACGCTGCATTGGCAATCGAGACTCACGCGAAGCGAATGAAAGCTCAGTATGATAGAAATGTGACCCCTCGAAATTTTTCGGAGGGAGACCTAGTGCTATTATATGATCAAGCTAACGATAAGCTAGGTGCTGGAAAATTCGTTCCTATGTGGCATGGACCCTACATTGTAAAGCGAAAGCTAGCAAAAGGGGCCTATGAGCTGGTAGATTTTGATGGGGACTCTTTGGGTAAACACAGAAATGGACTTTACCTAAAGAGGTATTATGCTTAAATGATGGGTATGGAGAATTTTTAGTTAGGTTAGGTTTTCTTTCTAGCTAGTATGTTTGTTAGTTTAGATAGTGTGCTTAGCTTAGAAAGTGTGTTTTTCGTCGTTATTCTGGCTTATCTTGGTTTTACTCTTGATATTGCAGATGTCGACGCCTCTCCAAACATACATTGGATTTGCCGATGGTGCTTGTCGTAGTACACGGAATATCTCTTCCGCAGCTTGGGTTATCTATTCGCCCTCTGACGAGTTAGTTTCTATGCATGGGGTGAGCCTCGGTCAAACGACGAACAACATTGCAGAATACAGTACAGTGGTTGAATTATTGTCTGAATCTATTTTATTTGGAATTCGACGTTTGATAGTGAGGTTAGATTCTGAACTCGTTGTATTACAGCTCAATAGAGTATATGCCATTAGAAATCCTGTGTTATTAAGGTTGTTTTTGAGAGTGCGTCTCTTGGAACGTGAATTTGATTACATTGAATATCAACATATTCCAAGGTCTTTAAATACATTAGCAGATGCAATTGCTTCTCGAATGTTGGACAGACATTTACGATAATCATGCAAGTAAATTTAAAAACATTTCATCACATATGTTAAACAAGATAAGCCGGTAATAATGATATATATATAGATAGGAGTGTGTCAAAAATATACATCGTCTTCGATCATAGGTTGAAAAACACTTTATGATCGGCAAAAATGATAAGTACAAAAAACCAAAAATGTCATATGTGTCTACAAAAGTGACTAGCCAATCACTAGTGGTGCTCTCTATACGAGATCACTGCCCGCGCTACCCTACACAGGAACCTCCTAAAAGGTCCTGGGACTGTGACCACATAGCGCTGAAGTCGAATGGGAATGTCATCTATGGTGGTCTCTGGTATACCCGCCGTCAGACGCTCTAGATCCTGTTCCAGCTTGGCTAAGGTCTCTGCGGCCGCATCCTGTGGGGCTGGTGCTGGTACAACTGGTACTCTCCTCTCAAAAGCCCGGAGGTTGGCCGGACGCCGTGGACCTACATCTGCATTTTGAAAGTTTTTGCTGTCAGTTTTGAGGCGATATATAAAAACAAAAAAATACATAATTTTAAAACTTGTGAAAAATGAAATACCTCTGTCATCCCACTGTTCTCCCTGTGGAAGAACCATGTCTGGATCATTCCGAAAATCCATTCCGGCATAAGGAAAGTCCTGAATAGAAAAGACCTGGCTCTCTAGCCAGCGAAAGTAACCATCAGGAAATCGAACAACTGTTGCTCCCTCGTCAGGATGCCGGGCCATTACCGCAACCCATCTCATCAACTTAGGCTCCCGAGGAGCCCCAACTGGAACTGTAAGATGCTGGGGGATCAGCATTGGAACTCTCTCTAGGGCAAAGCTCACGACTAAAGGCCCATATCCAAAGGTCTTCAGTGGTCCTCTCTTTGCCCTGGTTATTTGGCCCTTCATATTGGCCAACACAGCATCGCACCAGTTGAAAATGGTGCCTTGGAAGCAATCTATAGCCATCCGAATTTGGGACCAGGTGGCATGGTGCAAAGCGGCTGCACCGCAAAGTCTGGTAACAGTAAAGGCTATCACCATAAGTTCAGGTTGGGATATGTACTTGATTTCTATCCCCTTCTCCTGGTTTTGATTGTTGCACCACTCTAGCCGGAGACTAGCAAGGGATTGGCCACCCGGCCTAGTCCCGAATAGAGAGAGTTGCTCACCCCTGTTAGGCAAGCCAGTGAGAAAGTATATGTCGGAGGGCTCTATCTCGAGCTGGTGCTCTCCAATGTAGAAACATTGCTCCTGAATGTTCCACCTTTCAACCAGCCACTCAAGGAATGGCACCTAGCCCCTCATGCCAGGTATGGCCCAGTACTTATAGAGTCCGCATGCCTTTAGCGCATCAATAGAAGGTTGATGACCTATTGCGGCCAAATCAACATCCTCGTGTTCTCTTTCACGCCAATCAAGCATGGTGTGCACCTTGCACATCATAAAACATCTGTTAGAATCCATAAAATTTCAAAATTTTGGTTCATTTTGGAGAAATGAAGGTTTCAAAATGCGTTTTGCGGGGTACGCACCCCGGCTTTTAGGAACAGAGCGTTTGGACGCAGCTTCCCTTAAGGCCGGGTGCGTACACCTGGTATTTTCCCCATTGAGAAAATATCGGGGTACGCAGGTCAGCAGTGCATGACCTGCGTACCCCGAAGGGCACATCTTGAAACCCCAAGACCTCCAAAAAATCAAATAAAAACCTAAAAATGAATTTTAAACGGATGGAAAGCAAGAGAAGGATGTTGTAGAATACCTGATGAGACGACGTTCGGTTCTGACGGTCGGATTCTCCGCAATGACCACAGGAAGTTTTCTTGTCAAAAGCCCTTTTCTCAACCTCAACAGTAAAATGGTAAAATGACATGGTAAAAAGTCTTTTTATAGGTTTTTTGGATGAATGAATGCTAAGTTTGTTTATTTTTCACCATGAAAGGACATTTTTCAATGTATTTTTACCCATCTTAAACAGGTATGAGTAATGTGTCGTTTTTGTGCAGGACAAAAGGACTTTAGAGTAAAATCATCATTTTTCATGAACCAAAACATCAGAGTCATCTTTTAAGCTCTTTTCTAACTCCTAAAACATGAAAAGTTTGCTGAGAGTTTCTTTTACACTCGTTAAAACGAAATTAAAAGACGGTCCCCTTATAGCTCTTTTCTGACCGTAAAAACAGGAAAAGATTGCCGGGTTTTTGTCGTTTCAAACTCGATACGGAAATAAAACGACGTGTCCTTGATCGCTTTTTACTTTTCAGGTCAGAGACACTAATCATGAAAGTACTCCTTGGTCGTAAGATCAAGCGGTTCTCCCAGGTATTATTTTATACTTTTTCGGGCTTGGAGGACACAAATTTACGAAAAAGTTCAACCTGGAGCCTTCTTAAGTTTTTCAAACTCTCTAAAATTGAAAAACGCCGAGTTTCTCCTATACTGGGCTCGTTAAAATTTCACAGTAAAGGACCTGTTCAATTACAAGCAGGAACGAACCACTCCTTCCTAGGGTTCGAATCAAAACTAGGTTGGACTCATCCGAAGGATGAGCTTATAATCAATCATATGTTATCCTCCTCAAGCTTGTTAAAAATAAAGAGGTACTTGCCAGAAATGGTGGGGGAAAAGAGAGAAGAATAAACCTATTTTTTATCCTTTGTTACAGAAGAACCTTATCACCGCTCTTGAACACAACACTTTTCGTTCACCTGGGTTGGGAAATCCTTTGCCTTAAAAGTTGATCAAACCACTTTGAAAGTCTTCAACCGTTTCCGGGTATTAACTTTGGGTCAATCGTAACCAAACCATCTGTTGTGTCGTTACGTGTTCAAGAAGTCTCTGCAAATAAACTTTCATCTGCAAAATACTTGTCATCCATTTGACCATCCCTGAGTCAGTCCTTACAGCAACATTTCTTCAACTTGAACAATGATTTCGTGTTGTGGGCTTGCCTGCAACGGGTCGCTTTCTATCGACATCAGCACATTATCTAGAGAGATGACTTAGAAATCGTCAGTACCTTGAAGTCTGCATGCATCAATGGCAGGTTTCTCGCCTTTGATGTCAGTTTACATCATTGACTTTCGATCGAAGGATTCCGTGAAATGTTCGACATCAACTCATTCATTCACATTTCATGGATTAGACTGGGTACTTTGAGAACCATTGACATCACTGGTGGTCTCTCTCACACTTGTTAACATTTTACATCATTGACTGGTAATCAAGTGGTTTCTACCATGTTCGACATCAACTCATTTATTCGCATGGCTACAATCGTACCAATTCGGGGAGTAGAGATGAAGACCCTGGATCTAGTTCCCACCATCCAGGCTGCGAGGATTTTTGTATTCATTATATAGTAGACCAATTATAAACAGATGGCTGCGTCCATACTGTGTTTACGCAAGTCTATGATTATGATGTACTGCAAGATCATTCCTGTATCAGAGTAGTTAGTCTGTTAGTTAAAGTTTTGATCTGAGTATGGGAATGCCTACCTCAGCGATGATATAATCTTATACATGTATTTTGTGTTGAAAATTGCAGGTTCTGACCAGGCTCTCCACGAGATAATCCTTGAAATGATAAAGCGCTTCACCCTTCCTAGATAATACAAAACCCTAATCTACTACAGGCTTCGCACTTTAGGGGGCAATCTGTTACACTAAAAAATGTCACCATGGCTATTTACAATTAGTATGGCTCTATCAACGGTCATGCTATCATCCTAGGCAAGTCTTATGCCTCTGCTCTCCATGTCAAACTCCAAAAAGAGAGAAAGTCTTTGTAAATGTGTTTATCTCTGGGTACGTAGATTCTCTCGGCCTTACCTGTGTATGCGCACCTGATGTTCACAAAAACTGCGTACTTGTACGCTCTGTATGTAAAGGGGCAGGTGCGTACCCCTGTAAAGGTCAAAAGGCGCAAGTTTCACTCCAAAAAAGTTACTTGTGGTCATTTCTAGAGGCTTCTAGAAGTATGTTTGACGTGTATGAAGCGCCTCCAGATGGTTCATGTACCCCTACCAAAGAGGAACTTATCCCATCAATAAGGGAGCTATCCCATCCAAAGAGGGGATTATCCCATTGATGGTGGACCTGATTAACTTCCTCTTGAGCACTATAAATATAGGCATTGGGCCAGAAGGAGGGAAAGTTGAAAGCTAAACATTTCTAAGGGTAGATGTTGCTGGAATTAGGACTCCCATTTAGAAGCTTGTGAGGAGAGATTGCCATCTTTGCTTGTTCTATTTGGAAGTGGGTGAGCTTTGTCAAAGTAAAGGAGAACTCTTGATGGACCCTGGGAGGGACTTGCACAACACCAAGGCTCAGGTTGTAATTGTTCCTTTTGTTTCCTATGAATGCAAATGAGTCCATTCTTCTCAATAACTTGTTATTTATGAGTTGTTTCATGTACTCCTTGGTCTATGTGTTAAATATGTTTTATTTTATGAGATTATCAAGTGCTATTTAATCGTTTGATTGTTAGTGAATGCAGGTTTCGAAGTGAAGGAGGAGCTCATCCGGATCAGCGAGGCTGGACTGCTACAACAGCGTTGGACTACAGGTAGGATCTAAACACTTGATTTCTCGTATAGTAAATTCATGTTTAGAGAAGGATTGCTCTTGTTTGTCTTGTTTGTCACTAGAGAGTCTTAGGCTCCTAGGGAGGTTGGTTGTGTCCGCACTATCGACTCTTTCCGCCTCACAGGTTTCAACAGAGGTTTACTGACAACAGACAGCAAAACTCCTGAATAGAGCTGAAAAGAGTGAACACAAAAACTAAAATCTAAGAGCAGAAGAGGTCTGATCAGCGCACCTGTAGCACAGGGAAACTGAAATGCAACGCACCTACTACACTCGGGAAGTGCGATGCATTCAAGTTTCAAAGAAGAGACAGTGCGATGGACCAGGACAACACTTTAACTAGATTCAGGGATTTAGGCCAAGCAAGTGGTAATCAGTAAATGAATCATAGGGGTAGATCTAAGGAGGTTACTAGAGCCACCACAAGGGCAATTAGAGAGCTTGTAAATAATTTGTTTAATTCATAAACAAAACCCGGAGATAGACTGAAGAAACATTGATCTACTTTTCACTTGCATAGCAAATGTAGTTCGAAGGCTAGCAGGCTTGACTTCAGGCTCCGTCTGTAAGTTTATAAAGTAAACAAATGTTGATAAACAAAAAACCTATTCGCTCTCTAGCGGAGTCGCCATTTTGTTATCGAGAAATCTAGTGTCTATGCAGAGCTGCTAGTCCCACTAAGGCTGGTAGCTACCTTAGAAAAAAACAAACTAAAACTACTTGCATTTTCTTTTATGAGAAATAGATAAGAGGGGAATAAAGGAGACCAACCTCTATCTTGCGCTTGGCTCCATTCTTGATTCCTCTACCTTCTGATAGATCTTTGCCACTCTCTTCATCGTCTACCCAGCTTCAAAGAGCACCTGTAGAATCAAAGAAGCATAACACTATCCAAGAACATAGATCTATTATCATAAACAACATAGGACCATATATATATTGACCACACAAATGCATATATCATCAATCATACAAGAGTGTGGACGAAAACTTGAATAGCTTTATTAATAATCAAGAGAAGCAAAGAGGATTACAACCAATTGTTCTGACCCAGCATCATCCTCTCAGCAAGAAAGCCCTTCTTCACCTCATGAAAAGCTTAGATCACCCAACACTATAATGTTGCACCAAGAAACCAGCAGCACTTCCTTACAAGATACAAAATTCCAGCCTCCGACCTCTGGATCTCTGGGATGAGAGATCTATATATAGATATTTGCAAGGGGGGTGAGTCAGCTTTTGAGATTTGATTAGTTTCCTCTCTCTGATAGTTCTTGATTCCAGTTGGATATTGATGATCTCTTACTCATCCCTAGGCGAATGTAGAGAGGCAAGTGTCACAGGAGAAGTTTCTGGAAGATTCCATGATCCTCCACCTTGCAGATTGACCCTACAATTTGTCCACTCTTGCCCATCGCACCCCATAGAAGGGATGTTAAACATGCATCACACCTACTGTGTGTAGACAGGTGGGATGCAATGCACTTTGACCATGGAGTAGGTGAAATGGTCCAGTTTTGACCAATTTTGAGTAGTTTTTCATGGAGAACTTCTGGGAGATGCTGCAATCAGTTGACCTTGTTATTTTAGGGGTTGGAACAACACCTTTAGGGACTTAGGAGCCCTTGGTTTATGGACATTTATGATTGGGGTTGCAATGCCCAAAAATGTCTATAACACAAAGCCCTGTGTTAGTCATTAATCATCCCCTCTAGAATCAAGTCAGTTGTTTCCAGGTCAACCATACATATCATTGTCTAACAAGGGAATTCATCGGTCTTCCACTCATCTTGTTTCCTTCCATCATCATCCCTAGTGTCAGTACATTATTCACTCTACTATGATACCTCGTGACTTTCTTAAGGATTCATTATTGCCTTAACTTTTGGTAGGCCTTATTCTTTCGACCTAAACACATTTATTATAAAAGAGTGATCTAGAGGGCAATGTATATTGGTTGCAACTTTCATCTTTTCTCAATTCCTCATATCAAGCAAAGGGAATTATTATTTCCCTTTGACTTGGTTGTTTCTCATGGGCTCGATGTCACCTCCTTATGGCATGATTGAGAAACATACACTTGATGGTTCAGTGATCCAGATGATTTTCCTAGTGATTTTTAGGTGTGTGTGATATTTTCTATACCTCATGAGGGGTTCAACCTTTAGGTAGCCACCCACATGCCTAGATGTTATCAGATGTTGATCCAGCCTCGAATGCAATTTTGCAGATGTGATGGGTTTGGATTTAGCCGCTTGTAGCGCTCACAACACACATGTCTTCTTCAGATGATCCATTCAGATCTTTAGAGCCCTTTCCTATCAACCAGGGCTTCTTGGGCTTTGATCCCCACTCACCATGTCAGATTGAGGGGAATTATGTCTCATATACATAGAGGTTATTATATTCAAACCTGGTCTATGTCTTTCTAGCCGAATTATGTATATGTGATCCATTGTATTATTGTTTGGCCCATTGATGCCAACATATCATCTATCATGTACTTTGCAGCTAAGTCCTACTTTGTTGGGCTCACCATTATTATTTTTATAGAGTTATGTCAAAAGGTATGGGTATTCCTTCCCCACCTCATTTGAGATCATCTACTCCAACATAAAAGGAGAGTTCTATCAGTTTAGTTGGTCTCGCCCCCACCATTTTTGTCCATCCTTGCATTGAATCAATTTTCTCTCTCTCTATCTATGAATCCCCTTTAGTGTCTCATGGAAGTGTAACTTACAATGTATTTCGGTCATACGATTTTCTTCTAAAACTCGTACATTTGGGGGAAATCTATTATCACCAAAAAAATGATCACCTAGCCATTTCTAACTAGGTGGATCAAAATACACCATGTAATATCAATTTTACCATAGTAAAATAACTTTCACCATAGGAAATAATTTAATAAACCATTTTTGTTAAATTATTTTATTATTAAAATGAAAAAACCCATGATAATAATTGAATAAATCATTATTTATTTAATTTTCTCTAGGAATAATTTATTAAATCATTGTTTGATAATCATTCATTGTCGCATTAAACTAAATCTCCTAGGAATAATTAAATAAATCATTATTTATTTATTATTCCTTATTTCCATTATTGGAATGATTGTCAAATCATTATTAATAATTATTTTAATTTCACACCATTCTTAATTCCCACGAAATAATTAATAAATAATTTTATTTTTAATTATTTCTAAATAAAGATATTTGACCATTTTGAATGTCATTTCCCTCTCCAAAAATATAATAAAGTATTCCTAACAGTTAGATCTTGATTTCATGAATATTATGTTATTATTCTCCATTTTCGAGGTTAAGTCAATACTTTGTTATAAATAGCAGGGTTTTCCATTCATTCTTCACCATGATCATTATCATCGTCACCATTATCGTCTCATTTCATTTGAGCTTCCATTTGAGTTCTGCACTCTTTTTTTCATTTTTCACATATTGAGAGAGATAATCGATTACTGAAGAATCAAGGACATCAAAGGACACATACTACAGAGGGGGATTTGTAGACCTTTTTTATAGATCTCCTTGACTAGGTGTTATCAATAAAAGATTAATTCATTTTAACATTTTTCCATTTGGGTTATCGAATTGGATATATATAGTAATATGTGTGTGTGTGTGTTGTTTGTTGTTTTTGATCATATATGTTGCTTTTGTTACAGTTTTTTCAAACTTTATTATAGTTCTAAAGTGTAAACAAACACAAATTGTCGTTAGGGTAACACGTCACATAGTGACTTAAGTGAAGTGTTTTTGGTACACCTTCTCACAAATTTCCCATGAAAAACAGGCGCAGAGTGGAGAAACCTAGTAGTCAACACTATCCAGTAGGAGGTCAAGGAGCGTTGGTCATTTAAATCACTAAAATAATATACTTTCAGGCAGAAACTTGGGGATTAGAATGAGTCATTCTTAGGAATTTTTACAAGGATGATGAGAAGGAGGTCAAAGGAAGTTGATTGATCTAGTTGAAGGCCTATTGGTTGGATGTGACAAAATGGATTATAACATATTGCCCCCTAAAGCACAAACTCAGAAATGATTGCTAATGATTGAAGTGCTTTACCTTGTAACAAGTCAGGATCTCAAAATATCGACAACATCATCATCTGTTACAATACATTTACATCATGATACATTTGGTGAGGAAGGCAAACCCATACTGAACACATAATCTAACATTAGATGTAAAATGATCAAAAAACATGTCCATAGATGACTGATGGTTGACCCATGACTAGATGAATTTCTATATGATCATAGCCATCATAAATTGTGATATTGTATTACTCCTAAAATCGCACCTCGGAATGGTGATAGTAGATATGGCGTCTACTATCTTGTTCACACGACCAAGCAATGTATGATTCTAACCATGTCAATCAATGAGTTGGAGTCAAACATGGTAGAAGCCATATGATTACTAGCCAATGATGTAAGTCGTTAACAAATGCAAGAGAAACCATCGATGACGTCAATGGCTCTCAAGGTAATCTATTACAATCCACATGGTGTAAATAAATGTGTTGATGTTGAACACCACATAAAATATTTTTTTCTAAGGCTAATGATGTAAACCTCTCACCGAGAGCAAGGAAACTTTCCACTGATGTATACAAGAACCAAGGTACCAAGGGGTGTTTCTATGTCAACTTCCTAGATAATGAGCTGATGTCGACAGGAAGCGACCAGGAATAGGAGGGCCTTGATGTATCTCCCATCAATGATGCAAAATGGGTATGATGATTTGAGATATAATGGTCACAATGATGTTAATATGGAACTGGATTAGGAAAGGAAGACATGGAATGAAGGATTAAGAGTATTGTAGAAAATAGTAGTTGAATTACTTCTCTTGAACACATCCACAACATTGAATGGCGTTGGTAGCATTGACACAAAATGGTATGATAAACCAAAATATTAGCATATTTCCCAACCCAACAGCGACAAAGATGAAGTGGAAGAGTGTTGTGTTCAAGAGGGGCTTGTTGTGATTAAAGAAATGGAGTACCATGTTTTCCCAATTTCCACGACCATATTGGTCAATACCTCTTTATTTTTTAACAAGCTTGAGGAGGATAACATGTGCTTGATATTTAACTTCATCCTTCAGATGAATCCATCTGAGAATATTTAAACAACCAAGAGAATGAGTGGTTTGGTCCCGTCATGAACGATGATTACATCTTTGTTTGATGACTTTAACCAGTCCAATAAAGATAAAACTCAATATCTTTTTCCTCTTTAGAGAGTTTGAAAAAGAGGTGAAAAATAAAACTCATAATGCTCCTTTTCATAGATAGTCCCTTAGGTATGAAATGGTAGAAAATAATACCCAAAAGAAGCTCTTATCCATGTTTGACTAAGGTATTCCTTTTTTTTAGTTATTTTATCTCAATTCGGAAAAGGGTTCAACTTTTATTGATGTTGTAGTGGCTGCAACACCCTCCCAAATTTTGACCTGAATCCTATTTCAGAGCCTTCCTTGGGTTTTTCCTTGATGTTTGCAAGCACTCGAGCTCATCCCGTGAGCTCTTGTTGAGTATTTTCACCCTCCTCGCTTGACTGTTCAACGAACATTGTTTTGCATGTTGGTCACAATGTCATGCTCGCAGCCATGTTTTGGCCATGCATAAGTGTTACCCAATATTTTGTCATGCCTCCTGCACTTCCCTGTGACATACCCCGAAGTGCCCAAAACATGACTATTATATAGTTTACTCATCCACGTATACAACTTATATCCCTCCTAAGACTTTGTTTGGAAAATGTATAGATCTTTTCCTAAAGAAATAGCTCTTAAAACCCTAAAATGAGAGTCATCGCTCTTATGAGGCTTAAGAAAGTGATGGTTTCCTGTTGCACTATGTTTGACTAGAAATGGCATCTCTGTGTTCCCTTTAATACCTGAAATGATCCCGAAAAGTAATTTTCCCAAAGAGGATGAGAAGCTTCATGATCTAGAAGCTTCCAAAGTGGCAAGTTGGAGGTTGTTTTGAATAGGTGAGGTCGAATCCTCTCATCTTGGCCTCTTTGTCTTGTCCCTATGAGCTACCTCCTTGAGATGAGGGCCTAATCCTATATTTGGAGAAGTCCTAAATCCCTCTCCCAGCCTATAAATTCATCTTCCCCCATTCCCAAATGATTGGTCTTTGTTTATTTTTGCTCTTATACTAAGCTTATGCCTATAGCCTATTCATTATACTTGGAGAAGGAGTGCTTGGAGAGTTCTTAGCTTGGACTTGGATTATCACTCAAGGAGATCCTTTCAACATCAAGGATTTGGTTATAAGCTTCCCTTTATTTCTTAATAATATACAACTTCTGGTTCATCTTCCCAAGATATATATGTTCATGTATTATTTAGCTTGACATTCCTTGATCAGTTAAGTAGGTTGTTATTATATTTTCCATTGGTTTTCACATGCTTTGTTGTCTCTTGATCACTTGTGTAGGTACATAAACACTGAGAGAAGCAAGAAAAAGTCCGTGACACAAGAGGTTCGAGGCTCTCAACAAAGGAAATCATAATAGCATTAGAAAGAGGGAGGTCATCTCTTTCGTTCTACTTTTCAATTATAACCTAGGAAAATGTCTAGTTAATTGTCACTTCAGTTCCTAAACCCACTCATTGGGCTAGAGGGATTGTCTCTATCTGTAGAGAGGATTAACCTTGTTAAAAAAATGGTGACTCCACTAGGGAGCCTATGATCCTTTCCTTCCCTTTCTTCACCTTGTCTTTTGACGAGTTTGATCAACAATTCATTCTTAGACTTCATTGCTTGTCTGTAGCCAGTCTCACTTTCTAGTAGATGCTTGAAGGTTGTTGATTTGAGTTGTTCTTGAAGAATTTGTGTATTTTCTTTACTTTTATTTCCCATCAAATTTTTAGCCCTGACATTTGTGATGATATCACAGGTTTGTTGATTATAGTAGTGATGATAACCTTTTTTATCTTAACAAGTGTGATGGTTGCAGATGTTAAAGAAATTTAGGGTTTGTCTTCTTGTCTTCAGTTTTTTTTTCCTTCTCCCAGTTGTTTACCAGTGTGATATCAGTTGAATCTCTAATTTTTTTGATTAAAATTGCCTCTTAACTTGATTTGAGTATGCTTGAAGTTTTATTAGCCTTTTATGGTTTCTAGGTCTTCTAGGTCATCCTTCATCCGCGTGTTGGTCTTCTCATTAGAGATCAATTACCTGTGTTATAGAGTATTTTGTGTGTTTGGACATCCTTTGCCGATCACTTTTGGTTCTTGTGTCTTAAGTTGCTTCCATTAGTATAGATATTGTGAAAGTCACTTAAGTTCTATTTGACAAATAATAGATTAAAAATTGATTGTCTCACTTGAATCGAAAGGCAGTGTTTGCTATGAGTTTTGTGTTTCGAAGAGAAAGTGAAAGTGTTTACCTTTTCATAGTTTTTGAAGCATTTTGGGTTTCATTCAAATCATTGATTTGAAAGAGATTTTCATATTTTTTGGCTTTCTTTCATTCTCTTTTACTTTTGCGCTAGATTACATTGATTTAATTTAAGTGAAAAACAGAAAAATCATCATTATATCTTAAGGTAGTTTTGCTTTACGACTTATTTTGGCATTGAATTTTCTTATCATATGAACAGTTAGATTTCATATTTTTCATTTAGCATTTGAAGATTTCCATAGATACACATTTTCATTTGGTTTGATGCATGATTTGAGTGATCTTATTCCCTACATAGATAGCTTTCATCGAATTGAAGGATTTCATTTCATCATCTAGTTGCATTTTAGGAGTAGGTAACATCATTAAGGCCTTGAAATTGAAAGATAATTTTAAAGATCAACTTTAAAATCTGTCAATTAATCTAAGAAGAATTTGAAACATTAACATTCATATTTAGTGGTCTAGGCTAGAGACGTGTTCTGACATCTATAAAACTTAGCATCTCTCGTTCCCTTTGGCATTAGACAATGCTAGCAAGGACTTGTGCTTTCTGTATTGTCGCGTATATAAAGGGAGACCCCCATAAGTTGAGAACCTTTATCCATAGGAAGTCGAGTCTGCCATCTTGTAAATGTGATACACCAAACACATAATTCTAGGAGATTGCCTACATGTATGTCAAGTCCTTGGTAAATTTATTTGTTGAGGTGTATATTGCAGTTCACGGTTACTTGGTACTCTTTTTACCTAGATTCACCTATGTAGTCATTTCGATATTTTTTGATTCTTTAAATTTGAAAATATGATCGAGCAATTTCTCCTTCGAGGCTCGCTAGACCATTGAAAGTGACTACAGTCACCTTTTCATCCTTTTATCGAATGTTAAACATGAAAATGAAGACTTTTTGTTTCTAAAATAATTTCCCAAGATAAACATGTTGAATCCAAGTAGTTGCTTCTTCGACAAATATTGAGTAATTCCCTGTTAATTTCAAGATTGTTAAAATACCTCAATTAATCTCCTTTTCCTTATTTTCTTTTGAGAAGAAGTCATCGTGGTTGAACCATTAAGTTCATCTCATCTCATAGTTCACCTTCGTTTCCTGATACCTAAGGGTCCTCCCAAGGAGTTCATACAGAGCTTCCTCAGTCACTTGAATATAAAGGTTTTGAATTTGGGATTATTCCAGGTATCCAACCTCAGTCTTCTTGTCCACCTCTATCGAATTCCTGGTCACCTCAAGGATTTGATCTCGATACCCCTGATAACCCAATTCATACCCCTAAGAGTCCGAAAAGGCTTGTTGTCTATTCATCGAATCTGTTATTCGATTTTGTTGTCATATCTCCTCAGCATCCTTATAGTCCTTACGATCGGCCTGGTATTCCCTTGGAGTTATCTCCTTGTACATCTTTGGTTCCTTGTCACCAGCTGTTTCCATCTATGGATTCAGAATGTGAAATCCCAACCTCTTCTTAGCATCATTCGAAAGTTTTCGCTACCCATAATCCTCATGTTGATGATGAGCAAGGATATGAATTTCCTCCATAAGGCTTTCCTTATACAGGAAGAGTCCCTTCTCTCACCTTCCCTGAAACTAGTGGACCCATGTTGTCACATGGTTATACCACCTTAGCTCAGTTAGTTTCGGGTACCCCGGTGGTTGTTATTGTATCAAAACCCCATTTGTTCTTCCAATGACATTCCTACATCTGGTTCATTCCTTCTGAAGATGACCTCTCAAACTTTTGTACAAACTATTGTCACCTCAGTTCCTGTTGAACATACAATTCTGTCATCCCTTATCTCATCGTTTCAACTGACCCTTCTAGTACAACTGGTTGTTTTAGGTCAAGTTTCAGTTAATTCTTCTACCCATCCATCAAGTGGACATAATGTGCCACCACTCGGGGGGAAAGATTTGAATACTCCTCTTGTGACAGGTGAAACCAATGTGATTGGATTAAAAAGTCACATGGTTGGAGTTAATCAACCTTATTATGGTAGTATTCGTAACCTTGTTGGTCCATCGGGGTTAGGTAACCTCCAATATTAACAGCCTTATATGGCTAAGATTCCACTCCAAGAGGCTTATGTCCCATATGTATCGTAAGCCTTGGTTAACTTGTCTTACATTCCTCAAGTAGGAGCTTATGTCCAGCCTAGTCAATCTGCTATTCCTAGTGGATATGGTCAGATTCAATTTAGGAATTATCAATACCCATAGGGTATATGCCAAAGGATTGTCGAGTAACCTTCGCAATAGTAAGGATGAGCATTGTAGCGTCAAGGGAAACTATTACAACATAAGGGGCAACCTTTGTCACAATTGTAGCATCCTTTGTAGCTTCAAACTCAGTTTCTTCAGTAGTTTACTCATCGTTTTTCCTCACAAGGCCAACCTTTGTAGTATCAAGGTCAACCTTTACAGAAGAAAATTCATCCTTTTCAGCAACAATGTCAACCTTGGTAGCATGAAGCTTTACATGCGTATCAACAAGGTCAGCCTTTGCAAGCCCAAGGTCAACCCCTGCAATAGAAGGGTCAATCTACTTTTGTGTAGGATCAAGAGGTTCAACAACCTTATAACCCATATGCTACATACAATGCTTATCAGCGCCTATGTTCGGTAAATATCAAACCTACCCTGGACCTAATCCACCTTATGATCAAGGTAACCCTTAGTGGGGACAAAATCAAGTCCCGTATGGACAAAATCCTCCATTCTTGGGGAAAAATTCTTACCAGAAAGGATGGAATCCACAATTCAGGTCTCCTCAAAGGCCCTATATGTCATTTAACACGTACTTGCCTTTCTTAGCTACATTGGAGTTACATGATGTATCTAGGATCATGGATGATGCTGTTGGCTCACTAAGATGCCTTTTTACAAGCAATCTCAATCCCTACATTAGTTGTCAACCCGAGGTAAGTCTTTTTATCTCAAGAGTGTTAGCATAGTATATGCAGTGACTCTAGAGGTTATCTAATGATGGATCATTGCAATCACTAATGGTTAATTCTTCAATTCAATTTACATAATTATGGAAAGAACTATCTATGGAAGAAATACTCTTGACACGCTCTACAATTCTATGCAACTTGTTCCAAATTCAATTGAAATGGAATGTAAATAAGAATCACACTTAGAATTGTTCAAATATACTTAAGGCTAACTTACTCAATCAAGGACTATAGCAACCTAAGTTAAATTGCAATTCTCAATTGAACAACAACAATATTTGAACAACAATCGATAATTGAATATCAATAAGCAATTGAATGGCAATTGATAATTGAACAACAAACAACAATTGAACGACAAATAGTGATAAAGTATTTCTAATTAGAAAACGATCTGTATTGAAATATGTAGAAGTTAGTCAGTCTTATCTCCAAGATCTACGATGACATGAATTCAAAATGAATAGTAATCTGTTATTAACACTAATTCATTCATTCCAATCAAAGTGCTACTTAAGTACATCACACGACTTCATTCTGAATATAATTGAACAAAAGTATGGATCATATCACAAATCTTTATGATAAATGAAAGAACCAATGACTAAAAATTTAAATCAATAGAAAAGAATGAATACAATGTTATGAAACAAACTCACAAAAATATAGAAAAGATAGATCAATGCCTTAGAATTCAGCCTCTTTGAGGGAGAAACCTCCTTTACATTACACAAATGAATAATTCTTGGATGATTCAAATTATAAAACCTCCTTTCTATATATAGGAGTCTAAGGGGTCACAATATAACCAAGTCAACCTGACAATAATAATATAAAGGCACAAAATAACAATAGAGGGATTTTATGGGGCACAGTAATAGTAATATGGGGACAATAGGGGCACAACAATATTAATAAGGGATACAACGAATAGTAATGGGGGAATCACTAATATTAGAGGGACCCAATATGCCCCTCTCCTTCAAAAAAATGTTTTCCTCAATGCTTGAGTAGTTCTGGATGCTTCTATATAAAATTCTCATCCTCCCATATGGAATCTTCAATGGATAAGTTCTTCCACTTGATGAGATACTCCGAAATTGATCGATTTCGTAGCTGTCTAGTTCTTGTTTCTATAACTGCTTCCGATTCCAATATAATTTTTCTTTCCTCAACAAGTTCTGGAAATATTTTTTTAACTGGGAGCTTGTTACCTATAACCTTCATTAAACATGAAATATGGAAAACTGGGTGTACTCGAGAAGTTGCAGGAAGATCCAATTTCTATGCCATAGTACCAATCTTTTGCAACACCTTGTATGGAACATAATACTTTGGTGATAATTTATTATCCTTCTTAGCTTGCTTGAGGGACATTTGTTTATATGGTTGTAGCTGTAGGAATACCCGGTCACCTACATCAAAACTTCTTTCGCTGCGATGTTGATCCACTTGTTGTTTCATTCTATTCTGCGCCAACACGAGCTTATCCTTTAAGAGTTGGAGAACTTGTTGTTGATGCTCGATGTGATGTTCCACTACTTGAACCTTAGAATTTTATCTTAAATATGATGTGATGGATGGTGACTGATATCCATAAAGTGCCATAAATGGGGTCATTTTTGCTGCAGTATGGAAGGAAGTTTATACCACCATTCAGCCAGAGGCAACCATTTGACCCATTGTGTCTATTTATCAAATAAAAAGAATCAAAGATATCCTTCCAATCATTTTTTTACTATCTCAGTTTGCCCATCAGATTGATGATGATAAGATGAGCTATGAGCTAACTAAGTACCAAGACAAGAAAATAATTATGTCCAAAAATTTCCAGTGAAATTGGATCTCTGTCACTTACAATAATCTTTGGGTTTCCATGTAGCTGTTGAATTGTTTCCATAAATGCAGTAGCAACTGTATTGGCTTTAAATGGATGTGATAATGCACAAAAATGTGCATACTTGGTAAGTCTGTCAACTACCACCATGATGAAACTCTTTCCTTTAGACTTGGGTAAACCTATGATGAAATCCATTGAAACCTCCTCCCAACGTTGGCTTGGAATGGATAAAGGTTGTAATAGACCTAGGGTCTTGATTGTTTCAACTTTATTTTGTTGGCAAACCAAACATTCCGCCACAAAATTTTGAATATCCGATTTAAGGCCAACCCAAAAAAATTCCTTCTTAACCTTGTGGTAAGTTTTTAAAAATCTTGAGTGCCCTCCTAAGGGAGAAGTGTGCAATTCCATAAGAATATTTTGTTTGAGTTGGGAATTCTTACAAAGGTATAAGCGATCTTTGTACCATAATGAATCATTTTTTCAGCTAAATGTATCAGATGTACTGGAATCTTGTTGTAACTTTCGAATAAATGCCCACACTTCTTTGTCATTCTTCCATTCCTCCCTTTCTTCATTTATCCAATCTCGTTGGATAATAGAAATGGCGCACAACAATGCTTCCACATCCTCATCCTTTCTTGAGAGTGCATCTGCCACAACATTTTGCTTCCCTTTTCTGTAGATGATTTCAAAGTGATAACCCAACATATTTGTGACCCATTTTTGTTGCTCTTCAGAGGATAATATTTTTTGTAAAAGGTATTTAAGGCTATCATGATCCGTTTTTACCTTGAAGTGTCTTCCCATTAAGTAGGGTCACCATTTATTAAGTGAATGTAGTATTGCCAACATTTCCTTCTCATAAATAGCTTTTTGTAAATACTTTCCCTTGATTGGACGAATTTCAAAAGAAATGGGTCTTTCATCTTGCATTAAAATAGCACCAATTCCATTTCCTGAAGCAACACATTCCACAATAAAGGTTTTTGTGAAGTCCGGTGTAGCTAATATTGGTGCTTGGCACATTGCCTCTTTAAGATGTTTGAAGGCCTTTGTTGCTTCTGGAGTCCATGAAAATGCATATTTCTTCAATAATGTTGTTAGAGGTGCTGCTATTCTCCCATAATTCTTAACAAACTTGTGATAATACCTTCTCAACCTGAGAAATCCTCGCAGATGCTTAATGGATGTGGGGATTTTCAATTCCTTAATGTCTTTAATTTTTCTAGGGTCTACCTTAACACCTTCATGAGATAAAATATGAACCAGATATTCCACCTCTTGTACTCCAAAGAAACATTTGGATCTTTTTGCATATAATTGTTTCTCCTCCAATAGTTGTAGCACCCTGTCAACATGTTCAACATGATCCTTCCAAGACTTGTTGTAGATTAGTATATCATCAAAAAATACTAACACAAATTTTATAAGGAAGGGTTTGAAAATGGAATTCATCAAACCTTGAAATGTAGAAGGTGCATTAGTAAGGCCGAAAGGCATGACCAAAAATTCATAATGACCCTCATGAGTTCTAAATGTTGTTATCGGAATGTCTTCAATCTTCATTCTGATTTGATGATATCCTGATCGAAGATCCAACTTGGTGAAGTAAATTGATCCATGCAATTCATCCAATAATTCATCAATGACAGGAATGGGAAATTTATCTTTAATAGTGAGCTTGTTGAGCTCCCTATAATTCGGACACATGTACCATGATCCATCCTTCTTGTGCACCAATACTACTGTAGTAGAGAAAGAACTTTGACTAGGTTGAATTATACCAACCTCTAGCATTTCTACAACCATACATTCAATTTCACTCTTTTTGGCATAAGGATATCTATACGACCTGATGTTTGGAGGAACACTTCCTGGAATCAGATGAATAGCATGATCATGATCACGCATAGGTGGGAGACCTTTGGGAGTCTCAAATACCTTGGAATGATTGTCCAGGACTTTTTGGAGATCTGGAGAAACAAGTGATTTCAATGTGGAAACATTTAGCAAACATAATTGTGCAATCACACCTCGTTGTTCCTTTTCTAGAAGCTTTGGCATACCATTAGAGCTGATTATCTTTCCCGATTTCCCTGCAATACCCCTTAATTCAACTTCCTTTCCATCTGTAAAAATTTCATGAAAAGTTCTTGAAAATTAAAAGCTATTGTATCCAAGGATTGTAGCCATTGGACGCCTAGTACAACATCAGCACCTCCCATTGGAATGGAAAGCATTGGGCTATTCAATACATATTCTCCCATGGATAGCTTGATATTATGGCACTTTCTAAAGAAATTTATGGTTCCTCCACTTGCAACCATTACTTGACACTCTGGTGCTGGATATAGGAAGCCATTCAATTCTTTTGCTATCTTACAACGAATAAAATTGTGGGCACTTCCTGAATCAATCAACACTATTACCTTTTTCTTCTTGATATGTCCTTCTATCTTGATAGTTTGAGGAGTGGTAATTCCAACCAATGCATTACAAGTTATGCTTGGATTCATTTCTTCTTTATCTAGGATTTTTTTCTAGAGTACATCCTCTTCTTTTGACATTTCTTGTTCCTTTTCTTCCTCCTCTTCACAATCTATGTAGAATAATTTCTTCTTGGGACACTTATGACCTTTAGTGTATTTGCTATCACAACTGTAACAAAGCTCTTTTGATCTTTTTTATTACAATTGTTGTGATGTCAACCTTATAGGTTGTGGAAGGCTAGGAGAAACAACACTTCCATATTTATAGTTGTGAGTGGTAGGCTTCCTGGTTGCCATACATTTTCTTTCCATTTTTCTTGCTAACCTGATACCTTCTCCAATGAATCAGGTTCCTAAAGGCGAACCTCATGTTGGATATTATCATTTAAAGTCCCTATGAACACATCAATCCTATGCTCCTCTGGAATATCTTTTACCCTTATGTTCAACTTTTGGAAGTCCTCAATGTGCTCCATCATTGAACCCTTTTGTTTGAGACTTATGAATTGGCTAAAAAAAGTGTTTTTTTTGTATCCTGATAATGTGTTGTCAATTCTTCTGTAAAAATTTCCCAAGTGACAATTTGTTTACGAGAGTAAATCCATCGATACCATACAAACTAATTTGGTTACAATTATAAAGTTGCAATACATACCTTTTGTGTGTTTTATACATTATGGAGATCGAAAAATTGCTCCATCTATAGTATCCATGTTGTGGGATCCTTGCCATCAAAATTCCTCATATCGACTTTTGGAATATGGTGGGTCTTCAACCCAACATTAGAGTCTATGAAATCATTATTAGCATTTCTTTTGTTCTCATCATGAGTTTCCTTTACTACCCTTTCACCATTAGTGACCATTTCTTGTAGCAACTTATTCAAATTTATCTTCAGTTCTTCCATCTTGTCGTCCATGCCATTCATCTTAGCTTCCATCTTAACATCCATGCCATTCATCTTTGCTTCCATATTAGCATCCATGGCATTCATCTTAGCTTCCATGTCATTCATCTTATCTTCCACATCATTCATCTTGGCTTCGTTTACCTTTAGTGAGAATGAAATTTGTTGTACCTGGTCTCGTAATTTTGATATATCATGTCGCATTTATTCCTCTTCTTCATGAGTCATGCTAGAGATTTCAAGTAGATTACTAGGAGTTTTTGTTTTCTTTCTTTGGGGCATTAATTAATGCTAATAATTCTTCACTATTCCCTTTGAATTCCTTCAAACTAATTTTTCAAACGAATATTATGCAAAATTAAAAAGAATTACACACCTTTTTTCACTTTGTAGGAGATTGATATTGAATCTGATGTATCTCTATAGTTTTGGATCATCCAGTTCTAAAATTGTGACCTACAATATCCCTCTGCGTCCTCTTCAATGCCACTAGTCTGATCGAATTTAGATTCTCCAAGAAAGAGTTATGCACAATCTCACAAGATGACCTGATTATATACCTTTTCCGAAGAGTGAACTTGTATGAAGTGCTACGTGTCACTGTTTTGACCTTAGGGTATAAAAAATATACACAAGAAACTAAATTCCATCCTCTTTCTATAACTTCTTACGAAATTTCAATCTGATGCTCAAAAAAAAAGTTATGACGATTTTCCCAAGGTCCCCTGTTTGGAATGTAATTCAGGAGTCTGCAAAAAGACCAAATTCTTTAGATCATATCTCCAAAAATATAGTGAAAGAAGCTCTGAAATTAGGACCCAAGGTTCAAGGTGATTTCATCTCAAATGGTTTTTTTTTCTCTTTTGAAACATCGCAGAAAAAAGTTATAGCGAAAATGTCACGATGACTTATTTGGAGGAGTGAAACCCTAGAATCCAAAGCTCTAATACCAAATGTTATGAAACCATCTCACAAAAAGATAGAAAAAATATATCAACGCCTTAGAATTCAGGCTCTCTGAGGGGGAAACCTCCTTTACATTACACAAATGAACAACTCTTGGATGATTCAAATGCCAAAACCTCCTTTCTATATATAGGAGTCTAAGGGGTCACAATATAACTAAGCCGACCTAACAATAATAATATAAAGGCATAAAAATAACAATAGACGGATTCTATGGGGCATAGTAATAACAATATGGGGATAATAGGGGCACAACAATATTAATAAGGGATACAAGTAATAGTAATGGGGGAATCACTAGTATTATAGGGACCCAAAATTCAAAAACTATAACACAAGGGAGAAGTAGAACTTCTCGTGATCGGGCCCAGAGTCACCAAAAGCCTCCACTTAATAAGAACTCATAATATCAAGATGTATCAAACACAAAATTCTTTCATTAATGCAAGTAACAACTTACAAAGTCTCTGAGATAACATCGTATATGTTCTCAAAAAGAATAATTACATATTATCAAAGTTTGAATTGTCTTTAATTGCCTTTCGACCCTATATATAACATAAAAGAGTAACTAGATAAAAGAGAATCCTTAGGATCAGGGGATCCTGAGGATTTCACAATACATAATCTGATCATGTGATAAAATAGCATTGTTTGAGCCGATCTACCACTTCCTTGTCTGCCCAAGATGTTGTAGCTTTTCCCTTTTATGGCCTCATGTTGTTCTCTCAACTGAACGACTTTTGCCCAGTACGCATATCTGCACATAAATATAGAAAAAACTCAATTTCTTGTACTATATTTTCCTATTCTGTCACCAAATGCTTTCATCCAACTTTAGCTGATATTTTCCTCATTTTAATCTATAAATAGAGATAATAGTATAAGGATGAACGGTAAATGAAGCATTCTACAAAGAGAAATCATACCTTTATCTTGTCCCAACATACTCCCCAGCTTACCTTGTTGCATTTCCACATGAAGGTGAGTAGTTTAGATGAAACTGAGTTAGGGAATAAGTAGGATATACTTCCTCCTTGTAATTCCTAAAACCATTTTCTGCTTAAGGACAACAAAAGCCTAGGTTACCTCTTGATCCTTCAAGTTATAGTCATTGCGGTATTCCTCGGGAGGATACCATATGATTGGGGTGTTGTAATGACATCCTATCCAATTAGGCCCCATCATTTAAATCATATTATTATATTTATAGAAACAAGAAGAGGCAGCTTGGAAGTTTCAATATCGAAATGGCTCTCGGTTCCTCACAGTGTTACTGGAGACTTCCCACCTCTGTCTTGATGCAGACAAGGCTTCTTCCCTAATGTCTTGAAAATATTCATTTCCGGCCTGAATAATATCAGTATGGAGTGGCCCCAATTTTCCTACCACACCGGCTCACTTGATAAACTATTTATGCTAGACATATAGGAGTAATGGTTATGTAGGCTCCCCTTTGACCCATACGTCAATGCCATACTCACATTTTCTAAAAGTGTTGTGAACCTTGGCCCACTTGAGTTGGTTGGTAGCAAATGAGAGGAATGCCTAAAAGTGGATGTATCCTATAAAAGCGCCAGGGTGATTGTCCCTATCATCTTCTAAAAATAAATTATGCATATTGTTTTCACAGAGGCAATGCTAAACCTTCTCATCGTGCTCTCTAAAGCATTTGATAATGTCGGGATTGGTTTTGATCTCTACTGGTTTTCCAGCCTTAACTGCCTTGAGTTTTAGCATGAGGTATCTTCCATGAGAAATAAGGCATAATTTGTGACAAGGGATTGGCAGGATAGGGTGTCTAAATAAAGAGAGCAGACAGTCTCCATTTTCTCTCTAGCTTTTTGCAATTGACCCTTTAATAGTTCAATCTTATTTTGCTTAGCCTTATACTGAGCAGAGGTCTCATATTCAATCATGGTAAGGGATTCAAACTTCTTCCCTAACCCTTGATTTTCATGCAGAGGGACCACCTTTTACTTGTGCTGAGCTAGTTCCTATTGAACTGTCAGTAGCTCATTCTGTAATTTTCTAATGACAACCTCTCTTACCAAGGGGGTGTAAAGGGATGTCTCATCAGTTTGGGCCTCTCCATCCTAGGTCTCCATAGCGTCTGTATGCACATCAGCTTTATATACTCCTTTAATTATACAATCAAATTAAACATCTTCTTCAACAGTTGTTTGGACAACAATATCCATAGTGGGGTGGCTCGTTTGAGTTCCCTGCGAAAAGATATAGGGGTCATCAATTTGCATGGCAGTGCCTTCTATCATATCTAGATTAGTATGGGTTTCTTTTGGACATACCACAATAAACTTTTTTTGAATCTTTGCATCCCTCCCATAACATTGTTTTGTTTGCATTCCTATAGTTTCCATTTCCACTTTCAATTTCCTGGTTATGGTTGCCTCTTTTAACCAATGTTTCAGCTGCCTGATTACTTTCTTTTGTTTTCTATACTTTATGAGCATCTTTCTAAGACTATCTTTGTAGGAATTCTTTACTCTAGGGCCTCCATATGACACTAGGTTATCTGCGTTATCCTTTGTTTCATGTACAGGCTGTACTATGTTAGCATCATGGATGTTTCCAATTGGAACTGTATCTTTTGGTGGAATTTCTTCTTCTAGATCATTTTTATTATGTATTTCTTTTTCACGAGATCCCAGTTCAATGGTATCTCTTGAACAATTATCATTCTCCATGTCTTCTCCTCGATAGGCCTCGTCCTAAGGGGACTTCAAAAAAGGGAGTATCACTTGGTTGATTAGCATCTCCTAGGTTTTCATCTTCAGGGTTTCCTTTCGCTGGGGGGGGGTCCACTAGACCAATGCCTACTATTTTAGTTTCTTCCCTGTTGGCTTCTCCTTCCATAGAAGGAATTGACTCTCTCTATTCCTTTGTGGCATCAGTAAATGGTTGGGTTTGCTCACGACCAAGGTTGTTAGCAGGGACCGACTAGTTAGGCGTACAATTATGTGTTTCAATGCTCCCTGGTTGTTCTCTACCTTTGGCAAACATTCCCATGTTTTCCAATACCCTAGTCACTTCCTCCTCATTTTCCTAAAAAGGGGGGTCTTGCGGACTAGAAGGAGGTGTGTGAGATGGTCTGGCTTCCTCTACTTATATTGGGATGTGTCACTGGGATTTCACTTGCACAAACCACCTATGCTTTGCTAGTTCTAAGGGTGCATAGGAATTCTTTCTCTTTAGTGTTATTTTTGGGTCTGGGGTTCTTGGCCCTTGCTGCTCTGTTTCCACATTTTCCAGGGGTCGAGCCAAGGTAGGATTTATGATACTGTCCCATGTTAATTGTTTTTGGGCCAATCTATTTGTGATAATTAATTTAATTAACCCATGATTTTTGACTACACTATGTGGGTCTTTAACTGTCCTTACCTGTCGGGTGGCATCATCTAACAGGGAATTCTGATAAAATGATAAATTAACTGAAATTCTTTGTTTTAAAATAGCTAGAAGTTTTAGTTATCTGGGCTTTACCACATCGTGTTGACCATCCTAGGTAATATATCTCTTGATGATGACTGCCAGTTCTTGCCACGACTGTTGTAACGCTAAAGGATGAATTCCTTTCCTTGTTCATACCAGCCGCTCACCCGGGTCCTAGAATACTTCAATTCTGCTGTATAAAAGGACGTGTTATATCGGTTCATTTTCCCCTCTACCAGAAGTCCAGTGACTTTGGCTAGGACTTCTTCAGAAACCATCATGCTTATAGCTTTTACCACTGTGCTACTATTCTGCAGATTCTGCAGAAATTCCAGCATTAGCTCCTCATGAAACCCCTGTAACTTGTTTAAATACTATAGCCAGCCACTGCATTCCAGGATTTCACGGGCTTGATCCGATATAATCAACACTAGAGGTTCACTCCAGATAGCTCTTCCACCCATGGCTGCAGCACCTGAGGCTGGTTCACCTGTATGCAATTGTGTTTTACCTCCGTAATTAAGAATGCCAACAATGTATGTTACAACAATTAACAAGGGAATGACATTGTTTGGACAATTATTATCATTTTTAGTTAAGTCCTTTTTCCTATCAACCACACTTAACACAATATCATAGGTTCGCATGCCCACCATAATGGTTCTCGTTCTTCATCCAATCAGAAATTCCTGCTAATTATTACACATTCATACTCATCATGCGCTTTGTACTCTGGAGGTAATCTGAATGGTTGTCACATAGCTATCAATAACTGTGACACGTGCTGTGCATATGCATGTTGTTATCACTCAGGTTGTCCTTAAGCTCTGGAAAAGGATACGGCTGAGGTAACCACAGACCAACTTTGGACTGCAGGTTCTAGCCAACCTGAAAAGGATCTTAGGCTAGGTCTCGAGTTCAGAGGGTTTTTGTTTTGTTTTTGGTGGTAAAATTGATGTTTTCAGACAGAGAGGCAAGGCATAGTTTGGAAGTTTCAAACCATTGGGCGTGGAGTCGAGGAGGAGAACTGCTGGTGCATTTCTTCAGTCTCAAGAGAGGGGAAGTGGAGTAAGATAGTTGAGCATAAAACAATATTTCAGGTAAAAATGATGGGAAGAATGCTAAGTAATGAGAGGCAGTTAAGAATCTCTCAATCGGATTAACAGAGGAGGTAACAGAGCGCTACCTAGGGGCAGTAAAGAATCCCTAGATAATTGGCAAACACAGGTGAATTGGGGTAAACACGAGCCAGGAGGAATTCATATTCATAACTAATTCAATCAGAGGAAAACATAAAGAAATAGCAGAAATTGAGCATAGATAGTATTTAAACTAATTCTAGGCTATTCTTTCTTTCTGCTATTTAGATAGTGGTAAACAATAAACAGAGGTAATATGCACTTATTGTTTCAGGCTGCAGCACAAGAATTCCATCTTCACATCTCCAAAAACATTCATTTACAACAGACAGTTTTCTCTCCAAGCTTTCAGCAATCTTTGATTATAGAAAAAACTCAGGTATACAATGCGAGTCTCTCGTGAAAATTCTCAATCAACCAACCCTTGAAACAATGTAGAGGGCGGTATATATAGGGAAAAACTATCTACAGAGTTCCTTTATTACATCTTGACCTAATCAGGTCTGAAAGAAAGATGATTACTTAACCTAATCCTATCAGAAATAAATGCAAAAATATCTCGGGCTGCGCTCCGGGCTGCCGTATCAAAACTGAGTAACTGATGTTGTCCTTGGTGGCTTGCTACAATGTTTTCTGAAATAAATGTGTATGGGTTTCTGCATCTCTGTTGTTTGTCTGCATTTAAAGCCTTAACTGTGATTTGAGGGCAAGGATGGGCTTACGCTTCTTGATTTGACTTTTTGGGGGGGCTCATCAATGTTCAGGTGCTTCGAGCCCCTAATAAATCTTGACTGATACTCTTTGGCTCTTATTCTTCCTCTGATACTCTTTGGCAATAAATTGATGTTATTCTGACATGCTGTGTGTTAAATCATCATTTATCGGCCGCTGTTCATCCTCTGTTTTATTTAAAATTGTTTTCTTGTCCTTTTAGAAAGCTTCGTGAAGAAAAATTGTTGATTTGGAGCCTTTCGGGCTTGCTGGGGGCTATAGAATAAAAAGATTCCCTAAAGATTCCCCATTCAGGCCCAAAAACATTCCCCATTGGCGGCTTTCGGGCTTGCTGGGGGCTGCAGAATTAAAAGATTCCCTAAATATCCCCCATTCAGGAAAATCGTTCATCAAAAACTGCCTCAGAATCTGATTCCGGGGCTCCGAAGTGCGATTTTTGCCCTTCACGCCAAAAAAGTGCTAATGACGTCAACATGACATCAGCATGACGTGACGTTGTACAGTGGGTGATGTCAGCAATGATGTCAGCATGATGACATGGCGGGATGACATCATCATGTACGGACGGTGACGTGGCATGACATGTGGCAAGGGGTCACGCAGGCAGATGACTCGACATGTGACTTGGCAGAGGGGGTTGACGTAAGCGGTGACTGTGCAGGGGTCGGTAAGTGGTTTTGTGGCTCACCACCTTTGGGGGGAAGCGGTTTTGTCAGAGGGGGCTCCGCCACAGCCCAGGAGCTGACGGGCGGCGGGAGGTACGGCGGTAATACCGCCCATCTCCCGGACGCTAACCTTTGGGTTGTTCGAAGATGGGATGGCCCGCCAACCATCGATCTAGGCGCAAGACGATCGAACGGCTGGTGGCGAATGTGAAGCGGCGGGAAATTAGGGCAGGGAATATTCAAGGAATATTCTGAATTTAATATGCACGTGGTGGGTTTAAAACTTAGGTTTATGTGGGTTATGGGTGTTATGTGGGTTTAATATGCGGGGTTAATGTATTTATGCAAAAAAAATTGGGTTAGGGGTAGAAAAAGGGGGTTTTTGAGGGTTTAGGGCTAGGGGAGAGGTTATTAATCTGGCCAGGTGTCATATTAATCCCTACTTTGACACGAATGGGCTAAAAACAGCCCCGGATGGACCATTTTTCCCCGGACTTATAAAAATATGGCTATACTGCCAAGGGGGATATTTATATAGGGGAATTTTATATACAAAGTTTTAATAGGGGAAAGGGGAAAACTGATAGGGAGCTATACAATATTATTAGTGGTTAATATGAAGGTGATGAGCAGGCGCCAAGGTCAGGGACCCTAAGCTAATTTTGGGGAAAAGACTTTGAAAAGAAATAGAATCCTTGAGTGAAGCAGATCTTCACCAAGGCAACTGCTATGGATGATGATGAAACTTAAGAGGATTGAAGCAGATCTTGACCTCTTTGGGAAGTTAGTAAGGGACTTGGGGAATTAGAAGAAGGGGGGAGTTAGTTATGTCCAGCTTTGAGCTCCTTTGCATGAAAATTGCCTGCACTGTGATCTGAAAAGATAAAACACTTTGTACCACAAAATTGATCACAAATTATCGTTCTGCAACCACACAGCTACCTACCCAGCCTACTTACCTAACTTTTTTTTTCTTATTTTTGGTTTGGGTGCACTTAGACTTGTAGACCCAGATTTACAATTTTTCTTTTTGAATTTTTCCTATTTAAATCTACACTTATTTCTGCCAGGGCCCAGATTAAACAGTTGAGTCCCTTTGATTCTCTACCTATCTACATATCTGCCAAGATTAAACTGTTTGGACCTCCCTTACATGAAAACTCTTCAAAAACTGGAACAACTTATCAAAAATGGAATCAGCAGTAGCATTTGTACTAGCACACTTGATGGCTTTCTTCTTTGGTCTGTTCTGGAAATATGGAACACTGCAGCTTGCAATGTATGACATATTTGGTATGTAAAAATGTCGATCATGAAAAATGATACCCTGTTGCAACAGGAGGCTAACAGTGGCTCCACTTGGGGATGGCTTTTTCTTGTGAAAAGCCAAGAAAAACAGGTCAGATTTCCTTGATCTTCTGTGGTTGTTGTAGACTGGAAACATTTGTTCTGGCTGCTAAAAATATAAACTTTGGGTTATGAACAACCTCCTCCTCAACTGAGTTACTGTGAACTGTGCAGCATCACCTGCTTTCTTCTGCGTGCTTGATAATTATGTACAACTTTCTTTGAGCATTATGCCTCTAAAAGTCATGGGCCAAAACTGATGTGTCTTCTCTGACTGTGGTCCTAAACAGTTATTGACCGATTTCTTCTTCCTTGTAAACACTCCTTTGGCTGAAGATTACACTCTGCCACAGCTTGCCTTTAACATGATATAATGTGATGTGTCTGCGTTATTCTTCATTTTCATGCTGAATCTTCACAGATTTACTGTTGCTTCTTAAACAATTGGCTTGCTTATAAAAATGAAAACAAAGTGATCATATATATAAATAAGACTGTACAAAGATATATACAAAGCTACATTGTGTCCCTTCAAAAGGGGTCATGGTAATGCTTCAGCATACGACCATTGACAGGGCCTTCTTCAACAGAACAATCCTCTACAGATCTGAGAAAATAAGTGTTATTTCCTTGAACAACAGAAATAACCAATGGAACTCTCCATAGAAAATCAAACTTGGCATGTTTGCCCTTGTCTTCCCTTCTTGAGTCCCATCTTAGAACTTTGTCACCAACATTGAAATCTTCAGCCTTAGCTGTTTTATCAAACATCTTTTTGAGCTTTTCTTGCACAATTTGAGCTCTGTCGTAAACTTGTTCTCTGGTTTGCTGCAGATGGATGGTCTGATTGATTCTTCTTTGAATGTCATTTGGTTCAGCCTGAATCTCTTGTAACAGCTTGATAGTAGGAATGCCCAGGGATGAAGGAAGTCTGGCCTCCATGCCATATACTAGCTCATAAGGGCTCATCCCAATTGATCTTTTGCTTGACAGTCTGTCTGCCCATAGGGCATTTACCAGCTTTTTGTGCAAGTTCTTCTTGTTTTCTTCCAGCACTTTCTTTATGATGTTAATGAGGCTTTTGTTAGATGACTCGGCCAAGCCATTGCCTTGAGGGTAATAGGCTGTGGAGTGGCCCAAGGTAATATGAAATCTGTGGCAAAAATTGATCATCCTTTTGGACTTAAAGGCAGTGGCATTGCCAGTGATGATTTTCTCAGGGCAGCCAAATCTAGAAAGGATATTGCACTCAAGGAATTGGATAATGATGGTATCATTGGCTTGTCTACATGGAATGGCTTCAACCCACTCAGTGAAATAGTCGGTGGCTGTTAGGATCCATTTGTGCTGGCCTGAGGAAGAGGGATGGATTTCTCCAATGAAGTCAAGACCCCATTGTTGAAAAGGTTTTTCTGTGGAGATGGGTTTAAGGGGTAGGGGCAATAACTTTCTCTTGCCCTCAAAAATGTGGCATTTGTGACATGACATGGAAAACTTCTTTACATCTGCAAAAAGAGAGGGCCAATAAAAACCAGCCCTTAGAATTTTATCAGCAATGGACTTCCAATATAGATGTCCTCCACAGTCACCTGCATGGAATTCTTTCATGACATTGTTAGTTTTGTTCATGGTTAAACAATTAAGCAATATACCTTCATGATTTCTCCAAAATAATGCCCCATCTATAACACAAAACTTTAAAGCCTTCATTTTCAAAAATCTTTTCTTGGTTCTGGACAATCCTGGGGGAGCACACAGGTTTAACAATACAAAGTAGATATCAGTGTACCATGGGGATTGTAAAAAGATATCACTGATCTGTGGAGTCGCCAGCTCTGGTTCATTGTCCAGCTGGTTAATCTCTAAGGCTTGAAAATTTGTCTCGGACATCAGTTTAGCTAAACCTTGTCCCTTTATCAGCTTGGTTGGTTTTATTTCTATGTCATATTCAAGGATGTTCGCAATCCACTTGCCTCTTTTGCCTTCTAATCCCTCTTGGGTCAATATGTCTTTAACAGCAACATGTGGGACATAGGCAATCACGTGTGAATATAGTATGTACACTCTGAAATCTTTGATGGCCTTAACAAGTGCGTATGCTTTCTTTTCCATTATTGGGTACTTCAAATGGGCATCTCTTAAGGCTTGGCTGAAAAAAGCAATTGGTTTTTTAGCTCCCTGTTCATTCTTTTGCAAAAGGATGGCAGCTATAGTGTGATCATATGCAAACGAAAATATGATAAAATCCTTATCAAACTGTGGGCTAGTTAGGACAGGGGTTTGTGTTAAGGCTGATTTGATACTCTCAAATGCTTGCTTGGTTTCAAGAGACCATTTTACCTTGGCATCCTTCTTTAACATGTTGCTTAACAATCTTATTAGCTCAGCTAGATTTGGGATAAATCTTCTCAAGAAGTTGATTTTCCCAAGGAATGCTTGTAGCTCTTTAGTGTTTCTTGGAAATGGGATTTGGAGGATGGCTTGTATTCTTTCAGGATCAATTCTGATCCCATCCTTTGATATGTTGTGGCCAAGTAATTTGCCTTCTTCCAGGCCAAATAGAGACTTCTTGGGGTTCAAGGAAATGCCGTATTTCCTACATGTCATGAAAATTTGCCTGAGATGCTTGAGGTGTTCTTCATCAGATTTGGAAAATGGGGTTAAGTCATCAAGGTAGACAACTAGGAAGTCATGTATTTCTTTGGCAAAAGCAATATCCATTGCTCGTTGAAAGGTAGCACCAGCATCTTTAAGACCGAATGGCATCTTTACATACTTGAATGTTCCCCAGGGTGTAGTAAAAGCAGTTTTGTCTTGGTCATCCGGGTGAACAAGTATTTGGTTGAAACCTGAAAAACCATCTAGCAAAGAGATTCTAGATGATCCCACTACTCTTTGCAAGATGTGGTCCATTTTAGGCAAAGGGTAGTGGTCTTTTAGGGAGAATTGGTTTAAATTTCTGAGGTCTACACAAAGTCTGATTTCGCCTGTCTTTTTTCTCGTAGGAACAAGATTGGATACCCATTTGGAAAATCTGATGGGTGCTATGATGTCTGCTTCAAACATCCTCTTTACTTCCTTCTCAATCGGGGGAAGAAGCATAGGGTTAATTCTTCTAAGTTTCTGCTTGAAGGGTTTCTGGTTCGGTTTTAAAGGAATGGTGTGTTGGATCACCGAGGTATCATAGGATTTTAGATCCTCATAGCTCCAAGCAAATACATCTTGGAACTGTTTGAATAAGTCAATGTACTTGGGCTTTTGATCAGGTGGTAAATTTTTGGATAGTTTGATCATTTTTGGCTTTTCTACTGTCCCAATGTTATGTTACTCTATCTCAGTGTTTATGGGCTGCAATTTTCGCTTTCTAGGCACGTCATTAGCATCAAACATATCTTCTAATGGGGTTAGGCCAGCAGGCAAAAAGTTATCCTTTAAGTCAATGATGTCTGCCTCTGTTTTGGCTATATCTTCCAAGTGTATTTGTTTCAGCTGTTGTATGTTTTCTTTGTCAAAAATAGTTGGTTTCAGGATTTGCTTGGCTGTTGCAGCTGTTATATCTTGCTGAGTTTCATTTGTTTGGTGTTCTGTATCTGTCATAGCATCCATGTCGATGTTAATATTCGAAAACTCATGCTCAAGGGTGAGGAAATTGTTAATCTGGGCATCATTTTCGAATACTTGCCAGTCTTTAACGTTATTTGGGACTGCGGGCCTATGTTTTATTTCAGCTGTAAAGTGATGGTTTGGGTCAAAAGGAAGCTTGCATGTACTAGCAAAAGTAGCTAGGTAGTGTGCATGAATGTTGTGATTTCTTGAAATCTTGTCAAGCTTGAATTCAGTGAATGTCTGGAGTATATTAGTAGCAGCGGTCCTATAGGCTCTCATTCTGTTGTCATTGGTTACAAAATTGCCTTTCATCTGTTGTATGATTAAATCAGAGTCTCCCAAAATAGAGACTTTTGTAGCTCCTAGAGCTTTGAGGAGTTTGAGGCCTAAAAGTAGAGCCTCATACTCTGCCATGTTATTTGTGCATTAAAAATTCAGTCTGTAGGCATGTCCTTCTGCATGGTTGTTATATGTGTTGTGAATCCAGACACCTACCCCTGCTCCTAACTTGTTGACAGAGCCATCAAACTCTAAATACCGTATGATTTCTCGCTTATGGTCAGTATCAAGAGATTGAGCTGTTTTAGGATTGGGCAGATTTAAAATTTCTGTTTGGGGAACTTCTTTTGGTAGGCTGGCTGCATCAATTGTTGTGACAGTTTCGTGGGTATTTGCAACCTACTCTTCGTTGATGTGTGCTTGTTGCTCTAAAGTGAAGGGCTCATTATCAATTGAAACATTTGTATCATCATTAAACAAAATAAATGAATCCATACCAGAGTGGACTGAGTAAATGGGAAAATTTTCAGGTTTGCTCTCACTACTTACCACATATTTCATGAGCGTTTCTCTATACAGTCTCTTTGGTTGCCCAAAGACTGAAATGGTGGCATAGGAAAGGTCTAATTGAAGGGATCCTTGGCGCTTTGCTCCCCATGATCTTGACAGGAGCATACTGTACTTTGGTGGACTGTCAACAACCACTACATCCATGAGGATGGTCTTGTTGGGATATTGGACTAAGGAGACACACAAGTCTTTGATGAGGCCTAGACATTTCACTTGACTTGAGTCAAATGAGTACAGATCTTTGTAAGGTCTTGTAACATCAAGATTCAGTTTTTCCATTACTGCTTTGGGCATAAGATTGTGCGATGCCCCTGAGTCAAGCATAGCATTGTGCAAAACTTTGACATGTATATGAAAACTGACATAAAAGGGTGGGACAGGTCCATGTTTTGATTTTTCGTTAACTTCTGGGCCAAATAGCAGCTCTGGGGTGTCATCTAAAACATTTACATCATCTTTGACCTCTGGCATTTGAAGTGATTTTTGAATTTGCTACCTATATACATCGTGTTTGGCCAATTCTGAGAGGGGAATGGATATTTTTAACTTAGCCATTTCTGTCTCTAAGTTAAATGGTTTTTCCATTGGAGTTTTGGTGTTGATAATAGCAGTTTTTTCTGCTTCATTTGAATTGTATGTGTTTTGCTCTTGTTTATTACTGCTATGGGAGGTTTTTGCTTGCGGTTTTTCACCTTCAGGAAAAATTTTTGGAACCCTGTTCGAGCTTTCTTTCGAGGAAGAAGGTGGCAAAGGCTGGTCTTTGGAAGGCTGTATTTCTGTTATGTCTTCTACGGTCACTTGATGCGGGTTTGGAACAGGTATATCAGCTGGTTCTGTTGTGACAGCCTTGCCTTTAGTCTTGTTGGGTTGTTTTCTTTCCTTTTTTTTACTAGGTTCAGAAATGTCAATGGTCCTAGTTCTCAGCTTATGTTGTTTGTGTACTTCATACACAGTGGTATCATAACCTTATTTAAAATCGAAAGACTCGCCAGACCTAGTCTGAAACTGATTGTAATCGGGTTCATTTTGGTCTTCTTGGGACAGGACAGTTTGGTGCTCACCCTTTAGATCCATTAAGTTCATGTGAGTGTCCTCTATGGGTTCACTAGAAGTAGATACTTCAACATAATTATCTTGGAAAGGGGGTCTTATATCGTGGTCTTGGTTAGGCCTACCAATATTTGTGTTCTGTGTTTTTCTAAAATTTGGGTTCCTTATGGTATTAGACTGTTGTCCTTCCCATGATGTTTTTCTACTCTTTCTCCCAGCCTTTGTAGGCCACTGATGATAGCATCAAGCTTTTGATCAAAAGCTGAGGGTTCTTCCTTAAAGGTGGTTCTTCTTTCCATTCTAGCTCGGTTTCTTTTGGAAATTAAATTGGCTTCTATGCTGACAGCAACATTTTGCATGTCCACAAGGGTTTGAGGAGCTCTTTCTTTTAACTGGTATGCCATATCTGGGTCAAATCCATCGGGAAATTTGTACAAGGCCGGATCAGGTGGAGGCCTTAAGTTCTGTGGTATTGTGTTATATACATTATTGAATCTTGCACAGTACTCCAAAACAGTCTCTTGAGGACCTCGTTTGATCGTATCATATTCAGCTAGTATGTGCAAGGGGTCTTTCTTTTCTCTCATCTGTTGGTAAAGGATTGGTAAAGCTCATCTGGGGTGGTTATAGAATTTGTAGCAAGTGATCTGAACCAAGTTCTTACATCACCTGTCAAACTCTGAACAAAAATTCTCATCCTTACACTATCATCGTCTATCTCATAGTTTTTGAAATAGTCTTGCATCTTTTTGGTGTGCTGAAGGGCTGTGAAAGGACCGATGGAATAAAAATATGTGATTTTCGATTGGTACTCTTGAGGTAAAGCCCCAGCATTAGCAGGTAATTGCAGGGGTGCATATCTATTAGCCATATTGGCAGGTATAAGTGGAACAACAGGGATAAGTGGAACAACTGGAGTAACGGGGATCACAAGAGTAACTGGAACGCTGGAAACAACAGTGGTGTCAGTATGTGCAGTGAATGAAGGTGTGGAAGGAGTACTACGGGATGTAGATGATGAACTGATGGAAATAGGGGTTGAACGGAACAAAACCTTGACAGGAGTCGGAACATAGCTAGGGTAAGTTGTTTCAGGGCTCAAATCAGCAAAATCTTCCTGTCTTTCTTGCTTCCTAATGATTTTTGAGATTATATTAGGGTTTTCAAAAACAACTGGAGGGTTGGGATCTAGATTTGACCTTGTATATCGCGGATTTTTCTTGGGAGCCAGCTTCTGAATTGTTTTTTGGGTAATTTTCCAGGGAATGTTTATGTAATCAACAAGGGACTAATTAAAATATGAGACAACTTGTTTGTAACTTAAAACTAGCATGAAGATTGACTGAAGCAGCATTTATTTACTCCTGTTAATGCAAAGCAAAAATAGTCTCAAAGGCTTCTTGGCTGACATTCAGGCTTCATCTGTAGTTTTAAGAGATAAATAGCAGTTGGGAAGTTTGATTTATGGTCTCAGCAGAGCTTTCCTACCTTCTTCGTGAAACTATCTGAGGAAGTCCCCAGCAGAGTCGCCATTATTTTATCACTCAGGTTGTCCTTAAGCTCTGGAAAAGGATATGGCCGAGGTAACCACAGACCAACTTTGGACTGCAGGTTCTAGCCAACCTGCAATCAGAGAGGGCTCTCTCTTTATGATTTAGCTTTGTTTGAAAAGGATTTTAGGCTAGGTCTCGAGTTTAGAGGGTTTTTATTTTGTTTTTGGTGAGAAAATTGATGTTTTCAGACAGAGAGGCAAGGCATAGTTTGGAAGTTTCAAACCATTGGGCGTGGAGTCGAGGAGGAGAACTGCTGGTGCATTTCTTTAGTCACAAGAGAGGGGAAGTGGAGCAAGATAGCTGAGCATAAAACAATATTTCAGGTAAAAATGATGGGAAGAATGCTAAGTAATGAGAGGCAGTTAAGAATCTCTCAATCAGCTTAACAGAGGAGGTAACAGAGCGCTACCTAGGGGCAATAAAGAATCCCTAGATAATTGGCAAATGCAGGTGAATTGGGGTAAACATGAGCCAGGAGGAATTCATATTCATAACCAATTCAATCAGAGGAAAACATAAAGAAATAGCAAAAATTGAGCATAGAGAGTATTTAAACTAATTCTAGGTTATTCTTTCTTTCTGCTATTTAGATAGTGGTAAACAATAAACAGAGGTAAGATGCACTTATTGTTTCAGGCTGCAGCACAAGAATTCCATCTTCACATCTCCAAAAACATTCATTTACAACAGACAGTTTTCTCTCCAAGCTTTCAGCAATCTTTGATTATAGAAAAAACTCAGGTATACAATGTGAGTCTGTGGTGAAAATTCTCAATCAACCAACCCTTGAAACAATGTAGAGGGTGGTATGTATAGGGCAAAACTATCTACAAAGTTCCTTTATTACATCTTGACCTAATCAGGTCTGAAAGAAAGATGATTACTTAACCTAATCCTATCAGAAATAAATGCAAAAATATCTCGGGCTGCGGACAGGGCCGCCGTATCAAAACTGAGTAAATGATGTTGTCCTTGGTGGCTTGCTGTAGTGTTTTCTGAAATAAATGTGTATGGGTTTCTGCATCTCTACTGTCTGTCTGCATTTAAAGCCTTAACTGTGATTTGAGGGCAAGGATGGGCTTACGCTTCTTGATTTGAATTTCTCGGGGGGCTCATCAATGTTCAAGTGCTTCGAGCCCCTAATAAATCTTGACTGATACTCTTTGGCTCTTCTTCTTCCTCTGATACTCTTTGGCAATAAATTGATCCTGTTTTGACATGCTGTGTGTTAAATCATCATTTATTGGCCACTGTTCGGCCTCTGTTTTATTTAAAACTGTCTTCTGGTGCTTTCGGCAAGCTTCGCGAAGAAAAATGGTTGATTTGGCGCCTTTCGGGCTTGTTGGGGGCTGCAGAATAAAAATATTCCCTAAAGATTCCCCATTCAGGCCCAAAAAATCTAGCGATGAGTGCGCAAATCGCTCATCAAAAACTGCCTCAGAATCTGATTCCGGGGCTCCGAAGTGCGATTTTTTCCCTTCGCACCAAAAAAGTGTTGATGACATCAGCATGACGTGACGTTGTACGGCGGGTGACGTCAGTGATGATGTCAGCATGATGACGTGGTAGGATGACGTCAGCATGACATCATCATGTACAGACGGTGATGTGGCATGACACGTGGCAAGGGGCCACGCAGGCAGATGACTCGACATGTGACTGGGCAGAGGGGGGTGACGTAAGCGGTGACTGTGCAGGGGGCGGTAAGTGGTTTTGTGGCTCACCACCTTTGGGGGGAAGCGCTTTTTTCAGAGGGGACTCCACCACAGCCCAGGAGCTGAAGGGCGGTGGGAGGTACGGCGGTAATACCGCCCATCTCCCGGACGCTAACCTTTGGGCTGTTCGAAGATGGGATGGCCCGCCAACCGTCGATCTAGGCGCAAGACGATCGAACGGCTGGCGGCGAATGTGAAGCGGAGGGAAATTAGGGCGGGGAATATTCAAGGAATATTCTGAATTTAATATGCGCGTGGTGGGTTTAAAACTTAGTTTTATGTGGGTTATGGGTGTTATGTGGGTTTTATGCGGGGTTAATGTATTTATGCAAAAAACATTGGGTTAGGGGCGGAAAAAGGGGGTTTTTGAGGGTTTAGGGCTAGGGGAGAGGTTATTAATCTGGCCAGGTGTCAGATTAATCCCTACATTGACACGGATGGGCTAAAAACAGCTCGGATGGACCATTTTTCCCCGGACTTATAAAAATATGGCTATACTGCCAACGGGGGATATTTATATAGGGGAATTTTATATACAAAGTTTTAATAGGAGAAAGGGGAAACTGATAGGGAGCTATACAATATTGTTAGTGGTTAATATGAAGGTGATGAGTAGGTGCCAAGGTTAGGGACCCTAGGCTAATTTTGGGGAAAAGACTTTGAAAAGAAATAGAATCCTTGAGTGAAGCAGATCTTCACCAAGGCAACTGCTATGGATGATGATGAAACTTAAGAGGAGTCAAGCAGATCTTGACCTCTTTGGGAAGTTAGTAAGGGACATGGGGAATTAGAAGAAGGGGGGAGTTAGTTATGTCCAGCTTTGAGCTCCTTTTCATGAAAACTGCCTGCACTGTGATCTGAAAAGATAAAACACTTTGTACCACAAAATTGATCACAAATTATCGTTCTGCAACCACATAGCTACCTACCCAGCCTACTTACCTAGCTTTTTTTTTCATCTTTTTGGTTTGGGTGCACTTAGACTTGCAAACCCAGATTTACAATTTTTCTTTTTGAATTTTTCCTATTTAAATCTACACTTAGTTCTGCCAGGGCCGAGATTAAACAGTTGAGTCCCTTTGATTCTCTACCTATCTACAAATCTGCCAAGATTAAACTGTTTGGACAGATATCATTCTCTATATTCTAAAACAGGAAATTGAAACTAGGGAGGCCAAGATTAAACTGTTTGGACCTCCCTTACATGAAAACTCTTCGAAAACTGGAACAACTTATCAAAAATTGGAATCAGCAGTAGCATTTGTACTAGCACACTTCATGGCTTTCTTCTTTGGTCTGTTTTGGAAATACGGAACACTGCAGCTTGCAAAGTATGACATATTTGGTATGTAAATATGTCGATCATGAAAAATGATACCCTGTTGCAACAGGAGGCTAACACATGCCATCCCCCCTCTAACAAGAAATGGGCATCTATGTCCTTTTAGCATGCGAAAATTAAGCAAATACATTGATGCAAAATAAATGCCCATAACTAATCTAAAAAACACAACATGCAAATCGGTAAAGCAATTAAGCAATATTCGTTGTCGGACGTGAATCGACGAAATAAAAAATCAACAATTTTTAATTCATTACGTCAAATATCTTCATCATGAGTGGTATTTATCACATCAACATAATCGGCGGTATGTGTTTAATGACTATCATTTAATGATTAGACATATGGAATATAAGGCGATACTCCAATACCACAAGCAGAGCCACTACTGCCAACAAACATTCATAGCCTCGACAGGGTTACGTTTTAACCCTCTCAAATGAGCCAGAGTCCTTCTTACAGTTAATTCATCTTTTATTTTTCATAAAGAGACCACTATGTTGGCATGGTGACCAGATAACCATAATTCCACTTGCCAGGGTGGAACAAAGTGATCAGGTTGGCTCGTGATGAGACCCTCTATTCTTCTTACGTATTTTATTATCAAGAAGGTCATTGCCTTGGTTTGGTAGCCAAATTGGAATTTCACCTGTTACATCCTTATGATCATGGTAGGCTGGCTCGTAATAAGAACCCTTATCCTCTTTAGACAATGTTTTAAGCATTTCCATATTTTATTTTTATTTTGGAATTCTTATTGTGAAAAAAGGGAGGCTCATTTTCTCCTTAAGAGTCAGGGATGGTGTAATAAGTAAAAAGATGCCAATGAAAGTGTTATACTCTTATCTCCTTATCATTATATCAACGATTTTTATCCATTTCGGAGTATAAACATAAGCCAACATGGATTAAGAATAATGAATCATTTCATGATGTGTCCAAAAGAAAAGATGTTTAGGTAGTCATTCAAAAGATACATCGTATTAGCTTATGGATAAAGATACCCATAAAAAGTCTTTAGAAGTCATAACGATATTATTATTACCATTTTTCCTTAGAGAAGGCACAAATCAATTCAAATGGTGTTTATTTGCAACAAAAGAAGAAGAGAAAATGGAAATATGATCAAAAAAATGAGGAAAATTCACAATTTATCTTCTTAAAAGGTGTTGTTCAATCGATTGAATGAAAATCGTTCAATCGTTTAAATGGAGAAATCAAAATAGAAAAAATAAAAAGTGTTGTGCAATCGATTGAATGCCAATTGTCCAATTGTTTGCACAGAAAAATCAAGAGAAACAAAAATTGTTGTCCACTCAAGTGAACAACAGTCGTCCAACTTTTTGGACAACAAAAATCAATCAAAAACAAGAATTGTTATTCAATCAATTGAACAATGGTCGTTCAATTGTTTGAACATCGAAATCAAGAAAAACGAAATGTGATGTTCAATCAATTGAACAACAGTCATTCAATTGTTTGAATAACGAGAATAAAATAAAAATGAATGTGATGTTCAATCAATTGAATGGAAGTCATTCAACTGTTTGAATAAGGAACGAAAAATAAAAATGAATGTGATGTTCAATCAATTGAATGATAGTTGTTCAATTTTTTGAACAACGAAAACAAAATAAAAAAGAATTCGTTGTTCAATCAATTGAACGATGGTCGTTCAATAGTTTGAACAACAAAAACAAAATAAAAATGAATGTGTTGTTCAATCAATTGAATGGAAATTGTTTGAACAATGAAAAAAAATAAAAAATAAGGAAAATGCATTGTTTAATCAACTGAACGGAAATCGTTAAATTTTTTGAACGGTGAAAACAAAGAAGAAAATGTGTTGTTGAATCAATTGAATGGCAAACGTTCAATTGTTTGAACAACGAAAAAAAAGAAAAAAATAAAATGTGATGTCTAATCAATTAAATGGCATACATTCAATTGTTTGAATAATGAAAACAAAAACGAAGAAAATGAGATGTTCAATCAATTAAACAACAGATGTTCGATTGTTTGAATAACTAAAACAAAAAGGGGAAAGAAATTCCAAACTTTGTGAAATTTCCTTAAAACAAATTCATATTTACATACTAATGCCTAAATAGGGTATGTAAATTATTTACAATTTCTCAATCAATGTCAATTTTTTGAAGGAAAAGCTACTGGGTCCTCATTCCCTGCAGCTAGAATTTGCATGGACAGGTCCTCACATACCTGCTCACAAAAATACTCCTTGGTAAGAGGTTAATGATAGAGGCACAAGCGATGTCCATTTACTTTAAAATAATCTCTGGATTCGTCGATGGTAGTCAAGGTAAGAGTACCATTATTATGCACTTCTTAAATCTCATAAGGGTTGAGCCATCTTGTTTCCAACTTGGTTGGGAAGTACTAGAATCTGGAATCGTACAGAAGTGCCCAATCCCATTTTTGAAACATTTTCTTCTTGATAAGGTTGTCATGCCATTTTTCCCTTTGCTGTTGAATTATTGCAGTTTGTTGCAAAGCAAGCAATCAAGCCTCATCTAGTTTGTTAATTTGATGAAGACGCTTGGTTTGGGCTTCTGTTGAATTGAGCCCAACTTTCTGAGCCTTTCTTAGAGCCTTTATTTCGGATTTGATTGGAAAAATTGGTTCTTTATCGAACACAAGCTGGTATGGAGACTATCCAGTAGTATTCCTCCAAGTCATACGATAGGCCAACAAGGCCTCTGGCAGTCTAGCAGCCCAATCTCACTGGTGTGTTGAGACTGTTTTGGTCAGAGTCGCTTCTATAACCTTATTGGTGCTTTCGACTTCCCCATTCCCCTGTGGGTGATACAGAGAAGTGATCATGTGTGTAATATGACATTTTCTGAGAGTGGCAGTAATCTTGTGCCCTGTGAATTTCTTTCCCCTATCTGTGATCACTTATCACAATAATCCATACCGCACAAATAGCCCAAAAAGGAAGTTAATCATTACTTCCTCTGTGGCTCTTGCTAAATCTACCGTTTCCACCCATTTTTTCACATAATCCATGGCTACTAGTATGTGGGCTTTCTAATTGGATGGCGGATGGAATGGACCCACGAAGTCCAATTCCCAACGCTCGAAGGGCTCTATGAATAATTGAGGCTGTAGAGGTATTTCATCAAATTGGCCAGGCCGACCCATCCTTTGGCAACTTTCACAGGCCTGGGCATATTTATAGCATCCTTAAAAATAGTGGGCCAATAATAACCCATTTGTAATACCTTATGTCCTATCCTTCGATCTACAAAGTGTCCCCCATAGGGTTCATCATGGAAAGCATTTAGAATGTCATGGATCTCATCCTCATGGATACATCTGCGTATACACATACCATCCCTTCTCTGAAAAATATATCTTCATGTCCTTGAGAACCATGCACTATGATGAACAATCGGTTTTCTTTCTCTTTTCGTCAAATGTTTAGGTATCCTCCCTACTGTCAAATAATTTTCCACATCTACGTACCATGGCGTCTTGACTGCCATGGCAAACAGGTTTTCATCCAGAAATTGGTCATCTACTACTAATGGATCATTCACCTTCAATATTCAAGATAGAAAATCAAGAATAGGTTTTCCTTCCCAGGATGATCTTTAAAGGTAATGGCGAATTCATGCAAAAGAAATATCCACCGTGTTACTCAACAATTTTTTATCGATTTATTAGCTAAATACCGAATGATAGAGTGACCAGTGTACAAAAATACTTGGTAGGCACTTATATAGCATCTAAATTTTCTTATTTCATAAATAACAGCTAAGAATTCTTTTTTTTGTCACTATATAATTAAGTTCTGTAGAAGTGAGATTTTTGGTAATATAATATATATCATAAGCTTTCTTGTCCTCCTCTTGGCCAAGGGAAATGCCTATAGCTACATCTGATGGTCTGTGGAGATGTGGAAAGGCAACCCCTAGTTTGGTCCACAAAATACCTGTGTTGTTGAGACTAGTTTCTTTAAATCTAAAAAGGATGTGTCACACTTGTCAGACCAACTGAAATCAACATTTCCAGTTAGAGCATATAAGGGTGCAGCAATATGTGATTTTTTTTTAATAAACCTATGATAATAACCTACATATCCCAGGAAGCTACGTACCTCTGCTTAAGTGCAAGTGGTAGGTAGTAAAAGAATTACCTGTATTTTTGCTGGATCTACCTGTATTCCTGCTGCAAAGATATAATATCCTACGATCATGCCCTCGGTCATCATCATGATACACTTGACATTGATTAAACATAACCTAGTAGCAATGCATCGTTATAAGACCTTTTCTAGCATTTTCAATGCTTGACCAAAGTCATCCTCATAAGGAGTAAAGTCATCCATATATACCTCAAGTCCTTCATTTATTAGGTCAACAAAGATGCTAAGTATAGCTCTCTGGAATGTGGTTGGGGCATTACACAAGCCAAATGGGAATACCCTATATGCAAATGTACCCCAGGGACAGGTGAAGGTTGTTTTACCCTCATCTTTAGGGGAAATCTGGATTTGATTATAGGTGCTCAAACCATCTAAAAAGGAGAAGAACTGCTTCCCTACCAACATATCGAGGACCTGATCAATGAATGGGAGGGGGAATCAAACTTTTTGTGTTGTTGTTGCAAAAAATATTGTCACCATGACATTCTACATTTAGTGTGAGTCTATCACCACTCATACATTCCTCCTATGCAAGTCTTAAACCTCAGCTCTTCATGTCAAGCCTTGAAAAATGAGAGAAATTCCTTTAAAAATCTCTAAAACTCTGGTTCCGCACTTTCTCTTAGCGTTACCTGCGGTCCCGCACCCCATGGTCATGTCCCCTGCGGACCTGGCTGCTCTGTTTCTATGAAAAGGGTGCGGACCCCTCTAAAAGTCAAAAAGGCACAAGTACATTCTTAAAAACTCACTTTGGGTTATTTCTAGAAGCTTCTAGAGGGAATCTTGAGGTGGAAAGTTCACTCCTTTCATGTTCATGCATCCCATAACTAAAGGAGCTAACCCTTGATGTCAGGAGCTTATCCCTTTGAAGGAGGACTCTATCCCTTCATAGGTGGACCTGGTAACTTCCTTCCTCTACACTATAAAATGAGGCATTGGGCTAGTTACTAAGGAGGTTGAAAGATGAATATTTTTTAGAGTAACTGCTGTTGGAATTTAGACTTCCTAATTTAGCTTGAGAGGAGAGATTACATACCTTTTGACCTCATTGGGAAGAGTTTGAAGCTTGTCAAAGTAGAGGAGATTCTTGCTTGGACCCTGGGAGGAGCTTGTATAGCATCAAGGCACCAAGGTTGTAAAGTTCTTCTTTGTTTAAAATTAATACAATCAAGTTTATTTTTCTCAATAAGCTATCTCTTATGGTTTATTTCATGGATTCTTTGATCACCATGATGAATATGATTTATTATATTCGCTATGCAGGTGTTATTTGATGTGTGCTTGTTTGTGTTTGCAGGTTCTTAAAAGGAAACTCATTTGGACGGTCAAAGCGTGGCTTCCACAAACTAGCATTGGACTTAAGGTAGGGTCTAAAACACCTCTTGGTTTTTATTTATAAATCGCAATATTTAGAGAAAGGTAGATTTGCTTGTTCTGCTTGTCGCTAGATATCAGTTGATACTAGGGAGATCGGTCTTGTCTGCAATAACGATTTATCCAGCCGACAAAATGGCGACTCTACTGGGGACTTGAATTTTGGTTTTTTGCCTTTACTTTTACTTTGACTTGAGAAACTTTTTCTCTGTTTTTGGTTTTTTGCTTGATGTGTGTGGGGTTGGGTAGTTTTTTAGATCCTGAATTGTTTTTTGTTTTCATGCTTTTGAAAGAGGACCACACGTTCTTCTTGTAACATAGTGCGGACATCCGTGCACTGTTGCTTTACTACACAGAGCAATACCTCACCTGGTTATATCGGATGACTGCGGACCCTGTCAAATTTTTGAAAAACTTAAAATATATTCATCCAGTTAAGCTTAGGATTTGTTTATGTTTTTTAGCCTCTGTCCAGATCTGCATGTGTCTTGTCAGAAACTTCTTATAGGTGAGTTCCATTAGCATTTTGGTTTTAGGTGATTTTCTAGAAGTTTTGTGTGCCTGGCTTGATTTTCTTTTGGTCTTTGTAGTAACTCAGAGTTTAGAAGCCCAAGAAACCTCAGATTACCCTGGTTTTTGCTGGTCTTCTTAATGAGTTTGACTGATTTGTCAAATCTTTCTTTGGTGAGGAATAGATCTCGTTTTCTCTTTGCAAAACTTTGAAAGAACTTGTTTTGAAAGTTTTGAATTTCATTTTTAAAAAAGAAAACATAAGATGGGTGTTTTTTTATTAATTTGTTATTCTAAATGAATTAGTCCTTAGTTTGCTTAATAACTAAGTAAACCGTCCTCAAAAAGAAATTTTGTAAGCTTTTGCTTCAATTAGGTTTTTAGAAGTTATAGATATCAAGATTATATTTTTTATAGTTTTGAGTGTTTTCTAGAAATTGTAAAATCTCTTTTGAAAAGAATTTGTTTTTGTAGTGTTTGAGTGTTGAAAAAAAGGGATATTTTTTGTGAGTATAATTAGTAGTCTCATTTTTTAGTTTATTGAAAAAGACAAAAAAGTTTTTCTTTTCATTTGTTTGTTAAAGAAAGATTTGTTTTTCAAGAAATAACATTCTCAACTTTTTCGTCAGCTACAAATTCATTGAAGAAAAAGGATTATTGATCATCTTAGGTGCATTTTTAGTGTTTTGGAGTCGATTCTTCACACCATAAAGTTTCATCTCCACACCTTTTGATTTAAGAAATGACCAATTAAAATAACGCTTAAAGTAAAATTTATCTAGCAATCTTTTTATTTCTAGGGCTCTTTATCACCAACATATCTTAGGCTAGTATCTTGGAGTAGGGAGTAATTAACTCTCCAAGATAGCTAAAACAAAAGAGTAGCTATATCTTGTGGTAGGGGATAAATTCCAATTGTTACATCTATGATCTGGGAAGCTCCTCTTAAAGGAGTCAAGCACGAGATCATATCCGAACCAGTGGGGTAATCAATCCTTCCTCATTGGGAACGATAGAAGATATACATGTATTAAAAATGATAAACCTCGGATTGACCATTGTTGAGGAGCCTGGGGTCACTTGTTCGTAAACCTTGGATTATGTCAAGGAGCTGGAAATGTACCTTTGAATTATCAACCCTACCCTCAACCTAGTTATGGTCCTCAATATGCTCAACCTTCTATGGGTCCATACCCTGGAATGAACATGGTGTGGGATCCATCTCAATATCAACAGATCTTGCAACCTAATGTGCAGTTTCCATCTCAATCTGGACAACCTTTAGTTTCTGGTTCCACCCAGCAACCCATCCAGCCTCTATTCAAACTTCTGCACCTGGTGTAGCTCATCAGTCTGGGCCTTGTTCACCTAGAACTCCGCCTCAAATGACTGCTGCAACTACTGCAGCTTCTATTTAATCTACCCCACCTACTTCTGGAGTATCGCCAGCTTTGGTCTCTACTGTTCCTGCATCAACTCAAGAATCCTTACCCCAGTCTGGAACTACAAGTCAAACTTCGGTTCAGATGCCTGTAGGACAACCTGGTCCAAGTACGGTTATCACAAGTCAACCTCAATTTACTTATAAACCGTACCAGGGACAATACCAATTCGGGCCCACTGTGCAGAACCCAGTCTATCAGTATCAACCGTACCCTGGATATACTTATCAGCAACCTCAACAACCTCAATACAGTCCAGTTAATCCTGGTTTTCCAGGAGGATATAATATCCCAAATGCAATTCCAATTCCAAGTTATCCTGGATATCCTCCTCCTGGGGCTGGTCTTATGACCCAGGGTTTTCGAGACCCTAATCGTCAGTTACCATTCATTGCAACTTTGGACTTGCCTGATTTGTCTCGTCTTATGAACGATCCGATTAATTATCTTCCGTTTTGGCCACCAATGCCGAATAAGTTTCCCATTGATATCCCAAAGTTAGAAGGTAAATCAGGAGAGGATCCGTCAAACCATGTGATGACTTATCACCTCTGGTGTGCATCTAACTCCATTATAGATGATTCAATTCGTTTAAGTCTTTTTCAATTCACTCTGATTGGTCTTGCAGCCAAGTGGTACATTGAGTTACCGCGAGCCTCTTTTTATAATTTTAGTTAGTTAGCCACTTCTTTCTTAACTCATTTTCAGTTTCCTGTCAGATATGACAATGGCACAGAATTATTAAATTCATTAAAATAGTCAATGTCCACTTACATTTCAGATCATATTCATGAATGGAGACGTTGATGTCGTTTAGTGAAAGTTTTTATTCTGGATCAAATCTTAGCAGAATGGTTTGTTAAATCATTATTACCTAAAATCACTGAGGATGTAGCTAAGGCAGGAGTTGTTACTGGAGAGCAAGTGATTGCTCAAGCTCAGTACCTTGACCTCGTTTATACATAGTCGGGTACTTTACACGAGAAAATCCCCGACCTTCCTAAACAAAATCAAATAACTGTAGCTCCTTCAGGGTCTCATGCCACTGACCGTATGATTGGTTCAGTTAACACTAAAAGTAAGAAGAAATCTTCAAAGAATTCTTCTCCTATCATAACTTTACTAGATTCCCCGACAGGAGACTCTTCCGTGGAAATTCCTGCCGATATTCATGTTGTAGAATCATCTACGACAAAATAAAAATCTAGTAGTAAAAAGAAGGGGAAGAAGAAAAATAAGCAAAATTTGAAAGAGAAATCAGATAAAAAAGAATCTACTGATGAGAAACATAAACCTCGTTATCCTTGTCTCATTTGAGACAAAGAGAATTTTACAAGAGATTTCCCTCATCGCGCTAAGGTTGCGAAAATTGTCAAAGGTTCTCAAATGCCTACTGTCTTGAAGGATTGTTTTCCTAGTCAAGATAGTAAGATGATAGGTTCTTCCTCAAATGCCTTGGAAGAACCCATAATGATGATGTCCCATGTTAGGATTCTGACACGAACGCAAGATTATGGAAGTGAAAGTCCTGTTTGTGGTAAGGAAGCAGAATCTTCTAATTCAAATCCATCAACTTCAACTCCTGGTTCTGATCCGCTACAGATCGAGAAACCTAACCCAGACTTAGTGATCAAACCGCCTGCAAAAGGCATACTTCGTAATTCAGCTTTCAATCCACATGCGAGAGCTGCTTAGAACTATAACATTGTTGAATATTTAGCTATTTCCCCTTCAGCAATGTCGGCTTTGGAGGTGCTACAATCATGTCCAGCACAACGTAAATTGCTATTTTCAGCCATAGGAGCTGTTGATATTCAGGACTCGAACCTCATAATCTTCGATTTAGAAAATAGTACACCTCGCTTACCTCATCAAATGGCTTTCCAGATTCTAGTGTTAGTGAAAGACAAACCTTGCTTTAGGACTGTGATTGATGAGGGAGCTTCAACATGTATTATGTCGATCCAGTGTTGGATATCGCTTAGTTCTCCTACACTCAATCAATCCCCGATGATTCTAAAGGCTTTTGATGGCCGTGGGTTCCATCCTTTTTGCATTCTATGGGATTTACCTATAGGGGTTGAAGGCAAAACTGTTAATCTAGATGTGGAAGTGGTTGATGTCCCTCTAGATTACAACCTTCTCTTGGGTCGTAGTTGGTCTTACGCTATGACTGTTATTGTTTCATTAGTCTTTCGGCTTATAAAGTTTCCTCATAATGGAAATATCGTAACTATAGACCAGCTAACTTACTATTCATCCGACCCAGCCTCCTCCGAAAGTATCCAGGATGTCGGCAAAACAACTATCCCTTATAAGGATGTTGGGGTAGGATTGGTTAAATATTCTGGTTTACTAGAACTTTTTCCTTTCCTCCTCCTAACGTATCGCCTTCTACTGCAACCATTCATATGATTTCATCAGACACTATTGTTTATAATGATCCTTGGATCGTACCTTCTGAATCTGAGATGGATTCATTTGGTGATGCTATGCCTTTGAGGCCTTATGAAATTGTGTATCAGGCTGTACAGTCGTTTTCTGACCCTTCTTCAACCGAAATTGATCTAATGAATGTGGTCCATGAAGAATCGCTTTCAACATCAAACTCAGATTCAACAAATTTTTCTGAACTTGTTCATACTGATGATCAGATTCGTGAAATTTTGTCTATTGATGACTTACCATGGGAAGATATTCATCATAGATCTTCGTTCTTACCTGAGATTGATCATTTTGAAAATTATTTTTCATCTATTTTTACTACTGATTATGTCAAGGAACCACAGAATCCATTACAAAATACTGATTCTGAGTTAAATTTGGGAAATATTTCTCGAACGGTTCCTATTGACATTTCAATTAAACCTGGAATTGTTGAAAACATTCATATAGGTGCCTCTTGTATGAAAAATGAACTCCAAACTTATAAGGCCCTATTTCAAGAATTCTGCGATATGTTTGCCTGGTCATATGAAGAAATGCCAGGAATTGATCCAGCAATTGTTGTTCATGAAATCAAAACTTACCCGAATGCTAAACCCGTCCCGCAACGTTTGCGTCAAATCCATCTGTGAAAAGTTGTTGCTATTAAAGCATAAATTGAGAAATTACTTAAAGTAGGTTTCATTTATCCAATTCCCTTAACGGATTGGTTATCATATATTGTTCTTGTTAACAAAAAGCAAGGAATGATAATAATATGTATCGATTATAGGGATATTAATCGATCTTGTCCCAAAGACAATTATCCAACTCCCTATATCGATCAAATCATTGACGATTGTGCCGACAGTGAAATTTTTTCCTTTATGGATAGTTTTTTGGGTTACAATCAAATTAAAATTCTACCTACCGATCAACCAAAAACGACTTTCATTTGTCCATGGGGGACATTTGCTTATTGAAAATTACCTTTTGGACTGAAGAACGCCGGAGCAACTTTTCAAAGAGCTATGTCTTACGCGTTTCATGACATCAAACACATTGTGCAACCTTATCTCGATGATTTACCTGCTCATTCATTACATAGATCTGATCATCTCACTCATTTACGAGCAATGTTTATGAGAAGTAGGCATTATTGAATTAGATTGAATCCACACAAATTTGTTTTCTGTATAGAAACGGGTAATTTACTGGGATTTGTTGTTTCAAAAGCCAGTGTTCATGTCGATCCCTCAAAGGTTGAAGCTATTGTCAAATTGCCACCTCCTTCGACTCTTCACCAACTTCAAAGTTTGCAAGTGAAAGCAAACTTTTTACGTTGATTCATTCCTAACTACGCTGAGATAACAAAGGGTTTTACCAGGTTGTTGAAACAAAATACTCCATTTTTTGGGATGAGATAGCTGATAAATCTTTTGATGCACTTAAACACGCTTGACCCATGCATCGTTATTGCATCCTCCCAACTACAACCAGGATTACTTCCTGTATCTCACCGCCTCTCATTCCACCATCAGGATGGTGTTAGTTCAGAAAGATGAATTCGGTAGTGAACATGTGATTTACTACCTTAGTCGAACTTTGAATCTGACTGAGTTAAAATATGCGAATGTGGAGAAATTGGCCTTGGTAGTTGTTCAAGCTGTCCAAAGATTTCGTCATTACATCTTACTACGCAAAACTACCGTAATTTATGACTGTAACCCTATGATCTACATTTTGACCAAACAATTGTTAGGGAGCAAGTATTCCAAATGGATTGTTATCCTGCAGGAATTTGACTTGGAATTTGAAAAATCTAAGTCAAAGAAATCTTTAGTTTTTGCAGAGTTGATGTGTGACTTTCCGTGTGCTGATACTAAAACTGTGGTGGAAGAGCCCATTGCAAATGAATCCTTGTTTCTTATCAACACTATTGATCCATGGTATGGAGATATCATTGTTTATCTCCAAACCCAATCTTTTTGGCTTGAGATTTCATGATCTCTGTGATGGAAAACACATTTCCAATCCCAACAATATAAGATCATTGGAGATACACTCTATCATCGTGGGGCGGACTCTATTTTTCGACGTTGTTTAACACATGAAGAAGCTGAAAAGGTTTTAAATGACTGTCACTCTGGAGCGTGTGGCGGTCATATGTTTGGGTATGCCACAACCCAAAAGATATTGCGCACTGGATATTTTTGGCCATCGTTATTTAAAGATTGTATTTACGCAGTCTGAAAATGCCACAATTATCAAATTTTTTATAGAAAGATGCATGCTCCACCTGCTCCTCTCCACCCTATAATTGTCGTCAGTCCTTTTGCAAAGTGGGGTATCGACTTTATTACATGTAACACTCACTCGGCAGGGGGGCATGCGTATATCATCCTTGGGGTAGATTATTTTACCAACTGGGTCGAGGCGATGCCTACATTTTTGGTAGATGGAAAAATTGCTGCAATTTTCATTTGCAATCATATAATTGCTAGATTTGGTGTTCCACAAGTGATTATCACTGATCATGGGCGTCATTTGCAAAACATCATGATGAATGAACTAACAGATCAACTTGGTCTACATCACGATAGTTCTACTCCATATTACCCACATGCTAATGGTCTGGTTGAAGCCATCAACAAAGTTCTAGTCATTATGATCCGACGAATCATTGGGATTCATAGGTCGAATTGGCATAACATGTTATTTTCAGCGCTTTGGTTGTATCGAACCTCAGTAAAAACATCAATTGGTTTCACTCCTTTCCAACTAGTTTACTGTTTGGAAGCTGTGTTACCCATTGAATGCAAAATCCCATCATTGCAAATAGCCATACAGTTACTCCCAGCGACTTCCGAAGAGGAGAAACGTTTGTTGTACTTGGCTCAGCTAGATGAGAATTGACATGATGCTGCACTAACAATCGAAACTCATGCCAAACGAATTAAAGCTTAGTATGATCGAAATGTTACACCTTGTAATTTTTCAGAAGGAGACCTAGTCTTACTATACGATCAAGAAAATTATAAGCTAGGGGCTGGAAAATTCGTACCGATGTAGCATGGTCCTTATGTTGTTAAGCGAAAGCTGGCAAAAGGGGCCTATGAATTGGTAGATTTTGACGGTGTCTCTTTAGGTAAGCCCATAAATGGTCTTTATCTGAAGAGATATTATTCTTAAAGCTGGGTGTGGAGATTTTAGTTAGATTAGTTTCTTTCTAGTTGGTTTGTTTTAGATTAGCAAAGTGTGCTTAGTTTAGAGAGTGTTTTTGTCATTATTCCTGCTTATCTTGATTTTACTCTTGATATTACAGATGTCGACGTCTCTTCAAACGTACATTGGTTTCGTCGATGGTGCTTGTTGTAATACATGGAACATTTCTTCTGCAGCTTGGTTTATCTATTCACCCTCTGATGAGTTGGTATCTATGCATGGGGTAAGACTCGGTCAAAAAATGAACAACATTGCAGGGTATAGTGCAGTGATTGAATTATTATCTGAATCCATCTCATTTGGGATTCAGAGTTTGATTGTGAGGTTAGATTCTGAACTCGTTGTGTTGCAGCTTAATAGAGTTTATGCCATTAGAAATCCAGTGTTATTAAGATTATTTTTGAGAGTTCATCTCTTGAAACGTGAATGCAATTGCTTCTCGAATGTTAAGTAGACATTTGCAATAATCAAACAGTAAATTTAAAAACATTCCATAACATGTTTTACAAGATAGCTAGTAATAGTAATATAGCATAGCATAGAAGTGCACGTCAAATATACATCGTCTTCAATCATAGGTTGAAAAACACCTTATGATCGGCAAAAATGATAGTACAAAAAGAAAAAATGTTGTATGAGTCTACAACAGGCGATCATCCTATCACTACTGATGATCATGATATGAAACCACTGCTTAGGCCACCCTACAAAGGAACCTCCTGAAAGGTCCTGGGACCCCAATCACATAGCGCTATAACCTAAGAGGAATGTCATCTATGCTAGTCTCGGAATGTCTGCTGTCAAATGCTCTAGATGATTTTCCAATTCGGCCAGGGTCTCTGTAGATTCGTCCCATGGATTGGTACTGCTGCAGCTGGGTGTTTCCTCTCATAGGGCCGGAGAGTGGTTGGTCGCCATGGACCCACATCTACATTTGAAACTTTTTACTATCAGTTTTGGATGATTTAAAAACAAAAAAAATAACACTTAAAAAGTATTGAGAATGATTTTGCCTGAGTCATCCCATTGCTCTCTTGGTGGAAGAGCCATGTCTGGGTCACCACGATAATCCATCCCAGCATAAGGAAAATCTTGAATCATGAAAACCTGGTTTTCCAACCAATGAAAATACTCAGGAGGAAATCGAACAACCTCTGAACCCTCCTCAGGATGATGGTCCATAACTGCAACCCAACGCATCAGTTTGGGCTCTCGGGGAAGTCCAGATCCAACGAAAATATGTTGTGGGACCAACATCAGGACCCTCTTGAGACCAAATCTCACAACTAAGAAACTGTATCCAATTTTTTTTAGTTTTCCGCTCTTTTCTCTAGTCAGTTGACCTTTTACATTAGCCAACACAGCTTCGCACTAGTTGAAGATGGTGCCTTGATAGCAGTCTACTGCCATTCACATTTGGGATCCAGTGGCTACATGTAGTGTTGCACTTCCACAGAGTCTGGTGACAGTAAATGAAATCACTTTGAGTTCAAGATGGGAGATGGTTTTGATATCAATCCCTTTTTCCTTTGTTTGGTCATCACAAAACTCTAGTTGGAGACTATCGACAGACTGGCCACCTGGCCTAGTCCCGAGTAGAGTCAATTGTTCACCTCTCTTGGGCAAACCAGTCAAGAAGTAAATATCCTCTAGCTCCATTTCGAGCTAGTGGCCACCAATAATGAAACACTGGTCCTGTATATTCCATCTATCCACTAGCCACTGCAAAAAGTCCACTTGGGCCCTCATGCCAGGTATGGCCAAGAATTTAAATAACTCGCATGCCTTCAATGCATCTATTGAAGGTTGATGATTAATTGTAGCAAGGTCCACATCTTCGTGCTCCCATTCCCACCAACTAAGCATAGTGTATTTCCTACGTTGAAAGAAAAGGCGGATTAGAACATTTTAATTCAAAGTTTTTGGGCAGAACTTTGAAAAATTGAAGTTGTAAAACCTATGTCGCGATGTCTGCACTCTCTAGTTACGGATAGTGCGTAGGTTTGAACTCTGCCTAAATAGCAAGTGCGAGCCCCTGGCTCATTCCTTTTTTGGAAAAATTCGGGGTTTGCAGGTTTCGCATGTTGTGCCTGCGGACCCCCGCGAGCGGTCTTTAAAACTAAATTTTGCATAAAAATCAAAATAAAAACCTAAAAGCAAAATTCAAACAATTGAAATGTAAGATTAAATTGATGTGGATTACCTGGAGGTGACAGTTTTTGATTCCAACGGACGGATTTTCCACAATCTTCACGGGAAGTTTCTTACCCAAAAGCTCCCTTTTCTCACTCTGAAGTCAAACAGTAAAAATGAATTTACAAAAGCCCTTTTTATAAGCTCTTTTGAATAAATGAATTTTTAATTTGTTTATTTTTTACTTTAAAAAGGTAATTTTTTGATGCATTTTTATTTATTTTAAACAGGTATGAGTAATGTTTGAGTTTTGTGCAGAATATCAGATTTTTCAGGCAAAATTGATCATTTTCAACAAAAAACATTAGAGTCATCTTTAAGCTCTTTTCTAACTCCTAAAATATGAAAATATTGCGAGTTTTTCTCTTTAAGCTCGTTAAAACGGAATTAAAAATACGGTCCACTTACAACTCTTTTCTGACCGTATAAACATGAAAATATTGCTGGATTTTTGTCGTTTCAAATTTGATATTGGTTATAAAATAACGTGTCGTTGATTTCTTTTTTTACTTTTTCAGATCAGAGACACTAATTATGAAAAGTACTCCTTGATCGTAATGGTCAAGTGATTCTCTCAAGTATTATTTTATACTTTTTCAAGCTTGGGAGACACAAATTTACGAAAAAGGATAACCATGGAGTTTTCTTAAGTTCTTCTTCTGACTCCCTAAAATTGAAAAACGTCGAGTTTCTCCTATACTGGACTCGTTAAAATTTAATAGTAAAGGACCTGTTTAATTACAAATAGGAACGGACCACTCCTTCTTAAGGGTCAAATTTTAAACTAAGTTGGACTCATCCGAAGGATGAGCTTATAATCAAGCAAGCTTGTCAAAAATAAAGAGGTACTTGCCAGAAATGGTGGGGGAAAAGAGATAAAAATGAACCTGTTTGTTATACTTTGTGTCTCAGAAAAGCATTCAACCACTCTTGAACACGACACTTTTTGTTCACTTGGGTTTGGAAATCCTTTGCCTAACAGTTAATCAAACCATATTGAAAGTCTTCAGCCGATTTTTGGGTATTAGCTTTGCGTCAATTGTCACCAAACAATCTGCAATGTCATTATGTGTTCAAGAGGTCAGTGTAAATAAACCATTCATCTGCAAAATATTTGTCATCCATCTTGACCATCCTTCAGAGTCCTTGCAAACATATTTCTTCAAACTTGATCTATGATTTCATGTTGTGGACTTGCCTACGACGGATCACTTTCTATCGACTACAGCTCATTATCTAGAAAGATGATCTAGAAATCCTCAGTACCTTAGAATATGCATGCCTCAATGGCAGGTTTCTCATCTTCGATGATAGGTTGCATCATTTACCTTCGATCAAAGGATTCCGTGACATGTTCGACATCAACTCATCTATTCACATTTCATGGAATGTACTGAGTACTTTGAGAGCCATTGACATTACTGGTGGTTTCTCTCACACTTGTTAAGAGTTTACATCATTGACTGGTAATCAAGGGGTTTCTACCGTGTTTGACTTCGACACATTCATTCACATGGATAGAATCGTAGTAGTTCAGGAAGTAGAAATCAAGACCCTGGATCTAGTTTCCACCATCCAGGCTGTGAGGAATTTTTTTATTCATTATACAGTGGACTATTCATAAATAGATGGTTGCGCCCATACTATGTCTACATCTGTCTATACTTGTGATGTATTACAAGATCATTCCTATATCATAACAGTTTAGTCAGTTTTGATCTGAGTATGGGAATGCCTATCTTAGCGATGATATGATCACATATATATATTTTGTATTGAATGTTTTTACAGGTTCCAACCAGGCTCTCCACAGGATGATCCACGAAATGATAAAGTACTTCACTCTTCTTAGATGAAAAATACTATCTATTACAGACTTCTCACTTTAGGGGCGATCTCTTGCACAAAATATTGTCACCATGACATTATTCAATCAGTGTGAGTCTATTATCACTCATACTTTCCTCCTATGCAGGTCTTAAACCTCAACTCTTCATGTCAAGCCTTGAAAAATGAGAGAAAGTCCTTTAAAAATCTCTAAAACTCTGGTTCTGCACTTTCTCTTAGCATTACTTGCGGTCCTACACCCATGGTCATGTCCCCTGCGGACCTTCCCGCTTTGTTTTTGTGAAAAGCATGCGGACCCCTGTAAAATTCAGAAAGGCGCAAGTACATTCTTAAAAACTCACTTTGGGTTATTTTTGGAAGCTTCCAGAGGGAATCTTGGGTGGCAAGTTCGCTCCTTTCATGTTCAATCATCCCATAACTAAAGGTGCTAACCCCTTGAGGTGAGGAGCTTATCTCTTTGAAGGAGGACTCTATCCCTTCATAGGTGGACCTGGTAACTTCCTTCCTCTGCAGTATAAAATGAGGCATTGGGCTGGTTACTAAGGAAGTTGAAAGCTAAATGTTTTTGAGGGTAAATGCTGTTGGAATTTAGACTTCCTAATTGAGCGTGAGAGGAGATATTACATACCTTTTGACCTCATTGGGAAGAGTGTGAAGCTTGTCAAAGTAGAGGATATTCTTGCTTAGACCCTGGGAGGAGCTTGTACAACATCAAGGCACCAAGGTTGTAAATTTCTTCTTTGTTTAAAATTAATACAATCAAGTTTATTTTTCTCAGTAAGCTATCTCTTATGGTTTATTTCATGGATTCCTTTATCACAGATGATGAATATGATTTATTATATTGGCTATGCAGGTGTTACTTGATGTGTGCTTGTTTGTGTTTGCAGGTTCTTAAAAGGAAACTCATTTGGATGGTTGAAGTGTGGCTTCCACAAACTAGTGTTGGACTTAAGGTAGTGTCTAAAACACCTCTTGGTTTTTATTTATAAATCCCAATATTTAGAGAAAGGTATATTTGATTGTTCTGCTTGTCGCTAGATATCAGTTGATACTAGGGAGATCGCTCCTGTCCGCAAGAATGATTTATCTGACCAAAAGTTGCCTTGTTTAGCTCCTGATAGTCTACAAAAATATGCTACTTCCCATTTTTCTTAGGGACGACCACCAATGGAGAGACCCATTTACTATTCGAGATAGGATAAATAAAATTTACATCCATTAGCTTCTACAATTCCTCTTTCATGATATCCTTGAGGTGTGGGTTCAACCTCCGCTGAGGCTACCGGATGGGTGAAGCATCCTTCTCTGTATAGATGTGGTGTGTACATAGCTATGAGTCTATCCCTTTCATATCAGGATAATCCCAAGCAAAAGCCCCTTTATTTTTCTATAAGAGTTGGATAAGATTCTGCTACCTTTCGCTATCCAGATTGTCATTGATGTTTAGAATTTTTCCTAGCTCGATATCAATGGATTTTTTGTTATGAACAATAGTCGTCCGAATATGCTGGTCATCTGTATCCTTTAGGGGATCTTCTATGGCTTCGTTATCAAGGATTTCTTTCAACATTTGACACTGCACATAACTCAGATTAGGTGGCTAATTTATAAAATTATTGATAACATCATCTTCAGTCTGATCTTTAAATTCTAGTGCATACGCAACTATGAGTGGTGAATGGATGCTCTCTTCCAGGTATGCTTGTGGCCGTTTACATATTTTTACAACGGACAAACTTGGTCTGATAGGAGGATATAACACCAGATTTTTTACAGCATCCCCCTTTGTAATATTCATGATGCCTTCTTGGCAGCGAACATATGTAGTTGTTGCCAGCCAAGGTCGGCCAAAAATCAAAGGATTCCCATCCAACCTACTCCTTGGGTTTATAACAAGGAAATCTGCTATATATTCCCATGAGTCAAAAAAAACTATGATGTCATGTAAAGTCCCTTCCAGTTTTACCACAGATCGGTCAGCAAGTTGTAATAAAGTGGTGGTTGGTTCCAGGGTTGTAATACCAAGTGCTTGACATGTTCTTGTTGTTAATATGTTAATGGATGCTCCTAGATCAAGTAGTGTATTTGGAAAAAATCGACCATATATCTGAACTATTACTATGGGATTTCCAGGATCTTCGTACTTTATTGGAGTTTCCTCTCACAAGAGTAAATCGGATAAGGTTCCTACAACATTGGTAGTGGGTGAGATTTTTACCTTCCTCAGGCTTCCTTAAAACAATTATTTGATTATTTTGACATACATGGGATTGTCTTGAATGGCCTGGAGGAGAGGGATCTTAATACAAATTTTTTTTAGTTCCCCTACAATATCGAAATTAGGTTAGGTGATCGGTTTCAGTATCGTTAGTCTTTCAGGTAATGGAGGAGAAGTGATGAAAAGTTTTTCAAGGTCATCATGCTGATCCATCCCTTAACCTTGACTTGGTTTAGTATTATTTACAGGTGGTGGAATATGTATAGGTGGAGTTACATTTTCAATTGAAGGCTAGTCCCTATTTTCCTCAAGGGTGATGAAACCTCATGACCTCAATATGAACTCATTACATTATTTCTTCTCAATATCATACTTTGGGTTTCCAATAATCTGTACCAACTGGACTGGTCTATTATTAGGATTCAGGTTCCGCTAAGCTGGTAACTGCAGTCGTAGAAGATGGTGAGAATTCTGTTGTAATGTATAAATAACTAACAATGCGGGTTGAGGCTGAGGGTCTATCCCCATAGATGCATTAGATATCCCAAGAGGTCACTACCAATTTTTATACCAATTCATATTTTGAGAGATGGAGGCAGGCAACTGGAGGGATTGCCTTGCCAAACAGCAAAAAAAGGAGAATTCAGCCAGCCATTTCCTGGAAAGGATTGTGCTGGCTAGGATATCATAAGGAATGGTGGGCTCTGCCAATTTGGGTATGGAGATTGGCCTTTGCCAGGCTACCCCAAGGTTCTGTTGTTGATTAAGTTGTGAGGAAGGAAAGAATTGGGGTGCGTCTTGTGACATACCTATAGGTTTAGCTTGCCATTGTCGACATTGGTTCATAAGATATACTGGTTCTATTTCTTCCTTTTCTTCTCTGAATATTGCTTTCAACATGGGTAATGATGGAAATTATTCAGTGTCATGATCTTTATTATAGATGACACACATCTGAACCATTTCTAATGGGCATTCCCCTTGGCCATGCTTCTTTCAACAATGTGGGCAGAAGATGGCTAAATTTTTTTCTGCTAAAGATTGTTTTTGTTTAGCCTATAGGGTGTCCAAATATGTTGTAAGAGTACCCAAGATGTCCATTTTAAATTATTTTAGGAGGTTTCTGATCTCCATCCGTGTTATGCCTCCACTATTTGGTTTGCTTCCTCTACTCATTGGATCTTAGCTTCCTGCTCCTGTGTGTGTGCTTCCTCGCGAACAATTGATACACAAATGAATAATTTCATCATAATCTTCCTGATAAATATCTCCTTTTTCCATTAAGTTTAGAGTCTCTACACATTCCTCTTTCATTCCTTTAATTAAGATAGCTCTTAAGACTTATTTTGGTAGGGAAGTATGTGGAGACCACTACAAATTATAATTAAATTGTTTTACATATTCTTCTAGTGTTTCATTATCTTTTTGCAGTCATCTTAAAAATCTCATCTTTCAGTTCCCTAGTTTTACAAAAGTCCTTGTATCTTTTGAGGAAGGAGGTTTTCATTTCATCCCAAGAATTGATGGTCTACCCACCTAGACCCATAAACCATCTTAGAGCTACCCCTTTCAGAGTGGAAGTGAATAGTTTTAGATTTTGGTGGTCATTGGTATAGTCATACCCTCTATAGAGGACATCAAACTCAAATAGGAAAGCATCAGGATCCTTTGTGATCATCCCATGGAAATTTGGGATGCTCTACAAAGGAATAGCCTTCATAGGAGCATTAGCCACTTGGTCGACTATGGGGTGCTCTAATGTCGAGGTCTGACCTTGGGGTGGATGATCTGCCATTTGGTTAAAGACGTGCCAATAATCTTCGGCGACTTCAAGGGGTGCTTCTAGAGTAAGCAGAGAGTTAGCAACCTGAGCTAGCTTTGCAACACTACCTAGGTTTTGGATCTCAAGAGATCTTTGTTCAGACAGTTGTGGTTGTGCTTTAGTAGCCCCACTAGTTTCTCCTTTTCCTTCTCTTAAGTTACAAGATGTTCCCTCTTGTAGAGGATTAGAGTGTAAACTTATTGTAGCTTGAAAACTCTATTATGATCCTCCTACTTGGCTTTGAATCTTAGCATAAGCTGCAAATGGCGAGCTTGCTTCTTGAGGGATAACAATAGAAATTTTTCCAGGTATACCCTAGAATCCTACTAACGCTTGAGACTCTTCTCTTCTAACGATTTCGTCTATAAAGGTAATTCTCCCAAGGTTCACCGATCCTTTGGGTTTTGTGGGTTTTGGTGGAGGATTCTTCTCTTTTTCTATTTTCCTATTCCTAGTCATTCATCAAAACAAATTCTTATTTAACCTCTAAGGTTTTGCTATAAAGCAGGTAGGTAAGCAAGCACTTTACTTGCTATGTATGCATGTTCCTACATTCCATTTTTAAAACCCAATTTTTTCACAACAAAAATAAAAGCAATCACTTCAAACACTCATACTTCCACGAAAGCTTCTTCAAACCATAAATCTGTCTCAAACACCAGTTCTAATAATCCCTGGAAGAATTCATCCAGTCCTAGTAAAACCTCTGAGGTACATATTGTTCAATATACCACAGTAGATAAGGCATCTATGAGGAAGATCATTACACCAAGGATTGTCCCCGATGTTCTAAAGTTATCTGCTTGTTGAAATGGACTCTGAACGTATTAAAATAACCTTTTCCATATCAGCAGATGTAGTTGGTAGACCAACCGCAATCCTCTTCTTCCTCCAATTCCTAGTTTTTCATGATGCAATGTTCATCACATATATTGGTTGCTACTTGAATGAAGGACTATGAAACCACGCATAAGCAGATGGTGGAAAAATAAGTCACTGATATCCCTTTTAATTCTACTCTGTCTGGTTCTAGTCCATTCCATATTGAGCTCGCTAATAGTGAGTTCGTAATCTAACCACCTCCCAAAGTTGTTCTCTGGAAATCATCTTTTAATTTGAATGCTACAGCTACGCAACATTACAATATTGTTGACGATTTAGCCCAAAAACCTTCGACGATGTCTACCTTGGAGGTTCTCCAATCATGTCCAACGTAGCAGAAGTCAATGTTGTCTACTATAGGAGCTATTGATCTTTCTTATTTGAGTCTCATTACCTTAAATCTTGAAAACCATGTACCTCATCTTCCTCATTAGATTTATTTTCTGATATAGGTTCTTATCAAAGGAAAGATGATCCATGGGACTATTATTGATGAAGGTGCTTCCACCTGCATCATGTATGTTTCATGTTGGAAATCCATTGGCTCTCCTTTTCTTAACCAGTCTCTGAACACCTTGGAAGCCATCGAGAGTAGAGGCTCACATCCATATCTTATTCTCATGAATTTTCTGATTACATTGGAAGGAAAGACCTTTGAATTAGAAGTAGAAGTTGTAGATGGAAATCTCAACTACAACCTTCTTCTCAGGTGAAGTTTGACCCACGCTATGTATTTGTGTGGTTTCTTCTTTGTTCTGGGTGCTTCATTTTCCTCACGAAGGAAAAATTGTCATCATCAATAAATTGTCCTTCTTCTCTTCTTGTTCATCAAATGAAAATGTCCCTTACGTGGGAAATTCTGAACTTCCTTATGAGAGTGGGGAAAATTCTCTTCAAATACTTTGATTTAATGGGTACTTTTACTCTCCCACCTTTGCATGTTAATTCAATCAATATGATCTCGGTCTCTAGAGATCCTCAGATTATGCCTACCCCAAATCAAATTAATTCATTTGGAGATTCTATGCCCTTAAGTCCATTGGAGAAAAATTATCAAGAAATTGTTTTTGCTTCAATGGCCACTTCAGAAAGTCATACTATTTTTAGTATGAACCTAGAAACTTATGTACCATCTCCTTGGCTTGGTTCTTTGGATTCTTAGGATCCTTTGAGTAAGAAATTACCCACCAACGAGAGTATCGTTGAGGTTATGTCTCTTGAAGAAGTTCCATGGAACGGTCTATATCATCGTTCTTCATTTCTTCCCAGCCTCGATGAGATGCCTTCTTGTCTTGAAGCATTTATTTCTCATTGTCCCATGCCTCCACATCAAATGCCTATCTTGGTGCATTAAGTCTTATTGGAGGGTAATATGGGGAACATCACTGCTACTATGCCCCATTTCCATTAAACCTAGGATTCTTGAGAACATTCATATCGGGGTTTCCTGTTCTCTAGATGAGATCAGGATTTACACTCAATTTTTTAAAGAATTCTGAGATGTCTTTGCTTGGTCATACGAGGAAATGCTTGGTATTGATCCAACAATAGTGGTGCATGATATACCAACTTATCCTAGTTCCAAGCTTGTTCACCAAAGGCTTCATCTTGTGCATCCTTGAAAAGTTGTTGTATTAAAATATAAGTAGAGAAGATTTTAAAATTAGGTTTTATTTATCCTATCCCATTGACAGACTCGGTGTCCAACATTGTCCCTGTTTCCAAAAAGTAAGGCACGATTTGCGTATGTGTTGATTACCATGATATTAATCATGCATGTCATAAGGACAATTATTCCACTCCATTTATCGATCAAATAATCATTGAATGCACTAGGAGTGAAATTTTCTCGTTCATGGATAATTTTTATGGCTATAACCAAATTAACATTTCACCAGCTAATCAACATAATACAACCTTTATCTATTGTGGGGTACTTTCGCTTACAAAAATATTCCTTTTTGTTTAAAGAATGCTAGCGCTACCTTCCAAAGAGAAATGTCTTATGCATTTCACGACATTCGACACATTGTTCAACCTTACCTTGATGACTTACCAGTTCATTCTGTTAAGCGTCGTGACCATCCATATCATTTAAGATCCATATTTTTATGATGACAGCATTATAAAATTTGCCTCAATCCACACAAGTCTGTGTTTTGCATTGATTATGGCTGAATCTTGGGTTTTGTGGTGCCCCGTGAAGGTATCCGAATTGATCCTTTGAAATTTGAGGCCATTGTCAATTTACCCACCCACATCATTACTACAATTGTAGAGCCTGCAGGTAAAGTCTAATTTTCTCCATTGATTTGTCCCTAATTATGTCGAACTCGCCAAAGGTTTTACTCACATCCTTAAGAAGGGGATTCCTTTTCATCAGGATGAAGTTGCCTAGAAATCCTTCGATTCATTAAAGTACATGCTTATTAGTGCTCCTTTACTGCATCCTCCCGATTATCCATGCAATTACTTCCTATACTTGGCTACAACTGATACTGCTATTTTTTTGGTGTTAATTTAGGATGACGACGATGGAAACGAGCAAGTGGTTTATTATTTAAGCTAAAATCTTCTCAGTACTAAGTCTCGATTTGCCCATGTCGAGAAGATTTCCTTAGCATCTGTCCATGTTGTCCAAACATTTCGACACTATATCCTTTTACGAAAAACCATAGTGATTTCTAATTGCAACCATATGGCGTATATATTGGCTCGTCAGTTACTAGGGGAAAATACTCCAAATGGATTGTTATCCTACAAGAGTTTGATTTGGAATTTACTGCTTCCAAATAAAGAAATTGCTCATTTTTGTTGATTTGATCTTTGCTCTTCCATCTGCAAGCACTTTAACTAATTTTACTGAGAAGATTTTCAATGAAACTTTGTTTCTAATCAACACTTTCGACCCATGGTATGAAGATATTATCGTTGTCTCGATCCAACCAATGTCACATCCGGCATCAGTCCCAACCCTATTAGATCCTTGGTGATACATTGTATTGGTTCAGTGTGGACTCTTTTCTTCACAAGTATCTCACCCTAGAAGAGGTTGAGCGGGTCTTAAATTATTTCCACTTTGGTCCATGTGGTGGTCTTATGTCTGGATATGCCACTACCCAGAAAATCCTCCATGCCAGTTATTTCTGGCCTTCTATCTTTAAATATTGCATTCTAGCTGTTAAAAAATGCCATGAATGCCATATTTTCAACCACAAGCAGCGTGCCCCACCCATAACCCTACACCCAGTAATTACCGTAGGCCCATTTTCTAAATGGGGCATTGATTTCATGACATGTAACCCTCGCTCGATTGGGGGGCATGGTCATATCATCGTTGTGGATGACTATTTTACTAAATGGGCTGAGGAAATGACTACATATAATGTTGATGGTATTATTGTTTCTTAGTTGCTTTTTAACCATGTCATAGCACGTTTTGGTGTTCCTGAAGGCATAGTGACTGTCCATGGATCACATTTTTGTTAGCACATGATGGCAGAGCTGACTTCTCAATTGAGCCTTCTTCATGATAGCTCAACTCCTTATTATCCACAGGCCAATGGCCAAGTTGAGGTAGTTAATAATGTTTTGATTACTATGCTTCAACATACCATTGGGAAGCACAAAAAAGATTGGCATTTGATGTTATTCTGAGATCTTTGGGCATGAAAAACTTTAGCTAATATGGCCATTGGATTCACTCCGTTCCAGCCAATATATGGTTTAGAGGCAACTATTCCAATTGAATGTGAAATCCCCTCGGTTAAATTAACTATCGAACTTCTTCTGAATACCTTGTGTAAAGAGACGCGGCTACTATATCTTGAGAGGCTTGATGAGACTCATCGCATTGATGTGATGGTCATCGAAGCTCAAATAAATAGGTCAAAGCTCTTTTTGACCAAAATATTTCTCCTCACACTTTTGCTGAAGGCGACTTGGTCCTTCTTTGTGATCAAGACAACGATAAATTGGGAGAACGAAAGTTCAAACCCATGTGGCACGGACCCTATGTAGTCAAGCATGTCTTATAAAAGGTGCCTATCAGCTATGTGATTATGAGGGAAAAGAATTTCCAAAACCCTGTAATGGGTTGTATCTGAATAAGTATTATGCGTGAAATTTGTGTAATCAATTTTGTACATTAGTATGTTAATTCATTAGTGTGATTTTTTTTTTTTTGGTGTGTTTGTTTTCTTTGAAGACATGTGTTTTTCTTCTTACCTTGTGTTCCACTCGATTTGTAGATGTCGTCAAGCCATTACGTTGGTTTTATTGGTGGTGTTTGTGGTAGCACACAAAACTTGTCTTCTGCAACATGGGTACTCTATGACCCTAATGGTGAGCTGATTAACTTACAAGGTATCTGCCTTGGTCAAACAACCAATAGTATTGTTGAATACAGTGCAGTTATTGAACTCTTGTTAGAAGAAGTTCCGCTTGGCATTAGGGATTTAGCTGTCAAGTTGGATTCATAACTTTTTGTGTTATAGTTAAAAAATCATTACTTAGTGAGAAATCCACAAATATTGCATATGTATCTACATGTTAGATTTCTAGAAGGAAATTTTGATTTCATTTCATATCAACATATTCAATGTAATTTAAATACATTGACAGATGCATTAGGAAATTTTGTTCTTGATAGTCATTTGCATCATTTATAAAACTAATCATATTACGGACACATAATTAGGACATAAAGCATGCACACACACACACACACACACACACACACATAACACATGTCAGAATGTTTACATCATGATATCAAAAAATAAGGTGTTCTGGGAAATTTGGCTTTCAAAGCTTGCAAAATGTGTAAAATATTAGAAATGCTATCAACTTGCATGGTGCTCATGGTAGCATGAGAATGCTATGATCACTCGACCTGATAGCTGACATAGTCTGATAGAGACTCCCACTATGTGTCTTTGCCAATGCAGTGGAACATCATCAACATTGGCATACTCTGGGACTCGAGTTATCACCTCCCAATTGTGCTCCATCTTAGCTAAGGGTTTTCCCCTTCTTCATATTTTGTGCCCAATATATGATGTGCAAATCTTCGTGCTATTGGTGACATTCCTAGTGATCTCTATGGTACCACATATTCACATCTATCACAAGTTGAGTCTCAGTTTACACTTTAACAAAAAATCATAAAACTTGAAGAAATCTAAAAAACAAGTTTTTACCTGCATTGGTGCATTGTTCTCCTAGTTACAGAGGTACATCTGGATCCCACCCCAACTCTATGCCAGCATAACCTTAGTCGTCTACCATGAGTATTTTGCATTCTAGCCAAGCGAAAAATTGTGGTGGGTAATGCATATGCTGACCCATTCCTCCTTGAGGCATGAGTTGATTCCATCACACGAGTCTTGGATCTCGGGGGGCAAGATCTGGTACCTTTGTGCACTAATACCAAAAGAAGGGCACTCTCTCTAAAAATAAGGTCGCCAATATAGAACCGAACATGAATTGCTTCAAGTGTCCATGCTTCCCCTTGGTCATTTTTCATTTCATATTTTCCAAAACGCCTCCACACCAGTTGAATATGGTGGGGTTCAAACATGTGATACCGTATTGGAACTGGGATTTTAAAGTCTCATGCAAGGCTTGTGTTATAGATACATGCACCATAGTGAACAAGGTCATTCTCAAGGCGAGGTTGTTGGTGATTGTCGCTATCTTCACCTTTCCTCCGTTGATCATTTTGACACCGGGACCATGCCTCTAGACTAGAGTTCTTGTACTTTCACCTACTTGGTGAGATCCAAAGAGTTGGATCGCTTCCCCTCGTCGAGACAATCCTGTGATGAAGTAGAAATCTATCTCGTCAAGTTATAGTTCTTGGCCATTTATGATGAAGATGTCTCGATCTACATCCCAAAGACTAATCTAATAGGGCAACAATTCCATCTGAGCCTTAAACCTGTGGTCCTCAAGAACGTTAGAAGCCCACAATTCCTCATACCATTTATGCATTTAGGATCCTGAGTTTCTTATTGGTCTTCAACCTCATGGCCTCTTTCATTCCATTCCAAGACCATGATCTCCTGCCAAACATCATTTAACACCAATTAATGCTTTTTCATTGATTAAAATCATAAATTGTTTCTTCGAAAAAGGGTTTTCTTTCCAAAAAATCTGGCTTAGCACCATCACGCTTATTTTCACAAACTGGCATCCTGTGAGCCTTTGGGCTTAAGCACAATCATTGCACGTCCGATGACCATACCTGTGATGGTCGCTAGTTCCCTAAAAATTAAAAATCATATGTTATAACACAAAAAATATTGTTTAAAATGCATAAAAAGTGATAAAATGCAAGAGTATGGTTGGGCCTTGTACCTGTTGCAGATAGTTCACGAAATGGCACTCTAGATCTCCTGTAACAACCACTTGAAAATCAAGAGAATTAGGGCACAAATAGACTTTTTAAACTTACTATGGTAAAATGGTAAAAATGAAATTACTTTTAGCTATTTATAAGTTTTTCAAGTCATTTTTGTCAATATTTCCATAATATTTTAATGTTTTTCTCAATATCAGTGACAGGTGCATTTCTTTGTGCAGTGACAGGTACCTTCAATTGAACAGTGATCATTGTTGACAGATTCTTACGAGTTTCATTTCATCTTTTTTCAAACTCGTTAAATAAACAAAAGAATAACCCCCCTTGGAGTCATCTTTGAGCACTTTTTGACTCTCGAAAAGTGAAAAGATTGCCAAGTACTTGTCATTTTGAACTCGTTAAAATAAATCAATCGACGTCACCTCATTATATTTTTACCCCTTTTTAAGGCTGAGATTGACTATTTATGACAAAGGTAGACCTTGATCGACATCGTCAAGAGGTTCCCTCGGATGTTGTTTTCTACCTTTTCAAATTCGAGGGACATGACGGAGTTTTCTTCTTCATCTCTTTTTCAAAATCTATAAATATGAAAAATACACTAAGTTATTCTTACATTGGACTCGTTAAAACATTACAATGAAAGACTCATCACCATTATGGGATTGAGCTTCTCATTCTTATGGCTCATAAAACTTACTAGGATGGATTCATTCGAATAATGAACTTACATGAAAAGAGTATGATATCCCCTTCAAGCTTGTCATAAAAATAATTGGAGTACTCGCTAGAAATAGCGGGGAAAACTGAAGATGAAACATACTTTGTACAGGCATCATGTTACTCTTGAACATGAGACTCTTCTACTCTCATGTCAAGTTTGGGATATCCTCACTCAGTCGCTTGTCCTCCCAGGTTGGGTGATCCATTTTTCCTTTCATTTGACTATTTCATTCTATCATCATGGCCTTTAGTCCTATGTCAAGTCAGATCCTGCCAAAACCTGGAGTCATGTTGCGAATATTCAAGAGGAGTCCAATCTACAGTTATTTACCTATACATTGTTTTATTTATTCTTATAGCCTTGAAAATTATTCCAGTTTATTCCTTGTTTCATGTCAATAATGGGGGATCTATCATTACCCTCCTTCGACGGGTTGCTTCCTGTTGACTACAACCCATTATACAAGAACATGACTTAGAAACTCTTTTTCAGTACCTTAGAGCTGGAATACCCTAATTTCCAGTTCTTCGCATCCAACGACAAGTCTTCATCATTGGCTTTCGATCAGTGATTCCATGACTGTTTGACTTTAGCCTTAATATCACATTCATGGATTGTAATATTGTGCCTTAAGATCCATTATCATTATTGGTGGTTTCTTTCACGCCTGTTAATGGTCCACATCATTGGCCAGTAATCAGGTGGTTTTCTAGCATGTTTGACCTCAACACATTTATTTGCATGTTATGATTCGTACGTTGATCGAGTCGCGATGGAGAACAAGAACTTGAGTGTTATTTTTTATGACTCAAGCTGCATGGAGTTATATGTCATTCATGATTGTACACATGTTTCTACTATACAAATGGTTGTGACCATACAATGAGACTTTATATTTATGATGATCCTTGTTATCTGGATTGTTGCGCCTGTTGTGGGGAAAAATGCCTATGCAGGACGATCCTTACCACCTAAGGTGTAACAGTACCTTAGCAACAAACGAATACAGCTACACTAGTTTCTTCCTTTATGAAATATGAAAAAGAGGAGATCGATAGACTTACCGTTGTCTTCCGTTTGTCCCTCGATCTAGATCCTCTTCTCTTTAGATGTTCACAGCTACTTGCCTCCTCGCTTGCTCAAGAGAACAACTACTTGATTCCACGAGATCACAAGAGAACAGCTACCTGTGACAAGAGAACAACTACTTGCGACAAGAGAAGAACATAACACAAAGGCACATATTCATATTCATAAATGATTCAGGATTAGAAGCAAATCAAATACACTAATGCAATCATACAAATACACCAGTATATAGGAGCAAACCAAGATAGCTTTATTGATAAGTAACAGGGTTCAGGAAGAGATACAACCCATAGGGCTCCAATCCAGCATCTCCTTCCCAGCAGAATGGAATTCCTTCTTCAGCTCCCTTCAAAGCATTAAGCACCCAATGATCCAGTCTCAAACCAACAACAATTCTTTGCAATAATAAAATTCCAGCCTCCTCTTCCCATGGAGGAGAGATCTATATATAGATCTTTTGGAGAGAGGATGAGTCATCTTGAGGCTGGTATGAAACTAACTAGTGTCCTCTCCCTCTCTCAGTTCTTGATTCCACTTGGAGGTTCTTGCTTCCACTTGGAGATTTGGAACCTCTTACTCATCACCAGTCGAATTCCTTGATCCAAGTGTCATTTTGGAAGCTTCCTGGGCATTGACACCTTGAGGAATGACTCTGCCACTTGTCCAAACTCGCTCAGCGCGGGTAGCCTTTGTTGGAATTGACATTCAACGCAGGTAGACAGTGGAGCAGTTGACATTCAGCGCAGATGCTCAGTGGAGCAGTTGACATGATCCAGAATTGGCTTGTTTTTGAGTGTTTTCAGGTGGAGAACTTCTGTGAATTGCTGTGGTTAGTTTGCCTTGTTCCTCTAGGGGTAGGAACAACATGTTTAGGGACTTTGGAACCCTTAGATTATGGACATTTTATGCTCAATGTTGTAAGGCACAAAAATGTCTATAACAGTTGCCCCCTAAAGTATGAGGTCGTTTATCGGGTGAAATGCTTTATCCAGGAGGGTTCGAAGTTCATCCATTTGCCGGGAGGAGACCTGTAATAAAATACAATACAATACATTATGATTCATACTGCTTTCATGATCTAGCTGAGGCGGGCATTCCCATGCTCAGCTTTATAAATTCATTTTTGTACATAGAACAGACGATCGTCTGATGGTAGACTGATAATTTTGGCGAAATTATCATCCTTTGAGTAGGATGATCATCTGCTGCAATGATGTACATGTCAAATGTCTTTATTTTTCCTGAATATATATCGCAGCCCGGATGGATGAAACTAGATCCGGGGTCTTAAAACTCGTTCGATCTTCACTCTAAGTACAAGTCGATCCATGTGAGAATTGCGCTGAAGTCGAACATGGAAAGACATCGCTTGATTACCAGTCAATGATGTAAACCGTTAACAAGCGCGAGAGGAATCACCGATAATGATAATGACCCTCAAGGTACTGCAGTACAATTCACGTGGTGTGAATAAAGGACTTGGCGTCGAACACCACGCAAAATCTTCTGGTCGAAGGTCATTGATGTATACCTGTCGCTGGAAGTGAGAAACTTGCCATTGAGGAATGCAAGCTTCAAAGTACTGAAGGGGTTGTTCCTAGATCAACTTCTTGGATAATGAGCTGATGTCGACAAGAAGCGATCCATCAAAGGAGGGCCTTGATGAATCCCACATCAGTGACACGGAACGAAGCTAATGATTTTAATGGAGGTGAAAACGGTCTGTGACATATGATTCAGGGTGGCGGTCATGAATGGATGAAGGATAATGTATGGCAGTGGATGGGACCCGGTTGACTCTTTCTGAACGACTTCTCTTGAACATATGGCGACACTGATGCGATGGATTGGTAGCATTACCCCAAATATGGATGGTATGGCGAGACCATGGTGATGTGACCGGTGAATGAAACAACCCAACCCGACTGTGGTACGGAGGAAAAGTGTCATGTTCAAGAGCGACCTGCTACCATCAAAGTTCTCTTTATTTTTCTCCCAATTTTTCCCCAGTCATTGCTGACCAGTACCTCTTTATTTTTTTCAAGCTTGAGGAGGATAACATATGCTTGTTCTATAACCTACCCTTCGGGCAAGCCCATCGCTATGTTTTAACGAGCCTAGCGATAGTGAAACTCGTTCTCGTCTAAAGACAAGTTTGTCGCTATTTAATAATTTTAACGAGTCTAACGACAAGGATAACTCGGTCCTTTTCATTTTTAGAGAGTCTGAAAATATACATAAAGTCAACTCCAAAATTCATTTTTCATCATCTAATCCCTTAAGTCCGAAAAAGTATAAAACAATACAGAAGGGATGAGTTTTCGATATCTTTAACGAGCCGAACAAAACAAGCGCTCGATATTTTTGTGCAATAATCCCTCAGGTCCAAAAAGATTAAAATCTAGAGGAGGGATAGCACTTTTGGTCCTTTAACGAGCTGGAAGGCCAAGACTCGGCAATCTTTTCATATTTTACGAGTCAATTGAAAAGAGCTTAAAGAAGACTCGTCTTTTGAGGAACGAGTGATAAACAGGGATAGCAGCTGATTCCAGGTACAAGTTTGGAATTTTCCAATCATGGCAGTGTCACAAGGATGGATAGGTGGAATCACTCTTCGCAGCTGTTCCTCAAAATGGGTAAACAATCATATGGGGGTGAACGATCGGCCAAATGAAAAGTGGAGGTGGCAGGTGTAAACACGACCAAGGCTTTAACGACTGATAAATTTACGATCACTGTGGTTATTTACCGGGATAGGTTCATTTTTTAGATAAAAATGAGCTTAAACACTGGAGGAAACATTGCTCACTGCTTATATTTATTTTTTAACGAGCATGAAGACCGCGTTAAAACTGCTCGAATCTTGCGTTTATTTTTTAACGAGCATGAACTTTATGCTAAAACTGCTCGATTACCCAGTCATAAGATAAGAGTGTCTCATCAAGATTCTATTTTTTATGGAGCTTCATCTCACTAAGCTTTTCTCCTCATCCTTTCTTTATGCAAGTTCGGAAACGGCTAATCCTACGAGTTTAAAGGGTTAGACCTACAGGTTTAAAGGGAGGACCTAAAAATTTAAAAAATAAATAGTCACCCCTTGCTTGCACTCCAAAAGGTTTGCATGCCCCCAGGTATAAAACAGAGTTTCAAGGTTACCTCTACTTACCCTCCGCCAAAACATTTGTTTTAATCGAGAGAGGCTTACCTCTTTTAGGTTACCCAAAGATTGTCTCGTTACTCTTTCAAACAAAACACTTCCTCGGCAATGTCTACCGAAATAGACAAGGGTGAATGACTGGTGTCAAACACGTAACTTTGACAAAATAATCTTATTCTAGAACAACCCCTCTTTCAACCACGGATGGGGTACAGACTAGCCATATTCTCCCACGGAAACCTACTCTATACCCAAAGTTTTCCTGCCGAAGCAGGCCAGGATGCATTCCCCCTGGGTTCTGGTCATATCCTCTCGGATTACTCGCACTCATCAGGAGGACGGTCCGTGGGTTGAGACACTTCTTGCGTGTATAGACCATTTAGGGATGGTACATGACTATTTTCGATGTGTGATCCAGGAAACGAAAGTTGGTCTACGAGCTTGACCATTCTTCCTTCATGCGGAAAACACATTACTCTAAAGAGTGAGGAGACTACAGCTCCCATGCAAAATATATAGTCTCGTCCAAGGAGTAGGTTATAATCCAAGGGTCCTTGAACGACCATCACGTTCATTTGAACGGTCTTCCCTTTCAATGTTACAGGCACATTGGGGAGGATCCCTAAAGGTCGACTGGTTCCTTTATCAAAACCTAATAGATTTCTCATCTCAGGTAAAAGCGCTGGCGAACCAAGCACTTTCCAAGCAATAGAGGAAAGGATACTCACAGATGCCCCCTCATCCATGATAGTGCCAGCCATTACCATTCTGTATATTTGACAAATAATCCTGAATGGTATACTGGCTAGCAACCGGGGTCTGCCTAGTTGGTTCCAATCAAAGGACACAACCAGGTTGCTTGGTGGTGGGACCGAATATATGGCCGGATAGCGCTCTGATGAACTTCCTTCCTGCGATAAAGGAATGGTGGCATTGCCCCCTTGATCATCAGAGTCAGTGCTGATGAAGAGAATCTGGACGGTGTCGTCTTGATTCTCCTCTGTGATGGTGTCATTCAAAGATGGAGCCTCTGAAGGCAAAACAGGGTCAACTGCCGTATCAACCTTTTGACTTTTGTCAGGCATGGATCCAGACGGTTCATCTTCAATGACAGGTGCTTCGGCTGACCACCTGGGCGGGTCAGCCGGATTCTCAACTAGCGAGGGACTTGGCAAGAGTTTTTGATATCCAAGAGGGAGATGCGCTAGTAAAATCGGGTGATCTTCCAGAACTCTTTTCGCCTCATCTAAGAAGGGACAATAGTGGATGGCGTGATCACCTTCACACAGTCTGCAGGGAAATTTAGCTCTCCCGCTCTGTCCTGGAGCTTCACTCCCACTAGTTGACGGTGAGCAGTCGACATGGCTATCAAAGGTCGATGCTACCGAATTGTGCGAACGGGGGGACTAGTCCCTTAGTATCCTATGAATACAGGGACAATCTCTATGGAAATGGTCTCCCTTGCATATGACGCATGGCGATTTAGGCCTTACGAGTGCGGTGTGTGGATTTTTGTTAGATGACCCTTGTTTTCCCCCAGTCGCCTTAGGCTCCTTCTTCTTCTTTTCTTTCTTCTTCTTCTCCTTCTTCTCCTTGGGAACACGGTTCTTTGACTTACCAGTTCCGTCAAGAGAAGAGGAAGGAGGGGAGGAAGATTAAGTGGAAGGTTGGGAGGCAACTCTTGTCTGATCTAACTGTTGACTCGACTGTTCAGGAATTGTGGTATTCTGAACGACATTGGTTGAAAAGAGCCAAACTGGTAGGCCAATTGTCAATCCTGGAAGCGACAATGTGGCCATGTGGGGCACACCAACATCTCCCCAAGAGGAGAAGGGACTAGGATTCCCACCAAGGGGAACTCCTTGGTTGGTTTGCTCCATCTTTTCAACCTAAAGATCAACGCAGGAATTAAAGGGTGATTGTTCCATTTAAAATAAATTGTTAACGACGCTTTAGACACAACTTGCTTTTTCAGTTTTAAAGAGTCGAGAAAAAGATAAAGATGACTCTAGTCTCCTTCGATGTTTTAACAAGACCGAAGTGACAAATGCTCAGATGGACTTTTTCTGTTGTAGAGTCTGAAAAAGGCCAAAAGGAACTGCTCTGGAGATCTAGGCAGAGGGTGTGCCAAACTTTTCGCAAAACCACAGAATACTTTTTACGGTACGGGTGGTCGATCTTCGTGAATGCTGTGTTCACTGCATTGCGATCAGTAGGGCGGCCGACACGGCTTCCTAAGGATAACGGATATATGCCTATAGGGGTCTCCCAATATATACGTGACGGTACGTGGGAGCACAATCCGTATTAGCGCTATCGTCCCTCAGGAGGAATCACCCACCTTCCCCGAGATCGACAGTCACTAGGTTTAACGACGCCGGAACACGTCTCTAGCCTAGACCTCTATGTTGTGTGTTATGTTACAAAGCGTTGTTAGGTTCATTCAGTTTATTTTAGGTTGATCTTTTTAAATTTTGCCTTTCAAGGTTCACCACGAGATGTATGATACAAATTCCTAAATGCAGTCTAGGATGATAAGCAAGCTTTATTATCTTTCAACTTTGAAAATCCTAGCTACTAAGGGAAAAGAGGAACACTATCTTTTCTCAAATAGCAATCAATACACTCTAATGCACTTTCCCTAAATCCAACATGCAAACTATCAAATTCAAAATGCACAATGCAGGTGTTTGTTTTCCACTTTTTTAGTATAAATGCCTACAAAGAAAGCTTTTTGCACAACTTTGAATTTTCTTTTAAAATGATCAATACAAACAAGTTCACTCTTTCGAGAACAACAAGGGTAGAAGAGATTACAATCACTTTGCTACTTTCGAAATAAAGACTTGTTTTGACACTTAAAAGAGACAAATTCAAACCAATAAGCAAAAGTAAATCTATAATCAATCTGAAAACAACCAATGAACTCTCTTCTAAGATCACAATCAATCCGATCTGAATCAAAGGCTACAGGGTGACTACTTTACTCATGCAAAGGAAGACTGTAAATGACACCACAAACACATAAAAACATTCACAATATTTTTGTACAAAAGGAGGCTGAATCTAAGCAAAGAAAAAGGTTTATCAGACTGGTACCTATGCTGGTTAAAGGCTGCAAAAATAGAGATCAAAACAGGGCAACAGAGGACAGAGAACCCCAGCTGCACAAAGAAAAACTGGTTCAGTGCAACCTCAACACTGAGGACTTGACATTCAGTGCAGGTAGCCCCTTCGGGACCTGCGTTGAAATGCAGACTGCCTTCACAGCAGTTGCGCTGAAGGAGAAACTCTCGTTTCCCTTGGGTTCTGGGTCATAAAATGCTCAAAAATCAACTGTTTCAGGCCAAATCAGAAACACAAGCAAGGTATAAACAGAGGGATGCTTTGAGAGGGTACTAAAGACTATCACAAGGATCATCAAATCATCTGTGGATCTAGTTTAGATCATAGACAAGTCCAGCAACTGGATTAAAACAACAACTTTCTACTTTGCATCCAGGAAAGATGCAGTTCAATAATTGCAGTCAAGTCTTATGAAGTAAACAAATGACGCAAACACAAATGAAATGAATAAACAAATTGTCCCCAGCGGAGTCGCCAATTTGTTGTGGGGAAAAATGCCTATGCAGGACGATCCTATCCACCTAAGGTGTGACAGTACCTTAGCAACAAACGAATACAGCTACACTGGTTTCTTCGTTTATGAAATATGAAAAAGAGGAGATCGATAGACTTACCGTTGTCTTCCGTTTGTCCCTCAATCTCAATCCTCTTCTCTTTAAATGTACACAGCTACTTGCCTCCTCTCTTGCTCAAGAGAACAGCTACCTGTGACAAGAGAACAACTACTTGTGACAAGAGAAGAACATAACACAAAGGCACATATTCATATTCATAAATGATTCAGGATTAGAAGCAAATCAAATACACTAATGCAATCATACAAATACACCAGTATATAGGAGCAAACCAAGATAGCTTTATTGATAAGTAACAGGGTTCAAGAAGAGATACAACCCATAGGGCTCCAATCCAGCATCTCCTTCCCAGCAGAATGTAATTCCTTCTTCAGCTCCCTTCAAAGCATTAAGCACCCAATGATCCAGTCTCAAACCAATAGCAATTCTTTGCAATAATAAAATTCCAGCCTCCTCTTCCCATGGAGGAGAGATCTATATATAGATCTTTTGGAGAGAGGATGAGTCAGCTTGAGGCTGGTATGAAACTGACTAGTGTCCTCTCCCTCTGTCAGTTCTTGAGTCCACTTGGAGGTGCTTGATTTGGAACCTCTTACACATCACCAGTCGAATTCCTTGATCCAAGTGTCATTTTGGAAGCTTCCTGGGCATTGACACCTTGAGGAATGACTCTGCCACTTGTCCAAACTCGCTCAGCGCAAGTAGCCTTTGTTGGCGTTGAAATTCAACGCAGGTAGACAGTGGAGCAGTTGACATTCAGCGCAGATGCTCAGTGGAGCAGTTGACATGATCCAAAATTGGCTTGTTTTTTAGTGTTTTCAGGTGGAGAACTTCTGTGAATTGTTGTGGTTAGTTTTCCTTGTTCCTCTAGGGGTAGGAACAACATGTTTAGGGACTTTGGATCCCTTAGATTATGGACATTTCATGCTCAATGATGTAAGGCACAAAAATGTCTATAACAACGCCCATACCATGGATATTTTCATATAGTATTTATCATCCGGATGGTTGCGCCCATGCAGTGGATTTATTTCCTAATCATAGATATGTATATGTATATGCATCATTGATTTTCAGGTCTCCTCATAGTGTGTGTCATTGTCCTTGTAAAAGCTCGTAAAGCATCTCAGCCATCACTCCTCGTTCTTCCTTCATGCTTTATGGGGCATTTGTTACACAACATTTTGTCATGCCTCCTACACTTCCCTGTAACATACCCCAAAGTGCCTGAAACATGACTATTATACAGTATACTCATCCATGTATACAACTCATATCACTCCTAAGACTTCGTTTCGAAAATGTCCTAAGCTTTCCTTGAAAAAAAAGCTCTTAAAACCATAAAATGAGAGTTATCACCCTTATGAGGCTTAAAACAATGATAGTCACATGTTACACTGTGTTTGACCAATGATGCCATTGCTCTATTCCCTTGCATACCAGTGATGATCCCAAAAAGGTAATTTTCCCAAAGAGGATGAGAAGCTTCATGATCTAGAAGCTTCCAGAGTGGTGAGATGGAAGTTGTTTCGAATAGATGAGGTCGAATCCTCTCATCTTGACCTCTTTGTCTTATCCTTATGAGCTACATCCTTTATATGAGGACATAATCCTATCTTTGGAGAAGTCCTAACTCCCTCTTCCAACCTATAAATTCATCTTCTCCCATTCCCAAATGTTTGGTCTATGTCTATTTCCACCCTTATGTTAAGATTGTGCCTAGAGGCTGTTCATTATATTTGGAGGAGGAGTGCTTGAAGTGTTCCTATCTTGGACTTGGATTACCACTCAAGGAGAGATTTTCAATATCAAGGCTTTGGTTGTAAGCTTCCCTTTATTTATTAATAATATACAACTGTTGGCTCATCTTCCCAAAATATATATGTTTATATATTATTTAGCTTGACATTCCTTGATCAGTTAAGTAGGTTGTTATTGGACTTTATATTAATTTTGGCATGCTTTGTTGTATCTTTATCACTTGGGGAGTTAGACAAATGCTAAGAGAAGCAAGAACAAGTTCGTGAAACAAGCGGTTCGATGCCCTCAAAAAAGGAAAATAGAATAGCATCAGAATGAGGTAGGACATCTCTTTCGTTCTACTTTTCAATTATAACCTAGGAAGATATCTAGTTGATTGTGACTTTAGTTGCTCAACCCAATCATTGGGCTATAGGGATCATCTTTGTCTGCAGAGAGGATTAACCTTGTCAACAACAAGTTTCACCTTCGTGTCTAAAAAGTTGTATCGACTATGTAAAAATCAATCGCACTCACTTCCCTGAAGTTCTATGCAATGTTGTGTAAGCATGGTCGCGGTCGTTAAAAGATCTATCATAAGTGTTGCATTTGTCGCTCACACCATCAGTCAGTCACACTGACTACATGTTGTCTTGTTGGTTCAAGGTGTCTTGCTATCAAGTCATGTACAAAGTCGCTCGTTCACACACTTGGTCATTTTGTTGAAGCTTTGCCGACCAGACCATCCTCCAACATCCAGACATCCACTGCACTGCATTGCACATTTTCAGCTCTAAGTGATTATGTACAGCTACCTAGAATTATGCAGAGCTTGAGGCTACCTCCCAAGCAGTATGTACTGAACAACCTTGGAATCGACTTGACTGATTGTCACCCTGAACAATTCAGAAGTGTCCCAGCAAGCCATTTCAATCTATGTTGCTCGCAAGCACATAAACCGAGCCTCCAGCTGGTCAACTGAAGAGTTTGACTAGGAAGTGACCCCAGGCCTCACTCCCATAAAAAATTGCACAAAATATGAAAAACATGCTCACTGTTAGGCCCCTATACTACTAGTGTAACCGCTTATTGTTATTAGTACAACCCACTTATTATATTGATGTACCCATGTAGTGCCCATATTGTTACTATTGTGCCCCATAGAAGCCCACTGTTTTTATTATTGTGCCCTTACATTATTATTGTTATGTCGGCTCTGATTATGTTAGGACCCCTTAGACTCCTATATATAGAAAGGAGGTTTTTTCATTTGTATCATCCAAGAATTCTTCATTTATGTAATGTAAAGGAGGTTGCCCCCTTGAAGAGGCTGAATTCTAAGGTGTTGATCTATCTTTTCTATCTTTTCTTGAGCTGGTTTCATAACGCTCACTCCACTAATTGAAGAAATTGCGCAAACATGATGGAGAGACACCTTGTTTCCATCACTGTCTCCCTCAGAAATTTCATAGTTTTTCTAGCGAGTCACCCAGTCAGCTGGCATGCTACTCGCTTGGAAAATTATGTAGTTTTCATGAGAACTTCCCTAGCTACTTAGCATCCCACTCATCTTAGAAGATGTGCAAGGATGTCCAGTAGGCCAGCCTCACAGAATTGCACATTTTTTACCAGAAGCACTCCTACAACCCACTAGTAGCTCCCTAGAAAAATTGCATAGTTTTTGTCAGCATCACTCCTACAGCCCGCTGCCAGCTCCACATAGAAATTGTACAGTTTTTGCTGCCAATCCCCCTTTCCTGCTAGCATTGCCTCCCTAAAACATTTGTGTAGATCTACCCTCTAGCCAAATCAAATCTCGCGAAAAGTCACTGCTCATCCGAATTGTCCATCTCAACCTCCCAGTGACCTCTGCACAATTTCCACCAGTAGTGTCTAAAGCCCACATCTTGTCTTGAAATCTTAGTTGTGTAGTTTCAGAGCCTTGTCCTCTCTCCCAATCACCTACATCTGAAAGCAAATAAGAATGCATCATGGTAGACTAGGAGATTTTTGGATTTGATGTCATCTCATCATGAGTGATAATAGATATAGGTACATGGATGAGACATGATGCGACAACGAACAAGATGAAAAATGAGAGCATGTGAGGAGATTGTTTTGTGAATCGATGAATAAGAAATGATTGTGAGGATATTTGGTCGTGAACGGACCAACACATGAGGCATGCCAAAGTAAAATTAAGAAGCAACGTGCACATGCAATATTAAGAGAGCACCAATACCATCGAAGACTCCACACACCTTACCATGCGGAGGTGAAGCTATGATACACCAAGGGGACATCCTTCACTCAGCAACACTGCAGTTCGAATGTGCACGCTAGTGAACCGCCAAAATGACTTCAAAATGACATCCACTTTCACCTTTATCACCACCATTTCACTCACATGTCACAACTCCATAACCATATAACCTTTCGTAAGCCTCCATTTCCATAAATATATGGGTTACGATCCTTATTTACCAAAGTTATTTATTTTATGTGTTTAAAGTGAATTTATGATTAAAAACTAGGAAATTAACATGGTTTCATGTATCTATATATGTGGCTTTAGTTTCATGACATGTATAGGTCATTTGTAAGATTCCAAGGCACCCTTGTGTGGCCCCAAATGCTCAAATTTGAATTCCCTTCAAAGGAGATTTGAATAAAGGTCAAAGAAGGATATGTGTCCTATTTGGATTGTAACTCTATTAGGTTTCTAATCATTTCTTATTTGGATTAGAACTCTATGAGAGACTTAGGGGATATGTGTCTCATTATGAGCTATTTGGTTGTAACTATATGAAATTTTAGTGTATCTTCATTAAATAGGGTAGCTTCTTATGTTTTTGTATAAATAGGAGAGCCTTCTCCTTTGAAAGGCATGTGTAAAGTTGCAGAAATGCTCATGTTTTTAATAGAGAATTTGGAGCTTATAATTGGAGATTTGAAGATTTAGTTTTGCTTGCATATGGAACTTCTTCAATTGCCACCCTCATACACCATTGGAATGGCCAGCTAATGATTATGAGATTTAATTTCTTTTATAGATTAAAGTTCACTTTCTTTCTTAGTATTAGTTTTAGAATGACTGTGTAATCTTTGCTTTTCTAAAAACATTTCAAAACGGAAGATTTATGAATTTTCTAATTGGATTAAGTTTGAGGCAAGGGCTCATATTTATTTAGTTTCCAATCATGTTCTGTTATTTACTTTCTTAGATCAAACCATCAATTCATTATATAATTGAATAAAGGATCGGGCCAAGAAGGTGACTTCAAATTCGGTGATTGAATGTTCAACCTATGCAATCATTGAGCTTTACTTTTTCGTGCTTTTATATTTTCTTTTAAGATCCTCATTTAATCGCATTAACTGATATTCCTAAAGATCATTCTAAGAAATTGATTTAATAATATTTCAATATTGAATGGTTGAATATTTGATACATGCAATTACTGAGTTATTTTCTACACACTTTACTTGGTCTTCTAAGACATTAGAAGTTAAAGTATAAATGGTTGCTTACACATCATCTCAAGAAGGTAACACTTCATAATTGAATGCTAGAGTAGCTAAGCATACATTAGTTTTTTTTTTATTTCACAGGTTAGTTGAATTTTATTTTCATTATTTTATTTCATAGATTAGATGAATGGTTTTCGTTATTTTGTAGTTATATTGATCTAAACTGAAAGACAATTTATAGCAAATACAGTGCATGCATGCTTCACAAGTTTACGAAACCCCTGGGTTGACAAATTAAATGATAGGCGATTCCAGGAAAACTAGTGTCCATTCAGAACTACTAGTCCCACTAAGACGGGTAGCTATCTTAGAAACAAACAATTCAAAGTAACTTGTGTTTTCCTTTATGAGAGATAGATGAGAGAGAAGTTGAGAGTACCAACCTCGGTCTTTCACTTTGCTCCTTGCTTGTTTCCTCTCTCCTTTGATAGAGATTCGCCACTCCTTTCTCACTTGTCCCACTTCAAAGAACACTTGTAGAGTCAAAGCAGAAAAATACCATCAAATCATAGAGATCTATAACCATAAACAATGTAGAATTAGATGTACATTAACCATAAAAATGCATACACAAATACAAGATTCAGAAATATACAAGTATATGGAGGAAAACTCAAATAGCTTTATTGATAGAAGTAGTAGAAGAGAGGATTACAACCCAGCTGTCTGATCCAGTGCCATCCTCCCAGCATGAAAGCCCTCTTCACCTCATGAAAAGCTAGATCACCCAACAATATAATGTCTCAAAGAGAAACCAACAATACTTCCTTACAAATTACAAAATTCCATCCTCTAGATCTCTAGGATGAGGGATCCATATATAGATGTTTGCAGGGGAGTGTGTCAGCTTCTGGGATTTTAATTAGTGTCATTTCACTAATAGTTCTTGGTTCCACTTGGAGATTTCATGATCTCTTACTCATCCCTAGGCGAATTCAGAGAGGCAAGTGTCATATATGAGAATTTTCTAGAAGATTATTTGAGTTTCCACCTTGCAAATTTCCTCTGCCATTTGTCTGATCTCGTTCATCACACCCTACAGAAGGGATTTTCAGTATGCATCGCACCCTTTGTGTGCTGCAAGTGAGATGCATTGCGCCCTTATCATGGTGTAGTATGTATGGTCTAGTTTTGACTAGTTCTGAGCAGTTTTTTAGGGAGAACTTCTGGGAAATGATGTAATCAGTTGACCTTGATTCTTTAGGGTATGAAAAAAAACTTTTAGGGGTTTGAGAGCCCTCGGTTTATCGACATATGTGATTGCAGTTGCAGTGCCCAAATATGTCTATAACAGTTTCACCCTAAAGCATGAGGTCGTAAATCTTCTAATGTCAGGTGAAATGCTTTATCATGAGGATCCGAGGTTTTTCAAACTGGAAGGTGACCTATAATAAGATATAATACAATATATTATCTTCATAATATTTTCCTGATCTAGCTGAGGCAGGCATTCCCATGCTCAGCTTTATAAATTCATTTTTATGTACATAGGACAAACAATCCTCTGTGTGGCAGAATGATGATTCTGGTAGAGCCATCATCCCTTAGCTTGGATGATTATCTGTGCATCTATGATGTACATTTGATGTCTTTATTTTCCTAAATATATCGCAGCCTAGATGGATGAAACTAGATCTGGGGTCTTCAAACTCATTCAATCTTTTCCTGAAGTACAAGTTAATCCATGTGAAAAGATGTTTTGATGCCGAACATGGAAAGACACCGCCTGATTACCAGCCAATGATGTAAGCTATTAATAGGCATGAGAGGAATCACCGATAATGATAATGACCCTTAAGGTACTGTAGTACAATTCACGTGGTGTGAATACATGATTCGATGTCAAACACCACACAAAATCGTTTGGTCAAATGCCATTGATGTAAACCTGTTGTTGGAAGTGAGAAACTTGCCATTGAGGCATGCAAGCTTCAAAGCACTGAAAGGGTTGTTCCTAAGTCAACTTCTTGGATAATGACCTAATGTCGACAAGAAGTGACCCATCATAGGAGGTCCTTAATGAATCCCACATCTACGACACGGAAGAGAGCAAATGATTTTGTGGAGGTGAAAATGATCTACTGATACAAGGTTTAGGGTGGTGGTCATGAAAGAATGGAGTGTGAAGGTATTGCAGCAGATGAGGCGTTAGCTAGGTTGGTGAATTCTCTGAGCGACTTCTCTTGAGCATATCGGCAACCTTGGAATGGATTGGTAGGGTTAACCCTAAGATGGATGGTACGGAGGACCAATGGTGATATGACCGATGAACGGAATAACACAACCCGACTCAATCATGGTGATGGAGTGAAAGTGTCATGTTCAAGAGCGACCTACTACCAATGAAGTTCTTCAAGTTTTCTTCCATTTTTCTCTAGTCATTGTTGATCAGTACCTCCTTATTTTTGTCAATCTAGAGGAGGATAACATATGGTTGTTCTATAATTTTTCCTTCAGGCAAACTTGTCGCTATGTTTTAGCGAGCCTAGTGACAGTGAAACTCGCTCTTGTCTGTATGGACAAGTTTGTTGCTATTGTTTTAATGAGTTTAACAACAAAGATAAATCGATCCTTTTCAGTTTTAGAGAGTCTGAAAGGAGACAGGAAGGAAAATTTAGTAGTCCTTTTTTGTAGTATAATCCCTTAAGTCCGAAAAAGTATAAAATAATATGAAAGGGATGACTTTTCTGATCACTTTAACGAGCCAAAAAATACAAGAGCTCGATCTTTTTGTGTAATGATCCCTTAGGTCCAAAAATATTAAAATATAGAGGAGGAATGGCACTTCCAATCACTTTAACGAGCTGGAGAGGCCAATTTCTCGGCAATCTTTTCATATTTTACGAGTCTAAAAAGAGCTTAAAGAAGAATTGTTTTTGAGGAACGAGTGATGTTTTTGGATAACAACTGATTCCAGGTAAGATTTGGAACTTTTCAATCATGACAGTGTAAAGAAGGTGGTTAATAGAATCACTTTTCATAGCTTTTCCTCAAATGGGTAAACAATTAGGTGGAGGTGTATGATTGGCTAGAAAGTGGAGGTGATGGTAAGAGCATGACTAAGGCTCAAACGTTGATAGCAATGCGATCACAAAGGTTATTTACCAAAGGCAGGTTCATTTTTTAATGAGCTCGAACTCTAGGGGAACATATGCTCATTGCTAGGTTTATTTTTTAAAGAGCTTGAACTTCGCGTAAACCCACTCGTGCCAGTCGTATAATAAGGATGTCTCTCATTAGTAGGTTCATTTTTTTGGGAGCTTGCGCCATGCGCAACTTTGCTTCGAGCATTTTGTATGCAAGCTAGGAACAGCCAACTACTGTCCTAAGGGTTAAAGATCTATTGAGGTTAGGTAGGATAGTTTTGTAGAAACATCTCCTTTACTTTGCCGGTTCCATTTGGCCCTTGCAAAGGTGAATGGTTGACCAGACCAATCACCTAACTTAAGCAATTGAAGTTAGTAAAAACTACGGGGTTAGAGTTACGTTGGTCACTTTTCACTTGCGTAAAAAAAATTTGCATGCCCCTAGGTATAAAGAGAAGTAGAGTTTCTAGGTTACCATATTGAATTTTTTGCATTAAAGCAAGATTGTTCCATCTACATAGCAGACAAAACACTCCCTTGGCTCTGTCCATCAAAATAGACAAAGGTGAATGGTGTGAGCTTCCAATCACATAACCTTCGACGAGGGAATCCTTTTCTAGACTGATCCCATTTTCCTAAATGGATGGATGTGTCAGACTAGTCATACATCCTACGAGGAAACCTACCTTATATTTGGGGATTTCCTGCCGAAGCAGACCAGGGCGCATGCCTCCTGGGTTTAGTCACATTCACCGAATCACTTGCACTCATCAGGTGGATGGACTGGAGGTTGATGAGACATTCCTTGTGCAAAAAGACCACTTAGGGATGGCATTTTACTAGTAGTTGTGTTTGAACCAGGGAATGAAAGCTGGTCTATGAGTTGGACCATTCTGCTTTCATACGGGAAACCCATCACCCGAAAGAGTGAGGAAACAATAGCTCCCATGCTGTAAATGTAGTCATGTCCAAGGAGTGGATTGTAATCTAGAGGCCCTTGGACTACCATCACGTTCAGATGAACAATTTTCCTTCTCAAAGTTATAGGAAAATTTGGAAGGATCCCTAATGGTCAACTGGTTCCTCTATTGAAGCCTAACAAATTTCAAATTTTAGGCAGAAATGATGGTGAACCAAGCACTTTCCAAGCAGTTGAGGAAAGGATACTCACAGAATCCCCTTCATCTATGATGGTACCAGCCATGATCATTCTGTAAGCTTGTAGTATGATTCAGAATGGTACATTAGATAGTAGGCGGGGTCTCCCTAGTAGATTCCAATCAAAGGAGATGACAAGATTTCTTGGAGGAGGGCCTGAATAAACGGCCCTATGAATCTCTTGAACTGAGGCACTCCCCTCCTATGGTAGAGGAATGGGTAGATTTCCCCCATGTTCATCAGATTTTGTGTTAACAAAAAGAATTTGAACGATGTCGTTCCCATTCTCTTTGGAGATTGTATCATCTGAAGGTGGACCTTCTGAAGACAAAACTGGATTGACTGCTATCTCAACTTGTTGACTTTGGTCCGGTGTGGACTCAGAGGGTTTATCTTCGATAATAGGAATTTCGACTGACAACAGAGGTGTGTCAATCGAATTTTCAACTAGCGATGGACTTGGCAAGAGTTTCTTGTATCCAGGATGAAGTCGCTACGGTGAAGCAGGACGGTTATACAAGACTCTTTTAGCCTCGTCCAGGAAAGGGCAATAGTGGAGGGCATGATCGCCTTCACACAATCTACAAGGAAACTTAGATCTTCATTTTTTCCCATTGACTTCATTTTCACTAGTTGATGGTGTACTCTCAACATGATCGACAGAGATTGAAGACACTGGATTGTGCAAGTAGGGAGACCAGTCTCTTAAGATCTATGGGATGCAAAGACAATCTCGATGATAGTGGTCTACTTTGAAAATGAGACATGGAGATTTGGGTTTGGATGGTGCAGTGTGTGGATTTTCACTAGATGATGCATGGTTGCCCCCTTTCTTCGTTGGCTTCTTCTTCTTCTTCTCCTTCCCTTTCTTCTTCTTCTCAGTTACTTGGTTTTTAGTGTTACTAGTTTCACCAAGTGAAGAAGAAGAAGGAAAGGGAGAAACAAATGAAGTGGAAGGTGGGGGAGCAACTTCAGTATCATCCGATTGTTGATTTGATTGCTGAGGATTTATGGTGTTTTGAACGACAGAGGTCAAGAAAAACTATACTGGCAGACCAATTGTGAGTCTTGGAAGGGACAATGTAGCCATGTGTGCAGCACCAACGTCTCCTCAAGAGGAGAAAGGACTAGGATTTCCCCCAAGGGGAAATCCTTGATTGGTAGACTTCATTTCTCAACCTAAGACCAATGAGGGAACAATGATGTTATTCCGAATAAAATAAATGTTATGACGCTTTGACACAACTTGCTTTTTCAATTTTTAAGAGTCGAGAAAAAGCTAAATATGACTCTAGTCACCTTTGATTTTTAATGAGCCTGAAGTGAAAAGTGCTCAGATGGACCTTTTCTCTTGAGTCTGAAAAGGAACAAAAGTGACTACTCTAGAAATCTAGACAAAGGGATACCAAACCAATTTCAAAAATGCAATATACACCTTGGTGGTAAATTATAGGGAAATTATTGAGGACTTTACGTACGACAGTCAATCTTCTCGAATGTTGTGTTCAGTGCATTGCGATCGATAGGGTGGCAGACACAGCTTCCTAAGGATAAAGGATATCAGCCTATTGTGGTCTCCCAATATATACTCGACAGTATGTGGGAGCACAAGTCTGTACTAGCACTTGTCGTATCAAAGAGGAGGAATCACACAACCTACAATGAAAATGATAGTTACCAGGCTTTACGACGCCATAATATGTCTCTAGCCTAGACTTATATATGTTGTGCGTTAGGTTCCAAAGCGTTTTTATGTTCATTGAGGTTTATTTTATAGTTGATATTTATTAATAAGTTTGTCTTTCAAGGTTCACCACATGATGTGGATGTACAACTCGTAAATATGCAATCTAAAATGATAAGTAGACATTTATTTTCTTTTAGCAATGAAAATCCTAGCTACTAAGGAAAGGAAAATATGATTCTTTCAACATAGAGCAAATAGCACACACTAAATGCGCTTTTCCTAAATAAATTTTCACATGCAGTCTAAATGCAAATGCACATGCATGTATTTGTTTTTTCAGTTCCCTTAATGTGAGAATGAAAAAAAGAAAACTAAGTACCAATTTGAAATACTTTCCTTCAAAGTGACACTTTAACAATTTCTTTTCAAAAAATGAAAGGAAGACTAAGACGACACTTTCTCTTTCAAAGGGAAAACTATTTTCAATAGTTCAAAGGATTGATAATTCAAATCAAATATAATGGAAAAAGTGTAATTGACTATCTAAAAGAGGAAGACTTTACGACACTCTTTTTCTTGACTGAAAACGACAGTTGCGACACTTTCGAATCAAAAGACAACAGTTCAATTAAGCTATTGTTTGTAAAGGAGGACTGTAAATGATGAAAAATACATAAAAAAACGTTCACAATTCCTTATCAATGGAGGTTGAATAATGTGAAGGAAGAAGGTTTCAACAGTGATATACTGATCATAGACAGGAAAACTACTGAATAGAGATGTAAACAATGAAGAAAAAACCAAAATCTGAAGGCAAAAACAGTCTCATTCAATCATCGCACCTGTCCTTAAGGAAAACAAGGATGCATCTCACCTGCAACACACAAGAGGTGCAATGCATCCATATTTCCAATGAGAGACAGTGCGATGGTCTAGGGACGAGATTGAGCTTGGTTTTCACCCATAGTTTACAGCTAAGTTAAGGGATTTAAGCTGTGCTAATGATATAAAATAAACACAAAGTCTAGGGGCTGATCTAATAAGGTTATTGAGCTACCACCAGGGAACTTTGGATGTTTGCAAGTTAGATGTGCAGTTCATAAACCAACCTAGAGATTGACTGAAACAACGTTATTCTACTTTGCAGTTTCATAGAAAAAGCAGTTCAAAGGCTAGCTAGCTTAAATTCAGGCTCCGTCTGTAGTTTATAAAGCAAACAACAGTAACAAATAAACAAACTATTCGCTCCCTAGTAGAGTTTCCGTTTTGTTTTTGGGAAAAATAGTGTCCATTCAGAACTACTAGTTCCACTAAGATGGGTAGCTATCTTAGAAATAAAAAATTCAAAGTAACTTGTGTTTTCCTTTATGAGAGATAGATGAGAGTGAAGTAGAGAGTACCAACCTCAGTCTTTCGCTTGGCTCCTTGCTTGTTTCCTCTCTCATTTGATAGAACTTCGCCACTCCTTTCTCAATTGTCCCACTTCAAAGAAGACATGTAGAGTCAAAGCAACAAAATACCATCAAAGCATAGAGATCTATAACCATAAACAATGTAGAATCAGATGTACATTAACCATACAAATGAATACACAAATACAAGATTCAGAAATATACAAGTATATGGAGGAAAACTCAAATAGATTTATTGATAGAGGTAGTAGAAGAGAGGATTACAACCCAGCTGTCTGATCCAGTGCCATCCTCCCAACATGAAATCCCTCTTGACCTCATGAAAAGCTAGATCACCCAACAATACAATGTCTCAAAGAGAAACCAACATCACTTCCTTACAAATTACAAAATCTAGCCTTTGGATCTCTAGGATGAGGGATCCATATATATATGTTTGTAGGGGAGTGAGTCAGCTTCTGGGATTTTGATTAGTGTCGTTTCACTGATAGTTCTTGGTTCCAATTGGATATTTCATGATCTCTTACTCATCCCTGGGCGAATTCAGAGAGGCAAGTGTCATATGAGAAGTTTCTAGAAGATTCTTTGAGTTTCCACGTAGCAAACAGCCTCTGCCATTTTTCTACTCACACTTATTGCACCATATAGAAGGGATTTTCAGTATGCATCACACCCTTTTTGTGCTACAGGTGAAATGCATTGCACCCTTAGCATGGAGCAGTCTGTATGGTCTAGTTTTGACTAGTTCTGAGCAGTTTTTTAGGGAAAACTTCTGGGAAAAGATGTAATCAATTGACCTTGATCCTTTAGGGTATGAAACAACACTTTTAGGGGTTTGAGAGCCCTTGTTTTATCGACATATGTGATTGGAGTTTCAATGCCCAAATATTACTATAACAATAAGAAATCACTTTTCCCCAACATTTTGGAGTCGTTGCCAGGAAAATGTGCACAGGAACTAACTTCCAGTTTAGAGTGTATTTTATTTTTTGTTGCTTTTACTAACCATTTATGGACAAAAGATCTAGAATGCAACGCAAAGACTACATTGAGGAATGGTATCAGGAAGCGGTTATGCCACAATATTCATCAATTCTTAAAGAGATCCTTGCGACACATATAAAGGTTAAATGATTTCTCATATCCTCACGCACAATCAGGTACATTTCACAAATTTGGATATGAACATTTTTGAAAGTTTAATCTGTAAATGGCTCCATTGGAAACATTCATATACTTAAAAATTAAAAAAAAAAAAAATCAAGTAGGATAAACTAGGAAATAAAATCAAGCTTCATTGCATTTTTTAGAGTTCTTGATTGCATTTTTTTAAGTTTCTAGACTTTAAAATCTTCTAGAAGTTTATTTATTTTCTTTCATTTCTTCATTAACCTCACAAAAATATTTTCAATAAAAAAAATCATGTTTTGATAATAAAAAAATCATGTTGGATTTTGAATTAAAAAAATAAAAATAAAAACACAATTTTTTTTTCATGTTTTTAAAATGTGGTTTTTTTTTTTTTAAGAAACTGACAATCTAGGTTCTCATGCGACCTGCAAGGATAAAATATTTTGTAATTAGGTTGGAATCCAAAGTATCATTTATCGGTTGGTTTTTCTAATTTTGTGGTATTGTCATTCACTTGACTTCGAATTCAGGGGAACTGTGCAAGGACAACATTGCACTCTACAAACCAATTTCTTTGCAAATGGAATTAGGAATAAAGAGAAAAGAATTAATTTCTGGTTTGATTCCAGGGTTGCTTTTCATAACCATTCAATTCTTTGGAACCAGAATTCGAATTGAACCACAAACAAATTGTGTATTTGATTTTTTGCCCATAAAAATGCTTTGTTTTATCTACTATTTTCACGCCTGTAATCAAATCCAATGCATAGGGAGGCTGAAAGATCATTTAAACTAATTGAAGAGGTAGCACACAACAGAAAAAAATCATGGCAGAAGCAGTCTACACACAGTTAGAAAGAAGTTGTGGTTGATCATAAAATCTCTGCAAGAATTTCTTAGGACGATCATGAACGAGTAGGCATAACCAAAAACAAACTTGAAAATAAAAAAATTCAACCACAACAATCGATTTTTATTGCTAGAGCATCATAGAAAACGTAACTATTTTGATGCATTATTTTAAAAGCATTTTCTAAGCAAAAAAAGTAAATTTTCGGAAAAATAAAACATGGTTTTTTCTCAAAAGTGGCCGAATTAAATAACCCAAAAATGGCTTCCTCAATTTCACAATCGTTTGAGAGAAATATGAGATTCTCCGGGACAGGAAAAATGATTTCTATTTAATACACGGTGAACTATTTAAACACGGCACGTTGGAGAGGGAAGAATGCAAATTAAAAATAAACTCTATTGGCTTGAATTTCCTTGTCAGTTAAAATAAATTTGATGATGGAAACTCCTTGGTGTTGTTCATTGTATTTTGAACTCCCGCAAATATCTCAAGCAGTCCCTTCTCTATTGTTGAAGATTTAGCTATTACCCCTTCAGCAATGTCGTCTTTGGAGGTGCTACAATCATGTCCAGCACAACGTAAATTGCTATTGTCGGCCATAGGAGCTATTGATATTCAGGACTTGAACCTCATAATCTTCGATTTAGAAAATAATACACCTCGCTTACCTCATCAAATGGATTTCCAGATTCTAGTGTTAGTAAAAAACAAACCTTGCTTTAGGACTGTGATTGATGAGGGAGCTTCAACGTGTATTATGTCGATCCAGTGTTGGAGATCGCTTGGTTCTCCTACATTCAATCAATCCCTGATGATTCTAAAGGCTTTTGATGGCCGTGGGTTCCATCCTTTTGGCATTCTATGGGATTTACCTATAGGGGTTGAAGGCAAAGCTGTTAATCTAGATGTGGAAGTGGTTGATGCCCCTCTAGATTACAACCTTCTCTTGGGTCGTAGTTTGTCTTACGCTATGACTGCTATTGTTTCATTAGTATTTCGGCTTATAAAGTTTCCTCATAATGGAAAGATCATAACTATAGACCAACTAACTTACTATTCATCCGACCCAGCCTCCTCCGAAAGTATCCAGCATGTCGGCAAAACAACTATCCCTTATAAGGATGTTCGGGTAGGATTGGTTAAAGATTCTAGTTTACTAGGAACTTTTTCCTTTCCTCCTCCTAACGTATCGCCTTCTACTGCAACCATTCATATGATTTCATCAGACACTATTGTTTATGATGATCCTTGGATCATACCTTCCGAATCTGAGATGGATTCATTTGGTGATGCTATGCCTTTGAGTCCCTATGAAATTGTATATCAGGCTATACAGTCGTCTTCTGACCCTTCTTCAACCGAAATTGATCTAATGAATGTGGTCCATGAAGAATCGCTTTCAACATCAAACTCAGATTCAACAAATTTTTCTGAACTTGTTCATACTGATGATCAGATTCGTGAAATTTTGTCTATTGATGACTTACCATGGGAAGATCTTCATCATAGATCTTCGTTCTTACCTGAGATTGATCATTTTGAAAATTATTTTTCATCTATTTTTACTACTAATTATGTCAAGGAACCACAGAATCCATTGCAAAATCCTGATTTTGAGTTAAATTTGGGAAATATTTCTCGAACAGTTCCTATTGACATTTCAATTAAACCTGGAATTGTTGAAAACATTCGTATAGGTGCCTCTTGTACGAAAAATGAACTCCAAACTTATAAGGCCCTATTTTAAGAATTTTGCGATGTGTTTGCCTGGTCATATGAAGAAATGCCAGGAATTGATCCAGCAATTGTTTTTCATGAAATCAAAACTTACCCGAATGCTAAACCTGTCTGGCAACGTTTGCGTCAGATCCATCCGTGAAAAGCTGCTGCTATTAAAGCAGAAATTGAGAAATTACTTAAAGTAGGTTTCATTTAACCAATTCCCTTAATGGATTGGTTATCAAATATTGTTTTTGTTAACAAAAAGCAAGGAATGATAATAATATGTATCGATTATAGGGATATTAATCGATCTTGTCCCAAAGACAATTATCCAACTCCCTATATCGATCAAATCATTGACGATTGTGCCGGTAGTGAAATTTTTTCCTTTATGGATAGTTTTTTGGGTTACAATCAAATTAACATTCTACCTACTGATAAACCAAAAACGACTTTCATTTGTCCATGGGGGACATTTTCTTATTGAAAATTACCTTTTGGACTGAAGAACACTAGAGCAAATTTTCAAAGAACTATGTCTTACGCGTTTCATGACATCAAACACATTGTGCAACCTTATCTCGATGATTTACCTGCTCATTCATTACATAGAGCCGATCATCTCACTCATTTACGAGCAATGTTTATGAGATGTAGGTATTATCAAATTAGATTGAATCCACACAAATTTGTTTTCTGTATAGAAACGGGTCATTTACTGGGATTTGTTGTTTCAAAAGCCAGCATTCGTGTCGAACCCTCAAAGGTTGAATCTATTGTCAAATTGCCTCCTCCTTCGACTCTTCGCCAACTTCAAAGTTTGCAAGTGAAAGCAAACTTTTTACGTTGATTCATTCCTAACTACGCTGAGATAACAAAGGGTTTTACCAGGTTGTTGAAAAAGAATACTCCATTCTTTTGGGATGAGATAGCTGATAAATCTTTTGATGCACTTAAACATGCTTGACCCATGCATCGTTATTACATCCTCCCAACTACAACCAAGATTACTTCTTGTGTCTCACCGCCTCTCATTCCACCATCAGGATGGTGTTAGTTCAGAAAGATGAATTCGGTAGTGAACATGTGATTTACTACCTTAGTCGAACTTTGAATCTGACTGAGTTAAAATATTCGCATATGGAGAAATTGGCCTTGGTAGCTGTTTAAGTTGTCCAAAGATTTCGTCATTACATCTTACTACGCAAAACTACCGTAATTTATGACTGTAACCCTATGATCTACATTTTGACCAAACAATTGCTAGGGGGCAAGTATTCCAAATGGATTGTTATCCTGCAGGAATTTGACTTGGAATTTGAAAAATCTAAGCCAAAGAAATCTTTAGTTTTTTCGGAGTTGATGTGTGACTTCCCGTGTGCTAATACTAAAACTGTGGTGGAAGAGCCCATTGCAGACAAATCCTTGTTTCTTATCAATACTCTTGATCCATGGTATGGAGATATCATTATTTATCTCCAAACCCAATCTTTTTGGCCTGAGATTTCACGATCTCTGTGATGGAAAATACATTTCCAATCCTGACAATATAAGATCATTGGAGATACACCCTATCATCATGGGGCGGACTCTATTTTCTGACATTGTTTAACACATGAAGAAGCTGAAAAGGTTTTAAATGACTGTCACTCTGGATCGTGTGGCGGTCATATGTCTGGGTATGCCACAGCCCAAAAGATATTGCGCACTGGATATTTCTGGCTGTCTTTATTTAAAGATTGTATTTACGCAGTCCGAAAATGCCACAATTATCAAATTTTTGATCGAAATATGCGTTCTCCACCTGCTCCTCTCCACCCTATAATTGTCGTCAGTCCTTTTGCAAAGTGGGGTATCGACTTTATTACATGTAACCCTCACTCGGCCGGGGGGCATGCGTATATCATCCTTGGGGTAGATTATTTTACCAACTGGGCCGAGGCGATGCCTACATTTTTGGCAGATGGCAAAATTGCTGTAATTTTCATTTTCAATCATATAATTGCTAGATTCGGTGTTCCACAAGTGATTATCACTAATCATGGGCGTCATTTCCAAAACATCATGATGACTGAACTAACAGATCAACTTGGCCTACATCACGATAGTTCTACTCCATATTACCCACATGCTAATTGTCAGGGCTTCGGGTGATGGTGCGACGGGCGCCGAGCACAGGCGCATGATGGGCGCGCACGATAGCCAATATTGCGACGAGCTACGATGGAACGCGACACAATTGCGACGAGCTACGGTAGGACTTGCGACGAAACCTGCGACGTTAGTAAAACTCAGGAAAATTGGCTAAGTGTTATCACACGTGAACGCATATGTTATGAGAGCATGCAAGGAGTTTATATGCATGGAACGATGGGCAACAAAATATACCAAGCTGACACACATAAAATATGACGTGAGGGCTTCATGGCATTATTTTACATGTCGGCCCAAAGTTATGTGCTAAGGTATGAAGCGTATATATGAGAGGTGGCTGCACCTCATTTCATCATCGAATCATTCGCACTTCTAAATCAGCGAAAGGGGTAAAAAGGCTGCACAGGGGTAAAAGGGGAATACACATGTCTTATGTGTAGTTCCTCCCTTGTGTGGAGATGGAATTTTGACCCGGGTTGAGAGGTGGAGATTGGACAGACAATTGTGTGCAGGATTTGGCAAGGTGAATTAGGAGGCTTGGGTGAGTGTTTCACTTTGTGCAAAGGTGCACATAATTTGTAAGAAGGCTCTTTTATGCCTTGATGTAAAATATTCTAAGTGTTGGTTGAAGTTTGTCAAGCATCACTTGCATTTGTACAATTGAAGTAAAGCAGTTATAATATATATTGTTGGGCAGACTTTCTGGGAGTTGCCCCTCCCTTTGTACTCGTTTATTGTTGATGTTCTCAGTTTATTGTACATGGTTAATGATTGAGAGTGATCATGTTTAAAGTATAAAGGATAACTCTTTACTTGGTTGCAAGAGAACATAAGTTAAAATAACTTTATGTTGGAGTAGGCGTAGTCCATAAACGTTAGTATTGTTAAAAAGAAAGCGTTTGGTGGTGTCGCACCTCGCTACAAGCGGTTGAAAGATCACCGCAGGTGTAGGGGCGTGACACTAATGGTCTGGTTGAAGCCATCAACAAAGCTCTAGTCATTATGATCCGATGAATCATTGGGATTCATAGGTCGAATTGGCATAACATGTTATTTTCAGCGCTTTGGGTGTATCGAACCTCAGTAAAAACATCAACTGGTTTCACTCCTTTCCAACTAGTTTATGGTTTGGAAGTTATGTTACCTATTGAATGCAAAATCGCGTCATTGCAAATAGCCATACAGTTACTCCTAGCCACTTCTGAAGAGGAGAAATGTTTGTTGTACTTGGCTCAGCTAAATGAGAATCGACATGATGATGCACTAGCAATCGAAACTCATGCCAAACGAATTAAAGCTTAGTATGATCGAAATGTTACGCCTTGTAATTTTTCGGAAGGACACCTAGTCTTACTATACGATCAAGAAAATTATAAGCTAGGGGCTGGAAAATTCGTACCTATGTAGCATGGTCCTTATGTTGTTAAGCGAAAGCTGGCAAAAGGGGCCTATGAATTGGTAGATTTTGACGGTGTCTCTTTAGGTAAACCCAGAAATGGTCTTTATCTGAAGAGATATTATGCTTAAATCTGGGTGTGGAGATTTTAGTTAGATTAGTTTCTTTCTAGTTGATTTTTTTTAGATTAGCAAAGTGTGCTTAGTTTAGAGAGTGTTTTTGTCATTATTCCTGCTTATCTTGATTTTACTCTTGATATTGCAGATGTCGATGTCTCTTCAAACGTACATTGGTTTCGCTGATGGTGCTTGTCGTAATACATGGACCATTTCTTCTGCAGCTTGGTTTATCTATTCACCCTCTGATGAGTTGGTATCTATGCATGGGGTAAGACTCGGTCAAATAGCGAACAACATTGCAGGGTATAGTGCAGTGATTGAATTATTATCTGAATCCATCTCATTTGGGATTTAGAGTTTGATTGTGAGGTTGGATTCTGAACTCGTTGTGTTGCAACTTAATAGAGTTTATGCCATTAGAAATCCAGTGTTATTAAGATTATTTTTGAGAGTTCATCTCTTGGAACGTAAATTTTACTATGTTGAATATCAACATATTCCAAGATATTTAAATACATTAGTAGATGCAATTGCTTCTCGAATGTTAGGTAGACATTTGCAATAATCAAACAATAAATTTAAAAACATTCCATAACATGTTTTACAAGATAACTAGTAATAGTAATATAGCATAGCATAGAAGTGTGTCAAATATACGTCGTCTTCAATCATAGGTTGAAAAACACCTTATGATCAGCAAAAATGATAATACAAAAAGCAAAAATGTCATATGAGTCTACAACAGGCGATCATCATATCACTGGTGATGATAACGATATGAAACCACTGCTCAGGCCACCCTACAAAGGAACCTCCTGAAAGGTCCTGGGACCCCAATCACATAGCGCTGTAACCTAAGAGGAATGTCATCTATGATAGTCTCGGAATGTCTGTTGTCAAATTCTCTAGATGATTTTTGAATTCGGCCAGGGTCTCTGTAGATTCGTCCCATGGGGTTGGTACTGCTGCAGCTGGGTGTTTCTTCTCATAGGGTGGGAGAGTGGTTGGTCGCCATGGACCCACATATACATTCGAAACTTTTTACTATCAGTTTTGGATGATTTAAAAACAGAAAAAATAAAAATTAGAAAATATTGAGAATGATTTTACCTGAGTCATCCCATTACTCTCCTGGTGGAAGAGCCATGTCTGGGTCACCATGATAATCCATCCCAGCATAAGGAAAATCCTGAATCATGAAAACCTGGTTATCCAACCAATTTAAATACTCAGCAGGAAATCGAGCAACCTTTGAACCCTCATCAGGATGATGGGCCATAACTGCAACCTAATGCATCAGTTTGGGCTCTCGGGGAAGTCCAGATCCAACGAAAATATGTTGTGGGACCAACATCAGGACCCTCTTGAGACCAAATCTCACAACTAAGAAACCATATCCAATTTTTTTTAGCTGTCTGCTCTTTGCTCTAGTCAGTTGACCTTTTACATTAGCCAACACAGCTTCGCACTAGTTGAAGATGATGCCTTGATAGCAGTCTACTGCCATTCACATTTGGGATCCAGTGGCTACATGTAGTGCTGCACTTCCGCAGAGTCTGGTGACAGTAAAGGAAATCACTTTGAGTTCAAGATGGGAGATGGTTTTGATATCAATCCCTTTTTCCTTTGTTTGGTCATCACAAAACTCTAGCTGGAGACTATCGACAGACTGGCCACCTGGCCTAGTCCCGAATAGAGTCAATTGTTCACCTCTCTTGGGAAACCAGTTAAGAAGTAAATATCCTCTGGCTCCATTTCGAGCTGGTGGCCACCAATAATGAAACACTGGTCCTGTATATTCCATCTATCCACTAGCCACTGCAAAAAGTCCACTTGGGCCCTCATGCCAGGTATGGCCAAGAATTTAAATAACCCGTATGCCTTCAATGCATCTATTGAAGGGTGATGATTAATTGTAGCAAGGTCCACATCTTCGTGCTCCCATTCCCGCCAACTAAGCATAGTGTATATCCTACGTTGAAAGAAAAGGCGGATTAGAACATTTTAATTCAAAGTTTTTGGGCAGAAATTTGAAAAATTGAAGTTGTAAAACCTATGTCACGGTGTCCGCACTCTCTAGTTACGGATAGTGCGTAGGTTTGCACTCTGCCTAAATAGCAAGTGCGGGCCCCTGGCTCATTCCTTTGATGGAAAGGGTCGGGGTTCGCAGGTTTCGCATGTTGTGCTTGCGGACCCCCGCGAGCAGTCTTTAAAACTAAATTTTGCATAAAAATCAAAATAGAAACCTAAAAGCAAAATTCAAACGATTGAAATGCAAGATTAAAGTGATGTGGATTACCTGGAGGTGACGGTTTTCGATTCCAACAGATGGATTTTCCACAATATTCACGGGAAGTTTCTTACCCAAAAGCTCTCTTTTCTCACTCTGAAGTCAAACAGTAAAAATGAATTTACAAAAGCCATTTTTATAAGCTCTTTTGAATAAATGAATTTTTAATTTGTTTATTTTTTACTTTAAAAAGGTAATTTTTTGATGCATTTTTATTTGTTTTAAACAGGTATGAGTAATGTTTGATTTTTGTGCAGAATATCAGATTTTTCAGGCAAAATTGATCCTTTTCAACAAAAAACATTAGAGTCATCTTTAAGCTCTTTTCTAACTCCTAAAATATCAAAATATTGCCGAGTTTTTCTCTTTCAGCTCGTTAAAATGAAATTAAAAAGACGGTCCACTTACAGCTCTTTTCTGACCGTATAAACATGAAAATATTGCCAGATTTTTGTCGTTTCAAATTTGATATTGGTTATAAAACGACGTGTCGTTGATTGCTTTTTTACTTTTTCGGATCAGAGACACTAATTATGAAAAGTACTCCTTGATCGTAATGGTCAAGTGATTCTCTCAAGTATTATTTTATACTTTTTCGAGCTTGGGAGGCACAAATTTACGAAAAAGGATAACCATGGAGTTTTCTTAAGTTCTTCTTCTGACTCCCTAAAATTGAAAAACGCCGAGTTTCTCCTATACTGGACTCGTTAAAATTTAACAGTAAAGGACCTGTTTAATTACAAATAGGAACGGACCACTCCTTCTTAAGGTTCAAATTTTAAACTAAGTTGGACTCATCCAAAGGATGAGCTTATAATCAAGCAAGCTTGTAAAAAATAAAGAGGTACTTGCCAGAAATGGTGGGGGAAAAGAGATAAAAATGAACTTGTTTGTTATACTTTGTGTTTCAGAAAAGCATTCAACCACTCTTGAACACGACAATTTTTGTTCACTTAGGTTTGGAAATCCTTTGCCTAACAGTTAATCAAACCATATTGAAAGTCTTCAGCCGATTTCTGGGTATTAGCTTTGGGTCAATTGTCACCAAACAATCTGCAGTGTCATTATGTGTTCAAGAGGTCAGTGCAAATAAACCATTCATATGCAAAATATCTGTCATCCATATTGACCATCCTTGAGTCAATCCTTACAAACATATTTCTTCAAACTTGATCTATGATTTCGTGTTGTGGACTTGCCTACGATGGATCACTTTCTATCGACTACAGCTCATTATCTAGAAGGATGATCTAGAAATCGTCACTACCTTGGAATCTGTATGCCTCAATGGCAGGTTTCTCACCTTCGACGATAGGTTGCATCATTTACCTTCGATCAAAGGATTCCGTGACATGTTCGTCATCAACTCATCTATTCACATTTCATGGAATGTACTGAGTACTTTGAGAGCCATTGACATTACTGGTGGTTTCTCTCACACTTGTTAAGAGTTTACATCATTGACTGGTAATCAAGTGGTTTATACCGTGTTTGACTTCGACACATTCATTCACATGGATACATCGTAGTAGTTCGGGAAGCATAAATCAAGACTCTGGATCTAGTTTCCACCATCTAGGCTGTGAAGAATTGTGTTATTCATTATACAGTGGACTATTCATAAACAGATGGTTGCGCCCATACTGTGTCTACATCTGTCTATACTTGTGATGTATTACAAGATCATTCCTATATCATAGCAGTTTAGTCAATTTTGATCTGAGTATGGGAATGCCTACCTTAGCGATGATATGATCACATATATATATTTTGCATTGAATGTTTTTATAGGTTCCAACCAGGCTTTCCACAGGATGATCCACGAAATGATAAAGTATTTCACTCTTCTTAGATGACAAATACTATCTATTACAAACTTCTCACTTTAGGGGGTGATCTGTTGCACAAAGTATTTTCACCATGACATTATTCAATCAGTGTGAGTCTATTACCACTCATACTTTCCACCTATGCAAGTCTTAAACCTCAGCTCTTCATGTCAAGCCTTGAAAAATGAGAGAAAGTCCTTTAAAAATCTCTAAAACTCTAGTTCTGCACTTTCTCTTAGCATTACCTGCGGTCCTGCACCCCATGGTCATGTCCCCTGTGGACCTGCCCGCTCTGTTTTTGTGAAAAGCATGTGGACCCCTGTAAAAGTCAAAAAGGCGCAAGTACATTCTTAAAAACTCACTTTGGGTTATTTTTGGAAGCTTCCAGAGGGAACCTTGAGGTGGCAAGTTCACTCCTTTCATGTTAAATCATCCCATAACTAAAGGAGCTAACCCCTTGACATGAGGAGCTTATCTCTTTTAAGGAGGACTATATCCCTTCATAGGTGGACCTGGTAACTTCCTTCCTCTGCACTATAAAATGAGGCATTGGGCTGGTTACTAAGGAGGTTGAAAGCTGAATGTTTTTGAGGGTAAATGTTGTTGGAATTTAGACTTCCTATTTGAGCGTGAGAGGAGAGATTACATACCTTTTGACCTCATTGGGAAGAGTGTGAAGCTTGTCAAATTAGAGGATATTCTTGCTTGGACCCTGGGGGGAGCTTGTACAACATCAAGGCACCAAGTTTGTAAATTTCTTCTTTGTTTAAAATTAATACAATCAAGTTTATTTTTCTCAGTAAGATGTCTCTTATGGTTTATTTCATGGATTCCTTGATCACAGATGATGAATATGATTTATTATATTGGCTATGCAGGTGTTATTTGATGTGTGCTTGTTTGTGTTTGTAGGTTCTTAAAAGGAATCTCATTTGGATGGTTGAAGTGTGGCTTCCACAAACTAGTGTTGGACTTAAGGTAGGGTCTAAAAAACCTCTTGGTTTTTATTTATAAATCACAATATTTAGAGAAAGGTATATTTTCTTGTTCTGCTTGTCGCTAGATATCAGTTGATACTAGGGAGATTGGCCTTGTCTGCAAGAATGATTTATCCGACCGAAATTTGCCCTGTTCAGCTCCTGATAGTCTACACAAATACACTACTTCCCATTTTTCTTAGGGACGACCACCAATGGAGAGACCCATTTACTGTTTGAGATAGGATAATTAAAATTTACATCCATTAGCTTCTACAATTCCTCTTTCATGATATCCTTGAGGTGTGGGTTCAACCTCCACTGAGGCTACCAGATGGGTCAAGCATCCTTCTCTGTATAGATGTGGTGTGTACATAGCTATGAGTCTATCCCTTTCATATCAGGATAATCCCAAGCAAAATCCCCTTTATTTTTCTATAAGAGTTGGATAAGCTTCTGCTACTTTTCGCTATCAAGATTGTCATTGATGTTTAGAACTTTTCCTAGCTCGATATCAATGGATTTGTTGTTATGAACAATAGTCATCTGAATATGCTGGTCGTCTGTATCCTTTAGGGGATCTTCTATGGCTTCATTATCAAGGATTTCTTTCAACATTTGACACTGCACATTACTCAGATTCGGTGGCTGATTTATAAAATTATTGATAACATCATCTTCATGTTTAGATAATCTTCGGCAAAATCACATAATAAATCGTTTGTCGACGCGTTTCGAACCAACCAGTGTGGTTCATCGTCAGGACAAGTTGAAGAACCAATCTGGATTAGCTTGATTAAATAGAGGTGCAGAGACTCCAACGGTTATAATGCCAACGACTATTTTTGACCAATCACCCTAGTCAAATTCAAAAATAAAAAGAATATATATATATATATATATATATATATATATATATATATATATATATATATATATATATATATATATATATATATATATATATATATATATATATATATATATATATATATATATATATATATATATATATATATATATTCCTAGAAAAGGTAAGTAAAGGCATTTCACTTGTTTATTTATAAATAAATAAATCTAATACTAAATATTAAGAAAATTCATATTTTAGTTATAAAGGTCATTATATCTCGTATAAAGTACATATTTATATTAGTAATCATCCCAATATTGTTTAAATACAACTAAAAGGTGATAAATCATTATTATTTAGGTAATGCGTAATAATTATTAAAGGTTCATTGGTAAGTTAGATCTTTAAATTATATTATTCTTATCTATTATTTTAATATAATGGTCTTTAAAATAAATAAGTAATGAATGTTTAATAATAAACTATATCTACTTAATAATCCATAATTCCAAACAAATTGTTAAATTATTACTTATTCCTAGGAATTAGTTCCATTAGGTACATAGAATAACTAATTATCCTTATGGTTAAATAATTAATAATAATTTAATATTTCAAGTTTAACTAAGACGTTATTTAATTACTTATAAGGTAATGTTTATTAAAAATGGTATTTATTGGTATATCCTAACTAATCCTTAATGGTAAATTTTATATTCAATGATAATCCGTATTAATTTATTTATTCCAATAAAAATATATTAAGGTTAATTATGTCAAAATAAAAAGGTTTTATTAGACAAAAGGTCAACTCAATACTAAGGATATAATAGAATTAATAATGGGATCAAATCTAAAAGTAAAATGCCTACCTAATTCATAACTTAAAAAGGACTTAAACACTTCATAAATCAGCCAAAAGAAGAATAAGAGGCGGGGGAAAAAACAGAAACCTAAGACCTACCCCAAAGGGGAATGAGGAACCTAGGAAGACAAGGCTGGGACCCAGCAACGGCTAATCTTCCAGCCATCATCCCTATTAAGATTCTCCGGCCTTTTCTCAATTTCCAGGGCCTCTCTAAATTTGCGATGGTGAAAATGCGCAATTTTGGCAATGACTCGAGCCTCCTCTATACAAACATGATGCATAGTCTTCCCCGCATGCTCAGCCAAGGCCGAGGACTTGGTCCTCCCATGCCTTAAGTCAGCTGAATGCTCGCTAATTCGCTGTTTGATAGAACGACCAGTCTCACCAATATAAGGGGTCCCACAGGAACAGGGAATGACATAGACACCCTTCAGTCTGATCTTTAAATTCTAGTGAATACGCTACTATGAGTGGTGAATGGATGCTCTCTTCCAGGTACGCTGGTGGCCGTTTACATATTTTTACAATGGACAAACTTGGTCTGATAGGAGGATATAACACCAGATTTTTTACAGCATCCCCCTTTGTAATATTCATGTTGCCTTATCGGCAGTGAACATATGTAGTTGTTGCCAGCCAAGGTCAGCCAAAAGTCAAAGGATTCCCGTCCAACCTACTCCTTGGGTTTATAACAAGGAAATCTGTTGTATATTCCCATCAGTCAACAAAAGCTATGATGTCTTGTAAAGTCCCTTCTAGTTTTATCACAAATCGGTCAGCAAGTTGTAATAAAGTGGTGGTTGGTTCCAGGGTTGTAATACCAAGTGCTTGACATGTTCTTGTTGTTAATATGTTAATGGATGCTCCTAGATCAAGTAGTGTATTGGGAAAAAAGCGACCATATATCTGAACTGTTACTATGGGATTTCCAGGATCTTCGTACTTTATTGAAGTTTCCTCTCACAAGAGTAAATCGAATAAGGTTCCTACAACATTGGTAGTGGGTGAGGTTTTTACCTTCCTCACAATATTCCTTACAAACAATTATTTGATTATTTTGGCATACGTGGGAATGTCTTGAATGGCCTGGAGGAGAGGGATCTTAATACACAAATTTTTTAGTTCCCCTACAATATCGAAATCAGGTTAGGTGATCGGTTTTAGTATCGTTAGTCTTTCGGGTAATGGAGGAGAAGTGACTAAAAGTTTTTCAAGGTCATCATGCTGATCCATCCCTTAACCTTGACTTGGTTTAGTATTATTTACAGGTGGTGGAATATGTATAGGTGGAGTTACATTTTCAATTGAAGGCTAGTCCCTGTTTTCCTCAAGGGTGATGAAACCTCATGACCTCAATATGAACTCATTACATTCTTTCTTCTCAATATCATACTTTGGGTTTCCAATAATCTGTACCAACTGGATTGGTCTATTATTAGGATTCAGGTTCGGCTAAGTTGGTAACTGCAGTCGTAGAAGAGGATGAGAATTTTGTTGTAATGTATAAGGAGCTAACAATGCGGGTTGAGGCTGAGGGTCTATCCCCATAGATACATTAGATATCCCAAGAGGTCACTGCCAATTTTTATACTAGTTCGTATTTTGAGAGGTGGAGGCAGGCAACTGGAGGGATTTCCTTGCCAAACAACAAAAAAAGGAGAATTCAGCCAGCCATTTCCTAGAAAGGATTGTGCTGGCTAGGATATCATAAGGAATGGTGGGCTCTGCCAATTTGGGTAGGTATATTGGCCTTTGCCAGGCTACCCCAAGGTTCTGTTATTGATTAAGTTGCGAGGAAGGAAAGAATTGTGGTGCATCTTGTGACATACCTATAGGTTTAGCTTGCCATTGTCGACATTGGTTCATAAGATATACCGGTTCTATTTCTTCCTTTGCTTCTTTGAATACAGCTTTCAACTTGGGTAATGATGGACATTTTTCAGTGTCATGATCTTTAGTATAGATGATGCACGTCTGAACCATGTCTAATGGGCATTCGCCTTGGCTATGCTTCTTTCAACAACGTGGGAAGAAGATGGCTAAATTTTTTTCTGCTAAAGGTTGTTTTTGTTTAGCCTATAGGGTGTCCAACTATGTTGTAAGAGTACCCAGGATGTCCATTTTAAATTCTTTTAGGAGGTTTCTGATCTCCATCCATGTTATGCCTCCACTATTTGGTTTGCTTCCTCTACTCATTGGATCTTAGCTTCCTACTCCTGTGCGTGTGATTCCTCGCGAACAATTGATACTCAAACGAATAATTTCATCATAATCTTCCTGATAAATATCTTCTTTTTCCATTAAGTTTAGAGTCTCTACACGTTCCTCTTTCATTCCTTTAATTAAGATAGCTCTTAAGACTTCTTTTGGTACGGAAGTATGTGGAGACCGCTACAAATTATAATTAAATTGTTTTACATATTCTTCTAGTGTTTCATTATCTTTTTGCAGTCATCTTAAAAATCTCATCTTTCAGTTCCCTAGTTTTACAAAAGTCCTTGTATCTTTTGAGGAAGGAGGTTTTCATTTCATCCCAAGAATTGATGGTCTGCCCACCTAGACCCATAAACCATCTTAGAGCTACCCCTTTCAGAGTGGAAGTGAATAGTTTTAGCTTTTTGGGGTCAGTGGTATAGTCATACCCTCTATAGAGGACATCAAACTAAAATAGGAAAGCATCAGGATCCTTTGTGATCATCCCATGGAAATTTGGGATGCTCTACAAAGGAATAGCCTTCATAGGAGCATTAGCCACTTGGTCGACTATGGGGTGCTCTAATGTCGAGGTTTGACCTTGGGGTGGATGATCTGCCATTTGGTTAAAGATGTGCCAATAATATTCGGCGACTTCAAGGGGTGCTTCTAGAGTAAGCAGAGAGTTAGCAACCCAAGCTAGCTTTGCAACACTACCTAGGTTTGGGATTTCAGGAGATCTTTGTTCAGACAGTTGTGGTTGTGCTTTAGTAGCCCCACTAGTTTCTCCTTTTCCTTCTCTTAAGTTACAAGATGTTCCCTCTTGTAGAGGATTAGAGTGTAAACTTAATGTAGCTTGAAAACTCTATTACGATCCTCCTACTTGGCTTTGAATCTTAGCATAAGCTGCAAATGGTGAGCTTGCTTCTTGAGGGATAACAATAGAAATTTTTCCAGGTATACCTTAGAATCCTACTGACGCTTGAGACTCTTCTCTTCTAACGATTTCGTCTATAAAGGTCATTCTCCCAAGGTTCACCGATCCTTTGGGTTTTGTGGGTTTTGGTGGAGGATTCTTCTCTTTTTCTATTTTTCTATTCCTAGTCATTCATAAAAACAAATTCTTATTTAACCTCTAAGGTTTTGCTATAAATCAGGTAGGTAAGAAAGCACTTTACTTGTTAGGTACGCATGTTCCTACATTCCATTTTTAAAACCCAATGTTTTCACAACAAAAATAAAAGCAATCACTTCAAACACTCATACTTCCACAAAAGCTTCTTCAAACCATAAATCTGTGTCAAACACCAGTTCTAATAATCCCTCGAAGAATTCATCCAGTCCTAGTAAAACCTCTGAGGTACATATTGTTCAGTCTACCACAATAGATAAGGCATCTAAGGGTAAGAAAAAGGGCAAAGGTAAAGCCAAATATGATGCCCCTAAATAGGATCCTCCTAAATCATCTGTTGATGATGCTTCTAAAAGAAAGACGAAATATCCTTGCCTCATCTATGAGGAAGATCATTACACCAAGGATTGTCCCCGACGTTCTAAAGTTATCTTCTTGTTGAAATGGACTCTGAACGTATTAAAATAACCTTTTCCATATCAGCAGATGTAGTTGGTAGACCAACCGCAATCCTCTGCTTCCTCCAATTCCTAGGTTTTCATGATGCAATGTTCATCACCTATATTGGTTGCTACTTGAATGAAGGACTATGAAACCACGCATAAGCATATGGTGGAAAACTAAGTCACTAATATCCCTTCTAATTCTACTCTGTCTGGTTCTAGTCCATTCCATATTGAGCTCGCTAATAGTGAGTTCGTAATCTAACCACCTCCCAAAGCTGTTCTCTGTAAATCATCTTTTAATCTGAATGCTACAGCTACGCAACATTACAATATTGTTGAGAATTTAGCTCAAAAAGCTTCGACGATGTCTACCTTGGAGGTTCTCCAATCCTGTCCAACATAGCAGAAGTCAATGTTGTCTGCTATAGGAGCTATTGATCTTTCTTATTTGAGTCTCATTACCTTAAATCTTGAAAACCATGTACCTCATCTTCCTCATTAGATTTCTTTTCTGATATAGGTTCTTATCAAAGGAAAGATGATCCATGGGACTATTATTGATGAAGGTGCTTCCACCTGCATCATGTATGTTTCATGATGGAAATCCATTGGCTCTCCTTTTCTTAACCAGTCTCTGAACACCTTGGAAGCCTTCGAGAGTAGAGGCTCACATCCATATTGTATTCTCATGAATTTTCCAATTACATTGGAAGGAAAGACCTTTGAATTAGAAGTAGAAGTTATAGATGGAAATCTCAACTACAACCTTCTTCTCAGGTGAAGTTTGACACATGCTCTGTTTTATGTGGTTTCTTCTTTGTTCTGGGTGCTTCATTTTCCTCACGAAGGAAAAATTGTCATCATCAATAAATTGTCTTTCTTCTCTTCTTGTTCATCAAATGACAATGTCCCTTACGTGGGAAATTCTGAACTTCCTTATGAGAGTGTGGGGAAAATTCTCTTCAAAGACCTTGATTTAATGGGTACTTTTACTCTCCCACCTCCGCATGTTAATTCAATCAATATGATCTGGGTCTCTAGAGATCCTCAGATTATGCCTACCCCGAATCAAATTAATTCATTTGGAGATTCTATGCCCTTAAGTCCATTAGAGAAAAATTATCAAGAAATTGTTTTTGCTTCAATGGCCACTTCAGAAAGTCATACTATTTTTAGTATGAACCTGGAAACTTATGTGCCATCTCCTTGGCTTGGTTCTTTGGATTCTTAGGATCCTTTGAATAAGACATTACCCACCAACGAGAGTATCGTTGAGGTTATGCCTCTTGAAGAAGTTCCATGGAATGGTCTATATCATCGTTCTTCATTTCTTCCCAGCCTCGATGAGATTCCTTCCTGTCTTGAAGCATTTATTTCTCATTGTCCCATGCCTCCACATCAAATTCCTGTCTTGGTGAATTAAGTCTTATCGGAGGGTAATATGGGGAACATCACTGCTACTATACCTCTTAACATTTCCATTAAACCTAGGATTCTCGAGAACATTCATATCGGGGTTTCCTGTTCTCTAGATGAGATCAGGATTTACACTCAAATTTTTAAAGAATTTTGAGATGTCTTTGCTTGGTCATACAAGGAAATGCCTGGTATTGATCCAAAAATAGTGGTGCATGATATACCAACTTATCCTAGTTCCAAGCTTGCTCACCAAAGGCTTCATCATGTGCATCCTTGAAAGGTTGTTGTTATTAAAATATAAGTAGTGAAGATTTTAAAATTAGGTTTTATTTGTCCTATCCCATTGACATACTCGGTTTCCAACATTGTCCCTGTTTCCAAAAAGTAAGGCACGATTTGTGTCTGTGTTGATTACCATGATATTAATCATGCATGTCCTAAGGACAATTATTCCACTCCATTTATCGATCAAATAATCGACGAATGCACTAGGAGTGAAATTTTCTCGTTCATGGATAATTTTTCTGGCTATAACCAGATTAACATTTCACCAGCTAATCAACATAATACAACCTTTATCTGTTGTGGGGTACTTTCGGTTACAAAAATCTTCCTTTTTGTTCAAAGAATGCTAGCACTACCTTCCAAAGAGAAATGTCTTATGCATTTCATGACATTCGACACATTGTTCAACCTTACCTTGATGACTTACCAGTTCATTCTGTTAAGCGTCGTGACCATCCATATCATTTAAGATCCATATTTTTATGATGACAGCATTATAAAATTTGCCTCAATCCACACAAGTCTATGTTTTGCATTGATTATGGCTGACTCTTGGGTTTTGTGGTGCCCCATGAAGGTATCCGAATCGATCCTTTGAAATTTGAGGCCATTGTCAATTTACCCTCCCACATCATTACTACAATTGTAGAGCCTGTAGGTAAAGTCTAATTTTCTCCATTGATTTGTCCCTAATTATGTCGAACTCGCCAAAGCTTTTACTCACTTCCTTAAGAAGAGGATTCCTTTTCATTGGGATGAAGTTGCCTAGAAATCCTTCGATTCATTGAAAGACATGCTTATTAGTGCTCCTTTACTGCATCCTCCTGATTATCCATGCAATTACTTCCTATACCTGGCTACAACTGATACTGCTATTGTTTTGGTGTTAATTTAGGATGACGACGATGGAAACGAGCAAGTGTTTTATTATTTAAGCTAAAATCTTCTCGGTACTAAGTCTCGATATGCCCATGTCGAGAAGATTTCCTTAGCATCTGTCCATGTTGTCCAAACATTTCGACACTATATCCTTTTACGAAAAACCATAGTGATTTCTAATTGCAACCAAATGACCTATATATTGACTCGTTAGTTACTAGGGGAAAATAATCCAAATGGATTGTTATCCTACAAGAGTTTGATTTGGAATTTACTGCTTCCAAATCAAAGAAATTGCTCATTTTTGTTGATTTGATCTTTGCTCTTCCATCTGCAAGCACTTTAACTAATTTTACTGAGAAGATTTTCGATGAAACTTTGTTTCTAATCAACACTTTCGACCCATGGTATGAAGATATTATCGTTGTCTCAATCCGACCAATGCCACATCCGGCATCAGTCCCAACCCTATTAGATCCTTGGTGATACATAGTATTGGTTCGGTGTGGACTCTTTTCTTCACAAGTATCTCACCCTAGAAGAGGTTGAGCGGGTCTTAAATTATTTCCACTTTGGTCCATGTGGTGGTCTTATGTCTCAATATGCTGCTACTCAGAAAATCCTCCATGCCAGTTATTTCTGGCCTTCTATCTTTAAATATTGCATTCTAGCTGTTGTAAAATGCGATGAATGCCTTATTTTCAACCACAAGCAGCGTACCCCACCCATAACCCTACACCCAGTAATTACCGTAGGCCCATTTTCTAAATGGGGCATTGATTTCATGACATGTAACCCTCGCTCGATTGAGGGGAATGGTTATATCATCGTTGTGGACGACTATTTTACTAAATGGGCAGAGGCAATGACTACATATAATGTTGATGGTATTATTGTTTCTTAGTTCCTTTTTAACCATGTCATAGCACGTTTTGGCGTTCCTCAAGGAATTTTGACTGTCCATGGATCACATTTTTCTTAGCACATGATGGCAGAGCTGACTTCTCAGTTGAGCCTTCTTCATGATAGCTCAACTCCTTATTATCCACAGGCCAATGGCCAAGTTGAGGTAGTTAATAAATTTTTGATTACTATGCTTCAACATACCATTGGGAAGCACAAAAAGGATTGGCATTTGATGTTATTCTCAGATATTTGGGCATGAAAAAATTTAGCTAATATGGCCACTGGATTCACTCCGTTCCAGCTAATATATGGTTTAGAGGCAACTATTCCAATTGAATGTGAAATCCCCTTGATTAAATTAACTATCGAACTTCTTCTGAATACCTTGCCTAAAGAGACGCGGCTACTATATCTTGAGAGGCTTGATGAGACTCATCACATTGTTGTGATGGTCATCGAAGCTCAAATAAATAGGTCAAAGCTCTTTTTGACCAAAATATTTCTCCTCACACTTTTGCTGAAGGCGACTTGGTCCTTCTTTGTGATCAAGACAACGATAAATTGGGAGAACGAAAGTTCAAACCCATGTGGCACAGACCCTATGTAGTCAAGCATGTCTTATAAAAAGGTGCCTATCAACTATGTGATTATGAGGGAAAAGGATTTCCAAAACCCTATAATGGTTTGTATCTGAATAAGTATTATGTGTGAAATTTGTGTAATCAATTTTGTACATTAGTATGTTAATTCATTAGTGTGATTTTTTTTATTTTTGGTTTTTTTTTTCTTTGAAGACATGTGTTTTTCTTCTTACCTTGTGTTCCACTCTATTTGCAGATGTCATCAAGCCATTACGTTGGTTTTGTTGGTGGTGCTTGTGGTAGCACACAGAACTTGTCTTCTGCAACATGGGTACTCTATGACCCTAATGGTGAGCTGATTAACTTACAAGGTATCTGCCTTGGTCAGACAACCAATAATATCGTTGAATACAGTGCAGTTATTGAACTCTTGTTAGAAGCAGTTTCGCCTGGCATTAGGGATTTAGCTGTCAAGTTGGATTCACAACTTTTTGTGTTATAGTTAAACAATAATTACTCAGTGAGAAATCCACAAATATTGCATATGTATCTACGTGTTAGATTGCTGGAAGGAAATTTTGATTTCATTACATATGAACATATTCCATGTAATTTAAATACATTGACAAATGCATTAGGAAATTTTGTTCTTGATAGTCATTTATTTGCATCATTTATAAAACTGATCATATTACGGACACATAATTAGAACATAAAACATGCATACACACACACACACACACACACACACACACACACACACACATATAACACCTGTCAGAATGTTTACATGATGATATCAAAAAATAAGGTGTTCTGGGAAATTTGGCTTTCAAAGCATGCAAAATGTGTAAAATATTAGAAAGGCTATCATCTTGCATGGTGCTCATGGTAGCACGAGAATGCTATGATCACACGACCTGATAGCTGACATAGTCTGATAGAGACTCCCACAATGTGTCTCTGCCAACGCAGTGGAACATCATCAATAGTGGCATACTCTGGGACTCGAGTTATCACCTCCAGATTGTGCTCCATCTTAGCTAAGGGGTTTGCCCCTTCTTCATATTTTGTGCCCAATATATGATGTGAAAATCTTCGTTCTATTGGTGACATTCCTAGTGATCTCTATGGTACCACTTATTCATATCTATCACAAGTTGACTCTCAGTTTACACTTTAACAAAAAATCATAAAACTTGAAGAAATCTAAAAAAAAGTTTTTACCTGCATTGGTGCATTGTTCTCCTAGTTACAGAGGTACATCTAGATCCCACCCCAACTCTATGCCAGCATAATCTTAGTCGTCTACCATGAGTAGTTTGCATTCTAGCCAAGTGAAACATTGTGGTGGGTAATGCATATGCTAACCCGTTCCTCCTCGAGGCATGAGTTGATTCCATCACACGAGTCTTGGATCTCGGGGGGCAAGATTTGGTACCTTTGTGCACTAATACCAAAAGAAGGGCACTCTCTCTAAAAACAAGGTTGCCAATATGGAACCGAACATGAATTGCTTCAGGTGTCCATGCTTCCCCTTGGTCATTTTTCATTTCATATTTTCCAAAACGCCTCCACACCAGTTGAATATGGTGGGGTTCAAACATGTGATACCGTATTGGAACTGGGATTTTAAAGTCTCATGCAAGGCTTGTGTTCCAGATACATGCACCATAGTGAACAAGGTCATTCTCAAGGCGAGGTTGTTGGTGATTTTCGCTGTCTTTACCTTTCCTCTGTTGATCATTTTGACACCGGGACCATGCCTCTAGACTAGAGTTCTTGTAATTTCACCTGCTTGGTGAGATCTAAAGAGATGGATCACTTCCCCTCGTCGAGACAATCCTGTGATGAAGTAGAAATATATCTCCTCAAGTTATAGTTCTTGGCCATTTATGATGAAGATGTCTCGATCTACATCCCAAAGACTAATTAAATAGGGCAGAAATTCCATCTGAGCCCTTAAACCTATGGTCCTCAAGAACTTTAGAAGCTCGCAATTCCTCATACCATTTATGCATTTAGGATCCTGAGTTTCTTGTTGGTCTTCAACCTCATGGCCTCTTTCATTCCATTCCAAGACCATGATCTCCTGCAAAACATCATTTAGCACCAATTAATTCTTTTTCATTGATTAAAATCATAAATTGTTTCTTCGAAAAAGGGTTTTCTTTCCAAAAAATCTGGCTTAGCACCATCACACTTATTTTCAAAAACTGGCATCATGTGAGCCTTTGGGCTTAAGCACAATCATTGCGCATCCGATTACCATACCCATGATGGTTGCTAGTTCCCTAAAAATTAAAAATCATATGTTATAACACAAAAATTATTGTTTAAAATGCATAAAAAGTGATAAAATGCAAGAGTAGGGTTGGGCCTTGTACCTATTGCAGATAGTTCACGAAATGGCACTCTAGATCTCCTGTAAAAGCCACTTGAAAATCAAGAGAATTAGGGCACAAATACACTTTTTAAACTTACTATGGTAAAATGGTAAAAATGAAATTACTTTTGGCTATTTATAAGTTTTGCAAGTCATTTTTGTCAATATTTCCATAATATTTTAATGTTTTTCTCGACATCAGTGATAGGTGCATTTCTTTATGCAGTGACAGGTACCTTCAAGTGAACAGTGATCATTGTTGACAGATTCTTACGAGTTTCATTTTATCTTTTTTCAAACTCGTTAAAGAAACAAAAGATTAACCCCCCTTGGATTCATCTTTGAGCACTTTTTGACTTTCGAAAAGTGAAAATATTGCCAAGTACTTTTCATTTTGAACTCGTTAAAATAAATCAATCGACGTCACCTCATTATATGTTTACCCCTTTTTCAGGCTGAGATTGACTATTTATGACAAAGGTAGACCTTGATCGACATCGTCAATAGGTTCCCTCGGATGTTTTTTTCTACCTTTTCAAATTCGAGGGACATGATGGAGTTTTCTTCTTCATCTCTTTTTCAAAATCTATAAATATGAAAAATACCCCAAGTTATTCTTACATTGGACTCGTTAAAACATTACAACAAAAGAATCATCACCATTATGAGATCAAGCTTATCATTCTTATGGCTCGTAAAACTTAATAGGATGGATTCATTCGAATAATGAACTTACATGAAACGAGTATGATATCCCCTTCAAGCTTGTGATAAAAATAATTGGAGTACTCGCTAGAAATAGCGGGCAAAACTGAAGATGAAACATCCTTTGTATAGGCAGCATGTTGCTCTTGAACATGAGTCTCTTCTACTCTCATGCCAAGTTTGAGATATCCTCACTCAGTCACTTGTCCTCCAAGGTTGGGTGATCCATTTTTCCTTTCATTTGACTATTTCATTCTATCATCATGGCCTTTAGTCCTATGTCTCAGATCTTGCCAAACCCTAGAGTCATGTTGCCAATATTCAAGAGGAGTCCAATCTACAGTTATTTACCTATACATTGTTTGATTTATTCTTATAGCCTTGAAAATTATTCCAGTTTATTCCTTGTTTCATGTCGATAATGGGGGATCTATCGTTACCCTCCTTCGACGGGTTGCTTCCTATTGACTACAACCCATTGTACAAGAAGATGACTTAGAAACTCTTTTTTAGTACCTTAGAGCTGGCATACCCTAATTTCCAGTTCTTCGCATCCAACGACAAGTCTTCATCATTGGCTTTCGATCAGTGATTCCATGACTGTTTGACTTCAGCCTTATTATCACATTCATGGATTGTAATGTTGTGCCTTAAGATCCATTATCATTATTGGTGGTTTCTTTCACGCCTGTTAATGGTCCACATCATTAGCTAGTAATCAGGTGGTTTTCTAGCATGTTTGACCTCAACACATTTATTTGCATGTTATGATTCGTATGTTGATCGAGTCACAATGGAGAACAAGAACTTGATTCTTATTTGTTATGACTCAAGCTGCATGGAGTTATATGTCATTCATGATTGTACACATGTTTCTACTATACAGATGTTTGTGACCATACAATGAGACTTTATATTTATGAAGATCCTTGTTATTTGGATTGTTGCGCCCATACCATGGATCTTTTCATCTAGATGGTTGCGTCCATGCGGTGGATTTATTTCCTAATCATAGATATGTATATGTATATGCATCATTGATTTGCAGGTCTCCTCATAGTGTGTTTCCTTGTCCTTGTAAAAGCTCGTAAAGCATCTCAGCAATCACTCCTCGTTCTTCCTTCATTCTTTATGGGGCATTTGTTACACAACATTTTGTCATGCCTCCTACACTTCCTTGTAACATACCCCAAAGTTCCTGAAACATGACTATTATACAATATACTCATCCATGTATACAACTCATATCCCTCCTAAGACTTCGTTTCGAAAATGTCCCGAGCTTTCCTTGAAAAAATAGCTCTTAAAACCATAAAATGAGAGTTATCACCCTTATGAGGCTTAAAACAATGACAGTCACATGTTACACTGTGTTTGACCAATGATGGCATCGCTCTATTCCCTTTCATACCAGTGATGATCCCAAAAAGGTAATTTTCCCAAAGAGGATGAGAAGCTTCATGATCTAGAAGCTTCCAGAGTGGTGAGATGGAAGTTGTTTCGAATAGATGAGGTCTAATCCTCTCATCTTAACCTCTTTTTCTTATCCTTATGAGATACATCCTTTATATGAGGGCATAATCCTATCTTTGGAGAAGTCCTAACTCCCTCTTCCAACATATAAATTCATCTTCTCCCATTCCCAAATGGTTGGTCTATGGCTATTTCCACCCTTCTGTTAAGATTGTGCCTAGAGGCTATTCATTATATTTGGAGGAGGAGTGCTTGAAGTGTTCCTATCTTGGACTTGGATTACCACTCAAGGAGAGATTTTCAATATGAAGGCTTTGGTTGGAAGCTTCCCTTTATTTATTAATAATATACAACTACTGGCTCATCTTCTCAAAATATATATGTTTATATATTATTTAGCTTGACATTCCTTGATCAGTTAAGTAGGTTGTTATTGGACTTTCTATTAATTTTGGCATGCTTTGTTGTATCTTTATCACTTGGGTAGTTACATAAATGCTGAGAGAAGCAAGAACAAGTTCATGAAACAAGCGGTTCGATGCCCTCAAAAAAGGAAAATAGAATAGCATCAGAATGAGGTAGGACATCTCTTTCGTTCTACTTCTCAATTATAACCTAGGAAGATGTCTAGTTGATTGTGACTTTAGTTGCTCAACCCAATCATTGGCTATAGGGATCATCTTTGTCTGCAGAGAGGATTAACCTTGTCAACAACAAGTTTCACCTTCGTGTCTACAAGTTGTATCGACTATGTAAAAATCTGTCACACTCACTTCCCTAAAGTTCTATGCAATGTTGTGTAAGCATGGTCGCGGTCGTTAAACGATCTATCATAAGTGTTGCATTTTCGCTCACACCATCAGTCAGTCACACTGACTATATGTTCTCTTGTTGGTTCAAGGTGTCTTGCTGTCAAGTCATGTACAAAGTCACTTGTTCACACACTTGGTCATTTTGTTGAAGCTTTTCCGACCAGACCATCCTCCAACATCCAGACATCCACTGCACTGCATTTCACATTTTCAGCTCTAAGTGATTATGTACAACTACCTAGAATTGTGCAGAGCTTGAGGCTACCTCCCAAGCAGTATGCACTGAACAACCTTGGAATCGACTTGACTGATTGTCACCCTGAACAATTCAGAAGTGTCCTAGCAAGCCATTTCAATCTCTACTGCTCGCAAGCACATAAACCGAGCCTCCAGCTGGTCAACTAGAGAGTTTGACTAGGAAGTGACCCCCGGCCTCACTCCCATAAAAAATTGCACAAAATATGCAAAACATGCTCACTGTTAGGCCCCTATACTACTAGTGTAACCCCTTATTGTTATTAGTACTACCCACTTATTATATTGATGTACCCATGTAGTGCCCATATTGTTACTATTGTGCCCCATAGAAGCCCACTATTTTTATTATTGTGCCCTTACATTATTATTGTTATGTTGGCTCTGATTATGTTAGGACCCCTTAGACTCCTATATATAGAAAGGAGGTCTTTTCATTTGTATCGTCCAAGAATTCTTCATTTATGTAATGTAAAGGAGGTTGCACCCTCGAAGAGGCTAAATTCTAAGGTTTTGATCTATCTTTTCTATCTTTTCTTGAGCTGGTTTCATAACACTCACTCCACTAATTGAAGAAATTGCGCAAACATGATGGAGAGACACCTTGTTTCCGTCACTGTCTCCCTCAGAAATTGCATAATTTTTCTAGCGAGTCACCCAGTCAGCTGGCATGCTACTCGTTTGGAAAATTATGTGGTTTTCATGAGAATTTCCCTAGCTACTTAGCGTCCCACTCATCTTAGAAGATGTGCAAGGATGTCCAGTAGGCCAGCCTCACAGAATTGCACATTTTTTACCAGAAGCAATCCTACAACCCACTAGTAGCTCCCTAGAAAAATTTCAGAGTTTTTGTCAGCATCACCCCTACAGCCCGCTGCCAGCTCCACATAGAAATTGTACAGTTTTTGTTGCCAATCCCCCTCTCCTGCTAGCATTGCCTCCCTAAAACATTTGTCTAGATCTACCCTCTAGCCAAATCAAATCTCGCGAAAAGTCACTGCTCATCCGAATTGTCCATCTCAACCTCCCAGTGACCCCTGCACAATTTCCACCAGTAGTGTCTGAAGCCCACATTTTGTCTTGAAATCTTAGTTGTGTAGTTTCAGAGCCTTGTCCTCTCTCTCGGTCACCTACATCTGAAAGCGAATAAGAATGCATCATGGTAGACTAGGAGAGTTTTGGATTTGATGTCATCTCATCATGAGTGATCACAGATATAGGTACATGGATGTGACATGATGCGACAACGAACAAGATGAAAAACGAGAGCATGTGAGGAGATTGTTTTGTGAATCGATGAATAAGAAATGATTGTGAGGATATTTGGTCATGAACGGACCAACACATGAGGCATGCCAAAGTAAAATTAAGGAGCGACGTGCACATGCAACATCAAGAGAGCACCAATACCATCGAAGACTCCACACACCTTACCATGCGGAGGTGAAGCTATGATACACCAAGGGGACATCCTTCACTCAGCAACATTGCAGTTCGAACGTGCACGCTATTGGACCTCCAAAATGACTTCGAAATGACATCCACATTCACCTTTATCGCAACCATTTCACTCACATGTCACAACTCCATAACCATATAACCTTTCTTAAGCCACCATTTTCATAAATATATGGGTTAGGATCCTTATTTACCAAAGTTATTTATTTTATGTGTTTAAAGTGAATTTATGATTAAAAACTAGGAAATTAACATGGTTTCATGTATCTATATATGTGGCTTTAGTTTCATGACATGTATAGGTCATTTGTAAGATTCCGAGGCACCCTTGTGTGGCCCCCAATGCTCAAATTCGAATTCCCTTCAAAGGAGATTTGGATAAAGGTAAAAGAAGGATGTGTGTCCTATTTGGATTGTAACTCTATTAGGTGTCTCATCATTTCTTATTTGGATTAGAACTCTATGAGAGACTTAGGGGATATGTGTCTCATTATGAGCTATTTGGTTGTAACTATATGAAATTTTAGTGGATCTTCATTAAATAGGGTAGCTTCTTATGTTTTTGTATAAATAGGAGAGCCTTCTCCTTTGAAAGGCATGTGTAAAGTTGCAGAAATGCTCATGTTTTTAATAGAGAATTTGGAGCTTATACTTGGAGATTTGAAGATTTAGTTTTGCTTGCATATGGAACTTCTTCAATTGCCACCCTCATACAACATTGGAATGGCTATCTAATGATTATGAGATTTAATTTCTTTTATAGATTAAATTTCACTTTCTTTCTTAGTATTAGTTTTAGAATGACTGTGTAATCTTTGCTTTTCTAAAAACATTTCAAAACAGAAGATTTATGAATTTTCGAATTGGATTAAGTTTGAGGCAAGGGCTCATATTTATTTAGTTTCCAATCATGTTCTGTTATTTACTTTCTTAGATCAAACCATCAATTCATTATATAATTGAATAAAGGATCGGGCCAAGAAGGTGACTTCAAATTGGGTGATTGAATGTTCAAGCTTGATAAAAATAAAGAGGTACTGGTCAGCAATGACTAGGGAAAAATTTCGAAGAAAACTTGAAGAAACTTTTCTGGTAGCAAGTCGCTCTTGAACATGACACTTTCACTCCGCATCCAAGTCGGGTTGGGTTGTTTCATTCACCGGTCACATCACCATGGTCCCATCATACCATCCACATTCGGGGTTAATGCTACCCATCCATCACGTCAGTGTTGCCGATATGTTCAAGAGAAGTCATTCAGAGAATTCACCTGTGTCTCACCCACTACAATACATTTATACTCCATTCTTTCATGACCGCCACCCTGAACCTTATATCACCAGATCGTTTTCACCTCCATTAAAATCATTTGCTTCGTTCTGTTTCATTGATGTGGGATTCACTAAGGCCCTGCTATGACAGATCACTTCTTGTAGACATCAGCTCATTATCCAAGAAGTTGATCTAGGAACACCCCATTCAGTACTTTGAAGCTTGCATGCCTCAATGGAAAGTTTCTCACTTCCGGTGACAGGTTTACATCAATGACCTTCGACCGAAAGATTTTGCGTGGTGTTTGATGCCAAGTCCTTTATTCACACCACGTGAATTGTACTGTAGTACCTTGAGGGTCATTATCATTATCGGTGATTCCTCTCGCGCTTGTTAACAACTTATGTCATTGGCTGGTAATCAAGCGATGTCTTTCCATGTTCGACTCCAAAACATCTCTCACATGGATAGACTTGTACTTTGAGTGAAGATCGAACGAGATTGAAGACCCCGGATCTAGTTTCATCCATCCGGGCTACGATATATATTCAGGAAAAATAAAGACATCAAATGCACATCATTGCTGCACAGATAATCATCCAATCAAAGGTATGATAGCTCTATCAGAATCATCAGTCTACACTCAGACGATTGTCTGTCCTATGTACATGAAAATGAATTTATAAAGTTGAGCATGGGAATGCCCGCCTCAGCTAGATCATGAAAATATTATGAAGACAATTTATTGTATTGTATCTTATTACAGGTCTCCTCCCAGCTTGAAAGAACTTCGGATCCTCATAATAAAGCATTTCACCCGACATCAAAAGATTAACGGCCTCGTCCTTTAGGGGGCAACTTTTATAGACATTTTTGGGCACTGCAGCCCCAAGCATGAAATGTCCATAAACCAAGCGCTCCTAGGTCCCTAAAAGTGTTGTTCTAACCCCTAAAGGAACAAGGTCAACTGATTACAGCTTCTCCCAGAAGTTCTCCATGAAAAACTGCTCAGAATTGGTCAAAACAGGATCATTTCAGCTGCTCCATAAGCCAAGTGCATTGCATCTCACCTAAGTACACTGTGTGGGTGCGTTGCATTTCAAAAAGCCCTTCTATGGGGTGTGATGGGCGATAAATGAAAAATGGCAGTGTCATTCCGCGAGGTGGAGAGGCAATGGAAGCTTCCAGAAACTTCTCCTGTGACACTTGCCTCTCTGAATTCGACCAAGGATGAGTAAGAGATCATCAATCTCCAAGTGGAAGCAAGAATTATCAGAGGGAAGACACTAATCAAATCATAAGCTGACTCATCTCCATTATAGATATCTATATATGGATCCCTCATCCCAGAGATCGAGAGGCTGGAATTTTGCATATTGTAAGGAATTGTTGTTGGTTTCTTGAGACAAACATCAGATTGTTGGGTGATCTAAGATTTGTATGAGGTGAAGAGGGGCTTCCTTGCTAAGAGGTTGATGCTGGGTCAGAACAACTGGTTGTAACTCCTCTTGGCTTTTTCTTGTTTATCAATAAAAACTATTCAAGTTTTCCTCCATACTTTTGTGTCATTCATGTTTGTTGCATTTGTATGGTCAATTTACATCTGATCCTAGATTGTTTATGATTATATATCCATGTCTTTGTATAGTGCTATGCTACTGTGATCTTATAGGTACCCTGTGAAGCTGGGTGTGTAAGGGAACAAGTAGGGAAAGACTATCAAAGAAGAGAGGAATCAAACCAGGAGATTAGCACAAGACAGAGGTTGGTCTTCTTTGTTCCTCTCTATCTATACTTTATAAAGGAAAAACGAAAGTAGCTTTACTTTGTTTGTTTCTAAGGTAGCTATCACACCTTAGTGGGATAAGCAATTCTGAGTAGAAACTTTGCCCTGTAACAATATCTCCTAGTTCATAGGAAGATAAATTTCAGTAGATGCAGAATGATGCCTTTTGGTAGCTCACTGATCACAAAAATATAACTTTTCATAGTTGCAGAATGGTAAATTTTGGTAGCTTGTAGATCACACAAAAAATAATTTCATTAACTATGAAAATATGACTTTCAATGGCTTGCAGATCATAAATGAAAACTTCGGGTAGCTGTAGAATCATGAATTTTAGTAGCTGCAAAATCATGAATTTTAGTAGCTGCAAAATGAAAAATTTTGGTAGCTCGCAAATCATAGGAAGATAAATTTTAATATTTGAAGAATGATGACTTTCGATATCTCATAGATCACTCAAAGAAAACTTTTGGTAGCTATAGAAAGATGAATTTTGATAACTCATTAATCACAAAAAGAAAAAATTCAGTAGTTGTTGGGATGGGGTCCCCCAAGGTTAAGTTTTGCTAAGTCTTAAGTCAAATTTTGATAAGATATTGTAAAGTCTTTGCATTTGGAGGAGAAAAGTGTGAGTAGCATAGGTAGTTAAGAGTCAAAGGGGCTTTTAGGCAAGTAAAATCCCCTTATTTTGTAAAGAGATGAGTTGTACTAAGCTCCACCCATGGTTTGCATACCATGGTATTGTAAGGGTAAAGGATATATATAGGGATGTCTTAGCAAGTCTAAGGTAATCAATTCATGAGATGATATTCTTTTGAGTCTATAATCATGAGATTTTTCTATATTCGGGCAAAGGGGAAGGCTCCTATTGTTGTTTTGTGTGGAGACCTTGGTAAGTCCGCAGCTAAGTGTGCATGCCCTTGTAGTTGTGTGCCTAAGGTCTGGAAAGTATATGTATTGAAGATATGGAATAATAAAGAGTATTTGAAGAAATTATATGTCTAAATTATATTCTTATGTATTTTCTACATTCATGCTTAGTTAAATGTCATTTATCTATAAGATTGTCTTAATTACACCATGAAGATATGGATCTATTGTTATAAGTTATTTTATGTATGATTAGACCCTTAGGCGAAGTTCATAGCTCTGTTTAATTGGAAATTTCTTTAAGTTTGGGGATTTTGAGGATAAGGGTTCATGAAGGTCAGATCAAGCCTTAAACTAAAGAAACAGATTACCCCTGCATCACATATCCTTTTGGATGCAGAAAACTAGTTCTAGCATCCCCTAATACTACCTCGGGTGAGACTACAGCCTGCGCTAAGTGGGTTGTTTCCAAAAGGGCTAGTAGTGTAGGGTTTGTTAGTTAGTGTATCTAACTTTTAACCTGGGTCCAAGCCCCATGAAGCTAGCAAATGGTTTCATTTCCGGGATTGAGATCTTTCTGAGGAATGTGTCATGTGGCATCCATGGATACCAACTAAGAATGAAATTGAGAAGTGGATAGAGAGGAAGTTGCACGAGTTTGTAGATTAGGAGAATCAAAATCTGTATTTCCCAAAAGGAAGGTGGTTATAGAGATATCTCTACACAGAAGTGCACAAAGTTTTATTTTCAATGTTCCCTTTCAAATTACATGAGTGGATGTCCATATCAGCAGACATTAAACCTACTTGGAAGCATGAATATCCTATTGTGTGGACTCTAGAATTAGTCAAACATCTTAAAGGATCTAATTATAAAGTTGAAAGGGTTATTGATTACTAGATTGATAGTATCTTGGGTGGTTTCATCATTGAATTTGAAATTGATACATTTGTGTCTTATAGCGAAGCTGAATTCCGATTCTTCAAAGGTCCGAGAGGTAAGTACCTGAAATCGCTAAAGACCTAGATTAAAATGATGTGAAGAAAAGTGGTTATGCCTTTACATTAATGTTTAAGAGAGGTCAGACTGAATCTATGTGAAGTGGAAAGAAATTCAGGGTAGATCTAGACAAATTTGTCTGGAGTGAATACAATCCTTTATTTGGAGAGTCTGAAAGTGAAGAAAAAAGAAGTAGGCCTAGTACGCCTAGAGGTGTGGAACAGTTAGTAGATCAGGATACTTCTGGAATTCCACATTCATCCACTCCACCTCCGCCTTTACCTCCGCCTCATACACCTACACCTCCACCTCCACATTCACCTTCACATCTACCTCATACACCTACACCTCCATCTCCACCTCTGCTATTCAGTATGGTGAATATAGTGAAAATGCATGTATTTAGGGGTCAGGGATCAGAGGATGTCGACCAATTCTAGTTCGTCGTAGAAGCTATTTGGAAAGTGCAACAGGCCAATGATGATAACATGAAGAAATTGAAATTGGTTATAGTGCTACAGGAAAAACTTCTTACCTAGTACATCAGATATAGTATGACTCATATGACTACTTCATTAGGTGAGATGAAGGATGTGTTGAATGCATAATTTAAGAATCCAAAGTCGTAAGCTCAGTGTGTGACTGAAATAAAGCAGATCAAGTAGAGAGTTAACGAGTCTACATGGGAAACAGATAAACGAAAAAAGTGTTTACTGACCCAAGCTAATATTTATATTTTAGATGCACAACATAGGGACTGGTACACATATATGTTATTACCTCACTTACGATTGTCGTTATCTTAGAAGAAGATTGGGTATCAAGCTGAGGCATTGGAGATCACGATGAAACTAGAATCTTCACCCATCCAAGATATGAATATAGGATTTCAATAGATCCAGTCACAGTTAGCAAACCTACATATGGAGTTGCATGATTTGAATAAGGGAAAGGAGGTTAAATCAGAAACACATTATGAAGTTTGGTGCACTATGTTCAAGACTGAAGGTCAACATAAAGATCAGTGCCCTGTATTCCAAGATTATATAACTGCGGGAGGTCCCAACCTGCTGAGGCTTGAATTTTTTGCCAGATCAAGCACTGGTGCAAAGGTCTAGTGTGGTATCTCCCAAGTGTCAAGAAAACATTCAGCATATAATTTTTCTCTATTATAGAATTTTGTACAGTGTCCAAAACAACTCTTTTGTAACATTTGTAAATCAGTTGGCCATGATGAAAGGAATTGTTGAATCTATGAATTAATTATGGATAGGACTCTGATGTATAGAATCCAGGCTGAAAAGCATGTGAAAAATGATCAAGGGTCACCTAGGGCTCGTGGAGGGTTCCAAGGATGTGGAAGAGGAGGAGGAGGAGGAGCTGGAAGAGGTCGAGGCCAAATCATTTTCTACAACTATGGAGAACTAGGACACTTTACGCACAACTGTCAGAATCCAACTCACCCTTCATGTCAATACTGTCAGAAATTTGATCATGTTATAGAAGATTTCCTGGTATTAATAGCGAATATGGAGGAGAAGAAGAACCAACGAAAAATGTGGAATATTCACATGATGAGATCTGAGAGACGTGAAGACGATCCTAGTATTAACATAGTCATGCAAGGCAGTATATCCACTGGTGAAGACAAGGTCAAAGGAAAAAAGCCAGCATTAGATCTATGGTTTTCAAGAGCCAGTGAGACGAATGTTGGGTTTGATTTACATAGAGAAAAGGAAAGTTTATGGAGGCAAGAAAATGTTTAATGGATCTCGGTACTTCTACATCTAAGAATCAGATGTTGCTATTCCAATGAAAGGAGAAACCTGAAGAAGTTAATGTGATGTAGGATTTAGATCCCATAGTATTAAAATAATTTTTTTAGACATGCATGAAGTTATTATGGGATCAAAAGGAAGTTGAAGGACTCCAAGAGATGATAGATAACTATGCCAACAAGGATAAGTCGCTACGAAAACAATGCACAGTCAATAAGGTGAATCGAAGTAAGAAGAGAACTAGTAGGGAGATGCAGTTGACAACACAGATTGGTGATTTCAAAATGGACCAAGTAATCCTAGACTTGGGCTCTTATGCTAACATGCTGCCAAAGAGAAATTAGGAACAAATTAGGAAGCCTAAGTTATAGTGGCCGCCAATTTAGTTGCACATGGTGAAATAGCAAAAGATAATTCCAATGGGTCATCTGCATGGCGTAACTGTAGATATTGAAGGCGTGAGTGCAATGGAATATTTTCAAGTTATTGAGATAGTAGATGACAAATCCATACCCTATCTTGCTTGGGATTGATTGGGCCATCGTCATGAACACAATCATTAATTTAAAGAAGAATAGAATGGTATTTGAAAAGAATGATCTTTGAGTGATTGTTCCATTTGACCCAGCAGAAAGTGCGCAATACATAGAACTAATTTGTGATTATTATGAAGACAAAGACTTTAAGCACACATATAAGATAATTGCACTAAATAAATATTAGATAAATCCTACTATAGATGGAAGCCTCAAGTGGGAAAAGGACAGTTCTTTCCAATCAGATTCAGATGAAGAATTAGAAAACTGGTAGAGTCGGTTGCATGAGGTCTCTACGTTGCGAGATAATCGGCTTACAAAGTCACTACGTTGTATATCTATTGAGCTACACAAGTTGCCTTATCATGATGGATTGGATGATGTCAACATGTTTCTTTACCATTTTGATAGGGACCTCCTAGAGGAGCATCAATTCTAGGCCTTAGATCTAGCGTTGAGAGCTACACCTGCAAGATGGTGGGGTACGCACAAGGATATTATTTTTGACTGGAAGGAATATCGTAGAATGATGTGATTAAGATTTGGCCATTCCAAAACCTGACTCACTAAAATGTACACATGAAAGGATGATCTGTGCAAACATATAGCTTGATGGAATAAGGTGCGGCATAAGGTATCTCAACCAGAGTGGGTTCATATCTTTATTCATACCTTGGATGTTATCCCAAATAACTAGTATTTAGAGACATAGCTATGACACGGGACTACTAATTGGCATGAAATGAAGGAGAGGTTCTTGACATTTAGTTTTGAAGATGGGATCGAATGCATTGATGAAGCACTTTAGGAGATTATAGTAGCAATCTTTTGAACACCCGTAGAGCCTATCACTTGGATACAGCCTGATTAGAACGCAAATACAAAATGCTTTGAAATGTTACAATGTTACTATGGAAGAAGTCGATCAGGATCCGTAGAATATTAATATTTCAAAGTCAGGGGGACTGCGCAACGTTGTTGGGCCTGATGTCGAGATCCATGATATCTCACAACCAGTGTGCACAAAATAGGTAAATATTGGCATAGAAGTAGAACCAAAATTCACGAAAATTGGCGACTATTAGGATGAAGACATGGTGGATAAGGTCGTTGAATTATTACACGAATATTAGGACTTATTTCCAACTAAGTTCTATGGCTTGAAGGGGATAGTAGGAGATTTTATTTTGATAAAGATAAATCTAAATCCATATGTGAAGCCTATTATGTAGCGCCCATATTGGTTGAATCCAAAATAAAAGGAAAAGGTAAGAGAAGAATCCGATAACATGCTCGCGGAAAGAATAATTGAGCCAATAGAAGAATCAAACTGGGTCAGTCCTATGGTGGTCTAGGAGAATAAAATGAAGGGTGATATCAGGATCTGCATTGATCTACGGAAGTTAAATGATGCATGTGTACATGATCCATTTCCTACACCATTTACAAATGAAACTTTATAAATTGTTGGTGGACATGAAGCTTATTCATTCACAGATGGATTTTTGGGATATCACCAAATTCCGCCAGAGGATAGAAGAAAGACTAGCTTCGTTATATAATGGGGTTCATAAATTTTTGGAAGTCTACTTCGATGATTTGACAATATTTGGGCTAGTCAAGAAGTATGTCTCTAGTCTGTGCCTAATGTTGGACACATGTAGAAAGTATCATATTTCCTTGAATTCAAAGAAATGAATTTTTGTGTACCTTATGGAATACGTTTGGGACATGTTGTCTGTAAGAAGGGATTGATGGTATACCTTGCAAAATTTGTGTAGTTATCAATTTGGATCCCCTTAAGAACGTAAAGCAACTACACACAACTTTGGGTCATTCTGGGTACTACAAGAAGTTTATTAAGTCTTATGCACATATCACTACACCCATGGAGAAGTTGTTAAATAACGAAGCTACATTCTTCTAGCAGAATGACTGTCAGAAGAGATTTGATATTCTGAAGGAAAAGATGGTTACGACTGCAATCCTAGTATTCCTAGATTGGAAGAAGGAATTTCATGCACATGTGGATGTGTCTTGTATAGAGTTTGGATTTGTCTTAGCTCAACTAGGGGTAGGAGATATTGTTCACCCAATTTCCTTCGTGAGTCAAAAACTATCTAAGCCAGAAGAACTATTCAACCACAAAGCGAGAAGGATTGGTCATGGTTTATGCGCTACAAAAATTAAGGCGTTATCTACTAGGTGCAAAATTTAAAATGTACATGGACCATTCTACTTTGAAGTACCTAGTCAATAAGCTTTTGTTGGTGGGGGAAATATGTATATGGTTGCTTCCTTTCTAGGAGCATGCTTTTGAAGTGACAGTTAATCTTGAGAGATAGAATGTTGGAACTAATCACCTCTCTCGGATGAAGAATGGAAAAGAACCTAGAAACATTGATGACGGGTTATATAACATGCAACTGTTTGCTTTCGGAGTTGTAGATGAGCATTTTCCAGACATTATTCATTTTTTGTCTACTAGCATAGCTACTGAAGGTTATATGACACAACAAAAGAGGGATTTAGTTGTCAGGGCTACAGATTTTTCTGTAATTGTAGGATACTTATATAAGATGGGATGAGATGAAATTTTACGTCGATAGGTGTCTGAATAAGAAAGACACTATATTCTAGCTTAGGAACATGGTGGTTTCGTTGGACGACACTATGCAGGCAAGGTAACTGTGCAGAAGATTCTGCGAGCATGATTATGGTGGCCTACAGTACATAAAGATTCTAAGGAATACTCCAGTGCATGTGATGTGTGTCAAAGGACTGGGAGGCCATCACAAAGGGATGAACTGCCATTAAATCCACAAGTAAAACTACAAGAATTTGATAAATGGGAAATTGACTTTGTTAGACCTATTCAACCACCAAGGAAGAAGATGGAGCATGTTATATTATCACTATAATAGAGTACTTAACTAGGTGGGTCAAGGCACAACATATGAAGGATTGCAGTGTGACAACTGCTATGAAGTTTATATTCAGATTTATTCTATCAAGGTTTGTATGCCCAAAGATTTTGATGAGTGACATAGTTTCACACTTCTTGAATGAGACAATTGTGGCTCTAAAAAAATAATTCCAGATGTACTATCAGAAGAGTACATCGTATCATCCCCGGGAAAATGGAACCTATTATTCTCCACAATGTCCCAAGCTAATGAGGAGATTGGTGGAGATAACCACAAACCAAGCTTTCAGTTTGGTAGCTAGCCCTACCAAACTAAAGAGGACTCTCTCTCTGATATCACAGCCAAGAGATTACTGGAATGTAAAGGATTTTAGGTTAGATAGCTAGGCTTAGGCAGGTTTCGGAAAATTTAGGGTTTTTTTGCTAGATAAGGTAGAAAAACCAAGTAGCTAGGTTAACAGGATCAAAGGGTTACAACAACAAATATATGAAGGAGCAAGGTAGAAATAATTTTGTGATGGATATTAGGGATTGTTTGTGTAGTATGGTGTTTAGAAGAAGCATAAAGGTCTTAAGGAGCATGAAACATGAATTCATTAATCTGGAGTGAAAATAACATATAATAATTTCCCATGAAAAGAGATCTTAGTGAAAAGAATTTTGTTTATAAAATTTAAGGAAAACTATTGAAGAGATGATGAATGGAAAGGGAAGATAAATATAATTCATATAATGTAATAATAATTGAAAAAAAACCACAAAATTACTACATATAAATTCCTAGATAATAGCTGCAAATTGTGTCCTTTGATTTCCAAAAATGTTAAATTCAGGCTACAATGTTTCTCTCCTCAGATGTCCAACTAGTCCAATGACTAAGAAAATGATACATAAAGACAAAAAACAACTTATCTTAGGCTCAGGGGTCATATCCATGACTCTAGTAGTGGTGACATGAGTGGTTTTAGCCAAACCTTAATGTCTAGGGAGGTTGCAACAAATTCTACACTTAGTTTTGATTGCAACTTCCCTCATAAATGAAGCTCAATTTACATCAAAACGAAGACTATACATACATTAATACAACATATTTACATTTCCTCTAACTCTATCATTCATTTACTTCACAAATTTTACCTTTACCCAAATCGAACTAGAAACTCTTAGAAATTACACAGTGAAATTTTTAATTAAATCTCAGAAAATTGCAAAAGCGCGGCACCAAGTTCGAGGCCATTTTTAGGTGCCTTCCTGAAGTCAAAATCGAAATATGAAAGAACAGTAAACTAGCCATGCCTTTATAGTTTCCACAACATCTTGAATTTTCTAAAATGACTCATGGGAAAGCCTCCAAAAACTCATCTCCTAAGGTGTCTCTAGAAGCGCAACGCCTTTCAAAAAGAGGGGCAAAATGTTGATTTTGACCCCTTTTTCTCTTTTTTCTCAAAATTTGAGCCCTGTTGGAAAAATATGATGAAATGGGTTTTGATAGGAGGCCATCATATTTAAAAATTAAAACCATTTTTCATTTAGAGCTCTGAGGAAAAAATGCATCGAAAAGGAGTTATGTTTCCGAAACTAGTGCATTTTCCTAAATTTGCACCAAATTTCACCAAAAACAAAAAATGCTCAAAAAAATCCAAAAATTGGTGTAGAAGTGCCAAATGAGGTGTAATATGCTATCATGGATTCCTTAGCAATCATCTCCAAGTTTTCCTTCTCATGTTTTCCTTTTAGGATTTCCTTCAGCTTGTTTTGCATTTGTTTGATCTTGATGTTGCAAATCTTGTTTCTAGTTTGGTAGTGGTGGGCCATGTGCCTCAACATCTAGTTATCCCTGTTAGCCTTGTCAAGAAGCTTCTCTATATGTCCATTGAATTTTTGTATCTAATATTCCCTATATTCATTTATTTCCATAGCAAGTTTGTCTTCATTGCTCAAATTCTTTACTAGTAGGTTTTGATCTCCTTCTTTCTACGATGCCTTTCTTAGACCCATTGTCCTAGGCCTCTTCCTTCCAACATGCTTCTCTTGCTCATCATGATTTTCATGCTCCAGCATTGATTTACCTTTGACCTCTTGCCTCAACATCCTGAATTACTCTTTTTCCATCATTAGTTGTTTGACCTTGAGTTGACTATTTTCTTGATCAAGGAAAGAAATCATCAATTTAGCCCTTGCCAAATTGTCCTAGAGCTCCATGATCTAGGAATCCTTCTCTTTGATATCTCGTTGCAAGTTTGAATGCTCATTTGCTACCTCCAAATCAACTAGGTAAAAATCATGCTCAATTACCTCCTCGTCCTACAAATGTGATCCCTGTTGTGCTGATGTAGAAATCTTGGCCCTTTCCTCAACCTGATGAGAAAACACAAGTCTTTTTCCTCTCTGGTATGTCTTGGTGTTGTTGGGAAAAGTATCTATTCAGAATGCCCCTATCCCACTCTAAGGTGTGACAGTGCCTTAGCAACAAACAAGGAAAACTACTTGAGTATTCTTCTTTATGAGATGTAAACAAAGAAGGAAGGATAAACTAACCTGTGTCTTGCGCTAGTTTGTTGATCCAATCGCTCCTCTCTTCAATAGCTCTCAACTCCCTGCTCCCTTACCGGCCTAGCTTCACCAGATTCCTGCAAGACCACAGAAAAGGGAAACTACTCGAAGATATAGATTTACATTCATAAAAAGCTTAGGATCAGATTAAGCTAAACATGCAAATATAACAAAACATCATTGATACATAGCATGTAGGAGAAACTCAAATAATTTTATTGATATGATAAGAAAGTCCAAGAGGAGATACAACCAAGTAAGTCTCAATCCAGCATCTACCTCGCAGCAAAGGAATCCCTTCCTCACCTCCAACAAATCATAAATCACCCAATGCACTAATCTCAATCTCAAACCAACAGCAATTCTCTGCAACGTACAAAATTCCAGCCTCTGGATCTCTGGGATGAGGGATCTATATATAGATGTAAGCAGAGAGGATGAGTCAGCTTATGTTTTGACTTGTGGCCTCTCTCTGTCAGTTCTTGCTTCCACTTGGAGACTGAGAGCCTCTTACTCATCACTGGTCGAATTCAGTGAGGCAAGTGTCATTGGAGAAGATTCTGGAAGCTTCCATTGTCTCTCCACCTCGTTGAATGACTCTGCCACTTGTCATTTCCCACTCGACACACCTGGGTAGTGCATTCAAGTGCGTTGCAATGCACCTAGCCAGTGCATTTGGGTGCTTTGCAACGCAGGCAGCTAGTGGAGCTTCTGAATTTATCCTGATTTGACTAGTTTTGAGCAGTTTCTGGTGGAGAAATTCTAGGAGAAGCTGTCATTGATTGACCTTGCTCCTTTAGGGGCAGGAACAACACTTTTAGGGACTTTGGATCCCTTGGATTATGGACATTTCATGCTTATAGCTATAAGGCACAAAAATGTCTATAACAGTTGCCCCCTAAAGTATGAGGTTGTTTATCGGGTGAAATGCTTTATTAGGAGGATCCGAAGTTCATTCAATGTTGGGAGGAGACCTGTAATAAGATACAATACAATACATTATTTTCATACTATTTTCATGATCTAGCTGAGGCGGGCATTCCCATGCTCAACTTTATAAATTCATTTTTTATGTACATAGGACAGACAATCGTCTGATGGTAGACTGATGATTCTGATGAAATCATCATCCTTTTGGTGGGATGATTATCCGTTCTGCAATGCTGTACATGTCAATGTCTTTATTTTTCCTGAATATATATATCGCAGCTCGGATGGATGAAACTAGATCCGGGGTCTTCAATCTCGTCCGATCTTCACTCTGAGTACAAGTCGATCCATGTGAGAAATGTTTTGAAGTCGAACATGGAAAGACATCGCTTGATTACCAGTCAATGATGTAAACTGTTAACAAGCGCGAGAGGAATCACCGTTAAGGATGATGACCCTCAAGGTACTGCAGTACAATTCACGTGGTGTGAATAAAGGACTTGGCGTCGAACACCACGCAAAATCTTTCGGTCGAAGGTCATTGATGTATACCTGTCGCCGGAAGTGAGAAACTTGCCATTGAGGCATGCAAGCTTCAAAGTACTGAAGGGGGTGTTCCTAGATCAACTTCTTGGATAATGAGCTGATGTCGACAAGAAGCGATCCGTCAAAGGAGGACCTTGACGTATCCCAGATCAATGACACGGAACGGAGCAAATGATTTTGATGGAGGTGAAAACAATCTGATGATATATGGTTCAGGGTGGCGGTCATGAAATAATGAAGTATAATGTATGGTAGTGTATGGGACACGGATGACTTCTCTGGATGAATTCTCTTTAACATGTCGGCGACACTTATATGATGGATTGGTAGCATTTACCCCAAAGGTGGATGGTATGGTGAGACCATGGTGATGTGACCGGTGAATGAAACAACCCAACCCGACTCAGGCACGGAGTGGAAGTGTCATGTTCAAGAGCGACTTGCTACCAATAAAGGTTCTTTGAGTTTCTTCCCAATTTTTCCCCAGTCATTGCTGACTAGTACCTCTTTATTTTTTTCAAGCTTGAGGAGGATAACATATGCTTGTTCTATAATTTGTCGTTCGGGCAAACCCATCGCTATGTTTTAACGAGCCTAGCGATAGTGAAACTCGTTCTCGTCTAAAGACAAGTTTGTCGCTATTAATCTTTTTAACGAGTCTAACGACAAAGATAACTCGGTCCTTTTCATTTTTAGAGAGTCTGAAAAGGTACGTAAAGTTAACTCCGGAATTCCTTTTTCGTCATATAATCCCTTAAGTCCAAAAAAGTATAAAACAATACAGAAGGGATGAATTTTCGATAGTTTTAACGAGCCGAACAAAACAAGCACTCGATATTTTTGTGCAATAATCCCTCAGCTCCAAAAAGATTAAAATCTAGAGGAGGGATAGCTCTCCCTGTCGCTTTAACGAGATGGAAGGCCAAAACTCAGCAATCTTTTCATATTTTACGAGTCAGATGAAAAGAGCTTAAAGAAGACTCATCTTTTGAGGAACGACTGATAAAATGGGTAGCAGCTGATTCCAGGTAAGGGTTGGAATTTTCCAATCACGGCAGTGTCACAAGGATGGCCAGTGAAATCACTCTTCGCAGTTGTTCCTCAAAATAGGTAAACAATCATATGGAGGTGAATGATCGGCCAAATGAAAAAGTGGAGGTGACGGTGCAAACACGACCAAGGCTTTAATGGCTGATAATGTTACATTCACGGTGGTTATTTACCAGAGGATAGTTCATTTTTTAACGAGCTTAAACACAGGTTGAAACACTTGCTCGATATTATGTTTATTTTTTAACGAGCATGAACTATGTGCTAAAACTGCTCGATTATCCAGTCATATGATAAGAATGTCTCATATAAGATGCCATTTTTTATGGAGCTTGCACCTTACAAAGCTATGCCCCGCATCCTTTCGTTATGCAAGTTTGGAAATGACTAATCCTACGAGTTTAAAGGGTTAGCCTACAGGTTTAAAGGGAGGACCTAAAAATTTAAAAAATAAATAGCCACTCCTTGCTTGCACTCCAAAAGGTTTGCATGCCCCCAGGTATAAAGTATGATTTCAAGGTTACCCCTTCTTTAGTCCGTTAAAACATTTGTTTTAATGAGAGAGGCCTACCTCTTACAGGTTACCAAAGATTGCTCTATTTGTGGCGCAAATAAAACATTTCCTCGGCGATGTATACCGAGATAGACAAAGGTGAGTGACAACGAGCACCAAACACATAACTTTGACAAGAAAATCTTATTCTAGAATAACCCCTCTTCCTAGACGGACGGGGTACAGACTAGTCATATTTTCCTGCGGAAACCTACCTTATATCTGAAGTTTTCCTGCTGAAGCAGACCAGGACGCATGCCCCCTGGGTTCCAGTCATATCTTTCCGAATCACTCGTGCTCATCGGGAGGACGGACCATGGGTTGAGACATTTCTTGCGTGAAGAGACCATTTAGGATGGTATATGACTATTTGCGATGCGTGATCCGGGAAATGAAAGCTGGTCTACGAGCTTGACCACTCTTCCTTCGTGCGGAAAACACATTACTCTAAAGAGTGAGGAGACGATGGCTCCCATGCAATATATATAGTCTCGTCCAAGGAGTAGGTTATAATCCAAGGGTCCTTGAACGACCATCACGTTCATTTGAATGGTCTTCCCTTTCAATGTTATCGGCACATTGGGGACGATCCCTAAAGGTCGACTGGTTCCTTTATCAAATCCTGTCATATTTCTCATTTCAGGCAAAAGCGATAGCGAACCAAGCGCTTTCCAAGCAATAGAGGAAAGGATACTCACAGATTCCCCCTCATCAATGATGGTGCCAGCCATGACCATTCTGTATATTTGAACGATAATTCAGAATGGTATGCTTGCTGGCAAATGGGGTCTGCCTAGTTGGTTCCAGTCGAAGGATATAACTAGGTTGCTTGGAGGTGGGACCGAGTAGACGGCCGGGTATGGCTCTAACGAAATTCCTTCCTGCGATAAAGGAATGGGTAGGTTGCCCCCGTGTTCGTCGGAGTCTGTGTTGATGAAGAGAATTTGGACGGTGTCATCCTTATTCTCTTCAGTGACTGTATCATTCGAAGATAAAACCTCTGAAGGCAAGACCGAGTCAACTACCGCCTCGACCTTTTGACTTTCATCGGGTATGGATTCAGCTGGTTCATCTTCAATGACCGACGCTTCAGCTGACCACTTGAGCGGGCCAGCTGGATTTTCAACTAACGAAGGACTCGGCAAGAGTTTTTTATATCCAAGAGGAAGTCGTAACGGTGAAACTGGATGATCATCCAAAACTCTTTTAGCTTCGTCTAAGAAGGGACAACGGTGGATGGCGTGATTGCCTTCGCACAGTTTACAAGGAGATCTAGCTCTCCCTTTTTGTCCTGGGACTTCACTTTCGCTAGTTGATGGTGTGCTTTCAACATGGCTATCAGAGGCTGATGCCACCGGATTGTGCAAACGGGGAGACCAGTCCCTTAGTATCCGAGGGATGCAGGGACAATCTCTATGAAAGTGGTCTCCCTTGCAAATGACACATGGCGATTTAGGCCTGGTCAATGCTATGTGTGGATTTTCGTTAGACGACACTCGTTTGCCCCCAGTCGCTTTTGGCTCCTTCTTCTTCTTCTCTTTCTTCTTCTTTTCCTTCTTCTCCTTAGTAACTTGACTTTTGGCTCTGCCAGCCCCATTAAGCGAAGAGGAAGGTGGAGAGGAAGAATTAGAGGAAGTGGAAGGCTGGTGGGTAACTCTGGACTGGTCTAACTGCTGATTCAACTGTTCAGGAATAGTGGTGTTCTTAACGACATTGGTTGAGAAGAGCCAGACTGGCAAGCCAATTGTCAGTCCTGGAAGCGACAATGTGGCCATATGGGGCGCACCAACATTTCCCCAAGAGAAGGGAATAGGATTTCCACCAAGGGGAATTCCTTGGTTGGTAGGCTCCATTTTCTCAACCTAAAGATCAACGCGGGAAAAAGGGTATGAATATTCCGTTTAAAATAAATTTTAACGACGCTTGGACACAACTTGCTTTTTCAATTTTAAAGAGTCGAGAAAAAGCAAAAGATGACTCTAGTCTCCTTCGATTTTTAATGAGCCTGAAGTGACAAGTGCTCAGATGGACCTTTTCCGTTAAGGAGTCTGAAAAGGAACGAAAGGGACTGCTCTGGAGTTCTAGGTAGAGGGTGTGCCAAACCAATCGCAAAACCACAGAATACTTTTTAGGGTACAGGCGGTCAATCTTCCTGAATGCTGTGTTCAATGCATTGCGATCAGTAGGGCGGCCGACACGGCTTCCTATGGATAAAGGTTTTATGCCTATAGGGGTCTCCCAACATATACTCGAGGGTACGTAGGAGCACAATCTGTACTGGCACTTATCATCTCTCAGGAGGAATCACCCAACCATCAGTGAGGCCGACAGTCACCAGGTTTTACGACGCCGGAACACGTCTCTAGCCTAGACCTCTATGTTGTGCGTTAAGTTCCAATGCGTTGTTAAGTTCATTCAATTTATTTTAGGTTGATCTTTCTTAGAAGTTTACCTTTTAGGATCACCACGAGATGTAGATATAATTCCTAAATGCAGTCTAAAGATGATAAGAAAGCTTTTATCTCTTTTCAACAATGAAAATCCTAGCTACAAGGGGAAAAGAAAGACACAATCTTTTCTCAAAGAGCAAAGAGCACACTGTAAATTCACTTTTTCCTAAATCAAACCATACAAACGATCAATATGCGAATGGAAAAATGCATGTATTTGTTTTCACTTTCTTAATATTGATGCCTAAAAAGAAAGTTGTTGTACAAATTTGAATTCGATTTCAAGTGGAAAACACAAATAAGCTTCTTTTCGAAATCAAAAATACGATTACGACACTTTATGATTTTGATGTAAACACTTGTTTCGACACTATAAATTCACAAATTCAATCCAAAAGACAAAAGTAAAAGCGCAATAAACTGTCAACAGCAAACACACTTACTCCTAAGATCAAAACGACACTTACGACAGGTCTAGATCTAAGGGCGACAGTATGACTAGTTTACTTTTGTAATAGGAAACTGCAAATGATGTAACAAATACAAAAAACAAATACAGTTTCTTTTATACTACTGAGGTGGAATTAAGGCAAAGAACAGGGGTTTTCAAATAGGTACACACACTGATAACAGGCTGCAAAAATCAGAGATAAAACTGAACAAATGGAAGCAAAGAACCACAGCTGCACAGGGCAAAGGCTGATCAGCGCACTTGTTGCACAGAGAAACTGAATTGCAGCGCAGGTAGCCCTCTCGGGACCTGCGTTGAAATGCAGAACCTCTTCACAGAGCCTGCGCTGAAGTAGAAACGAGAATTTTCTCTAGGTTCTGGGGCACGGTTTACAGTTTAATCTATGGTTTTTGGCCGGATAAAAGCTATCAGTAAGGTACAATTAGAGGGATGTTTTAAAGGAGGACTAAGAGCTATCACAAAGGGCAGTTAGAGAATTTGTGGATCAGCTGTTCAAATCATAAATAGGCCCAGTGAATGGACTAGAGTAGCAGATCTCTACTTTGCATTTGAAAATGGCAAATGCAGTTCGATTCGCCACTCCTAAGTTTATGAGAAAAACAACAATAGAAACACAAATAAACTAACTAGATACGTTCCCCAGTTGAGTCGCCAATTTGTTGTTGGGAAAAGTATCTATTCAGAACGCCCCTATCCCACTCTAAGGTGTGACAGTGCCTTAGCAACAAACAAGGAAAACTACTTGAGTATTCTTCTTTATGAGATGTAAACAAAGAAGGAAGGATAAACTAACCTGTGTCTTGCGCTAGTTTGTTGATCCAATCGCTCCTCTCTTCAATAGCTCTCAGCTCCCTGCTCCCTTACCGGCCCAGCTTCACCAGATTCCTGCAAGATCACAGAAGAGAGAAACTACACGAAGATATAGATTTACTTTCATAAAAATCTTAGGATCAGATTAAGCTAAACATGCAAATATAACAAAACATCATTGATACATAGCATGTAGGAGAAACTCAAATAATTTTATTGATATGATAAGAAAGTCCAAGAGGAGATACAACCAAGTGAGTCCCGATCTAGCATCTTCCTCCCAGCAAAGGAATCCCTTCCTCACCTCCAACAAAGCATAAATCACCCAATGCACTAATCTCAATCTCAAACCAACATCAATTCTCTGCAAAGTACAAAATTCCAGCCTCTGGATCTCTAGGATGAGGGATCCATATATAGATGTAAGCAGAGAGGATGAGTTAGCTTATGTTTTGACTTGTGGCCTCTCTCTGTCAATTCTTGCTTCCACTTGGAGACTGAGAGCCTCTTACTCATCACTGGTCGAATTCAGTGAGGCAAGTGTCATTGGAGAAGATTCTGGAAGCTTCCATTGTCTCTCCACCTCGTTGAATGACTCTGCCACTTGTCATTTCCCACTCAACACACCTAAGTAGTGCATTCAAGTGCGTTGCAACGCACCTAGCCAGTGTATTTGGGTGCTTTGCAACACAGGCAACTAGTGGAGCTTCTGAATTGATCCTGATTTGACTAGTTTTGAGCAGTTTCTGGTGGAGAACTTCTAGGAGAAGCTGTCATTGGTTGACCTTGTTCCTTTAGGGGCAGGAACAACACTTTTAGGGACTTTGGATCCCTTGTATTATGGACATTTCATGCTTATAGTTGTAAGGCACAAAAATGTCTATAACACTTGGTCACCTTGAGTCTAGGTGCCTTGGGAACCTCCTCTGATTTGTTTGATGAACCTACCTCCATAACTTGTGTTGATGTGTCTTGGTGATAGCTTGGTAAAGTAGTCTCATGCCTCTGTAAGGATACTTCAGTAAAGTTATGCCATGCTATGTTATTTTCTGCCAACTGATGGAGGACTAAAACATTTATCAAACTGTGGTGGAAAAGGTTAGGGAAATGCTCCTTGTTTTTCATTTGCAGCTTTTTAGACATTTGGATGACACTTATACACAAGTAGTTACACAAGTTAAGAGGTTCACAGTTGTGAAGTGCATGAGTAGCCTAATCTGATATTGATACAACCTAGAAAACCTCCCCTCACAAGTGAAAACATTCATCAAAACCTTCATCAGTGGTGCATACTTTGCCAGCAAGTATCTGAGTGGAATGATGTGCGAATGAGCCTCTTTGTAGGGTGATTTCAACAAGGGTTTGTATTGCTCAAGGCCTAGGCTCATGCCTTTGAACCAATACTCCCCATGATTTGGTATCCCTGTGGCAAGAGAGATGGCGACAGTTAAGAATGTGAAATCAATCCCTACAATGGTGGCCTTTTCTCCTTTCAAATTGGTGGCATTCAAATCAGTGAGCTTCTCATGAAAACTTACCTCTCGCACTCTTTAACAGAACCCTAGGCAGTTGACATCATCAAATCATTGTCTTATGAATGGTGCAGAATTGATCTCATTGCAATTTGGGGGATCATACCTTAGAATATTCTCCCTTTTATAATGTTTTCTTTTCTCTGATGGTCAAGAGACTCCTTCCATTTTTGAAACCCTAAATGAAAAGAAAGGGGAAAAAAATAGTGAAAGTGATTGAAGTGGTGAAATGAGGGAGTTAGGGAAGGGAGATATGAGTAGAGAAATTTTGGGATATGGACAAGGGTTTTAGGAATCCTTAGGAATTTAAATGAAGGAAAATGAATGAGGGTTATCAGCTAGGAAATTTAAACATAGTCCTAGCTAGGGAAACTGCCCAATTTGATAGATTAGGGCTAGGGTTTGTTGGGAGGTGAAGTGAAATGAAGGGAAATGGTTTGTTGATTAATGGGGATGATGAGTTTCATGCAAATAGAGGTATAGGGATAGTTATTTTAGGGTTTCAAAGATCAGACTGATCATGTGCAAGTTCAAAACATGAAACTCATAGAAAAACCTAGAGGACTAAACTCACAATCATTTTGTTTATTTTGCCAAAGGAAGAAGGGATGCAAAGGAGTGTACTTACCTATTATGGAGCTTAAAGGATAAAAAAAATAGTTTTAGAGGCATGAAAACTCCAATTTGAGTGATTTTTTGCAATTCTAGAAGACCATTTCCTGTGCACAGCATAGTTCACCGGTGCGCAGTGCCACCTCCAGAAATGGAGTGCCTTGTTTGTAAGCGCAACGACAAGAAAAAAAATAAAATTGGGCTAAGAAAACCCGTGTTTTCTGACCTAAGGAGGAATTAGCTCGCTCACAAGGTAAGATAAGAATGTAAATGGAATGTGTATGAAGAAATTATTACATATAGAAACATGAAATTACATTTGAAATTAGAATTTATTGAAAAGACTTGCTTATCAAAATTCATCGTATGCTGGATTTTATGCATGAAATGAAAGTGTTAGTGACCTTTAAAGTCTAATAACCTAATGGACACACTAGATTGAGTGAAATCATGATGGTGATGACTAACATGATGATGATATTCTATTAATGATGATACACTCAACTAAATGATGAAAGTGACCAGCATGTTAAAATTGTTGAGAAAGTGAAAATAACCGTAGACATAATAACCAATGACCAAAGCTTTTGAATGGAGGACACAGTAAAATGACAAAAACTTGACCCTAAATCCTAATGGAAATGTTGAAAGAGAACATTTGTTCAATGGTGGCAAGAAAAAAAAACTGACACTAATAGAGTCATTGAAGCTTTCAACAAGATCTAAGTTAATTCCCTCACAAACGTCTGCAATGTTAAAAGGAATGATTTGAATGATTTGGATGTGCGCTATTGGTGGTTTTATGGGAATATAGGACGACCTATAGGAAATTGACTAGGAAAACACCATTTTGACTAGTTTATGGACAAGAAGTAGTGATGACGATGGAATATAAAGTGCCCAGCCTAAGGATCGCAGTAGTAATTGAGATGGAAGATCGCGACGTAATGGACAAACACCTTGTGCAACTATTTGAGTTAGAGGAAGGCTGCTTTTCGGATGGATTTCATCAATAGGTGTAGAAAGCTAGAGAAAAGGTGGCATGATCATCACATTACACATCGTACCTTTAAGAATTGGGATTTGGTACTGATCCATGACAACAAGTTTACCAAGTTTCCGTGGAAGTTTGAGATGCATTGGCTAGGATTGTACATGATTAAGGATATTTTGAATGGTGGCGCAGTTCAGGTCATGAAGATGAATGGGGAAGTGTTTCTTGACAGGATTAATGGGAGTAGATTGAAGGTTTACAGGAATGAAGCTGACCCTACGCAATGACTACATGATAATAGGAAAGTATTAGTGCTTCTAGCAATTGAAAGAGATCGCAGGACTATAAACTACTCTGCCCAGGAAAAATTCTATCGAAGGAGGATTGTGCGATGTTTAGGAAGATGGCACAGATGGAAGCTATGATGAGGTAACTGCACCATAAGGAAGGATCATGTGTATCCTGACTAGAATGTGGCCATTGGAACAACTACAATTGATTTGATAGTGATTTTGTCATTAAAACGAGTAGGTAAAATGCATTTATGGAGAATATCTATGAAAATTTTATGCCAAAAATGAATTAATGAGGGATATCTGGAGGGAATCAATTGATTTTAGTTTGAAAAATGCTATAAATATGGAACCCTACTCCACATTCTTACACTTTTATTTCTGAGAGATTATTTTGTGATTTTTCACCTAAGTGTGAGCCAAAAGAATTGTTGGATGTCTGAGTGGAATTGAGTAGAATTGGAGAGGGAATTCTTGCAGAGAGGGCTTGGATATATGATGAATTCTCCACCGCATGCCCATACTATGATGCCAAGATCCCCTAGAAAGTAGGATGTTGCCTTAGTAGCAGCAACTAAGAAGCAAAAAAAACTACAGTAGGACCTGATTCGATAATTGTCGCAGAAAATTCCAACCGAGCAAAGACAGAAGGGAAAAATGGATAAAAACAAGCATCGAATGGAACCACATGAATTGGATGTGGAGAGATTTGTCATTGGCCTTGAAAATATTAGCTCCAAAGAAGTCGAATCCATTTCTAGATTACCTTTGTATTTGCCACTGAGGAAGCCAACGTCGAAGGTCACGATGGATCCAAATGCTATTAAATATAAGGTTTTCACTCCACTGTTACCTAAGGATGTACCTACTGAGGGTGCATTGTTGGCCCGAGTACCATACCTAAAAATGGAAGATTGGGATTTAGATGATAGAAGTAAATACCCATAGTTTGATCCCAACCAATACCTAAGATTTGTATATTATGAAGAAGGAGTCACACTAGTTGAACCAACGCAGTGGGATATTGGAATTCAACACATGGGATTTGTGAGCATGCTATATATTCCACATTTCGGGCATAGTAAAATAAATACTATCTGTGTGCTCTAGTTGCTGGCTCTCATGCATGATGAGCATCTTTGGCTCAGGATACCCATAACTATTTATGAGATGTTGATCAAATGGATTATGTGCTACTTTGTCACGGGGCGAACCCAGATGATGCTTTTCTAGGAAAGTCATAGGAGAAGAAACTTGTTGTTCAAATGAAGAGTGACTTTGGATTAATCAAGAAGTCTCAGGTCTATGTTGTTAGCTCTATCAATGATGAGGTTGTGCAATTTTCCACCTCTGTTTTGGCTAGGAAGATTATGAGAAAGTTTCATGTAGATGAAGTTTCACCTCCTGTTGTTTCCTCTGCTGCGCAGTGTAGCCAGGTGATCCAATTCAATTAGAAGAAGTACTTATGTCAAGAATTCCTAGATGATTTCCACAAAGCACAGGAGGAAGGAAATCCATTTCATTATTCATGGGTGTTACTTTGCTTGCATTAATATCTTGGAGAGCATTAGAGGAATCATAGTTCCCCATGGTGGAACCAGATATCTGTGAAACTACATGATATGCCTCGTTGCCAGCATCCAAAGACACTACAAGGGCCATGGTGAATAAGATGTTTTCAGTTCTTTTTGGAATGGACTTGTGCATGGTGATTAATCAATGGTTGTGGTTATCACCTACCCTATTTTCTCGATACCACGATGTCACAAAGTGCAACGCCGATTTTCACAATGCATATATTTGTGCCAAGAAGGATTTGATGGAATATTGGCATGTGTTTCCATTTCTGGTATCAATAGAAGATATCTTGGCTATTATCAATAAGTGGTCAAGTGATTAGCTCACCCTGACCAAAACAACAATGATAGGCACAAGCAAGATGACTGTAGAGATGAAGGCTTGAAAGAAAAATCCAAAGAATGACACAAAGAAAGTTCCAAATAAGGTCATGATTGACCTGGAGTAACCCACTGTGTCGGAGAAAGTGCACACAGTCAACATAGAAACTATCGAGGAAGACGGTGGCGCAGACCCTTTTGTGGGCACGAAGGAATTCAAGTGTCCATTCATTATCAAGAAGCAAAAGAAGTGGAGTACTAGCAATGTGGAGAAGAAAAAAATATAAGACAAGTCTTCCAGTGTCAAACCACTGGCCCTCACAGAGGGGGATCTTGATGAAACTAGGGATACTTTTAGATCTGTGATGGAAGATGTCTAGGGACACATCAAAGAGAAATACTAATTGTTGGTCGCTTTAATTGTTTTCACAATTCAAGCTCCACATAAATTATCAACCCGAGGAGGTCTTTTTATTTCAAAGATAATCACGCACTGGAAATGCTCAATTTCAAAAGCAGAATCAATGTTGTAGTAAAAGAAGGACACACAATTATTAATCTCATCAATCTACTAATTCACACTCTACTTAATCAAAGCTGAAGTCAATTAAGTTATAGCAGAAATGATTTCTCTGTTGCAGTTACAATCCAAACAATGGAAGATCAATCTACAAGGAAAGAAATCAATCAACCACAGTAGGAACAGGACCCTATTCCTTAGTGAGGAACTTCAGCACCTGATGCCTGACACTCAATCACACTGTAGGAAAAGTAACTTCAAGAGATCAAGACCCTATTCCCATGAACAGGAACCTTCAGCACTTGTTCTCTTGTTCCTATTCACGCTGCAGGCAAAGGAAAACAATCAATGGGAGCAAGACCCTATTCCTTTATGCAGGAATCTTCAACACATGCTTCCCAACATCATTCATTCATGCATTCAATACATGTAGTGCTAAAGAAACAGAGTATTACCAAACTGTGTAACTAGTGTCCAACAATAGAATTAAGGGAAGTGCAAACACACAAAGAATTAAACAAACTACAGGAACCAAGAGGGTGAATCTTGTGAGGAAGGCGGGTCCTTTCCTTCTCACAAGATTCCCCAAGAGAAAGAATTAAATTGGAACGCTCAAAAGAAGATTTTATTCATCTGTCAAAGTAACTGATACATTACAGATGGAGACTAGCTCCAGTTCTCACACAATACTCTCCTGTAGCTTTTACAAAAAATAACTCCCTTCTAATGATGATGTCTCCTCTTTTTAAAGAGGAGACATCTTTTACAATTTACATGAGAGCGAATCTACATTATCTCAATTCTGTTCTCTTTCCCAAAACAAGACTATTCTGTTCTTCCAAAAAAAAGATGTTGTTACAACAGAGACAATAAAAGTGCTATCTTCAGAATAATCCAGGTAACCGTGTCTTGTGCTGCTGCTACTATTCCACAAAAAGTTCTTCCAGAATCGCAAATTACGCATAACGGGATTTGCGTGCTTGACGGCTGTTTCAGCAACTGAGTCAGCTGTTTCAGCAATGGAGTCAGCTGTTTCAGCAACGGAGTCAGTTGTCTCAGCAACGGCCGCTTGTTCCCAACAAGGCATATAACTTATCTGCGATCTTTGGACTTGTGTTAGCAACAATACACTTCAATTAATGATAAAATATAAGAGTATTACGGAATTAAATGTAAAACAGATTAAACATATAATAAAGAAGAGGTTTCTATATAACTTGGGATAAAGTAGATGAAAAAGATAATGGAGTTCATGGTTATAAGAGTAGAATGGTGTCAAAATATATAGCAAAAATGATACATAGTGGAGTCCTAACATCCCCCCCAGCTAAAAATGTTGCATGTCCTCAGGCAACCCCTAGTCTGAATCAGAGTCTGAGTACTGGGACTGAGCATGCAAATTACTCAAGCAGTAGCTGGAGAAGGTGGCATCTGTAGGAGCTCTGAATCCGCTGTTGTTCTGCAAATGTTGCCATGCCAAGGCTTCATCTCTGTCAGTCAACTGGTAATGACATTGATATTTGTCTGAAGGCAGCCATAAAATTGGAAAACGGAAATGATATCCGATCCAATTTACTCCACAATGTTGAATGCAACCAATGTACTTAGGGACCCTGGATAATGCAGCTTGAAGATTGTGAGGGTTAAAAGGGTGATAATCCTGTCTTTCTTTACATGACTGCTGCCAAAACATATCATTGGCCTTCAATGCAGCAGTACCCTTCATTCTAATGTGCTGTTGACACTTAGAAAGTATTGAAGCCTGTAATTGCTGCATGTACTCGTGCATTCCTGGCTTCTGTAAGAATTCATAATATTGTGCTATGAACATGGCTGGGCCTAAAGGCTCTGGTCTAATCCACAGGAGTTTATTCTCCTCATTATGACTGCTTGCAGTGAAAGCAATTTGCCAAGTGAGCTGGTTAGACAAAAATGAAGCAAATGCCCTGATTTGTATATCTCCTGCAATTAGAATAAGATTAACTCTTCTGTTCTCGGGAATGGCCTCATTATGAAGGTAGAGTTCGCACAGCAAATGCTGGTCACTCTTGGGGGCCTCCTTAAAGGTCTCAACAAATTTCTCTGAAGTCATTAATTCATATGGTCTGCCATTTGCTATTGCTTTTAATTGGAAATAAACTAATCATTCAGAAAGAAAGAGAGAGTAGTTTACAGAGGGTTTGCGCGTAGCCATCAACTTCTGGACTAATGAAAACATCAAGGCTATCTTTGTCTTAGATTCCTTGGCTTCCTTTTTGTACTCCCTGTGTTGTTGCAGAATTTGATCCCAACTATCCGAGTTGGCATATACATGGTTCTGCCATTGTAACTAATGTTGTCGTAATATTATATCTTGTTCTTCAGCATATTGCTTCTTCCATTTGTTCATATGTTCCAATTGATTCCATGGCAAAGTCTGTGTCTTGGCATAAGAAGTAGTGGGTTGGGACGTTGTTTCCTCTGTCTGGATGGCTGCATTAACCTGCAAAGGATGAGATATCTGAGGTTTGATTTCTTTTTCTTGCTTTATAGAGAGCCCTACTGGTTCTTGTGGAGCAGTAGGGCATTCCTCTTTTATTCCAGCTGACATAGATGCCTCAGATAATTGAATTTTAACTATTTTGTAGCCTGCATCCTGGTAAATGCTGCCACACTCCTGGCACATGTATTCCTTGCATGGCTCCTTATTTTGCATTGAGGCTACGTGTGCTAATGTATGGAGATTCAGTTCTCTTTCAAAAGCCTCTCGAGCCATGGTTAGTTCATTTTTATAAGCTTCTAATTCAGACTTCAGGAATTCGTTCTCCTCCAATAGAGATGTCATAGTATGTAAACCTTGTGTGCTAGTTGACTTTGTTGGGGTATTTTGTTGATGCACAGTCGTAGCTGGTTCTTGTACCACAGTGGCTGGTTCTTGTGTTTCAGCCACTGGGCAAGTGACTGGTTCTTGTGTGACAGTCACTGTTGATTTCCTACTATCGTCCTGCTTGGTGTATTCTTGTACCCCAGTGGCTGGTTCTTGTGTTTCAGCCACTGGGCAAGTGACTGGTTCTTGTGTTTCAGTCACTTCTTGAGCCATAAACAATGTCGTATTATCCCGGGGCACTGGTTCTTGTGTGGCAGTGCCTCCAGACGAGACGGGTTGGGAGGTTTGAAGTGGGGATAAAGGTTTTAGTAGAATAGTGGCAGGGTCAGGGAAAATGGAGGTGAGTTCTGTCTCAACAGTCATTTTCATTTTTCTTTTTGGTAGGAAGGCAGCAAAATCACTGCCTTTCCTTTTCTTTGAAGGGGAGGGTTTCTTTCTGGGGACAGGGTTTTCCGAAGAAGTAAGAATTTGAGATGTAGACCTTGTCCGTGGTCTGGAGACTGCGACTGTTGGGGTTCTTTTCTTTTTATAAGTGGGTGAGGAAGGGGGTGTTAGAGAGTCGTCACTAGGGACAGAAATAGTGGGGACAGTTGGCTCTGCTAAATGAGGCGAGCTCGGGATTGGGTCAACTGGGGAATGTGGAATCTCGTCCTGTTGTTCTTCGTAAGGAATTTCCGGAATATCCTGAGAACTTTCGGGTTGTTGGGACGTTTGAGCATGCTCAGGAATTTCAGGCGGCTGGGGAATAGGGGGTGGGACATGCAGAGGGGGATTTTGCTGAGCAAAACCCCTCTGTATCAACAACTGGCATAAACGGTGGTGGGTAAGGGATAACATTGGGAATTTAGCGCGTCTACAATAATAAGACATGTTTTTAATACAGCCAAGCAGATAATAGGGGATATTAATCAGTCGTCCATTTCTCAAATGATTCATCAAAACAAAATCATGATTGTACACTACCTGATAACGCCCCTCACACGTTAAGTAGTGTTTGATGAACTCTGCCACTGATGGCCATGGTTGAGGAAGTGAGTGCAGACTAACCCCGCAGCCTCTGGGTTCCACTTGCTCATCTGGGTGCATAAATTCTTGTTGCGCATTGAGAACAACCTGCTTCCTGCTGAACCAGCGAGTACCAACAGCTGGCAACCCTGATACCTGAACTATGTCCTCCTCTGTTACTGAAATGCGAACCCCTTTGACCACTGAAAAATCGCCTTGAAGGTTTTGTGCAAATTCTAAGACTTGTTCCTGGTTAAATTCCCCCAATCTTTCAAAATATACTGTCCATCCCGCTTGTTGGAAAATCTGATAGACTTCGGGAAACAATTGAAGAAGACTTATGGAGTCGGGCTCATGTCTAACGGCCGACCCTCCCATGGCTGTAGCTTTGAGTTATACGCAGAGGCACCGACACAGTAAACACAAACCCTGATTGTGCTAGTTGTTGCAACAGAGGCTGCATGGTCTAAATGACGGCAGAGATAGATATGACAAGGGACGGAGGCTTGGTTAATGTGAAATGATTGTTCAATTTTTGGAATTCCCCCCCCTACGTATGGTGTAATAATGATTGGACGTGTGAAGATATGTACTCATTATGAATGAAATCCTCTCTTTAATATGATTTAACCGAATTACATTAAAACCTCATACCTTACATTTTTACCTTTGGTTTAATAATTCGAAGTGTCGGTTGCTTCAAAATAGCTTAATGTACATGGAAGAATCTGTAGATTTCTCTGAAGTTTAGAACAGGAGTGTAATTGAATCTGGTACGTGCTGAATAATTTTTCGCCAAAAGGATCTGAAGTATAATCGTGGAGAACCAAAAAGCTTATATAACAGCAAAGAAAAATACTGTTTTGATGATAACAAGTTGCTGAAACTGGTATTTTAGCAACGGAAAAATGAACGATACGTTGCTGAAACAGGTGTTTCAGCAACGGGAAAAATCAATGATACGTTGCTGAAACAGGTGTTTCAGCAACGGGAAAAATCAGAGAAATGGGATAAATGACTTAGGTCTGTAAATGGAGAAAATATTTGATAGGGGATAATTTCAGTAGTAAGGGATGGGAAATACTGACTAAAGGGGGGGTATTTCAGAGATGGTAGGAGTAGGAATAATGGAAAAAAATGGAAATAATGTGGGTATGATATTGCTTAGGAAAAAGGGTAAAATGATGGGAACAAGCTTCTGTGATTAAAGCTTCAGATCTTCTCATGATGAATCTGTCCTCCTTATTGCTTTTTCCAGAATCTGCAAAATTCAATTGTAATATGCCAATCCTTGACAGGGATTATTAGTGCTAAATCTAATCTAATACTAAAAATATAGTGCAGAAAATTAAGTGCTGTGAGGAGCAGAAGACTCCCCTAGAAAAAGATAATGAATATCAGTCATGCAAGCAGTCTTGAAATCCTCTTTAGAAACAGGGCGCTGATATAGACGGAGCCTATGGCCATTGACTAGTAGAGGTGTTTTAGCATCATCAATTGTTACAAGTCTTACCGTTCCGTTTGGAAAAACATCATCTACTTCATATGGTCCAAGCCAGCGTGTACGTAGCTTACCCTGAAAATTTTCAAACCGAGAGTCATACAACAAGGCCCAATTACCTTTTTGGAACTGCTTGTGTTTGATAATTTTATCATGCCACTTCATCCTTTGTTGTTGTATCATGTTTGTTTGATGAATGGCATCTAATCTCTATTCATCCAACTCCAGAAACTGCTGCAATCTAGCTGTCTGCACATCAGTCAAATCAAGATTAACAGCTAAAGCAGTCCTTAAAGTTTTAATTTCAAATTCCACAGGAAAAACAACATTTTTACCATAAACCAATTCATAGGGAGAAAAACCTGTAGTGTTTCTCCAAGTAGTTCTGTAAGCCTATAATGCCTCAGGGAGCCTTTGGGACCAATCCTTCCGGTTGTCCTTCACTGTTTTGGTTAGAATGGCTTCTAAAACTTTGTTTGTGCTTTCCACCTGCCCATTGGCCTGGGGGTGGTATGGTGTAGTCATTCTATGTTGAATGTGATATTTGTGAAGGGTAGATTTAAAACCATGAGAATTGAATGGAGGTCCTCCATCAGTAACTAGCTCTCTAGGAATTCCAAATCTAGTGAAGATTTCTTCAAATAAGAAAGCTAGGACAGCCTCTTCATTGGCTCTAATGAGTGCTTTGGCCTCCACCCACTTAGTCATATAGTCTGTACAGACTAATATATAGGTTCTTTGATTGGATGGAGGGTTAATGGGTCCTATAAAGTCCAAGGCCCATCTTTCAAATGGTTCAGAAACTACCTGGGGGTTTAATGGCATTTGGTCTCTATGGTTGGGTTGACCCATTCTCTGGCAGCTGTCACAAGCCCTTACATATTTCTTTGCATCCTTGAATAATGAGGGCCAATAGTAACCCATCCTCAGAATTTTATGTGCTATTCTCTTATCAGCGAAATGGCCTCCACAAGGGCCATCATGACAAGCTTTCAATATGTCATACACTTCATCTTCTCTAATGCATCTTCGGATCTCCTGATCAAGCCCAGTATAGAAAAGACACCCACTTATCTAGCTATACCTGGCACTTTGTTGAACAATTCTTCTCTTTTCTCTATATGACAGGTGTGCTGGTAATTTTCCTGCAACCAAATAATTAGCAATATCTGCATACCATGGAGAGTGAGTAGAAACTGCAAACAAATACTCATCAGGAAAAGAATCATCTACTGGAATATCATTGTCAGTTTTTAACCGTGAAAGGAAATCAGCCACCACATTTTCTTTACCAGGCCGATCTACAATTGTGATATCAAATTCCTGCAATAGTAATAGCCATCTGGTAACTCTAGCATTTGTGACAGATTTGTTCATTAAATATTTGATAGCTGAATGATCAGTGTGCACAAAAGTAGAATAACCAGTGATATAGTGTCGGAATTTATTAATGGCATAGACTACTGCAAGAAATTCTTTCTCGGTAACTGTATAGTTAAGCTCAGCAGGGGTCATATTCTTACTGATAAAGTATATAGCATAAGGAAGATGATTTTCCTCTTGTCCCAAAACCGCTCCAATAGCAATGTCTGAAGCATCAAAAGATATATGAAAAGGAAGATTCCAATCAGGCCCCCTCAAAATAGGAGCAGTGGACAACTGGTGCTTCAGTTCTTCAAAAGCTTTCTGACAAGAATTAGTCCACTTAAATTCAGCATTTTTCATAAGCAATACAAATAATGGAGAAGCTATTTTAGAGAAATCTTTAATAAATCTCCTGTAATAACCAGCATGTCCTAGAAAACTTCTCACATCAGTTTGAGTTTTAGGAACAGAAAGATTCTGAATGACCAATATTTTAGATGGATCTACCTGAATACCTTGAGATGAAATAAAATGTCCAAGCACTATTCCTTCACTCATCATCATATGGCATTTTTCGGTACTTAAGGAGAGGTGAGCTTGTATACATCTTTTGAGTACTTTCTCAAGGTTTTGTAATGCCTCTTCGAAAGACACACCATAAGGGGTAAAATCATCCATAAATATTTCCATAGAATCATTCAGCATATCAGAAAAAATTCCTATAACAGCTCTTTGAAAAGTTGTTGGTGCATTGCACAACCCGAATGGAAGAACTCTATAGGCAAAAGTTCCCTAGGGGCTGGTGAAAGTGGTCTTGTCTTGGTCTTGGGGTGCAATTCTTATCTGATTATACCCACTGAATCCATCTAGAAAAGAAAAGAATTTCTTCCCTGCAAGACTGTCCAACACCTGATCAGTGAAGGGTAAGGGAAAGTGATCCTTTTGAGTAGCTTTGTTTAAAGCTCTATAGTCAACACATACTCTCCATTTCCCGTTTTTCTTAGGGACAATTACTAATGGGGAAACCCATTCACTGTCAGATATGGGGTATATAAATCCTGCATTAAGCAATTTTTGAAGTTCTTCCTTAACAATTTCTCATAAATTAGGATTCATTCGTCTTTGGGGTTGACAAACAGGTCGGCATCCCTCTTTAATGTAAATTCGATGAGTACATAATTCAGAAGAAATACCTTTCATATCTGTGTAATCCCAGGCAAATGCCTCCTTATATTCATGCAATAACTTCATTAATTGCTGTGTTTCCACATCTGTTAGATCAGGATTTATGTTTAATGTCTTGCCGGGTTCAATTTCAACTGTTATGCTTTTAGATGAAATCGTGGTTAAAGTCTGAGATGAATCTTCAGATTCAATCTTTTCTTGTGCATCAGTTTCAAAAATTGCAGTTAATTGATTGTGTGTTTCAGCAATGACAGAAGAAGGTTCACAAATAAAATTATTGATTATCTCATCCTCTGTATTGTCTTTAAGAGTTAAAGCTTGTCCTATAGTTAGAATAGGCTGAACAACATTATCATCATAATCCATCCATATAGAATCTTCATTATTAACTACCGGCGTAGCGTGAGGATAAAGAGTTAACTGTTTTGTTTCATAACCATTAGAAATTGTCATTGAACCAGATCTGCAACTAATAAATGCATCAGTTGTGGCCAGCCATGGCCTTCCTAGAATTAAGGGATGTCCCCCCAGCTTTGTTTTAGTCTGCAATACAACAAAATCAGCTGAATATTTCCAGGATTCAACTGAAATAAGTAGATATTCAACAATTCCTTCCGGTTTAATTGTGGAACGGTCAGCTAACTCTAAAATGGTGGGTGTATCTCTGATTGTATTATTCAGTTGTAACAATTGTGAAGTTTCAAGAGTCATTATATTAATTGCTGCACCTAAATCTACCAGAACTCGGGGAATCATTGTTTTACCAATATGAACTGTGACTGTAGGATGGCCGGGATCACCATATTTTACAGGAGGGGCTTTTCCGGACATTAATGCAGACAAGTCTCCCATCACATGTACTGTAAGGGGGTCCTTGGTTTTCCTACCAGGTTTCTTAACACAAATATCCTTTAATGTTCTGACATAAATTGGTACATCTCTTAATGCTTGTAAAAGTGGAATTTTAATATACAAATTTTGCAATTCCCCTATAAAATTAAAAGCAGGTGTTTCAGCTGTTCTGGTTAAAATCAAACGCTCGGGGAATGGTGGTTCTGTTGTTTCAACATTCTTGTTAGGAGGTGGTTGTGCTTTTTTTTGTTTCTCGGTTTCATTTTTATCTGAATCAGAAGAAGTTATGTCATCAATAATAGGCTCTACTATTCTTCCAAATCTCAAATGAATATCATTACATTGCATAGTAGGAAATATAGACTGATTCTGAATATCAATAACTTGCACAACTTTATTATTGGGGTTAGGATTTGGTTGCATAGGTAGTTGGGGTCTCATTTGGTTATTTGGCGGAGCATTTGATGGCAGAGGGAGTGGTTGTTGGAATTGAGGCAATTGGTTTGGATACGGGAGTGGTTGACTATTCCAATTTGGATTCCAAGGATTGAAAGGAGATGGCTGTTGTGGAGGCCAAGGAGTCCACATTGAAGGATCGACAAAGGGAGGGTTTTGCATTTGCATGGGTGGGAAATTCATTTGATTGAAGGGTGGGTATTGCATTTGGTTAAAGGGGGGGTAACTTGTTTGGCCAAAAGCAGAATAATTGTTCCAACGATTAAATGGCATACTAGAGTTCATACCTTGTCCTTTTGGTTGCCATTGTCTTCTTTGAGTTAGCAGGTAAACTGCTTCAGCTTCTTCTTCCGTTGGCTGCAACGCTGCTTTTATTCCTGGTAGATATGGACATTGTTCTGTCTCATGATCTTTCTCACAAAGGGTGAAAATTGGTATTTTGTCTCTTGGGCATTCCCTTAGTGGATGTTTGTCTCTGCATTTCGGGCAAAAGACAGCCAGAGTTGCTTCTGCTTCGGCCTGCTTCTTTTTAACCTGCAAAGTGTCAATCTGCGAAGCAAAAGAACTTAACATTTCGGTTTTAAATTCTTCAAGTAAATTACCTATTTCCGCTCTTGTTGCTCCTCCATTGGCTGATTTCTGCACTCTTGAATAGGTGGAATCTCTTATTCTGTTTCTTGCAGCTCCCCTAGAACACCTCTTAGCAAGTTCACAAATCTCATCATATGATTCCTTAGATATATCTCCCTTAGCAAGCATATTTAACATATTTAAACAATCATCCCTTAAACCTCTAAGTAATATTGTTTTACGAATTTCCTTACTTATATCCGGATGATCAGATCTCTGTATGTTGTACTGCAGCCTTTCTATGTAGTCCTCCAGACTCTCATCCGACTTTTGTGCCATATTGAATAGTTCATCCTTCTTCTCTCTCGTCCGGCAGTAGTCTTGATATTTAAGCAGAAATTTTTGTTTCATCTGCTCCCATGTTGTGATTACCTGACTTCCAAGGCTCATGAACCATCTCAAGGCATTCCCTTTTAAGGTGGCTGGAAATAGTTTCAACTTTTGGGCATTAGTAACATAATCGTAACTTCTGCATAATATATCAAATTCGAAAAGAAATTCATCCGGATCCTCGGTGGATAAACCATGAAAGTTAGGTAAAGCAGATAATGGAATATTTTTCATTGTTCCTGCAGGGAGATCACTGATAGGAAATCCCAAGGTAGAGAGGGAATTTTCATCCCTTCTTTCTTCTTCAGGACCTACACGTCCTCCACCAAAGAAAGCATCATTGTTATCTTCCATTGTTGGCCCTCCTACTGCACTTTCTCGATCGTCAAGACCTTCTATTGGTCCTTCAATGTTCTCTACCGGTCGTCCAGCGCTTTCTACTATTTCCTCAATGTGCTCTGCTGATCTACTAACACTTTCCTCTGACTCTTCAGTACTGACTGCTGGTTCTTCTATATTTTCAGGACCCACAACTTCCTCTGTTTTGTAATCTGACTGAGGGGAGCGCTAAAATTTTGATTTTCGAGAACTTAATCTCTGTGATGATTCAGCCTTTGATACAATCTCGTCGATAAAAGTTTTTTGTCCTCCCCAGCTTTTGCCACCTGTGCGGTTATTTTTCTTCTGGTTTCCGCGTCCTCTCATACAATCTGCACATTAAAAAAAGAAAAGATGAATGCTTTCGAAATCTATAATTACCTTCCCCGGCAACGGCGCCAAAATGTTGGTCGCTTTAATTGTTTTCACAATTCAAGCTCCACATAAATTATCAACCCGAGGAGGTCTTTTTATTTCAAAGATAATCACGCACTGGAAATGCTCAATTTCAAAAGCAGAATCAATGTTGTAGTAAAAGAAGGACACACAATTATTAATCTCATCAATCTACTAATTCACACTCTACTTAATCAAAGCTGAAGTCAATTAAGTTATAGCAGAAATGATTTCTCTGTTGCAGTTACAATCCAAACAAAGGAAGATCAATCTACAAGGAAAGAAATCAATCAACCACAGCAGGAACAAGACCCTATTCCTTAGTGAGGAACTTCAGCACCTGATGCCTGACACTCAATCACACTGTAGGAAAAGTAACTTCAAGAGATCAAGACCCTATTCCCATGAACGGGAAGCTTCAGCACTTGTTCTCTTGTTCCTATTCACACTGCAGGCAAAGGAAAACAATCAATGGGAGCAAGACCCTATTCCTTTATGCAGGAATCTTCAGCACATGCTTCCCAACATCATTCATTCATGCATTCAATACATGTAGTGCTAAAGAAACAGAGTATTACCAAACTGTGTAACTAGTGTCCAACAACAGAATTAAGAGAAGTGAAAACACACAAAGAATTAAACAAACTACAGGAACCAAGAGGGTGAATCTTGTGAGGAAGGCGGGCCCTTTCCTTCTCACAAGATTCCCCAAGAGAAAGAATTAAATTGGAACGCTCAAAAGAAGATTTTATTCATCTGTCAAAGTAACTGATACATTACAGATGGAGACTAGCTCCAGTTCTCACACAATACTCTCCTGTAGCTTTTACAAAAAATAACTCCCTTCTAATGATGATGTCTCCTCCTTTTAAAGAGGAGACATCTTTTACAATTTACATGAGAGCGAATCTACATTATCTCAATTCTGTTCTCTTTCCCAAAACAGGACTATTCTGTTCTTCCAAAAAAAAGATGTTGTTACAACAGAGACAATAAAAGTGCTATCTTCAGAATAATCCAGGTAACCGTGTCTTCGTGCTGCTGCTACTATTCCACAAAAAGTTCTTCCAGAATCGCAAATTACGCATAACGGGATTTGCGTGCTTGACGGCTGTTTCAACAACTGAGTCAGCTGTTTCAGCAGCGGAGTCAGCTGTTTCAGCAACGGAGTCAGCTGTCTCAGCAACGGCCGCTTGTTCCCAACAAGGCATATAACTTATCTGCGATCTTTGGACTTGTGTTAGCAACAATACACTTCAATTAATGATAAAATATAAGAGTATTACGGAATTAAATGTAAAACAGATTAAACATATAATAAAGAAGATGTTTCTATATACCTTGGGATAAAGTAGATGAAAAAGATAATGGAGTTCATGGTTATAAGAGTAGAATGGTGTCAAAATATATAGCAAAAATGATACATAGTGGAGTCCTAACACTAATCATTCTTGACGAAGGTCTAATAGGACCTTAAGGAATTACAAGTGTAGAAAGATGTTATACAAGCGATCCTAGGTCAAGCGAGTGTGGGTCAAGTGTGCTTGACAGCCTCAAGACCAAAGGTTACCATGGACCTCTGCAAAATATAGTTGTGGGAGGGATCATTTCAAGTTGAGACTTCAAAGGAAAGGGCATGCCTATTACATATGAAGAACTTGAGCCTTAACCTTGCAATGCTCCCCATTCTGTCATTGGATAAGCTCCGTCAAGGAGTATTGGATGATCTCAGGGTCTAGGAATAGTGGGCATTACTGGTTGTTAGTGAAGTCAAGAAAAACAACCATAAAATGTTTGAGAAAAAGGAGCAGGTGCTCAAAGACCAATAAGAGGTTTTTGCGCGTAGTCAACAACTGGAAGTAGCAATAATAGAGGTATGCAGTGAGTTTTCAAGATCTAGATTCCAGCAAAGGAAGCTTCTGCTAAGAAATTAGAAATGTTGGCAACCATAATGAAATAATATAAGGCCTAGGTGGGAAAGGTGTAGTTTGAGTTGCAACTGTAGATTTTAGAGCATCAGATGAAGCTGTTGGAAATAATACTGAGAGGGGGGCTGAATCAGTATTATTAAGTTCTTTTCAATATATCTTCCAGATTTATAATTTAATTTATTCTTCAGATATTGATCATTAATTTGTATGTCACTACCATATAATAATGAGCAAGAACAAGAAAAACAGATAGTCACACCAAAGAAAACCAGATATAAGGTGGAAACCCAATGTGGGTGAAAACCACCTGCTGCAATATGTCTCTATCTTCTTTCAATCAGAAACTTCTTTTACAATGATTTTGTACTGGTGCAGTCCTTTACCAGTACGCAGGCTACAACCTGCTGAGATCTACAACCCTCTCTCATTTTCCAGTCTCTCCTGGAAGGGAGCTACAACCCCTTTAGCTCTTGTACTAGTTGATCTACTAGTACGTAGGTGCTGACCTACTTCTTTTCTTCCAAGGACCTCGTTTCATTAATTTTCAGACTCGATCCATGAACATCAAATAATCATCAAGTACATGTCAACCAATCTCCTTTTACAATCACACAATGAGTCAACCAATTACTTCTAAGAATGCAGTAACCAGAAAAGCAATACCAGTAACCTAAACCCAGAACTCTGCAGCAATAGATAAAAGGCAGCTAACAAATATTTCAAGAAGAGTCTGCAACTTCACCAATAGAAACCTGCGAATATCCGCAGCTCTTCTGTGTCTAAACTGCGCAGGTCCGCACATGATCCTTCTTCTTCTCTGCGTACCTCTGCACCTACTCCTTCTGTTGCACTGCGCACCTCTGCACAGATCCGCACCTGCACTGTATGCTTGACAGCGTACCTCCGCACTTGGTCCTTATGTTCCTCTACGTACCTCCGTATTGTGCCTTCTGTTGCACTGCGTACCTCTGCACCAGCACCTTCTGCTGCGCTGCATACCTCCGCACCTGCGCTGTGGATTGCCTGCGGACCTCCGAATAGAGCCAATTTATCAGTCCTCCAATGTGACACAGACTGTCAGATCCACAGATCTGATCTTGCACCAATAAGATCACGATAGATTCGCCTTACAATTTACAGTATTCACCTTGATTTAGATCTAGCGTTATCAAAACGATCACCCAAAATTTCATATCTTAATATATTCAATATTCAAAAAGGTGTCTGGCCAAATGATCTCCTTTCCTTTTTATAGCCAAGCCCATACTCAAACCAAGCATCAAAACCATAGAGAACCGATACAAGGGACCCAAAAGCAGGGTTCAATAATTTAGATGTTATACCATGGACCAAAACCATAGGATCATATACGTTGGACTAAATACTATGGACCATTCATAAGAATTCCCACGTGTGTGCGCTTCTCTGCATTGAAGTGAGTGAAATTTAGGTCCGCACCTTTTGAACAGAGTACCTGTGAGTAAGTCTTCCCTTCTTGGTCGGGGTACCTACGGGTCTGCAGCTTTTCTTAGGCTCACCTGTGGGTATCTCATTTTCTATGATTTTGAGAGCCTGAACTGAGATCTACCTCTTGAGTGAGTTTCCATCAAGTATAACACCTGTGCCATAGCGCCAAACCTGAATCATAATGCCAACAATATCCCCCTTTGGACTTGATGGCAACCCGAAGGTCATTCTCCCCCTTTGACATCAAGGGCAAAGGGTTATGCTCCCCTGAAGACATGCTTAAGTCTTTGCTCTGCTGATCATGCTCCCCCTGACTATAGAGCAGATCTGCAAAAGAAAAATTCTTGAAGAAGAACCATAATCCATCATACACCATAAATGACCTTGACAAAAGAGATAGAGACATATTAGCAGCAATATTCAGATCAACATCCATATTCTCCTTCCTTACTTTCTCCTCCAAGATCTTCTACCATAATTCCAACAATGCATTATTAGAAGAATATATACTCCCCTTGAACCTGTGCCATTCAATCTTCGACCAATCCATAAACTAGCAAATGTACGTGTATACCCCATATAAAACTCACGTAAAACCAACAATCTCTAAAACAGATAAGATTCAACAACAAGATGATGCATCAACTACCCCCAGCTTTTGCATGAGGTATTCAAATGTTTCCCTAGGCAGTAGTTTGGTGAGAATATCAGCAACTTGTTCCTTAGAAGGAACATACTCCAATTTGACCTTTTGTTCCAACACTTGTTCCTGGAGAAAGTGATACTTGATCGGTATGTGCTTGGTCTTTGAATGCATGATTGGGTTCTTTGAAATGCTAATTTCACCTGTATTATCACATAAGATGGAGATAGGCGGTGTACAAGTGATTTGAAAATCCTGCAATGTCTGCATCATCCAAAGAAGTTGAGTGCAGCAAGATGCAACAACCACATATTCCGCTTCAGTTGTAGATAAAGCAATTCAACTCTATTTCTTGCTGAACCAAGATACTAATCTGGAACCCATAAAGAATGCACCACCATTTGTTCTCTTCCTGTCATCCACGCTTCCGACCCAATCTACATTAGTATAAGCATGAAGTGTGAGATATGTATCTCTAGGATACCATAAGCCATAGTTTTGAGTTCCTTGAAGGTACTTGAAGATTCTCTTAATTGCCTGAAGATGAGTTTCCTTTGGATTTGCCTGAAATCTTCCAACTATTCCCACTGCATGCATGATGTCTGGTCGGGTACCTGTCAAATAAAGTATACTTCCAATCATGGATCTATAGGTTGGTTGATGTACTACTGCTGATTCATCATTTGCACTGAGGTCGCCTCCTGTAACCATAGGGGTACATACTGGTTTTGAACCTTCCATGCCATACTTCTTCAAAATCTGCTTGAGGTAGTTCGTTTGAGACAAAAAGGTACCATCTTCATTTTGTTGGATTTGTAGACCAAGAAAATATGTCAGCTCTCCAAGTAATGACATTTCAAATTCTTTCTGCATCACCAAGGCAAAGTTTTGACTCATAGCTTCTTCATTGCTTCCAAAGATAATATCATCTACATACACAACAAGTATTAGGAATTTGTCATTTTCAATTTTTATATAAAGATTTCTATCTGTTGATCCCTTTGAAAAGCCTTGTTGACGAAGATATTTGTCCAAACGATAGTACCAAGCCCTTGTAGCCTATTTAAGACCATAAAGAGACTTTTTTAGTTTGCATACAAGATTTGGATCATTCCCAAAATGAAACCATCTGGTTGCTCAATGTACACCTCTTCTTCTAAGTCTCCATTTAGAAAGGTTGATTTCACATCCATTTGAAATACTTTGAACTTCTGAAAGCTTGAGAGAGAAAGGAACATTCGGATGGCCTCAAGTCTAGAAACGGAGCAAAAGTTTCTTCAAAGTCTATTCCTTGTTGAGCATACCCTTTAGAAACAAGTTTGGCCTTCTAATTAGTTCCCCATTTTCATTCAACTTATTTTTGAAGATCCATTTTGTCCCTATGACATTCTTATCTTTTGGTCTAGGAACCAACTCCCAAGTGTTGTTCTTTTCGATCTGCTCAAGTTCTTCATCCATTGCCTTGACCCAACATTCATCTTTGCATGCCTCTCTTACATTTTGTGGTTCATTGGAGGAGAGTAATTCCAAATAGCTTGAAGCTTCTGCAATCGTTCATCTTGTTTGTATGCCTGCCTTCTTTTCCCCCAAGATTTGAGATTCTAGATGATTCTTTTGAACATACCTGGATGGAGTCTTCTCTTCTATCCTTATTTGTTCCTATGGTGCCTCTTGAGGTTCTTCTTCATCATCAGTCTGATTTGAAGGATGTTCTTCATCCTCTTCGATATTTTCATAATTTACTTGCCTAGGAATGTTTCCTTCTTCATCAACCACTACATCCATGCTATCAACTATTCTTCCAAGTCTTTTGTTGTAACACTTATATGCTTTGCTGTGAGGAGAATAACCAAGGAGAATCCCTTCATCTGCTCTAGGTTCAAACTTGCCAAGATGTTCATCATTATTCTTAATATAACATTTGCTTCCAAATATTTTGAAATGTTTTACCGAAGGAGTCTCACCATACCAGAGCTCATGAGGAGTTTGAGTGCTGTTCACCCAGACATTTGTTTTGTTGAGAATAACGACCACAGCAAATGCAGCTTCACCCCAGAAGGTTGCAGGAGTTCCAGATTCATCAAGCATAGCATGAGCCATTTGTTGAACCATTCTGTTCATTCTTTCCACTACTCCATTTTGTCGAGGAGTCCTAGCTATAGAGAATTCCCTTCTTATTCCATGTTCTTCACAAAAATCGAAAAATTCATTTGAGGTAAACTCCCCACCTCTATCAGACCTGAGGCACTTAATTTTGTGATCTGATTCGTTTTCAACCAAGGCTTTGAAAGATTTGAATTTTTCGAAGGCTTCGTCTTTGTGCTTCATAAGTCCTATCCAAACCATCCTGGAGAATTCGTCAATGAAGAATATAACGTATTCTTCTCCTTGAGGTGAACATTTCCTAAATGGTCCACATACATCTGTATGGACTAGTTCAAGAGGCCTGCTAGCTGATCCTTCCTTCTCAAGGAAGTTAGTTCTGGTTTTCTTACCAAACTGACATTATTTGCATATTGTATTGTCTGGAATTCTGATGTTTGGAAGGCCACAAACTGCCTAGTATTTGCATGCTTTCCTTATCTGTGAAAATCTTAGATTCCCCAACCTTCGGTGCCATAACCAATGTTCATCATTCTTGCTCAAATAGCATTGTTGTTGTCCTTCTTCAAATATGTATAAATTATTTGGAGTTCTTATGCCTTTGATCAATGTTTTTCCTGTATCAAGATCACGAACACTACATCCATTTGATTGAAATATTACCTCAGTTCCTTGATCGCACATCTGACTGACACTCAGTAGATTATGATTCAAGCCATCAACATACAAAACATTTCCAGCCTTGACTTTCTCTTTCAATTGAACAGTGCCTTTTCCTTTTATGACTGCAGGGGTATCATTTCCAAAAGAAACTTTCTTTCCTTTTTCTAAAGCACTATATGATTGAAGTTTTTCTTTATCATCTGTCATATGCTTCGAACATCCACTGTCAATGTAACATTGATTTTCCTATCCTTTTCCATATAAATCCATCCCACATCTTTCTGGTTGCGGTTCCTTCATTCTCCATGTTCTGGCATTTGAGGTTTGTTCCTTCTGAGTTGTCTTCCGAAACCTGCTCTTGCATTCAGACTCTTCATGACTGAAGTTATTAAAACTAGAACATTCAATTTCACTTTCAATGGCGGAAAAGTTGTTATAGGTCCTTTTCATGATTCCAATCATACTTCTTTGTTTTTGAGCTTCTCTAGTCATGATTGTCTTAGAGGCAACACATTGAGCTACTTTGTGACCAAAGTTATGGAAAGAGAAACATTGGCCATTGAAGAAACTCCTGTGATTATCATATCTATCAACCAACCGGTTGTAGTTTCTACTGATATCCATTCTTGAGGCAAATTGGGAAGATTTTACCTGTGACTGGTTGTAGCTTCTGTTTGTCCTCAAGGTAGCTTGCCCCTGATTTTCTTGATATTCTTTGTTCGTTCTTGAGGTAAACTGTCCCTGATTACCTGATGATTTCTATTAGGCCTTTGCTCACTCCTCCTTGCTGCATCAAGATAACTTTTGGAGGTGGATGCTTGAGATGCTTCTCCATTATATCCCAGACCTGTCTTAATTAGTGGAGAACGTTGCACATTGATAATCTCATGCAGAGTTTCAGATCCTTTAACAAATTTAAGATTAAGAGCTTTTGTTTTCTCAATCTCTTTTCTAAGACTAACAATTTCACATTCCAATTTTTCGTGATGTTTTTCCCTTTCAGCCAGTTGACATTGCAGAGAATCAATAATCACATTTTTTTCTTCTAAACAAATTTTGAGATTAGAAATCTTTTCATAAAGACCTTCTTCATCTATAGCATCCATATAATCATCATCTTCAAAAGCCATTAAAAGTTTATAATTATTACCTCGTTCATCTTCGTCACTATTTGAAAGTCCATCACTATCTTCATGAGTGTAATAGCTTTTCTTATTTGCATTCTATTCTTGTTCCATCTGACAGGTTCCTTCCCCTTATCAATCTTATCCTTATGAGGACATTTGGCAACATAGTGACCGACTCTTCCATAAGCAAAGCATTTGAAAGGTAACTTACCTCGGAATCATCCAGCACCCCGTTGAAGGTTTTTGACAAAATTTGATTCTTCTTCTTCTTCTGACATGTGTCCTGACTCATAGTAATCTCCTTTGTCGGAAGCCTTGAAGGCAGCTTCTCTCCTATTTGATGGTCCTCCTTTCCTCATTTCATAAGCAGTTAGAATTCCATGCAGCTGTGAGATGGTAAGGTTTCGTAGATTCTCCTTTTCTTCTATTGTAGAAACTTTAGATTCAAACCTAGGGGACAAAAATCTTAGAACCTTTTCAACCACAATAGCCTCTTTTATTTCTTCACCCAAAATTTTCATACAATTAAAAATCTCATCTACACGTAGGAAATAGTTAGCCACACTTTCATCGTTGTGCATTATGATATTTTCATACTAAATTCTGAGGGTTTGAAGTTTTTCTCATTTTACCTAATCATATCCTTCATAGACCAGAACAATCTTGTCCGATATTTCTTTTGCAGATTTATACTGCATAACCTTCACAAATTCTAATTGGGATAGACATCCTAGTAGAGTATTGACAGTCTTTGCATTTGTCTCATATTTCTTCTTCTCAGCCAGATCTGTAGGAGTTGCTGATGGAAAAGTGTACCCTGTATCTATGATATCCCAGACTTCTGTACCAAGAGATTGAAGATATGGAGTAACTATTACCTTCCAATATACGAAGTTTGTCCCATCAAAAATTGGTGGCCTGATAGATGATTCTCTCTCATAGTTTCTCATGATAATGGATCTTCCTTCAAGCGATCAAGATTCTTTAGAAGGACCTGCTCTAATACCAATTGTTGGAAATAATACTGAGAGGGGGGTGAATCAGTATTATTAAGTTCTTTTCAATATATCTTCCAGATTTATACTTTAATTTATTCTTCAGATATTGATCATTAATTTGTATGTCAGTACCATATAATAATGAGCAAGAACAAGAAAAATAGATAGTCACACCAAAGAACACTAGATATAAGGTGGAAACCCAATGTGGGTGAAAACCACCTACTGCAATATGTCTCTATCTTATTTCAATCAGAAACTTCTTTTACAATGATTTTTTACTGGTGTAGTCCTTTACCAGTACGCGGGCTACAACCTGCTGAGAGCTACAACCCTCTCTCATTTTCCAGTCTCTCTTGGAAGGGAGCTACAACCCCCTTAGCTCTTGTACTAGCTGATCTACGCGTACGTAGGTGCTGACCTACTTCATTTCTTCCAAGGACCTCGTTTCATTAATTTTCAGACTGGATCCATGAACATCAAATAATCATCAAGTACATGTCAACCAATCTCCTTTTACAATCACACAATGAGTCAACCAATAACTTATCAGAATGCAGTAACCAGAAAAGAAAAACCAGTAATCTAAACCCAGAACTCTGCAGCAATAGATAAAAGGCAGCCAACAAATATTTCAAGAAAAGTCTGCAACTTCACCAATATAAACCTGTGAATATCCGTAGCTCTTCTGTGTCTAAACTGCGCAGATCCGCACCTGATCCTTCTTCTGCTCTGCGTACCTTTGCACCTACTCCTTCTGCTGCACTGCGCACCTCTACGCAGATCCAAACCTGCACTGTATGCCTAACACCATACCTCTGCACCTGGTCCTTCTGTTCCTCTTCATACCTCTGCATTGTGCCTTCTGCTACGCTACGTACCTCCGCACCAGTGCCTTCTGGTGTGCTTCATACCTCCGCACCTTCACCTTCTGCTAAGTTGTGTACCTCCGCACCTGCGCTGTGGATCGCCTGCAAACCTCTGAATAGAGCCAATTTATCAGTCCTCCAATGTGCCACAGACTGTTAGATCCACAGATCTGATCTTGTGCCAATAAGATCATGATAGATCCGCCTTACAATTTACAGTATTCACCTTGATTTAGATCTAGCGTTATCAAACCAATCACCCAAGATTTTAGATCTTAAGATATTCAATATTCAAAAAGGTGTCTAGCCAAATGATCTCCTTTCCTTTTTATAGCCAAGCCCATACTCAAACCAAGGATCAAAACCATAGAGAACCGATACAAGGGACCCAAAACCGGGGTTCAATAATTTAGAGGCTATACCACGAACCAAAACCATAGGATCATATACGTCAGACTAAATACTATGGACCATTCATAAGAATTCCCACGTGCGCGCGCTTCTTCTGCATTGAAGTGAGTGAAATTGAGGTCCACACCTTTTGAACAGAGTACTTGTTGGTAAGTCCGCACTTCTTGGTCGAGGTACCTGTGGGGTTGTAGCTTTTCTTAGGCTCACCTGCGGGTTTCTCATTTTCTATGATTTTGAGAGTCTAAACCGAGATCTTCCTCTTAGGTGATTTTCCATCAAGTACAACACCTGTGCCATAGCGCCAAACCTGAATCATAATGCCAATAGAAGCGACATCCTACCACCCCTCTAGAAGTCCAAGAGCTACGTGAGGCTGGTATGAAAGCCAATATGAAAGTTCTTACCACTACAGTTAATGATTGCAACCAAAATTTTGAGAGTATGATGGAAATGTGGACCTTGCTACAAGAGGACCCACATATGTAGAAACTTGAAGCTGACATCAGTGAGAAGCAACTACAATTTGCTAATTCAAGGAAACAATGTGGACCTTAGCACCTGTGGAGAATTTCGCCAAACTCCAAGAAGGGAAATTCATACAGACTCATATCGATGAGCTATGTTGAAATGCCTCTATCATTTCAACAAAGATGCAGTCGTGGGCCAATGAATAAATCTAGTTATCGTGGAATGTCCAAAGAAAATTAAAATCCCTTCAAGAGACGTTGAGGATGATGAGCTTAGCAGTGGTAGGGCCAACTACAGAGAATTTGGTTGAAGAGGTATGATAGGCCGCCACACAGATGTACAATAGAAATTCAAGCCTTGAAGTTTGAATTCAACAATCTCAAACCATTGGTCGTAGACATAGTGTTAGTGTCAGTATCTGCATACTTCCATCAGGGATCAAATATGCTCTTTGCATTTTCATTTTATATGTCTCATACTGAATTTTTTGGATCATTCCACTAGGTAATGTTAAAATGGTCCACTGATGGTTGTCCTCTTCTCAGAAAGCCAAATCTTCCTTCATGAGGTACATTTGCTGACCCATCTCCATGTTGTATTTAGTTGTGGTTTCAAATATGTCATTTTTAGTGTCAAGGAAAGTGTCTTTCCATTAAGTCTTATGGCTCATTTCCAAGGTCAAAAGCATGGTTTCAAATGTAAATAAAGGGCAACAAAGGTATGAGGATGACCAATAAACAAAGAGTGATTGCTAGTAAGTCATGGTGATTGTACAAAGATCATATATCACTAATGTAATTTTCATCTCAAAATCATGTTTTTGACATGAAAACAAAATATTTTTAGTTGATTTATATTTTTTTTGTGTAATTCAATTCATTTTATGTAATAAGTGTTCCAAATTGCCCCATTCATTTCTCCTTGCTGCAAGAAAATGAAACCATTGAAGAAATTAGTTTTATAGTATCATCCACCTGAAAAGAGACAGAGAGAAAAACATTAAATAGAGATTTGAAGACAAAGAAAAAGTTCCAAAACATTAGAAAGTGGGTTTTTCTAAAGAAAAATAAAAATCAACCTCTATATAAGATGTCAAATTCCTTTTCCAAATTCATCACTTTCATTTGAGAAAGAGAAAGAAGAGAATTGAAGGAGAGAGGAAAATAGAGGATGGAGAACTACACACAGAGGACGAAGCATTACACAAAAAGGTCGGAGCGTTGTGCATAGGGATGGATCACTGGGCATAGGGAAATTTTGCCAGTGAAATTTTTCATGGTGTTTCACATAGAGTTGGAGCACTACGCAACTGTAGAGGGCACTGCACATAGAGTCGAAGCACTACGCAACTGTAGAGGGCACTACACATAGAGTCGAAGCACTACGCACCTGTAGAGGGCATTGCGCATAGGACCAACATATGCCAAAACACCCTATCAACCATCCAAATTGTGTTTTTTGCCTTCTATAACTTCTAAACAGGTAAGTGTAATCCTTGAACTATCCTCTCGACATTCAGTTCATCATTTTGAAGTTGGTTTTCTATTTAAAATTTCAAACCCTAGTTTGCCTACAAATCCCTCCACCTGTCTCTTATACCCTAATTCCCTCAAACAAATCCCTCCACCTATCCCTTATACCCTAATTCCCTCAAACAAATCCCTCCACCTATTCCTTATACCCTAATTCCATCAAACACATTCCTCCACTCATCCCTTATACCCTAATCCCAAAAACAAAATCCTAAAACCCTATTTAATAAAAAGTCCCTACCAAAGAAAAATACCCTCCTTCTCACTCTCATATCATATATATTCCATCCTACACCGCATAAGCTCATCTCCCCTTCCCTTATCACTGTTCACCATAACTCACTCCTTGATTACCTTCTCTAGGGTCACAAAGCTTCAAAATTCAACAAACATGGACAAAGAGGATAGAGATTATGAGGAGGAGGAAAACAGTGGCAGTGAAAGCATCAGAGATGAACCTTAGCATAAGAGAAAACCACATAAGGGAGGTAGAATTATCAGAGAGGAACCATCAAACATTAGAGAGTTATAGGCTTCTCATATGATTGTCACTTGTTTCAGGCATGTAGGGTGTTATGATTTTTTTGATCAGGTACAAAGAGTTCAACATCATCCTGAGTTGATCAGGCTTGTTGTAGCCAATCTCTGTGATAACAAAGTAACTCTTGCCGGGGTGACATTTACAGTTTCATCCTCCATCATTGCGGATGCCACAAGGATTCCAAATGTGGGGGGAAAATTGGTATAAGGCATAAGATTTGAATGAGCACTACTATGAGCCATACATCAAATCCAGGTACATGAATGAAAATAAGAGGAACTTTCCTTTTAGGTTCCTTGAAGACAAGTATGCCCCTATGATGAGGATCATTATGAATTATTTTACATGTGAGGGATGATTTTCTAGATTATACACCTATCATATTAGGCTTCTTATGTACTTCACAAGAGTGAAAATGTTGAAAATCATGTATTTCTTATTCATGAATATTGAGGATATGGCCTACATTATACAGAAAAAGCCATACACCCAACATATGAGTAGTATCTATCACTATTACTTAATTAAGATGATTTTAATACATCATCTCAACCTCCTCAACATCTCCTGGGATACATTTATTTCCAATGACATCTTCAATGGTCCTCATATTCCTCCACTGGTGCTCCAAGAAGTAGAAAGGCCTTCCAATAGTGCCAATGTAAAGAAAGATGAGAAGGTTAAAAATACTAAAGATGTTGAGGAGCCAGAAGCCTACAAGACATATCAAAGAGGGGCTAGAAAGGTTTTTGCAGTAGATAGGCAAGTGTTTACTCCACTTGATGTGAAAGGGGCCTTTCCTTCTTCATTGGCTCATAGGAAAATGCTTTCTCCACAAAATGTGGAAGTGGCTTTGCATTCTTCATCAACACAACAGGTACAACAAGTGCAACAACTGAATAAAGGGAAGAAAAAGATGCTGGAGGAAAGTCTTAATGATGACAAGGAAATGGAATTCGATTTAATGGAATATGATGAACTAGCACAGCCACACATCCATCATGGCATTGAGATAGTTGGCTTGGAGGCTCAAGATGAGGAAAAAAAATGAAAACATAACCATAAGGGAAAAAGATCCATAGATCCAAGAACTGATGGACAACTTGGCGATAGCTAAGTGTGCCATTTCATACGTTAAGCAAGAGAACAAGCAGCTAAGTGACAAACAAGTCCTCATGGAGGTCGAAGCGAAGAGGCAAAGGGACAAGGGCAAGTCAGTAATGCAAGAAGAAGAAACACCAACTACGTTGACTACAAAGCAAAGAATTGAGTAGGAAATTGAGGAGGATAGAGAAACTTGGCTTGAAAGAGTCAATTTTCATTTGAAGAAGCTGCTACAAAATTTCAACAGGGACAATCGAATCATTAGGCATTTGGCTCACCATTATAGGACCCGGAATAATATTTGCAACGTAAGAGTCAAGAAAATGAAAACAAGGCTAAAACAAGAACTCAAAGGCAAAAGGGAGGGTGATAGGCTTAGGTTTCTTGTTGAAGCTTCCTTGGCTAACCAAGTTACTTAATGGTGGTGTTTTCCACAAAATTTGAGCAAGCTTTGAAGAATTTTTTCCTTTTGAAGAATTTCAGAATTTTTGACATAGAAATTTTGGCTCTATGAGCAGCACCACTGGCACTGCACTTTTACTAGGGACATCCAATGAGGAAATGGTCAGCATTTTGGGATTCACGGTGATGAGTACATGAACCATGTGCATTTTCTAATATTTTAGAGTAGAACTGGTCAACCAAAAGGTCAAACAACACCCAAAAAATGACCTTTTTGCCCTCTTTTTGACACACAAAAGAAGTCTTGGGAGAATCAATTTTTGAGGGGTCAAATTAACTCCAAATGAACATATTCAAGATATTATGGAAATTATACTTGAATATATTTCCAATGAGCTATCATGAGCTCAATTTGGACACCAGGAAGACCTCAAAAATGGTCCTATAAAAAGCACTGCGCATAGAGCTTGGGCACTGCGCATAGGACAAAAATTGTGCTGGGTTTCCACTTCATTGTGCCTTGATTGTAATTTTTGGTTTCCTCTCATTGATGGTGTTTTACTAATGTAAATGATGACTAGGAATGTAAATAGTATGGATAATAAGTACTAGAAGGTAGATTCATTAGATTAAAAGTTATATTAAGGACAAATGAATTAGTTTCCTCACTTTTAGAGGCAAGTTGTTAGGTTGCCTAGATTCCAATTTCTTGTTCAGTTTTTGATGGATAAGTTCCTCATCCTTAGTAATTCAACCCCTATGGATGGGAGGAGGTTGAATCAATGTCTATATCTTCTTCTTCTTTCTGATTGTAAAGGGTTCAACTCAATGGGATGCTTAGGCTTTGATTGACATCATTTTGTATTGGTTACAACAAGAGATTAATGAAAAAATGCAACTATTTCTTTGTGATCCATGTGGTATGATGCTCAGTTCATTTTTCCTTATGTTTTCATGTGTTAAAATTATTTTTGATTCCATTTCATCATTTCATGCTCTTTATGTGAATGTATACAAGTCGAAAAGGCAAAATCCATAACTTCTATGCTCTGTTTTGGGTAGACATTTCACAGTCTATGTTTTCGTCAGTTTAGGAATAATCCATGTTGCTTACATGCTCTTTCTAGCTCCTCACCTATATTTGAATCACTTCACCCATCAAGCCCTAGAGTTTGAGCCTTTTTCCTACCTTGCCCCATCGAAACCCTACAATTTTGACCTAATTTCCTTGCCCTAACTATTTGGATCCTCCTGATCCATCAAAACCCTTCAAAATCAAATCAAACCTTGTTCTACTATACCAAGCCTAATATCATTTTCTTGATCCAGTCATATTGGCTAAGATCCTTATGGAGAGAGCCATCTCCTATCCTAGTAGGGCTAGCTACTTGGTTAAGCATGGTTTGTGGTTACCCTGGCATTGCGTTCCTTCAATGTCAGGTTTAATCCAGGTGCTAACATAGTGGCGACCATATTGGGGAAACAAAAGATCCGAAGTTAATCACCCCACTAGCATGTTTCATTTGAATTCTTAATCTTGTGGATGATGAGTTTTAGAATTTAATAGGCTGAATTGGAAAGTTATAAATAAATATAAAAAATTTCAAAATTAGACAACTAGCTTCCCGAAGGTGCACCAGATCCAATCCAGATCTGAATCCTTCAACCATTTTTAGTGATCCTCATTAAATTGGGAAAAATTTAAGAAAGCTATAAAGAAATATAGTTTAGTTGGAGAAAAATCAAGTGAATATTTCATTCCTTTTCTTAATTCACTCACGGGAAGGTTAGACACTTTGCAAGACATTGAGTTTGATCTTAATTTTGAGAAAAGTTTATTTTGCATTAAATATTTAAGTTGAATTGATCAGACAGTTGTTGATTCCTCTATATCTCTTTACAAACCCATTGAAGACTTGTTTTCAAATAATAAATCAAGGTCACAACTTATTCATACTCTTGATCATTTGCAAAACCTCTCTTCAAACTTAAACACTTTGGTGCAAAATAAGACTCATAGACCATCTATTGATTTTTGAAATAACTCCTTTGCATTTGCTACCACTCAAACTATCTCTCACCCCTCCCTTCTTCTTCACATATTGTTCACACCACTCAACTATCGTTAATCCCCCTTCGAGTATACCAAATATCCCAATCCTTGTTTTAAATCCACCACCTCCTGCACCTCCAGTTATGGCTACCCGATATGCACCCCTTGTTTTTCCTCAAAACCTTGGTGCCATGCCCCCTAATTATCAAACCAAAATACCTTTCTTTGACAACACCCAAACCATCACATCTCAATAGCACGTAGACAATATGGATGATTTCTTTGACCTCCATGAAGTTGAAATTGAAGATGTGATGATGAGGTTGTTTGTACAAAGTTTTGGAGAAGAAGTTCGGAAATGGTTCAGAGCCCTACCAATAGCTTCTATCACTACTCTACTCATTCTATAGAGGTAGTTCCTAAATAGGTGGGAGGTGAAGAAGAATCCCCTTCAGATTTTTTTCGAATATGAGAACATCAAAAGAAATGTTGGCGAGATATTGTGTAAGATATAATGCAGTGTACAATGTTATCCCTGCCAATATCAAATTGCTAGAGTGATTGAATTTTCTTATGTTTCCCAATGGATTTGATGCCAATATGTCATATGTGTTGTGTGAACATGATCCTACAACTCTAGAAGACATGCAAAAGAATGTTGTGAGTGTAGAAGCAAACTTGCTAGCCAAACGAGCAAGAATGAGATCAGAGAAAAGAGTGTCCGTGAAAGCAGAAGCATCTACTTCAAATGTAAAAATGGATACATTGATTCGAACAATCGAAATGATGGTTGATAGATTAACCATCCCAGATAGACCTGAACCACAAATCCAGAACCCAAACTTTAGAGGGCAACAACAACTCCAATTCTGAATCAGGCAAAGAGAGAAAAAATCACTCGAACAACCAGCGCAACAACAATAGTAGATTAGAACTCCCTTATAGCATAATTATGTTCAAGGAGTGGAAGAAGTAGAGGAGGAAGATCTGGTACTTGAAAAGAATCACTTCTTCACTGTGGATGGTATGCCTATATTTCTGACCGAAGATGAGGAGTATGCAGAAAGTTCTGACATTCTAAAGGATCAAGACTACATCTTAGCAAATGATGTTGTTCTGGAGGCTGAATCTGATGATTATTAGTGTGGTTACATTAATTCTTTGAGTTAACGGTAGAGACAATATCCTTTGAGGAGCAGAGATGTATCAGTCAGTCCTATTTAGAAAAGGAAGGATATTCAGTTGAAGAATGATCCCTCAAACAATACGGAAAAGGGAAAGGAGCTTGTTGATCATAATCCTAGCAAGGTAAATCAGCCATCAGCAAGTACATCTGAAAAAGAGAAACACAATCAGAAAAAGGATAGTGCAATGAAGGAGAAAATAGATAAGAGGGATATCGGTGTCAAAGAGGTAGAAAAAGTCTCATCTTTTAATTTAGAATGTGAAATTGCTAAATTGAAAGTGTCCAGTACTTTGACTAAGCTTGTTAAGAATAGAAATTACAAACATCATGTGTCCAAAATACTGAAAATTGATCCTTTGTCCGACATGGTGAATGTTGAGGATGATCATCCTGAAATTATTTTTGGTCCAACTATAGAAGGTCAACTAGAAGATAGCGAAGTCCTGCCCTTTTATTTGAGCCTTAGACTACATGAGTATATTCTTCATAATGTTATGCTTGGTTCCAGAGCTTCCCACTATTTGATGCCCAAGGACATCATGGAAAATTTGGGCTTGGATATCACCTAAAAATATCATGATTTGTACTCATTTGATTCTGGTAGAGTTCGCTGCATTGGTCTCATTAAAGATTTGGTGGTTTCCTTAGATGAAATCCCAGCCAAGAATGTCTTGATGGATGTGGTAGTAGCTGATATACCAACTCGATTTGGTATGATGTTGTCTAGATCATGGGGAACCAAACTCAAAGGCACTTTACAACTTGACTTCTCTTATGCTATAATCCCTATTTTCAGTCAATTGAGGAAGTTGTACTGGGAAAGAGGATGAAGTATATGATCACTACTAAAAAGAAGCCCATAAATCATATGATAAATGTTGTACATATAGATTTAGAGTCTTTTGTTTTGTACACTAATAGTGGATTTAATGTTGTAGATATTCAGCTTGTAGAAGTAGATGATGTATCAGAAATTTCTGAGAGTTTTAGAGCAGTTATAAATCAAGAAAAGGAAAAAATGGCAATTCCTTCTTAGTAGCCTCCACAGGAGCAAAAAGTCAATGAAGAGAAGAAAAATGAAGCAACCAACAAAGATAAGATCGAAACTAAAGCAAAATTCCAACATCTAGAAGACGAAGACAGCCTTTGGAGCATCTACTTTGATGGTGCTTTGCATAAATACGGTGCATGTATTGGAATTTGGATTCAAAGTCACGTTTTTCAGCTAGACAAAGTTACAAGTAATATTAGAGTGTGTCCCTATAAATTAGCTTTTGATTTCTCTAACAATGAGGTGGAGTACTAAGCATTGATTACAGGTCCAAAGATTTTGAAGAAGCTGGGTGCGAAAATGATTTCTATTTATGGTGATTCAGAGCTAGTGATTAAACAAGTCAAAGGAGAATATCAAGTGAAGCATCCACGAATGAGAGATTATAGGAATGCGGTCCTGGATATCTTGAAAATGTTTTGAGAATACACATTGACAACAGTGCTGAGAAGTCAAAACATCATTGCGGATTCATTTGCTACAACAACGAGCAATCTAAAAATTCCAATGAATTCTAGCAATAACTTTGAAATTCATGTCAAACATAGGCCTACTTTTCTTGATAATCTGAGATATTGGCAAGTTTTCTGGGATGACAATGAAATTAATTCCTTTTTGCAGAATGAAAGGATGTTTAAGAATGCTTTCCTTGATGATGTTTGTGATTATGATGAACAAGACATTGAGGTAAATCAGACAGATGTTTTACAGCTGAAGGGTAATGTTATTGGTAGAGGTCTTATATCTTTAGAGGAGTTGTTTGATCAAGACGATGTGGCGAGAAAACCAACCTTGATTCCTACTGACAAAAGAGTTGAAGATGTAAACATTGGGACAAAGGACCAGCCCAAGCTTGTTAAGTTATCAAAAACATTATCTCTTGAGTCAAAAGTTAGGTATGATAAATTTATTTCTAAATTTTCTGATGTTTTTACATGGGATTACTCAGATTTGAAAGTATATGACAATAACATCATTCAACATACCATTCCTATCAAGTTGGATCAAAAGCCTTTTATAAAAAAGTTGAGGAGAATCAATCCAAAGCTACTACCATCCATCGAGAAAGAGGTAAATAGATTGTTTAAAGCTGGTATCATTTTTCCAATTAGGTTCTCTGATTGGGTTGAAAATTTGGACCCGATACGAAAAATACCAAAGAGATAAGGCTGTGCATTGATTTTCGAAACCTAAATCAAGTATCCCTGAAAGATAATTATCCTCTTCCTAAGATGGACCATATTTTGGAAAGAGTAGTTGGAGCATCACGGATGTCACTACTAGATGGCTACTCATGTTACAATCGATATTGTTGCACGAAAAAGACCAAAACAACACTGCCTTCACAACACCATGGGGAACTTTTCACTATGCAAAGATGCCATTTGGGCTGAAGAATGTCGGGGCCACTTTCCAGCAAGCCATGGATATAGCTTTCTCTAAAAAGAAGGATGTTTTCTTGGTGGTTTATTTATATGACTTGAAATTATTTTTTGGTTATAATGATGAGCATTTACACCACCTTAGGATTGATTTTCAGAAATGCAGGGAGTTCAGGATTTCTTTAAATCCAAAGAAGAGTCTTGTTTCCATGGAGGAAGGTAAACTCCTCGGTCATACAATTTCTAAAGATGGTATTTGCATTGATCCTTATAGGGTGGAGGCAATCTAGAAAATGGAATTTACGTGCAACGAAAAGGAGATTCAATCTTTCAACAGTAAGATGAAATTCTTACGTAGATTTATACCAAATTTGGCTGAGCATTTACATGAGTTAACTAATATGTTGAAGGAGGGCAACACTGTGAAATGCACCGAGGATGCCATGAAATCTTTCAACTTGGTAAAGATTGCTTTGATCACAGCCCCGGTTTTGATTAGTCCCAATTATACTCATGATTTTATTATATTTTCATTTGCATCTGAGCATACTTTGGTAGCGATGTTGATGTAAAATAAGGAATAGGTGGAACAACCCATTGCATTTTTTAGTCAGACTATCAAAGATGCTTCTTTGTGCTATAACATCATTGAGAAACAAGATTTGGCTCTTATAAAGGCATTGAAGGATTTCCGAGTTTACATTCTACATTCACATACCATAGCATATGTTCCTAACGCGGCTGTCAAAGATGTCCTCATGCAAACTGATCCAGAGGGAAGAAGAGGTAAGTGGATAACAGTGATGTTAGAGTATGATCTTGAGATTAAGCCTACCAAACTGATCAAAGGTCAAGGCTTGGAAAAACTCATGGCTGAGTTGAATCTTCATGCTCTGGACATAAATCTCATTGCAGCAATGTCAGATGACGAAGATGGTGGCACCCTCATTCAGGTATCAGAGATGTTTCTCAACTCACCTTGGTATTCCGATATAGTATATGTTCTTCAGCATCTTTCTCCTCCTCCTAGAATTTCAAGTAAAAGTAGATCACTAAAACTATAGTCTGCAAAATTCTACATTTTAGAGAGTGCTCTCTATTGGAAAGATCCGAGAGGGGTTCTCCTCAATTGTTTGGTTGAAAATGAAGCACAGCAGGTAATGCATGATTTTCATAGAGGATATTGTGGGGATCACTTGTTTTGGAAAACAATAACTAATAAAATCTTGAGAGTAGGATATTATTGGCCATCTATGTTTTTAGATTTATATAAGATAGTCATGAGTTGCCACGAATGTCAATTTTTTCAGGGGAAAAGGAAGCTGCTTCCTCTTCCTTTGAAGCCAGTTGTAGTTAATACACCTTTCCAATAGTGGGGGCTTGATTTCATAGGAGAAATTCATCCTACATCATTAGCACAACACAAATGGATTTTGACAGCTACCGATTACTTCACCAAATGGATTGAAGCCATTCCAACAAGGCAAGCTATGGACACGGTAATTATTCAGTTTTTAGAGTCCAATATCTTGTGTCATTTTGGTTGCCCTCACAATATTATTACAGATAATGCAACAACATTTAAGTCGAAGAGCATGGTTGAGTTTTTCAACAAATACAACATCACATTGGGTCATTCCACGACATACTACCTGCAGGGCAATGGACTAGTTGAGTCTTCAAATAAATCCTTGGTAAACATTATTAAGAAGATGTTGGAGGCAAACAAAAAGAATTGGCATCGAAGATTTTCAATTGTTTGTGGGATGACAGAGTGAGCAGTAAGAAATCAATAGGTATGTCACCTTTTTAATTGGTTTATGGTACTGATACAGTGTTTCCCACATCCCTTGCAGTCCCGGTCATGATATTATTGCAAGAAGTTGGTAGTGAAGAAGATGATATTTAGCGTTGGATTAATCAAATGATTCACCTTCAACAAATAAGAGAAGAGGTTTCTCAAAACACTTTCTGACTGCAAGAGAAGATAAATAAAATTTATTACCACAAAACCAAGGCAAAAAAGTTTTAGCTGGAAGATATAGTGTTACGATGGGACGCACGAAATGAAGAAAAAGGGAAACATGGTAAGTTTGAAAATCCATGGAAAGGACCATACAAAATCTTAGCCTATCGAGGGAAAAATGCATTTTTATTAAAGGAAATGGATGGTCAAGAATTCTTAGGAGCACCGGTGAATGGTAGGCTCTTGAAACACTACTATTTCTGATGAAGCTTGTTGAAGTTGTTTCATTGTCATTGTATATACCAGCTTTCTTTCCTTGCAAGTTTTGAAGTACAATGTCATTTGAGCTTGGGCCCTAAAGTGAAGGCTATAAATATTAAATGCTTTGTGCTAAGTTTAGTTGGTTTTTGAGTTAGTTTAGAGTCAGTTGTCAGTTAGTCTTCAGTTTGTATCGAGTAATCTTTCAAAAATTAAAAAAAAATTAAAAAATCAATCTGACCGTATTGGCCCAATAATGTAGGAACTTGGCCTACAATGTTCTTGACACCTTCGAGGATCTTCCATCTCCAATAAGGCCAATGTTAGTGTCAGCATCTGCATACTTCCATCAAGGGTCAAATCTTCTCTTTGCATTTTCATTTTAGGTGTCTCATACTGAATTTTTTGGATCATTCCACTTGGTCATGTCAAAATGGTCCACTAATGGTTGTCTTCTTCTTATAAAATCAAATCTTCCCTCATGAGGTACATTTGTTGACCCATCTCCATGTTGTATTCGATTGTGGTTTCAAATATGTCATTTTTAGTGTCAAGGCAGTTGTCTTTCCATTACGTCTTAGGGTTCATTTCCAAGGTCAAAAGCGTGGTTTCAAAAGCAGCAAAGTTATGAGGATGATCAATAAAAAAAGAGTGATTGCTAGTAAGTCATGGTGATTGTAAAAATATCTTATGTCACTAATGTAATTTTCATCTCAAAAACATGTTTTTGAAATGAAAATAGAGTATTTTTAGTTGATTTATATTTTTTTTGATGTAATTCAATTCATTTTATGTAATAAGTGTTCCCAGTTGCCCCAAGCATTTGTCCTTGCTGCAAGAAAATGAAACCATTGAAGAAATAAGTTCTATCCAAGCATCATCCACCTGAAAAGAGACAAAGAGAGAAAACCATTAAACAGAGATTTGAAGACAAAGAAAAAGCTCCAAAACATTAGAAAGTGGATTTTTCTAAAGAAAAATCAAAGTCAACCTCTATATAATATGTCAACTTCCTTTTCCAAATTCATCACTTTCATTTGAGAAAGAGAAAGAAGAGCATTGAAGGAGAGAGGGGAATTGAAGCCAATTGGTGGCTAAGAAAAAAAGGAGGCGCTGCGCATAGAGGACGGATTTCTGTGCAGAGAGGATAGAGCAATGTGCACAAAGGCCGGAGCGCTGCACATATGGCAATTTTGCCAGTGCAATTTTGCAGGGTGTTGTGCATAGAGCTGGAGCATTGCACACTTGTAGAGGGCACTGCGCATAGGAACAAAAAGTGCCAAAACACCCTATCAACCATCCAAATTGTGATTTTTGACTTCTAGAAATTCTAAACAAGTATAATCCTTGAACTATCCTCCCAGCATTGAGTTCATCATTTTGATGTTGGTTTGCTATTTAAAATTTCAAAGCCTAGGTTGCCTACAAATCCATCCACCTATCCATTATACCCTAATTCCTTCAAACAAATCCCTCCACCTATTCCTTATACCCTAATTCCCTCAAACACATTCCTCCACTTATCCCTTATACCCTAATCCCCAATACGAAATCCTAAAACCCTATTTACTAAATAGTCCCTACCAAAGAAAAGTACCTTCCTTCTCACTCTCATATCACATATATTCCACCCTACACCGCATAAGCTCATCTCCCCTTCCCTTATCCCTGTTCACCATAACTCACTCCTTGATTACCTTCTCTAGGGTTACAAAACCTCAAAATTCAACAAACATGAACAAAGAGGATAGAGATTATGACGAGGAGGAAAACAGTGGTAGTGAAATCATGGGAGATGAAACTTAGCATCAAAGAAAATTAGATAAGGCAGGCAAAATTATCAGAGAGGAACCATCGAAAATCAAAGAGTTACAAGCTTCTCATATGACTGTCACTTTTTTTAGGCATCTAGCGTGTTATGAATTTTGTGAGCAGGTACAAGATTTCAACATCATCCTAAGCTAACCAGGCTTTTTGTAGCCAATATCCATGATAACAAGGTAACTCTTGTTGGGGTGACATTTACAGTTTCATCATCCATCATTGCTAATGCCACAAGGATTCCAAATGTGGTAGAAAAATGGTATAAGGCACAAGATTTTGATGAGCACTACTATGAGCCATACATCAAATCCAAGTACAGGAATGTTGTGGGGGAAAGTATCCAACTCGGAATGACCCTAACCCACTCTAAGGGTGACAGTTCCTTAGCAACAGCTGAAAGCAAAGCTATCTAAAGTTTCTTCTTTATGACATGCAAGAGATAAAAGGAAGAGATCCACTTACCGATGTCTTGCACAAATGGTCGATCCAATCTCCTTTGTTCGCCACTTGCTCCCAGCTCCAAGTCTTTTCACGGGCCCAGCTACACGAGATCCTGCAAATAAGGCAAGAAAAGGAAACTACAAGAAGCATGCATTCATAATCGATTCAAGGATTAGCATAAATCAAAGATGCAAGTGAGTCAATACACTATTGAAGCACATGCGAATAGAAGAACCTCAAATGCTTTATTAATATATGGAAGTAAGGTTCAGGCGGTGATACAACCATGAGAGGTCCAATCCAGCATCACCTTCCCGACGGAGAGAAATCTCTTCTTCACCTCCCTCAAGCAATCACCCAATGCTCACAACTGTAAACCAACATCAATTCTTCACGCTAAATTCTGGCCTCCAGATCTCATGGGATGAGATCCTTATATAGAGTTTTGGAGTGAAGATAAGTCAGCTTGATGTGTGACTTGTTGTCCTCTTCAACTCCAGTTGTTCTTCAGTTCTTCACTCGGAGTTTCCACCTTCCACTTGGAGTTTTAGAAGCTCTTAACTCATCATTAGGCGAATCTTATGATCAAGTGTCTTTTTGGAAGCTTCCTGGGCACTGGCACATTGAGAAAAAGATTCCTCCACATGTCCAAGTACGCCCAGCGCAGGTAGCCTTTGTTGCACTTGCAATGCAGCGCAGGTACACCATAGAGCTTTTGACATTCAGTGTAGAAGCCTAGTGGAGCAGCTGCTTTGATCCAAAACTGACCTGTTTTTGAGTGTTTTTCAGTGGAGAACTGATTTGCAGTGCTGTGGTTTGCTGACCTTGTTCCTCTAAGGGTAAGAACAACATGTTTAGGGACTTTGGATCCCTTAGATTATTGACATTTCATGCTCTATGCTGTAAGGCACAAAAATGTCTATAACAGTTGCCCCCTAAAGTATGAGGTCGTTTATCAGGTGAAATGCTTTATTAAGAGGATCTGAAGTTCATTCAATCGTCGGGAGGTGACCTGTAACAAAATACAATACAATACATTATCTTTTCATAGTTTCTTTTCATGATCTAGCTGATGCGGGCATTCCCCATGCTCAGCTTTATAAATACATTTGTTGTACATAAAAAGACGATCGTCTGATAATAGACTGATAATTATCTGCTTTTAATTATCATCCTTTTTCAGTAGGATGATCATCTGCTGCACATGTCTATTTTTTTATCTCCTGAATATATATCACAGCCCAGATGGATGAAACTAGATCCGGGGTCTTCAATCTTATCCGATCTTCACTTTAGTACAAGTCGATCCATGTGAGAATTTCTTGAAGTCGAACATGGAAAGACATCGCTTGATTACCAGTCAATAATGTAAACTGTTAACAAGCGCGAGAGGAATCACCGATAATGATGATGACCCTCAAGGTACTGCAGCACAATTCACGTGGTGTGAATATAGGATCTGACGTCGAACACCACGCAAAGTCTCCTGGTCGAAGGTCATTAATGTATACCTATCGCCGGGAGTGAGAAACTTGCCATTGAGGCATGCAAGCTTCAAAGTACTGAGGGGGTGTTCCTAGATCAACTTCTTGGATAATGAGCTGATGTCGACAAGAAGTGATCCGTCAAAGGAGGGCCTTAATGAATCCCACATCAATGACACAGAACGGAGCTAGTGATGATGGTGAAAACGATCTGTGAAATATGATTCAGGGTGGCGGTCATGGAAGGATGAAAGATGATGTACGGTAGTGGATGGGACCCGGTTGACACTTTCTGAATGACATCTCTTGAACATATAACGACACTGATGTGATGGATCGGTAGCATCACCCCATGTATGGATGGTATGGCGAGACCATGGTGAAGGGACCGGTGAATGATAATAACCCAACCCGATATTTACGGAGGCAAAAGTGTCATGTTCAAGAGTGACTTGCTACCATTAAGCTTTGAGGTTCTCCCAATTTTTCCCCAGTCATTTCTGACCAGTACCTCTTTATTTTTGTCAAGCTTGAGGAGGATAACATATGCTTGTTCTATAACCTGCCCTTCGGGCAAGCCCATCGCTATGTTTTAACGAGCCTAGCGATAGGGAAACTCGTTCTCGTCTACAGACAAGTTTGTCGCTATCTAATATTTTTAATGAGCCCAGCGACAAAGACAACTCGGTCCTTTTCATTTTTAGAGAGTCTGAAAAGGGTACATAAAGTAGACTCCAGGGGTCCTTTTTCGTCATCTAATCCCTTAAGTCCGAAAAAGTATAAAACAATACAGAAGGGATGAATGTTCGATATCTTTATCGAGCCGAACTAGACAAGCGCTCGATCTTTTTGTGCAATAATCCCTCAGGTCCAAAAAGATTAAAATCTAGAGGAGGGATAGCTCTTCCGGTCCTTTTAACGAGCTGGAAGGCCAAAACTCGGCAAACTTTTCATATTTTACGAGTCAGTGAAAAGAGCTCAAAGAAGACTCGTATTTTGAGGAACGAGTGATAAACAGGGATAGCAGCAGATTCCAGGTACAGGTTGGAATTTTCCAATCACGGCAGTATTACAAGGATGGCTAGGTGGGATCACTCTTCGCAGCTGTTCCTCAAAATAGGTAAACAATCAAGTGGATGTGAATGATCAGCCAAATGAAAAGTGGAGGTGACGGTGCACAAACACGACCAAGGCTTTTATGGTTGATGAATTTACGGTCTCCAATGGTTATTTACCAGTTCATTTTTTCTGGATGAGCTTGAACTCTGGGGGGAAGCTTGCTCACATGCTTATGTTTATTTTTTAACGAGCATGAACTATGCCAAAACTGCTCGTTTTTGTGTTTGTTTTTTAACGAGCATGAACTATGCCAAAACTGCTCGTTATGTTCGCATGCCCCCAGCATCATAATGACGCATGTCAAAGGAGGGTGCCCCCCAAGCTTCATTGCATTCAACTTGGTGGTTGGAATGAAGGTTTACCTTTGAGTTTTGAAAAGGGGATTTGTTTCATTTTTTAATGAGGTTGACATAGTACAAGAACTATCCTCATGACTCCTTGTTTCATTTTTTAACGAGGTTGACACGAGATAAGAAACGTCCTCGGAGCCCACTGTATTTACAGTATTTCCATTAGGGCGATGATCCATGCTGACAAAATATTTAGGAATCTTCCGAATCCATTGGATATAGAAGATTCCATATTGTAGGTTTCCACTGTGGCTACTTCCGCCAGATTACTCGCTGGTGGTAGGGCAAAAGTACCCATTAAGGCAGGGTCTTTTAGGAGACCTACTCCAATATTTTGAAGCGACGAATCGCTTTCATGGATCATTGTGCTGCTTCCTGTAACTTGAGAACTGTTGGGGAGAAATGTTTGTTGGTCGACGATTGTAATTTTTCCTTGAAAAGGAAATACAATCCTCCTGAAGTAGGTCGACACAACTGCAGCCATGGCATATATCCAAGGCCTTCCCAGTAGGATGTTGTAATCGAGGTTTCCGTCGATTACTTCAACATCAACTTCTATTGTTTTTCCCCCCAGTTCAACTTGCAAGTTATTTAAAATCCCGTATGGAGTGTATGATCGTCCATCAAATGCTTTTAACGTCGTTGACGATTTCGACAAGGGTGGTGAGCCTAAATTTTTCCAGCAACTCATCGACATAAGACATGTAGATGCCCCCTCATCAATAATTGTTCGATGAACAGTTTTGTTGAGGGCTTTCACTTGAATAAGGAAAGCTTGTTGAGCTGGTAACTGAGGGTCATATCCTTTATGATCAAAGGCCACAAGATTGGAATCCATTGGGCCAATCCCACCTATAGCTGATAATAAAGCTTGCTCTTGGGAGGTGCAATTTTGCGCTACCTCAGGCGTCGACATAGCGGACGACGATTGAGCCAGGTCCTCTATTATATTATAATCATGTGTTATTTTTTCACGAGGATTAAATGTAGATTTGTGTACTACTCCCTTTGGCGACTTTATCATTGGTTCATGAATGATGGGTGGCACGACTTTGGTCAAAGTTGTTGTTGAACTACTAGGTTGTTTATTTGCCTTGTTGTTCAACTGCTTTGGATTCCTGTAATCTTTATTCCTTGTCAAAGCATTATTCTGCTGCTTTGAGGTAGACAACATAAGCACTTGGGATCGGGAAGCATTTCGATTAGCAACCAGATTTTGGCCTGGGTTAGGAAACGGATCAGTCAATATTGCTGGGGTTTTCGAACTCTTAAAGAGCTTCTTAACTTCAGCTATATGTGGACAATCTTTCGTCCAATGATCCTTATCGCATATATGACACCCTGTCGGGGGTTTCCCTTTCCTTTTCTTTTTCTTCTTGCCCCCTGGTTGCTTCAGTTGTTTGCCCTTGTCGGTCGACATGGCATTTACTTCTGAGGCAAGAAGTTCCTCATTTGCATTTTGAATAGAAATTTTGCGTTTGCCAGTCACGCCATTACTGGCGTGAGAGTTAGTATTCGATTTAGGAGGGGGAGGAATTGAAAATTCAGGTCTAGGGGCGTCAGGTATTTTGTCGTAGAGCGTGCCAGACTGAGTATATACTAAGTCTAAATATTGAGCGCGAGCAATGACTTGCTCCTCTGTTACGACTCCTCCCTTGGCCACATCTTCCGTTATAGCCGGAAGTAACGACTTTATAAACCATTCAGCTAACAGCTGATCGGGAACGTAAGTTTTCACCATTCTACGACGACGTCGCCACTCATGTATATGATCAGATATGTGAGTGGCCGTTGTCTGTTTGAAGTTGGTAAGGAGTTCTGTTCCCGTTTCATACCTTATCGGTAATTGAAAATGGGTTAAGAAAGTCGTGGCTAAGGAGCTGAAATTGTCGAAAGAGGCTCTTGGCAATTCAATATACCATTTAGCCGCTGGACCTATCAATGTCCTCTGGAAGAGGCGAAGTCTTATCGAATCATCGTTTAGAGTGTTCGATGAACACCACAGATGAAAAGTCATGACGTGATTCGACGGGTCTTCACCTGGATTTCCATTGAATTTAGGAATGTCCGATGGAAGTTTATGCGGAATCGCTGGCCACCAAGGGGCATAAGAAATTGGATCATTCGTCAGCCGGTTTAGATCTGGTAATTCTAGAGTTGCTACAAAAGGCAACTATTGGTTCAGGTTGGGCGAAGCATATCCAGGATAAGATGGTATCGCCTGAGCAATGGGTCTTTGCAGACCAGCATAATGTTGACAACTTTGACAAAGTTGATGGGTATAACCATTATAGCATGGTTGCCCATTACTTACAAAGACTTGTTGCTCAGGTCCTTGATATGATTGCTGGAATGGCGGTTGTCGAGATTGAACCAGCTCTGGTTGTTGGACCATTGTTGTTGACCAATACTGGATGATTGACCAAGACGAGGAGTCACAGTACTTGTTTGAGCCTGAGTCGCTCCAGATAAGGAGGCACTACCCTGAGATTGTGATTGAGCCGTTGAGACAAGAGGTTGTTGTATTACAACAGCTAGCGCTTGTAGTTGCGACGCATTCGCCATAGCAGGTGTGGTGGTAATATTCGACACAGGGTGTAATGGTTGCATTGAAGATAAAACTCCTGGTTGTTGGGGCAGTATTGGTACCCAACCGCTGGATGTAATTCCAGTTTGACCTGATCCTTGTTGTAAACTCTCATATGGTTGTTCTCTAGGAGGGAACAATGAAAGAGCATACTGCCCTCCACATGGTGGAAATCCAATACTTAAAGGGTAAATTGGCCCTTGAAGACACATTGGATCAATTTGTTGAGTTTCAACATAAGAAGTACCAGATGATAATCCAGATGAAGAAATAGGAACTAACCATATTGTTGTCCCTGATTGGACTCCGGCTTGTTGTTGAAAATTTGCCGGGACAGATGGTATACCAGCGAACATCGTTGGAGTAGTAGCAGGAGGTTCTACTGCTGCTGTGTCAGACGACACAGTCCTAGATGTCGACGGTTGTTCAGACATATCTAGTCTATCCAAAAGATTTCTTAGCGATTCTACAAGAACTTACAATGCCAAAAGACTAACTTCGAAGATCAACGCAGGAATAGAGGTGATTATGTTCCGTTTAAGAAGAATTTTATATGACGATGCTTTAGACACAACTTGCTTTTTCACTTTTTAAGAGTCGAGAAAAAGCTAAAGATGACTCTAGTCTCGTTCGATGTATTAACAAGCCCGAAGTGACAAATGCTCGGCTGGACTTTTTCAGTTATAGAGTTTGAAAAAGGCCAAAAGAAACTACTCTGGAGTTCTAAGCAGAGGGTGTGCCAAACCTTTCGCGAAACCACAGAATACGTTTTACGGTACGAGTGGTCGATCTTCGTGAATGCTGTGTTCACTGCATCGTGATCAGTAGGGCGGCCGACACGGCTTCCTATGGATAAAGGCTTTGTTCCTATAGGGGTCTCCCAATATACGCGACGGTACGCGGGAGCACAAATCCGTATTAGTGCTATCGTCCCTCAGGAGGAATCACCCACCTTCGTAGAGATCAACAGTCACTATGTTTAACGACGCCGGTTCACGTCTCTACCTAGACCTCTACTGTGTTTCGTTATGTTTCAAAGCGTTGTTAGATAAATTCAGTTCTTTTTAGGTTGATCTTGCTTAGCAGTTTGCCTTTATGGATCACCACGTGATGTATGATACAACTCCTAAATGCAGTCTAAGAATGATAAGCAAGCTTTTTCAATTCTTTCAACTTATGAAAATCTTAACTACTGAAGGAAAAGAAAGACATCATCTTTTCAAACAGATCATAGAGCACACACTGATGCACTTTTCCTAAATCGACATGCAAACTGTCAAAATGCACATGCAAGTATTTCTTTTCTTCTTCCTTAATGTTGATGTATTACAGAAAGAAAGCTGTTGTATAATTTCGAATTCAATTTCAAGCGTAAGCAAACAAGTGTTTGTCCAATAATCAAAAGAACACCTTAAGATTCACTCGTTTCAACACAAGAAATACTGAAATTCGAACCATATAACGAAAGCAAATGCTCAAGCAGCTATGAACAGCAATAAACTAGCTCTTAGAATCACAACGACACTTTCTCATAGGTCTAGATCCAAGAGATCATAGCAAGACTAGTTCACTTTCACTATGGGAAACTGTGAATGACAACAAGAAATACAATAAGAACAATCGCAGTTTCTTCATACAACTGAGGCGGAATGAAGGCAAAGAGAAGTGGTTTCAGCTGGGTATACAGGTTGACAACAGGCTGCAAAAAACAATACTGAAAACTAGGCAACAGACAGTGGGGAATCCCAGTTGCACAAGGCAAAACTGGATCAGCGCAGGTGCTGCACTGTCAATCTGAGATGCAGCGCAGGTAGCCCCTTCGGGACTTGCGTTGCAGTGCAGGTAGCCTTTGTTGCAGCTGCACTGATGAGACAACTCTCGTCTCTCTCAGATTCTGGGTCACAGTTTGCTAAAAAATCAACGGTTTTTGGCCAAATCAGAGGCTATCAGTCAAATATACACTAGAGGATGATTAAAGGAAGATGAACACTATCACAAAGAGCCAAAAAGAGTCCTTGTGGATCAGCTCTTCAAATCATAAACATGCCCAGCACTGGGCTAGAGTAGCTGCCCTCTACTTTGCATTCGAAGGACTCGAATGCAGTTCGATTCGGTACTCTTTTGTCTAAGAAATGAATAGCAAGAAACACAAGCTACCAACAAGACACGATCCCCAGCGGAGTCGCCAGTCTGTTGTGGGGGAAAGTATCCAACTCGAAATGACCCTAACCCACTCTAAGGGTGACAGTTCCTTAGCAACAGCTGAAAGCAAAGCTATCTAAAGTTTCTTCTTTATGACATGCAAGAGATAAAAGGAAGAGATCCACTTACCGATGTCTTGTGCAAATGGTCGATCCAATCTCCTTTGTTTGCCACTTGCTCCCAGCTCCAAGTCTTTTCACGGGCCCAACTACACGAGATCCTACAAATAAGACAAGAAAAGGAAACTACAAGAAGCATGCATTCATAATCGATTCAAGGATTAGCATAAATCAAAGACGCAAGTGAGACAATACACTATTGAAGCACATGCGAATAGAAGAACCTCAAATGCTTTATTAATATATGGAAGTAAGGTTCAGGCGGTGATACAACCATGAGAGGTCCAATCCAGCATCACCTTCCCGACGGAGAGAAATCTCTTCTTCACCTCCCTCAAGCAATCACCCAATGCTCACAACTGTAAACCAACAGCAATTCTTCGCGCTAAATTCTGGCCTCCAGATCTCATGGGATGAGATCCTTATATAGAGTTTTGGAGTGAAGATAAGTCAGCTTGATGTGTGACTTGTTGTCCTCTTCAACTCCAGTTGTTCTTCAGTTCTTCACTCGTAGTTTCCACCTTCCACTTGGAGTTTTAGAAGCTCTTAACTCATCATTAGGCGAATCTTATGATCAAGTGTCTTTTTGGAAGCTTCCTGGGCACTGGCACATTGAGAAAAAGATTCCTCCACATGTCCAAGTACGCCTAGCGCAGGTAGCCTTTGTTGCACTTGCAATGCAGTGCAGAAGCCTAGTGGAGCAGCTGCTTTGATCCAAAACTGACCTGTTTTTGAGTGTTTTTCAGTGGAGAACTGATTTGCAGTGCTGTGGTTTGCTGACCTTCTTCCTCTAAGGGTAAGAACAACATGTTTAGGGACTTTGGATCCCTTAGATTATTGACATTTCATGCTCTATGCTGTAAGGCACAAAAATGTCTATAACAAGGAATGAAAAGAAGAGGACCTTTCCTTTCAGGTTCCTTGAAGACAAGTATGCCCCTGTGATGAGGATCATTCTGAAGTATTTTACATGTGAGAGAAGATTTTCTAGATTGTACACCTATCATATTAGGCTTCTTATGCACTTCACAAGAGTGAAAATGTTGAACATCTGATATTTCTTATTCAGGAACATTAAGAAGATGGCCTACATTGTACAAAAAAACACTTACCCCCAGCAGATGAGTGGTATCTATCAATATTCCTTGATTAAGATGATTTTACTCATCATCTCAACCTCCTCAACATCTCGTGAGATACATTTATTGCCAATGACATCTTCAATGGTCCTCATATTCCTCCACCATTGCCCTAAGAAGTAGAAAGGCCTTCTAGCAGTGCCAAAGTAATGAAAGATGAGAAGGTTAAAGAGACTAAAGTTGTTGATGGTCCAAAAGCCGACAAGACATATCAAAGAGGGGCTAGAAAGTTGTTTGCAACATATAGGAAAGTGTTTACTCCATTTGATGTGGAAGGGGCCTTGACTTCTTTATTCGCTCATAGGAAAATTCTTTCTCCACAAAATGTGGAAGGGGCTTTACCTTCTTCATCGACACAACAAGTACAATAGGTGCAACAGCTACATAAAGAGAAGGAAAAGATGTTGGAGGAAATCCTTGATGATGAGGAGGAAAGGGAATTTGATTTGATGGATAATGATGAACCATAATAGCCACACATACATCATGGCATTGAGATAGTTGACTTGGAGGCTCAATATGACGCAAAAAATGAAAACATAACTATAAGGGACAATGATGTGCAGATCCAAGCATTGATGGACAACTTTGCGAGAGCTAAATATGTCATTTCATACCTTGAGCAAGAGAACAAGCAGTTAAGTGACAAACAATTCCTCATGGAGCTAGAACTTCTCAAAGCAAAGAGGCAAAGTGACAAGGGCAAGTCAGTAATGCAAGAGGAAGAAACACTAGCTACCTTGACTACAAAATAAAGAATTGGGAAGGAAATTAAGGAGGATAGAGAAACTTGGCTTGACAGAGTCAATTTTTATTTGAGGAAGCTGCTACAAAAGCCCAACAGTGACAATCGAATCATTAGGAATTTGGCTCACCATTACAGGATCTAGAATAAGATTTGCAACATAAGGGTCAAGCAAATGAAAACAAGGCTAAAACAAGCACTCAAAGGAAAAAAGGGGGGTGATAGGCTTAGGTTGCTTGTTGAAGCTTTCTTGGCTAACCAAGATACTTAATGCTAGTGTTTTCCAAAAATTTTGAGCAAGTTTTGAAGAATTTTTTCCTTTTGAAGAATTTGGCAAATTTTGACACAGAAATTTTGGCTCTATGCTACTGCTGCGCTTTTCATAGGGACATCCAATGAGGAAATGGTCATAATTTTTGGATTCCCAATAATGAGTACATGCACCTTGTGAATTTTCTAAGCTTTTAGAGAAAAACTAGTAAACCAAAAGGTCAAAAAACACCCAAAAATGACCTTTTTGCCCTCTTTTTGACACACAGATGCAGTCATGGGAGAATCCGTTTTTGAGGGGTCACATGAACTCCAAAGGAAACAATTCAAGGTTTTCTGGAAAGTATACTTGAATAGATTTCTAATGAGCTATTATGAGCTCAGTTTGGACACCAGGAAGACCTCCAAAATGGTCCTACAAAAAGCATTGTGCATAGAGCTTGGGCGCTACACATAGGACAAAAATTGTGTTGGGTTTCCACTTCACTCTACCTTGACTGTAATTTTGGATTTCCTCTCATAGGTGCTATTTTACTGATGCAAACTATGAATAGGCATTAAATAGGATGGATAATAAGTACTATAAGGTATATTCATTAGATTAAAAGTTATCTTGGGGACAAATGAATCAGTTTCCTCACTTTTAGAGGCAAGTTGTTAGGTTGCCTAGATTCTAGTTTCTTGTTTAGTTTTGATGGATTAGTTCCTCATACTTAGGAATTCGACCCATGAGGATGGGAGGAGGTTGAACAAATGTCTATAACTTCTTGTTCTTTCTCATTGTAAAGGGTTGGAATGAGTGGGATGCTTAGGCTTTGATAGAAATCATTTTGTATTAGTTATAGTAGGAGATTAATGAAAAATTACAACTATTTCTTTGATATCCATGTGGTATGATGCTCAGTTCAGTTTTCCTTATGTTCTCATGTGTTAAAATGTATTTTTGATTCCATTTCATCATTTCATGCTCTTTATTTGAATGTATACAAGTCCAAAAGGAAGAATCCATAACTTCTATGCTCTGTTTTGGGTAGACATTTCACAGTCAAGGTTTTCTTGCTTACGAAGAATCCATGTTGCCTACATGCTATTTCTAGCTCCTCACCTATCTTTGAATCACTTCACCCATCAAGCCCTAGAGTGTTAAGCCTTGTGCCTACCTTACCCCATCAAAACCCTGCAATTTTGACCTAATTTCCTTGCCCTAACTGTTTGGCTCCTCCTGATCCAGTGAAGCCCTTCAAAATCAAATCAAACCTTGTGCTACTATACCTAGCCTAATAGCCTAGTATCATTTTCTTGATCGAGTCATCTTGGCTGAGATCCTTAAGGAGAGAGCCCTCTCGTTACTTGGCTAAGCGTGGTTTGTGGTTACCTTGACATTGCCTTCCTTCCGCCTAAGGTTCAATGTAGTTTCTAACACATACTAGCAAATGATTTGGGATGAGTCACATATTTATGTTAGGGGCCTATTGGGGCAGGGTCCCCTAGGGTTAAGTTTTTCTTAGTCTTAAGTAAAATTTTGATAAGATATTGTAAAGTCTATGCATTTTGAGGAGCAGAGTACGAGTAGCGTAGGTAGTTAAGAATTAAAGGGGATTTTACGCAACTCAAAGCCCCTTATTTTGTAAAGAGATGAGTTATATTAAGCTCCACCCATGGTTTGCAGACCATGGTATTTTAATGGTAAATGATATATAAAGGGTTGTGTTAGCAAGTCTAAGGCAATCAAATCATGAGATGATACTTTTGATTTTGTAATTGTGAGATCTTTCTGTATTCGGGCGAAGGGGAAGGCTCATGTTGTTGTGTGCAAGGAAACCAATGTAAGTCCATAGATGAGTGCTCGGCCCCTGCAACTATGTGTGCAATGTCTAGAAAGTATATGTATTGAAGATCTAGAATAATAAATATTATAGGAATAAATTTTGTGTCCAAACTATACACTTATGTATTTTCTATATTTTTCTCAATTGAATTCCATTTATCTGTAAGTTTGTCTTAATTACACAACAAATATCTGGATCTACTGTTATATGTTATTTTATGTATGATTAGACACTTAAGTGAAGCTCATAGCATTTAATTGGAAATTTATTTAATTTTCAGGGGTTTGAGGATAAGGTTTCTCGAAGGTCAGATTAAGCCTTAAATTGAAGAACCACCTTACCCCCACATCGCATAGCCTTTTGGATGTAGAAGCATGGTTCTAGCATCCCCCAATACTACCTGAGGTGATACTATAGCCTGCACTAATTGAGTTGTACAGTTTGTTGGTTAGCATACCGACTCTAAACTTGGGTCCAAGTCCCCTCAAGCCAAAAGGAGCTTCAAAATCCCAACTTTTGGTAGTTGTATAATGACGAATTCTGATAGCTCGCAGATCACATAAGGGCAACTTTCAATAGCTACAGAAGGATGACTTTTGGTATCTCACAGATCGCAAAAAGACAACTTTTGGTAGCTCTAGAATCATGGCTTTCTGTCGCTACAAAATGATAACTTTTGATATCTAGAATACCATTGAAAGACAAATTTTGGTAGCTCCAGAATCATGACTTTGGGTAGATCGTAGATCAAAGAAAGAACACTTTGGGTAGATCGTAGATCAAAGAAAGAACTTTCATGGCTTTCAGTAGCTCATAGATCACAGAAAGGCAACTTTTGGTAACTACAAAATGATGACTTTCAATAGCTCATAGATCACATAAAGGAAAATTTCAATAGTTTCATAATTATGACTTTAGGTAGCTCACTGACCACCAAAAAAGACTTTCGGTAATTTCAAAATGTCAAATTTCGATAGCTCGTAGATAATAGAAAGACAACTTTCTACAACTTCAGAATGACAACTTCCAGTATATCACAGATAACAAAAAGACAACTTTCCGTAGCTAAAGAATCATCAATTTTGGTTGTTGCATAATGATGAGTATCGATAGTTCACACATCATAGAAAAAAAACTTTCGGTAGTTGTAGAATTACAACTTTTGGTAGCTCGATAATAATAAAATTACAACTTTTTATAGCTACAAAATGACGATATTTGTAGCTTGAAAATCATAAAAATTCAACTCTTAGTAGTTGGAGAATGACGAAATTCTATAGCTCGTAGATCATAGAAAGACAACGTTTGGTAGTTGTAGAATGATGATTGTTGGTAGCTTGTAGTTCATGAAAAGACAACTTTTGGTAGAATGACAACAACTGGTAGCTCACATATGATAGAAAGAAAAATTTAGTACTTACAGAATCACCACTTTTAGTAGTTTTAAAATGATGACTTTAGGTAGTTCGCAAATCACGGAAAGGAAACTTTCAGTAGCTACTGAATGATGACTTTTGGTAGGCCGCAGATGATAGAAAGTTAACTTTCGGTAGCTGTAGAATCACGATAATCAATACCTGCAGAATGATTGAGGACTTTTGGTAACTCATAGATCACAAGATGATAACTTTCACTAATTGAAAAATGATGACCTTCAGTAGGTCATAGATCACAAAAAGACAACTTTCGTTAGCAAAAAATATGAATTTCAATAGCTTTCAAATCACAGAAAGACAACCTTTGGTAGCGCTAGAATCATGACTTTTAGTGCTATAGAATGTCGACTGTGGATAGCTCATAGATCAAAGAAACACAACTTTCAATAGCTGCATAATGGCTACATTTTTAGCTCGTAGACCACATAAAGACAACTTTCAGTAGCTATACAATGAGGAATTTTGGTTGCTTGTACATAAAAGAAAAAATAACTTTCAGTATCTTTGGAATGATGACTTTTGGTAACTCGCAGATCACAGCAAGACAAATTTCGGTAAATGTAGAAAGATCAAGAAAAGAAAACTTTCAATAGTGGTAGAAATAAAACTTATGAAAGCTCGCAGACCACAAAAAGACAAATTTTGGTAACTTGTAGATAAAAGAGATAGAAATTTTGGTAGCTATAAAGACAACTTTTTATAGCTTGAATATCATAGAAAGACAAGTTTCGATAGTTGTGGAATCACAACTTTTGATAGCTCACAGATCATAGAAAGATAACTTTTGGTAGCTACAAAAAAATCTATTTTGGTAACTCGTTGATAACAAAAAGTGTGTAGCTAGAGAATGATGACCTCCTATAGTTCATAGATCACAGACAGAAAACTTTTGGTAGATGCATAATCCTTAATTTTGGTAGCACACAAAGCACAGAAAGATAAATTTCAATAGCTACAAAATCACAACTATCAGTAGCTCATAGATAAAATAAAAAGAACTTTTATTAGATACAGAATGGATTATTTTTTGTAGCTTGTAAATCAACAAAAGATAACTTTCGGTAGCTACAAAATGACGAATTCTGATATCTCACAGATCAAAGAATGAAAATTTTCGTAGATCACAAATCATGTTGAAATCTAATTTCAACTACGCACCCAAAACCAGAGCAGTGCTGGATGCCTACTCAGCAGCGCGGTGGATTAATCGGAATTCGGCACCGGAATCTTCTCGGAGCGATTTGCCGACGGCGGAATATTCTGGGAAGGAGCTCCGATATAATATGGAGGCGACGCGTGTCACCCGCATGACATAAGCAAACGTCATTTTCTCAGGTGCTAAAGCTCAGCATTAAAGTGGCTTCCGATATTTATCACAGTCGTCCGATCTGGTTGCGTGTTGTCAGCCGTCGATCTCTGAAGCTGCATACGGGCCTGCAGCGAATTAATTTTGCGTGGAGTGGAAGTCTTTTTGCGTTGACCGCCGGATGGATGAACTTATGGTTTTTAATGTTGTTCGTATTGTTTGGTGGAAGCCCGTCTTAAATGGTTATGGGCACATACGTTTTATTTTTTTATATGTTTTATATATATTATGTAAGCCCGCAGGTGGTCGTGGTAAGGTGAATTTTTTATGAATAATTGTACCTGCGCATGGTGAGGGGGCGTAATATTTTTGGTATTTATGTTTTATGTAAAACATTATGTTGAGCCCTCACGTATAAGTGTAGTAAAAAGTCAATGCGTGGTAGTTTTTAGAGGTGTGGTGCCTGCGCGCTATTTTTCATGGAAATGTTTTGATGTATTGTTTCTGCGCATGCAGAAGGTTTTAGTGTGTGAGTGTGGTGGCTGCGCTCGGTGCGCATGTAATTTTTTTTTGTTTTAAACGCACAACAGTGCGAGAGCTCATGGAATTGTAATGAACGCACAGCAACGCGGAAATCATTTTAAAACAAAGATGTATTGTATTGCTTGCTCATCGCAAAAGCAAGAGGTAGCTTGAAGCTGTTTTGTAACACCCACAGCAATGGAAGACCAGAAATGAAGGAGACAGTTTCTCCAGTGAATCCCTCTTTGCGCAGAGGATGAAGTTTGTAATAGTTTTTTTTTAAGCAATAGAAATTCTTTTTATGGCTGTGTAATACTCTGTTCTGAGTAATTTTATTTAAAAGCTTCCATGTGCATAAAGATCCTGAGGCAGAGAAACAGAGCATTACCTCTGTGTGTTTGAATGTTTGGTTTTTGGTATTTTTCCCATTGAAAAATACCCAACAGTGGTATCAGCGCTAGTCCAGGCTCTTTGATGGTGACAGAGCAGGTTCAGGCTCTTTGAAAGCTCAAAGATGTTGAAGGAAGGACTCTTGTTGCAGCAGTGAAGGCTCTCCAGCAGTGTGAAGACTCAGCCAAAAGAGTTAAGGTATTTTTCAAAGCTTTCCTTTCTGTTATTGTTAAAGGAACAGTCAGTGATTCAAAAGAAAACACAGTCAAGTATTTAAAGCCTAGATAAGAATGGCAAGGTCAAAGAAGAAAGCCTCCAGGCCTGCTAAAAATGTGTCTCCCCCCTCTACTAAACTGGAAGGCAATCCATTAGAATACATTTTATTTGAAACCCCAAAGTTTGATGGAAACTTTGATGTATGGGAAATAATGATGAGGGCTTTCCTAATGTCTGAGGGGATTGAAGTCTGGGAGTCAGTGATTGATGACAGCAAGATGGATAAAGAATCCATAGAGTATGATGCACAAGCAGCAAAGACTATCTTGGATGGACTGCCTGATTCTGTGAAGAAGAATCTTGGAAAATATACATCAGCAAAGGATATTTGGGACAGACTGCATGACCTTCATGCAAAGGGAGCACTGACCATGACAATGAGTCAAGAAGAACCCATCATAGAAGCTGAGAATGAAAAGCTTGAACTCATCAAGCTTCAAGTAAGAGAAAGGGATGAAGAGCTTGCCAAGCTCAAGAAGGAGCTGAATCAATGCAAGAGGAAGCATCATGAAGAATTCATTTCTATGACAAATCAGTTGAACAAAGCAAAAAGGCAGGAAGACGCCTTGTCAAGTCAACTTGAACAAAGGCACATGAAAGTGAATAAGCTTGTGGAAGAGATTGGACAGTACAAGGTAGAGGTCTCCTCCCTTAAGTCCGAACTACAAGAAGCCAAGAAGCAGGCACAAGGAGCTGAAAAGAAAATAAAGAGCAGTCAAGCAAAAGATGAAGAAATCTCCAAAATGAAGACAGATATTATCTCCTTCAAAATAGTAGCAGTTGAAGCTACTCGTAGCAAGGAAGAAACTGAGGGACAACTAGCAAATAAAAATAATGTATGTGAAAAGTTGGAAGAAGAGATTGTCCTCCTCAGGAAGAAGGTTGAAGGGATGAACAAGATCATGAAGAGCTCTCAAGCCTTGGATGATATGCCCAGCTATCACAGATCTCCATCTGATAAATCTGGACTTGGGTATGTAGGTGAACCCTCAAACAAGGATGAAGATGCTTTAAGCAAAGGAGATGTGAAGAAGCCAGAAAGAGATGGTGATGCTCCTAGTTCCAGCAAAGGCAAGGAGAAAAATGAAGGCTGCAATAGAAGAAATCCTCCACCAAGTAAAAAACCAGCTCCAAGAAGAAATGTAGCTGATGGCAAAGATGAAAGATGCAATGGTCATCAACAAAGGATCTCAAGGCAGCAAGGCTTCATAAGTGCATCAAGAAAACCTCCATCTCCTAGGTACCAAAGTTCATTTTATGGTTATTGTTATGCTTGCTCAAACTTTGGTCATATGGCAAAAGACTGTAGAGCATTTCATAAAGATAGATGTTGTGGTCTTCGACAACCTCCAAGAAACAATTTTAGAAGAAATCATGAAATGTCATTCATGAAAAATGTAGAATGTTTTAAGTGTCATAACATTGGGCATATGGCACGAGATTGTAACTTAACATGGGATCTTACACAAGCTAGACCCATGCAAAAGAAGAAAGTTACACAAGTATGGAGAAGGAAAGTAATACAGTGTGAAAACCCCTTGAACTCCCCAGTGGATCTAAATTTATTTTGAGAAGAATCTGCCAAAAGAAGACAAGCATACACTAAAGGGGAGCTTGAATTTTTTTTGTTTGCTGAACTATATTAACAGTCATTTGTTGATGGAGGATGTATTGCAGCGCAGCAGTTGCAAATGAAATCTTTGTTAATCCCTCTAAAAGGTAATATGCAGCAGTGATGAAATCAACAATGTTTTTGCTTTGTGTTTATGCAATATGCACAGAAATGCATAAAGAAGAAAAGATGGCAGCGCTGAAATGTAAAGAGCAGCAGCGAGATAAGAGAAAAATGAAAAGCATGGAGACCCTCACAGCAGTGGGAAGATAGAACATAAAACAACAGTTTTGATTTTTTTTGGAGCACATGGATTAGAATGAACAACAGTTTTGAATTTTTGCATGGAAATGGAAGGTAGTTTCCTTCTATGTAATGTGAGAGAATATACTCACAGCAGAATGAGTGTAATGCACAACAGATGAAATGTTTTGTATTGGGAATGAAAATGCAAAGCAATGAGAAGAAAATGAGAAGAAGGAAAAACGCAGCAGAGCACAAATGCCCAGTGGCTGAGAATGCAATGAATTTTTTCACACAGCACTGAAAAATGTAATATTTTTTTTGTATGCAATGCAACATGCACATAAATGCCTAAAGAAAAACAGGGACATCATATTTTTAATGCACATGGATGAATGAGAATGTGTGTGGCAGCAGAAAATCGAAAGGAATTGCACAACAGTGCATTATGAAAATAAAAAAAATGAAGATAAAGATTGTGTGAAGCAAGGGTGTAAAAGGAAAAGGCAGCAGCCCGTGTTAATTTTTTTTTGTTGTGTGGAGAATGCAGCACAAAACAGCGTGAGGATGATTTCTCTCTATGTGCAAGTAATGGAGAGTAAAGAGTTAGTGTATGGGCATACAGCAGTATGATGAAACAAAAGGCAGCCACAGTGCAAATTGCAGAGGCAACGCAACAACAAATAAAAACCCAGGGATGACAGTCTATGGTTATGGGTATGGACAGCAGTCAATATGAAAAATGCAGCAGCAAGAAGTTATGGACAACAGCATGATGGCAAGAAGGAGAAGCACACAGCAATGCAAATAAGAAAATGCAGCAGCATGAAGTTTTGTTGAAGAAATAAAAGTTTTGAACAGCAGCACATGCAAAAGAAATTTTCCTTACAGCAGTAAAGGTAAATGTAATGAATTTGTTGTTCATTGAATTGAAATGAAATATATGCAACAGCAGTGTAAATTTGCAAATTGGGACAGTGTAATTGTTCCAGAAAAGACAGAGCATTTTGTCTTTGAAAAGTGCAGAAGCAGTGCAAGTGTAGACACAGCAGTGTGGGATAGACACAATAAAAAAGATGGCACAACGGTGCAGCAAAGAATATGCAGCAGCATAAAAGAACAATGTAATGAGTTTGCACACACAACAGTGCAATGATTGTTTGTTTTGGAACTGCATTTGAAGCAGTCATTTGGTGAAACCCTCTGTTAAAGAGGAAGGTGCTTTTCAGCACATTGTCATTAGTGAATCCCTCAGTTGAGAGGAAGATTCTTTTTAGCATACGCAAGGTAAATCCCTCTATCAAGAGGATGATGCTTTTCAGCATAGTCACAGGTGAATCCTCTATCATGAGGAAGGTGCTCTTAAGCACAGTTTCAGGTTAATCCCTCTATTAAGAGGAAGACAACTTTGTTGTTTGTTGAACTGCATCAGAAGCAGTTGGTGAATCCCTCTATGTGAGGAAGATATTCTTGTAACAGCAGTTAGTGAATCCCTCTCTGTGAGGAAGTGTTTGGGTAAGATTGAATGCCCAGCAGTTGAAATTAAAGGGGACTGTTGAAATATAATTTCAACTACGCACCCAAAACCAGAGCAGCGCCGGATGCCTACTCAGCAGCGCGGTGGATTAACTGGAATTTGGCACCGGAATCTTCTCGGAGCGATTTTCCGACGGCGGAATATTCCGGGAAGGAGCTCCGATATAATATGGAGGCGACGCGTGTCACCCGCATGACATAAGCAAACGTCATTTCCTCGGGTGCTAAAGCTCAACATTAAAGTGGCTTCCGATATTCATCACAGTCGTCTGATCTGGTTGCATGTTGTCAGCCGTCGATCTCTGAAGCCACATACAGGCCTGCAGTGAATTAATTTTGCGTGGAGTGGAAGTCTTTTTGCGTTGACCGCCGGATGGATGAACTTATGGTTTTTAATGTTGTTCGTATTGTTTGGTGGAGGCCCGTCTTAAATGGTTATGGGCACATACGTTTTATTTTTTTATATGTTTTATATATATTATGTAAGCCCGCAGGTGGTCGTGGTAAGGTGCATTTTTTATGAGTAATTGTACATGCGCACGGTGAGGGGGCGTAATATTTTTTGTATGTATGTTTTATGTAAAACATTATGTTGAGCCCTCACGTATAAGTGTAGTAAAAAGTCAATGCGTGGTAGTTTTTAGAGGTGTGGTGCCTGCGCGCTATTTTTCATGGAAATGTTTTGATGTATTGTGTCTGCGCATGCAGAAGGTTTTAGTGTGTGAGTGTGGTGGCTGCGCTCAGTGCACATGTAAATTTTTTTTGTTTTAAACGCACAGCAGTGCGAGAGCTCATGGAATTGTAATGAACGCACAGCAGCGCAGAAATCATTTTAAAACAAAGATGTATTGTATTGCTTGCTCATCGCAAAAGCAAGAGGTAGCTTGAAGCTGTTTTGTAACACCCACAGCAGTGGAAGACCAGAAATGAAGGATACAGTTTCTCCAGTGAATCCCTCTTTGCGCAGAGGATGAAGTTTGTAATAGTTTTTTTTAAAGCAATAGAAAATGTTTTTATGGCTGTGTAATACTCTGTTCTGAGTAATTTTATTTAAAAGCTTCCCTGTGCATAAAGATCCTGAGGCAGAGAAACAGAGCATTACCTATGTGTATTTGAATGTTTGGTTTTTGGTATTTTTCCCATTGAAAAATACCCAACAAATCACAGAAAGACAACTTTTAGTAGTTGTAGACTGATGACTTTTGCAAGCACGCAAATCACAAAAGGACAAACTTCGATACTTGTCGAATCACGATTTTCGATATCTCACAGATCACAGAAAGACACCTTTTATTACCTGTAGATTCATGACTTTGGGTAGCTATAGAATGATGACTTTTGGTAGCCCAGAGATCACATAAAGTTAACTTTTGGTAGCTGTAGAATGATGAATTTTGGTAGCTCGTATATCATAGAAAGTAAAATTTCATTAGATGCAGAATGATAACTTTCTATAACTTGTAGATCATAGAAAGACAACTTTCATTAGTGGTAGAATCATGACTCTCAGTAGTAGTATAATGATGATATTTGATAGCCTACAGATCATAGAATGACAACTTTTAGTAGCTCACAGATCACTAAAATATAAATTTTGGTAGCTCCAGAATGATGACTTTCAGTAGCTTGGTAGAATGACAATGATTGGTAGCTCACATATCATAGAAAGAAAAATTTTAGCACTTACAGAATCACCACTTTCAGTAGTTTTAAAATGACGACTTTAGGTAGTTCGCAAATCACAGAAAGGAAACTTTCGGTAGATTCTAAATGATGAATTTTGGTAGCCCGCAGATGAAAGAAAGTAAACTTTCGGTAGCTGTAGAATCACAATAATCAATACCAGCAGAATGATGACTTTTGATAGCTCGTATATCACAGGAAGGCAATTTTCATTAGATGTAAAATGAGGACTTTTGGTAACTCATAGATCACAAGATGATAACTTTCACTAACTGAAAAATGATGACCTTCAGTAGGTCATAGATCACAAAAGGACAAATCTCGTTAGCTGTAAAAATATGAATTTCAGTAGCTTTCAGATCACAGAAAGACAACCTTTGGTATCTCTAGAATCATGAATTTCAGTAGCTATAGAATGTCGATAGTCTATAGCTCGCAGATCAAAGAAATACAACTTTCAATAGCTCCATAATGTTGAATTTTGTTAGCTCGTAGATCACAGAAAGACAACTTTCGGTAGCTATAGAAGGAGGAATTTTGGTTGCTTGTACATCAAAAAAAGATAACTTTCAGCATCTTTAAAATGATAACTTTTGGTAACTCGCAGATCACAAAAAGGAAAATTTCGGTAACTATAGAAAGATGTATATCTGTAGCTCGCAAATCAAAAAAACAAAACTTTCAATAGTGGTAGAAATACAACTTATGATAGCTTGCAAACCACAAAAAGACAAATTTTGGTAGCTGCAGGATGAAAAATTTTGGTAACTTGTAGATAAAAGAGATACAAATTCTGGTAGCTGCAAAGACAACTTTCTATAGCTCGAAGATCACAGAAAGACAAATTTGGATAGTTGTGGAATCACAACTTTTGATAGCTTGCAGATCACAGAAAGATAACTTTTGGTAGCTACAAAAAAATCTATTTTGGTAACTCGTTGATAATAAAAAGTGTGTAGGTAGAGAATGATGACTTCCTATAGTTCATAGATCACAGATAGAAAACTTTTGGTAGATACATAATCCTTAATTTTGGTAGCACACAGAGCACAGAGATAAATTTTAGTAGCTACAAAATCACAACTATCAGTAGCTCCTAGATAAATTAAAAAGAACTTTTATTAGACACATAATGGATATTTTTTGTAGCTTGTAAATCAACAAAAGATAACTTTTGGTAGCTACAAAATGATGAATTTCGATATCTCGAAGATCAAAGAATGAAAAGTTTTCATAGATCACAAATCACAGAAAGACAACTTTTAGTAGTTGTATAATGGTGACTTTTGCAAGCACACAAATCACGATAGGACAAACTTCGATACTTGTCGAATCACGAATTTCGGTATCTCACAAATCACAGAAAGACAGCTTTTATTAGCTGTGGATTCGTGACCTTGGGTAGGTATAGAATGAAGACTTTTGGTAGCCCACAGATCACATAAATTTATCTTTTGGTAGTTGTAGAATGATGACTTTCGGTAAATGGTATATCATAGAAAGGAAACTTTCAGTAGATGCAGAATGATAACTTTCTATAGCTTGTATTTCATAGAAAGACAACTTTCATTAGTGGCATTATCATGACTCTCAGTATTAGTATAATGATGAGATTTGATAGCCTGCAGATTACAGAATGAGAACTTTCAGTGGCTCACAGAACACTAGAATATAAATTTTGGCAGCCACAGAATGATGACTTTTAGTAGCTTGCAGAATGACGACTTTTAGTAGCTATAGTATCACAACTTTTGGTTGAATGTAAACCACAAAAAGAAAAATTATGGTAGCTTTACAATCATGAAATTTAATAGCTACATAATGATGATTTTCGGTAGCTTTCAGATCACTGAAAATATAATGTTTAGTAGCTTCAAAATCACAAATTTTGGTAGTCTCAGAATGATGAATTTTGATAGCTCACAGATCATAGGAAGACAACTTTTGGTAGTTATAGAATGATAATTTTAGTAGCTCGTAAATCACAGAAAGACAACTTTCTGTAGCTATTGAATCAAAAATTTCAATAGTTCTAGAATGATGAATTTTGATAGCTCGCAGACAATACAAAGAAAACTTTCGGTAGCAATAGAATGCTAACCTTTTAAATCTCACATATCAGAGAAAGAAAAAATTTGGTAGCCATAGAATGATGACTTTTGATAGCTCGCAGATCATAGAAAGACAACTTCCAGTAGTTGTATTATCACAACTTTTAGGAGCACGCAGATCCTATAAATATGAATTTAAATTATTATATAATCACGACATTTAGTAGCTAGAAAATGACAACTTCCAGTAGCTTACAGGTCAGTGAAAGACAACGCTCAATAGCTGCAGAGTCGCGACTTTCTGTAGTTCCAAAATGACGATTTTCGATAGTTCACAACTCATAGAAAAAAAACTTTTGGTAGCTACAGAATGACAACTTCTAGTAGCTTTCATTTCATAGAAATATGACTTTCAATAGCTACAAAATCACATATTTTGGTAGCTACAGAATGATGACTTTTGATAGCTAACAGATCATAGAAAGGCAACTTTTAGTAGTTGCAGAATGACGACCTTTGGTTTCTCATAGATGGCAAGAAACACAACTCTCGGTAACTGTAGAATCACGACGTTGTTGAAATTGTAATTTCAACTGCAGCAAAAATTAAACAGCAACATCAAATTGTTTTTCCTTATCCATGAGATGAGATCGCAGATTTGGAGCCTTCGTCTGTTCACTTGATTTCTCCGATTGCGATGCGATACGATCGCATATCGCAGATCGCACCATATTGTGTGCCCCAAATTTTTGTGTTCCGTCAAATGCGATTTCCGCGATGCGATTCAATTGAAGTCAATGGTTGAAGTACAGGCCAGCAGCAAATTGAATTTGATGTGAAGTAAAAGTTTCTTTACCGCCGGTAAATGTCAGTAGAATAGTAAATATGGAATTTACTGTGGGTTGGTAAGTTTTGGTGAAGTTTTTAATTTTATTTCAGCGGGAGTATGGGCTCAAGTAATAGTTGGTAAAAGCATTTAATTTTTATTACTTCTTTTTTACGGAAGCATGGCAAGTAAGAACTGATGTAAGTTCTTTTGTTTTTTTGTTGTCATATATATGTAATGTTCCTTTATTCGATGTATAATGAATTGTAACCCACGCAGTAGCGTGAAGAAAAGTTTTTCTTTGCAAAGAAGACACAAGCGCCCATGTAAGAACTGTATTGTAATGCACAGCAGTGCAATGTAAAGAAGGAGCACGCAGTAGCCGTGAATGAAACAAGCAGTAAATGTAAATGTAAAGTTTTTTTTAAAACAGTGAATGTAAAAGAGATCTTTACACACAACACTGTAAAATCTCAGGAGAAGACAAAGTAATTTTTTTTGTTAAATGTTCTTGGTGAATCCCTCTGAGAGAGAGGAAGAAGTTTGTAACAGCAGTTGCTTTTATTAATGAATAGGAATTTGTTTGTGTGTGAAATCTCTGTCTGCTCAGAAATTTTAAAGCTTCCCTGTGCCAAGATCCTGTGGAGAAAACAGAGCATTGTCTCTGTGTTCTGTGATTTTGTTTTTGGGATTTTAACTGACAAATACCCAACAGTGGTATCGGAGCTCGTTTAGGCTCTTTGAAGGGTTCAAAGAAGCTGAAGGAAGGATTTTTACTGCAGCAACTTCTCCAGCAGTGTGAAGACTCAGGCAAAAGAATCCAAGGTATTTCTCAAGTTTTCTTTGTGTTCTGTTGAAGACAGTTTGTTATTTTAAATACACAGTGAAGTATTTGAAGCATAGTTAAGTAGTGCAAGAATGGCTGGCACCAGCACCAGCAATAGCATGGGTATGCAGCTCCCATTATTTGATGGTAAAAACTATGACTATTGGGCAATAACAATGAAAGCCCTGTTTGCTTCCCAAGACTTACGAGAAATAGTTGAGGATGGTTTTGAACAACCAGCAGATGAAAATGAGTTTAACGCATTAACTCAGGGAGAGAAGGATCTGTTAAAGAGCCATAAGAAGAAGGACTCAAAAGCCCTCTTCTTTTTGTATCAGGCAGTGCATGGAAGCGTGTTTCCAAGGTTAGCAGCAGCTAAGACATCCAAAGAAGCATGGAAAACTCTTAAAACAGCCTATCAAGGAATGTAGAAAGTGAAGAAAGCAAAACTACAGTTGTTGAGGAAAGATTTTGAGAACCTATGCATGAAGGAGTCAGACAATATTGACTCATTCTTCACTCAAGTAATTGGCCTGGCCACACAAATAAGATCTCATGGAGAGATACTTGAAGAAAGGAGGATTGTGGAGAAACTATTGAGGTGCCTACCCTCAAGGTTCCATGTGATTGTCACCACCATAGAAGAGACAAAGGATCTCTCAAATTTTTCAGTTGATGAACTTCATGCGTCACTGATTACACATGAACAGAGGTTGAGTAGAAATGAGAACTCATCTCTAGAGCAAGCCTTCAAGACCCAGATGTCCTTTGGAAGAGGAAGAGGTCAAGGAAAAGGAAACAAGAGAGGAAGAGGCAGAAGCCAAAACAGAGGAGGAAGGAACTGTCCTGCAAATGCTCAAGGAAGAGGCAGCAATCCAAATCAGAACCAAGGTCAAGGCAGCAGCCAACAAGGAGGAAAACATCATGCTCAAGGACAAAGGTATGAAAAATCCAATGTCCGATGTTATTATTGTAAAAAATATGGGCATTATGCCAGTGAATGTAGAAAGAAGCATCATGATGTGAGTAATAGCTCTAGTGCAAATATTACTAGAGAAAATGTCAGCCAAGGTAATGTATTATTAGCTTGTAACATGGCTGAAACAAATAGTGAAGATATATGGTTTCTAGACTCCGGGTGCAGCAGCCATATAACAGGAAACATAACTTTGTTTTATGCTCTAGATCAAAGTGTGAAGTCACAAGTCACACTTGGGACTAATAGCAAAATTTCTGTTATGGGTAAAGGAGAAGTTAAAATATTTACAAAGAAAGGTGAAAAGAAAACCATAGCAGATGTCTATTATGTTCCTGGAATGAGATGTAATCTTTTGAGTATTGGACAACTTGTTCAAAAAGGTTACAATGTTTTCTTTGAGAATGATGTATGCACCATCATGGATATTCCACCTAGCAAGCGATGCATTGCTGAAGTGAGGATGACGAGGAACAGAATGTTCCCTCTCAGAATAAGGGCAGATTTGAAAAACAAAGATGCAATGGCAGCAGTTACCCAAGAGGCTCTCCAAAGTGTGCCAAAGGATGAAAATTGGTTGTGGCACTTGAGATTTGGACATCTCAACTTTGGAGGTCTTAACTTGTTGAGCAGAAAAGGAATGGTAAGAGGATTACCATTGATAGAGAAACCGGACAACCTTTGTGAAGGCTGCATCTTGGGAAAACAACACAGAGAAAGTTTTCCAAGCAGGAAAAGCATAAGGGCAAAGGCATCCTTAGAAATCGTCCACTCAGATTTATGTGGACCGATGCAAACCCCATCTTTAGCAGGCAGCCAATATTTTCTAACATTCATTGATGATTTTACAAGAAAGACTTGGGTTTATTTCTTGAAGAACAAATCGGAAGTGTTTGAAAAATTCCGAAATTTCAAAGCACTTGCGGAAAATCAAAGCGGGCTACGTATTAAAGTCTTGAGAACAGACAGAGGAGGTGAGTATATCTCCAAAGAATTTTTATGTTTTTGCAGAGAAAATGGAATACACAAGCAGTTTACAGCGAGGTACACCCCACAGCAAAATGGAGTTGCTGAAAGGAAGAACAGAACCATTATGGATATGGCGAGGAGCATGTTGAAGGCAAAGCATTTGCCAAATGATTATTGGGCTGAAGCCGTAAACTGTGTTGTATATATCTTGAATAGGTGTCCTACAAAAGCTGTGATGAACAAAGTGCGGAAGAGGCATGGAGTGGGAGAAAGCAAGGAGTCACCCACATGAAAATTTTTTGGATGTGTGGACTATGCACACATTCCAGATCAGCTAAGGAAGAAGTTGGACAACAAAGGGGATAAATGTATCTTCATTGGATACAGTGAGAATCCAAAGCTTACAGGTTGTATATCCCATCTACCAAGAAATTTTTTGTGAGCAGAGATGTTCAGTTCATTGAGGAGGAAGCTTGGGATGGAAGCATAGAGAAAACAGTTAATGTTAAAAATTGTTTGTCTCATGATGAAGATGATGAGGAGATGGTAGAAATACATCCCCAAATAGCAGCGCCAACACAAGGACAACAAGGAACACCTTTGAGGAGAAATTAGAGTGCTTCTCCAAGCACACCACAAGGAGGAAATTCAAGTGCATCTTCAAGCACTTGCACACCAAGTGAAAGAGGTAAGAAGTTCAGAAACTTAAGTGACATTTATAATGAAGGAATGAATTCTTATCTTCCTTGTATTGTCATGTTGATGATCCTATTCATTTCAAAGATGCTATTAAAGATAAGAAATGGATAGAAGCTATGGATGAGGAAATGAATGCCATAGAAAGAAACAAAACATGGGATTTGGTTCAGCTACCAAACGGTAAAGAAGTTATTGGAGTCAAATGGGTCTATAAGACCAAATGCAATGCTGAAGGCAAGATAGAAAGACACAAGGCAAGGCTTGTTGTCAAGGGATACAAGCAGCAATATGGGAGAGATTATGAGGAAACTTTCGCACCGGTTGCAAAAATGGAAACCGTGAGAGCAGTGTTGTCTATAGCAGCAAAAAAAAAATGGAAAGTTTACCAAATGGATGTGAAGTCGACATTCCTAAATGGAGTGTTAAAGGAGGAGGTTTACATTGAACAGCCACTAGGCTATGAGAAGAAAGGCCAAGAACACAAAGTTTGCAGATTGAAGAAAGCTCTTTATGGGCTGAAACAAGCACCAAGAGCGTGGTACAGTAGGATAGACTCTTATCTACAGGAAAATGAATTTGACAAATGTGAGGGAGAACCCACCATCTACATCAAAGAAAAGGATGGTAAGATTCTGATTGTTGTCTTGTATGTTGATGATGTGATTTTTACAGGTAATAATGACTACCTCATTGAAAACTTCAAATCAGTCATGAAAGAAGAATTTGAGATGACTGACATGGGTTTGCTGAGATACTTCTTAGGAATAGAAGTAGATCAAAATGAAAATGGGATTTTTATATCTCAAGCAAGATATGTAAATGAAGTGTTGGAAAGATTCCACATGCAAGAGTGCAAAGCAGCAAACATTCCCACGGTAATGGGATTAAAACTCAGCAAAGAGGACAGAAGCAAGGATTTCGATCCTAGCTTATATAAGAGCATAGTTGGCAGCCTTATGTATTTAACTGCAACTAGGCCAGATATAATGCATGCTGTTAGTTTAATTTCCAGATTCATGGAGAAGCCAAAAGAGGCACATTGGCAGGCAGCAAAAAGAATCTTGAGGTATGTCAAAGGTACAAAAAGATTTGACATTTTATATACTTTCTCAGAAAATATAGATTTGGTTGGCTACACCGATAGCGATTGGGCTGGAAGTGTGGATGATCGGAAAAGCACATCTGGTTATGTTTTTCACATGGGTTTAGGAGCAATTTCATGGGCGTCCAAGAAACAGCCAATTGTGGCGTTGTCTACAGTAAAAGCAGAGTATGTGGCAGCTATAGCAGCAACATGTCAAGCAGTGTGGATGAGGAGAATGTTAAGAAGTTTATGCCAAGAGCAGGCAACAACAACGGTGATTTTTTGTGACAATAGCTCAGCTATTGCGTTGTCCAAGAATTTTGTGTTTCACAAGCGAATGAAACACATTGATACAAGGTTCCATTACATCAGAGAATTGGTGAACAATGGAGAAATCGTTTTGCAACATTGCAGGACTCAGGAACAGGTTGCAGACATTCTGACAAAGCCATTAGATCATAAAAGTTTTGAGTCTTTAAGGAAGCACCTGGCTATGATTGATAACCCAACAGTTGAAATTAAAGGGGAGTGTTGAAATTGTAATTTCAACTGCAGCAAAAATTAAACAACAGCATCAAACTGTTTTTCCTTATCCTTGCGATGCGATGAGATCGCATATCGCAAATCGCAAGTATGCTTGGAGCCTTCATCTGTTCACTTGATTTCTCCGATTGCAATGGTGCGATGTGATCCGATCGCATATCGGAGATTGCACCATATGTGTGTGCCCCAAATTTTTGTGTTCCGCCAAATGCGATTTCTGCGATGCGATCCAATTGAAATCAATGGTTGAAGTACAGGCCAACAGCAAATTGAAGTTGACGTGAAGTAAAAGTTTCTTTACCGCCAGTAAATGTCAGTAGAACAGTAAATGGAATTTACTGTGGGTTGGTAAGTTTTGGTGAAGTTTTTAATTTTATTTTAGTGGGAGTATGGGCTCAAGTAATAGTTGGTAAAAGCATTTAATTTTTATTACTTCTTTTTTACGGAAGCATGGCAAGTAAAAACTGATGTAAGTTCTTTTGTTTTTTTTGTTGTCATATATATGTAATGTTCCTGCATTCTATGTATAATGAACTGTAACCCACGCAGCAGCGTGAAGAAAAGTTTTTCTTTGCAAAGGAGACGCAAGCGCCCATGTAAGAACTGTATTGTAATGCACAGCAGTGCAATGTAAAGAAGGAGAACGCAGCAGCCATGAATGAAACAAGCAGTAAATGTAAATGTAAACTTTTTTTTTAAAACAGTGAATGTAAAAGAGATCTTTACACACAGCACTGTAAAATCTCAGGAGAAGACAGAGTAATTTTTTTTGTTAAATGTTCTTGGTGAATCCCTCTGAGAGAGAGGAAGAAGTTTGTAACAACAGTTGCTTTTATTAATGAAAAGGAATTTGTTTGTGAGTGAAATCTCTGTCTGCTCAGAAATTTTAAAGCTTTCTTGTGCCAAGATCCTGTGGAGAAAACATAGCATTGTCTCTGTGTTCTGTGATTTTGTTTTTGGCATTTTAACTGACAAATCCCCAACAGACGTTTGATAGCTTACAATTCACAGAAATGCAACTTTTAATAGTTGTAGAATGACAACTTTTGATATCACGTAGATCACAGAAACAAAATTTTCGGTAGCTACATAACAACGACTTTTAGTAGCTCATAGATTGTTGAAAGAAAACTTTTGATAGCTACCTGAGTCATGACTTTATGTAGCTTCAGAATGATGAATTTTCATAGGTCGCAAACCATAGAAAGAAAAAATTCAGTAGCTATAGAATCATGACTTTCGATATCTTGCAGAGCATAGGAGGACAACTTTTAGCAGCTACTGAATGAAGACTTTTGGTAGCTTGCAAATCATAGAAATACAACATTCGGTAGTTGCAGAATGATAACTTTTAATAGCTTGCAGGTCATAGAAAGACAACTTTTTGTAGCTACAAAATCACAAATTTGGGTAGCTTGCATATCATAGAAAGACAAATTTCAGCGGTAGCTTGCATATCATAGAAAGACAAATTTCAGCGGTTTCATAAAGACAACTTTCATTAGCTCACAAATCACAAAATTACAACGTTCGGTAGTTTTATAATGAATGATTTCAATAGCTCACACACCACAAAAAGCCTACTTTCAATAGTTGCAGAATGACAACTTTTGGTAGCTTGAAGATAATAAAAAGACAACTTACGGTCATTAGAGAATGACATATTTTAGTAGGTCACAGATAATAGAAAAAAAACTTTTAGTAGGTACAAAATTGTGACTTATGGTAGCTACATAATGATGATTATCGATAGCTCAATGATCACAAAAAGACAAATTTCGGTAGTTGCAGCATCATGATTTTTGATAGCTCTCACATCACAAAAATACAATATTTTGGAGCTACAGAGTGATGACTTTCAGTAGCTCAGAGATCATAGAAAGAGAAATTTTAGTACTTGTTGTCACATGGAATGAGTCGATCTTGCGGACAAGATAGACATTCTTAGAATCTAACAATATCTAGTGACAAGCAAGCCAATAAAAAACTATCTTTCTCTAAATATGCAATTATAAACAAAGGAAAACAAGTGTTTTAGGCCTACCTTAGTTCCAATGCAAGTTTCTGGAAGCCTCGCTCCTTTGATCCAAATGAGCTTCCTTGTAGCGAATCTGCAAACACAAACAAGCAAACAAATTAAATAGCACCTAAAAAGCTAATATCATAAAGCATGCTTATCATGATGATCAAGGAATTCATGAAACAAATGACATAAGACAATTTGTTGAGAAAAATGAATATGATTGTATTAATTCAAATCAAAGAAGAACTTTACAACTTGTGCCTTGATGCTGTACAAGCTCCTCCCAGGGTCCAACAAGAAGTCTCCTCTACTTTGACAAGTTTCACTCTCTTCCCAATGAAGCCAAAAAGGTATGTGATCTCTCCTCTTAAGCTTAACTAGGAAGTCTTAATTCCACCAGCATTTACCCTAAAAAATGTTCAGCTTCTAACCTCCCTAGCAACCAGCACAATGCCTTAATTTATAGTGCAATGGAGGGAAGTTACTAGGTCCTCCTTCAAAGGAATAGCTCCTCTCATCAAGGGATTAGCTCCTTCTCTTTTGGGACGCATGAACCACCTAAGAGCGACCAATCCACATCAAAATTCCTTCTATAATCATCTAGAATTAGCCCAAAGTGACTTTTTTAGAATAAACCTGTGCCTTTTTGACTTTCACAGGGGTCCGCACCCACTCCTTTACGGACAAAGTGGGCAGGTCCGCAGTTTTTGTGAATAGGGGGTGTGGGACCGCAGCAATAGTGAGAGAAAGTGCGGAACTAGAGCTTTGTTGATTTTCAATGTCTTTCTCTCATTTTCAAAGCTTGACTTGAAGAGCTGAGGTCTGAGACTTGCTTAGGAGGAAAGTACAAGTGATGATAGACCCATACTGACTGCAAATAGTCATGGTGACGATATTTTTGTGTAACAGATTGCCCCCTAAAGTGCGAAGTCTGTAGTAGATGAGGATTTCATTTATCATTTAGGAAGAGTGAATTACTTTATCATTTCGAGGATCATCTTGTGGAGAGCCCGGTCGGAACCTGTAAAAACATTCAATTCAAAATATATATATGAGATCATATCATCGCTGAGGTAGGCATTCCCATACTCAGATCAAAACTGACTAGAAAACTAACTACTGCTCTGATATAGGAATGATCTTGTAATACATCACAAGTATAGACACATGTAGACACAGTATGGATGCAGCCATCTGTTTATGAATAGTCCACAATATAATGAATACAAAATTCCTCGCAGCCTGGATGGTAGAAACTAGATCCAGGGTATTCATTTCTACTTCCCGAGAGAGTACGATTCTATCCATGCGAATGAATGTGTTGGAGTCGAACATGGTAGAAACCACTTGATTACCAGTCAATGATGTAAACTGTTAACAAGTGTGAGAGAAACCACCAGTAATGTCAATGGCTCTCAAAGTACCTAGTACAATCCATGAGATGTGAATAGATGTGTTGATGTTGAACATGTCACAGAGTCCTTTGATCGAAGGTCAATGATGCAACCGATCGTTGAAGGCGAGAAACCTGCCATTGAGGCATGCAGATCCCAGGGTACTGACGATTTCTAGATCATCTTTCTAGATAATGAAGTCGATAGAAAGCGATCCGTCGTAGGCAAGCCCACAACACGAAATCATAGATCAAGTTGAAGAAATTTAGTTGCAAGGACTGACTCAGGGATGGTCAAGATGGATGACAGATATTTTGCAGATGAATGGCTTATTGGCATTGACCTCTTGAACACATAACGACACAGCAGATGGTTTGGTGACAATTGACCCAAAGTTAATACCCAGAAACCGGCTAAAGACTTTCAATGTGGTTTGATCAACTGTTAGGAAAAGGATTTCCCAACCCAGGTGAATAAAAGTGTCGTGTTCAAGAGTGGTTACAAAGTATGACAAACAAGCACATTTTTCTCTCTTTTCCGCCACCATTTCTGGCAAGTACCTCTTTATTTTTGACAAGCTTGAGGAGGATAACATTTACTTGATTATAAGCTCATCCTTCGGATGAGTCCAACTTAGTTTAAATTCAAACCCTAAGAAGGAGTGGTCTGTTCCTGTTTGTAATTGAACAGGTCCTTTACTGTTAAATTTTAACGAGTCCAATATAGGAGAAACTCGGCATTTTTCAATTTTAGAGAGTCTAGAAAACTTAAGAATACTCCAGGATTGATGTTTTTCGTAAATTTGTGTCTCCCAAGCCCGAAAAAGTATAGAATAATACTTGAGAGAACCACTTGTTCTTTACAACCAAGGAGTACTTTTCGTAATTAGTGCCTCTGATCTGAAAAAGTAAAAAAGCGATCAATGACACGTCGTTTTATGACCAATATCGAATTTGAAATGACAAAAATCCGACAATCTTTTCATGTTTTTACAGTCAGAAAAAGAGCTGTAAGTGGACCGTCTTTTTAGTTCCGTTTTAACGAGTTTAAAAAGAAAAACTCGGCGATCTTTTCATGTTTTAGGAGTCAGAAAAGAGCTTAAAGGTGACTCTAAATGTTTTTTTGTCGAAAATGACCGATTTCGCCTGAAAAATCTGTTATTCTGAACAAAAATGCAAACATTACTCATATCTGTTTGAGATGGATAAAAATGCTGCAAAAGTTACCTTTCTAAAGTGAAACATAAATAAATTTACAATTCATTTATTCAAAAAACTTATAAAAAGGGCTTTCGTCAATTCATTTTTACCGTTTGAAATTTGGGTGAGAAAATAGTGCTTTTGGTCAGAAACTTCCCGTGAATATTGCGGAAAATCCATCCATCGGAATCGAGCGTCGTCTCTTCCAGGTAATCCACATCATCCTGCTCTTCAATTTCATCCATTTCAATTTGTTTTTTGAGGTTTTATTTCATTTTTTAGAGGGTTTCAAGGCTAGAAACCCGCGCTCGAGGGCCATAACACAGGCAACCCGCGAACCTCGACTTTTTCTCAATGGGGAAAAAGTCAGGGGTCCGCACCTGCCTGAAGGCAAGGTGCGGACCCATGCACTGTCTCTAAGAGAGAGGGTGCGGTCCCCGCAGTAAGGGTCTTTAACTCTAAATTCCTCAAAATTTACCCAAACAATTCAATTTTTTCCATTCTAACTCGCCTTTTTGTTGGATGTAGTGTATACATCATGCTTGATTGGAGAGAATGGGAGCATGAGGATGTAGATCTTGCCGCGTTAAATCACCAACCTTCGATTGATGCATTGAAGGCATGCAGCTTGTATAAATTCTGGGCCATACTTGGCATGAGGGCCCAGGTGGACTTCTTGCAGTGGCTGGTAGACAGGTGGAGCATACAGGACCAGTGCTTCTTCATTGGTGGCCACCAGCTCGAAATTGAGCCAGCAGACATATACTTTTTGACTGGTTTTCCTAAGAGAGGCGAAGACTTGACTCTATTCGGGACTAGGCCAGGTGGCCAGTCTGTTGATAGCCTCCGGCTAGAGTTCTGCAACAACCAGACTAGAGACAAAGGGATAGACATCAAAACTATATCCCGTCCTGAACTCATGGTGATCGCGTTTACTGTTACCAGGCTCTGTGGGAGTACCACACTACATATTGCCACTAGATCCCAAATGCGGATGGCAGTTGACTGCTTTCGAGGCACCATCTTCAATTGGTGTGATGCTGTGTTGGCTAATGTAAAAGGCCAACTGACCAGAGCCAAGAACGGACAACTGAAGACCTTTGGTTATGGTGCTTTAGTTGTGAGCTTTGGTCTGGAGAGGGTCCCAATGTTGGTCTCGCAGCACCTCACTGTTGAAGTTGGACTTCCTCGAGAGCCCAAATTGATGTGATAGGTTGCAGTTATGGCCCGTCATCTTGACGAGGGGACAAAGGTCGTTCAATTCAAACCTGAGTATTTCCATTGGTTGGAAAACCAGGTTTTTGCTATTCAGGACTTCCCTTACGCTGGGATAGACTTTCGCGGTGACCCAGACATGGCTCTTCCACCAGGAGAGGAATGGGATGACTCAGGTAAAACCATTTTCAACAAGTAAAATCATTTTCAACATTTTCCTATTTTAATTTTTTTTGCTTTTATCTCGTCCCAAAACTGATAGTAAAAGTTTCAAATGCAGATGTGGGTCCATAGTGACTAGCCGCTCTCTGACCTTACGAGAGGAAACAACCAGCTACAGCGGCACCAGCCCCACCGGAGGAATCAACAGAAACCTTGGCCGAATTGGAGAGCCATGTAGAGCGTTTGACAGGGGACATTCCCGAGATCGGCATAGATGACATTCCAGAGACTGGCATAGATGACATTCCTCATCGGCTACAGCACTATGTGATTGGGGTCCCAAGACCATTTAGGAGGTTCCTTTGTAAGGTGGCTCGCACAGTGGTTTCTTATCAATATCATCACCAATTATAGGATGGTTGCCTATGTAGACACATATGACATTTTTTGCTTTTTGTAGTTATCATTTTTGCCGATCATAAGGTGTTTTTCAACCTATGATCGAGGACGATGTATATGTTGACGCACTCCTATATTATACTATATCACTATTACCGGCTTATCTTGTAAAATATGTTATGGAATGCTTTTAAATTTACATGTATGATTATTGCAAATGTCTACTTAACATTCGAGAAGCAATTGCATCTGCTAATGTATTTAAAGATCTTGGAATATGCTGATATTCAATATAATCAAATTCACGTTCCAAGAGACGCACTCTCAAAACAATCTCAATAACACTGGATTTCTAATGGCATATACTCTATTAAGCTGTAATACAATGAGTTCAGAATCTAACCTCACTATCAAACTCCGAATCTCAAATGAAATAGATTCATATAATAACTCAATCAATGCACTATACTCAGTAATGTTGTTCGTTGTTTGACCGAGTCTTACCCCATGCATAGATACCAACTCGTCAGAGGGCGAATAGATAACCCAAGTTGCGGAAGAAATGTTTCATCTATTATGACAAGCACCATCAGTGAAACCAATGTATGTTTGGAGAGGCATCGACATCTGCAATTTCAAGAGTAAAACCAAGATAAGCAGGAAAAATGACGAAAAAACACTTTCTAAGCTAAGCACACTTTTTAAACTAAAACACACCAGCTAGAAAGAAATCTAACTAACTAAAAATCTCCACACCCATTCTTTAAGCATAATACCTCTTCAGGTAAAGACCATTTCTGGGTTTACCTAAAGAGTCCCCGTCAAAGTCTACCAATTCATAGGCCCCTTTTGCTAGCTTTCACTTGACAACATAGGGACCATGCCACATAGGAACGAATTTTCTAGTGCCTAATTTATCATTAGCTTGATCGTACAATAAGACTAGGTCTCCTTCCGAAAAATTTTGAGGGGTATCATTTCGATCATACTGAGCTTTAATACGTTTTGCATGAGTTTCGATTACTAATGCAGCATCACGTCGATTCTCATCTAGTTGAGCTAAGTATAACAAACGTTTTTCCTCTTCGGAAGTGGCTGGAAGTAACTCGATGGCCATTTGCAATGACGAGATTTCGCATTCAATGGGTAACACAGCTTCCAGACCATAAACTAATTGGAAAGGAGTGAACCCTGTTGACGTTTTTACTGAGGTTCGATACGCCCAAAGTGCTGAAAATAGCATGTTATGCCAATTCGACCGATGAATCCCAATGATTCGTCAGATCATGATGAATAAAACTTTGTTGATGGATTCAACCAGACCATTAGCTTGTGGATAATAGGGAGTTGAACTATCGTGATGCAAGCCAAACTGGCCTGTAAGTTCAGTCATCATAACGTTTCGAAAATGACGCCCATGATTAGTGATAATCGCTTGTGGAACACCAAACCTAGCAATTATATGATTAAACACAAAAATCGCAGCTGTTTTGTCGTCTGCCTTAAATGTAGGCGTCGCCTCGGCCCACTTGGTAAAATAATCTACTGCAAGGATGATATACACATGCCCCTCGGCCGAGTGATGGTTACATGTAATAAAATCGATACCCCATTTGGCAAAAGGACCAACGACAATTATAGGGTGGAGAGGAACAGGTGGAGCACGCATCTTTCAATCAAAAATTTGGCAGTTGTGGCATTTTCAGACCGCGTTAATACAATCTTTAAACAAAGACGGCCAGAAGTAGCCAAAACACAATATCTTTTGGGTTGTGGCATACCTAGACGTATGACTGCCACACGCTCCAGAGTGACAGTCATTTAAAACCCTTTCAGCTTCCTCATGATTTAAACAACGTTGAAAAACAGAGTCCGCCCCACGGCGATACAGAGTATCTCCAATAATTTTGAATTGTTGGGATTGGAATCGTATTTTTCGACGTTCTGACTTTGAAATTTCTGGCCGAAAGGATTGGGTCTAGAGATAAATGATGATATCCCCATACCATGGATCTAAAGTGCTGATTAGAAACAAGGATTCGTCCGCAATGGGCTCCTCCGCCATAGTTTCCGTGTGAGCACGCGGGAAGTCACACATCAACTACACAAAAACTAAAGATTTCTTCGACTTAGACTTTTCAAATTCCAAGTCGAACTCCTGTAGGATGACAATCCATTTGGAGTAATTTCCCCCTAGCAATTGCTTGGTCAAAATATAGATCATAGGGTTTCAATAAGAAATTACTGTAGTTTTACGTAGTAAAATGTAATGACAAAAACGTTGGACAGCTTGAACAGCTGCCAATGCCAATTTCTCCACATGTGAGTATTTTAGCTCAGTTGGATTTAAAGTTCGACTAAGGTAATATATCACATGTTCAGTACCGAATTCATCTTCTTAGACTAGCACCATTCTGATGGTGGAATGGGAAGCGGCGAGATACAAGAAGTAGTCCTGGTTGTAGTTGGGAGGATGCAATAACGGTGCATGGGTCAACGCGTGTTTTAGTGCATCAAAAGATTTGAGCTATCTCATCCCAATAGAATGGATTATTCTGTTTCAACAACCAGGTAAAACACTTTGTAACCTCGGCGTAGTTATGAATGAATTGTCATAAAAAGTTTGCTTTCCCTTGCAAATTTTGGAGTTGGCGAAAACTCGAAGTAGGAGGCAATTTGGCAATAGCTTCAACCTTCAAGGGATCAACGCAAATGTCGGCTTTCAAAACAACAAACCCCAGTAACCGACCCATTTCTATACAGAAAACACACTTGTGTGGATTCAACCTAATCCGATAATGCCTACACCTCATAAAGATTGCTCGTAAATGGATGAGATGATCAGCTCGATGTAATGAATGAGCAGGCAAATCATCGAGATAGGGTTGCACAATGTACTTGATGTTATGAAACGCATAAGACATGGCCCTTTGAAAATTTGCCCCAACATTCTTGAGCCCAAAAGGTAATTTGCAATAAGGAAATGTCCCCCATGGACAAATGAAAGCCATTTTTGGTTGATCGGCAGGTAGAATATTGATTTGATTGTATCCGGAAAAACCATCCATGAAGGAGAATATTTCACTGCCGGCACAATCATCAATGATTTGATCGATATAGGGAGTTGGGTAATTGTCCTTTGGAAAGGCTCGATTAATGTCCCTATAATCGATGCATATTCTTATTGTCCCTTGCTTTTTGTTAACAGGGACAATATTCGATACCAAATCCGTCAATGGAATCGGATAAATGAAACCTATTTTGAGTAATTTTTCAACTTCTGCTTTAATTGCAGCAACTTTTCTTGGGTGAATCTGATGCAAACGTTGCCGGACGGGTTTAGCGTCCGGGTAAGTTTTGATTTCATGAACAACAATTGCGGGGTCAATTCCTGGCATTTCCTCATATGACCAGGAAAACACATCGCGGAATTCTTGAAATAGGGCCTTATATATTTGAATTTCATCTTCTGCACACGAGGCACCTATATGAATGTTTTCAACAATTCCAGGCTTAACCGAAATGTCAATAGGAATAGTTTGAGAAATGTTTCCCAAATTTAACTCGGAATCAGGATTTTTCATTGGATTTTGAGGTTCCTTGACATATTTAGTCGTAAAAATTGATGAAAAATCATTTTCAAAATGATCATTCTCAGGTAAAAACAAAGATTTGTGATGAAGATCTTCCCATGGTAAATCATCGACACATAGGATTTCACAAATTTGCTAATCAGAGTGAACAAGTTCAGAAAACTTTGTTGAATCCGAGTTTGATGTGAAAAGTGATTCCTCATGGACCACATTCATTAAGTCAATTTTGGTTGAAGATGGGTCGGAAAACGACTGCACGGCCTGATACGCAATTTCATATGGACTCAAAGGCATAACATCACCAAATGAGTCTATCTCATATTCAGAAGGTGCGATCCAAGGATCATCATAAACAATGGTGTCTGACGAAATCATATGAATGGTTGAAAAAGAAGATGATGCGTTGATAGGAGGAAAAGGAAAAGTTCCCAATAAACCAGCATCTTTAACTAGTCCTACTCCAACATCCTTATACGGGATAGTCATTTTACGGACATGCTGAATGCTTTCAGAAGAGGCTGGGTCGGATGAAAAGTAAGCCAGCTGAGCTATTGTTACAATCTTTCCATTATGAGGAAACTTTATAACTTGAAAGATCGATGAAACGACAACTGTCATAGTGTAAGACCAACTACAACCCAAGAGAAGGTTGTAATCTAAAGGGGCATCAACCACCTCCACATCTAGATTAACAATTTTTCCTTCAACCCCTATAGGTAAATCCTATAGAATGCCAAAAGGATAAAACCCACGGCCATCAAAGGCCTTTAAAATCGTCGGGGATTGATTTAGCGAAGGAGAACCAAGCGATCTCCAACACTGTATCGACATAATACACGTTGAGGCTCCCTCACCAATCACAGTCCTATGAATAGGTCTGTTTTTTACTATTATTGGGTTCTGGAAAGCCATTTGATGAGGTAAGCGTGGTGTACTATTTTCTAGATAGAAAATTATAAGGTTCGAGTCTTGAATGTCAACAGCTCCTATAGTCGACAAAAGTAATTTACGCTGTGTTGGACATGATTGCAGCACTTCCAAAGCCAACATTGCTGAAGGTGAAAAAACTAAATCTTCAACAATGTTATAGTTCTGAACCGCTCTCACATGTGAATTGAAAGCTGACTTTCGAAGTATACCCTTGGTGAGCGGTTTGATTACTAAGTCTCGATTAGGTTTCTCGATCTGTAGTGGATCGGAACCAGGAGCTAAGGTTGATGGGTTAGAATGAGAAGATTCTGCTTCTTTACCATCAACATGACTTTTACTACCATAATCATGCGATCGAGTCACAATCCTAACATGGGACATCATCAGTATGGGTTCTTCATTGGCATTTGAGGAAGAACCTATCATCTTAATGTCTTGACTTGGAAAAGGATCCTTCAAAACAACAGGTGTTTGGGAACCTTTGACAATCTTCGCAACCTCTGCATGATGAGGGCAGTCTCTTGTAAAATGCTCTTTGTCACAAATGAGACGAGGATAACGAGGTTTGCGTTTCTCATCAGTTGATTCTGCTTTTTCTGGTTTCTCTTTCGAATTTTTATCTGTTTTATTTTTCTTCTTCCCTTTCTTACCACCGGATTTTTATTTAGCCGTAGATGACTCTACAACATGAATATCGGCGAAATCTCCGCGGAAGAATATCTTGTCGAGGAATCTGGCAAGGTTATGATAGGAGAAGAATTCTTGGAAGACTTCTTCTTACTTTTGGTATTAACCGTACCAATCATACCGTCAGCGGCATGAGACCCTGAAGGAGCTACAACGATTTGATTTTGCTTAGGAAGATCGGGGATTTTCTTGTGTAACGTACCTGAATGAGTATAAACTAAATCAAGGTACTGCGCTTGAGCAATTACTTGCTCCTCAGTAACGACTCCGACCTTAGCTACATCCTCAGTGATATTTGGCAATAAAGATTTTACAAACCATTCAACTAAGATCTGATCCAGAATAAAAACCTTCACTAAACGCCGTCGACGTCTCCATTCATGAATGTGATCTGAAATGTAAGTGGACGTCGACTGCTTTAATGAAGTTAGTAATTCCGTGCCATTGTCATATCTGACTAGCAACTGAAAATGAGTTAAAATTGAAGTAGCTAACTGACTAAAGTTATAAAAAGTGGATCGCGGTAACTCAATGTACCACTTGGCCGCAAGACCAATTAGAGTGCATTGGAAAAGCCTTAAACGGATTGAATCATCTGAAATGGAATTAGATGCACACCAGAGGTGATAAGTCATCACATGGTTCGACGGGTCCTCTCCTGATTTGCCTTCAAACTTAGGAATATCACTAGGCAACTTATTTGGCATTGGCGGCCAAAACGGAAGATAGTTAATGGGATCATTCGTTAGGCGCGACAAGTCAGGCAAGTCCAAAATTGCGATAAACGGTAACTGACGATTATGGTCCCTAAAACTCTGGGTCATGAGACCAGCCCCAGGAGGAGGATATCCAGGATAACTAGGAATTGGAATTGCATTTGGGATATTGTATCCTCCCGAAAAACCAGGATTAACCAGACCGTACTAGGGTTGTTGAGGTTGTTGATATGTATACCCAGGGTATGGTTGATACTGATAGACTGGCTGCTGCACAGCAGGACCGAATTGGTACTGTCCCTGGTACGGTTGATAAGTAAATTGTGGTTGACTTGTGACAACTGTACTTGAACCTGGTTTTCCTATAGGCATCTGAACCGAAGTTTGAATTGTGGATCCAGACTGAGGTAAAGATGTCTGAGGAGTTGATACAGGAACAGTAGAAATTGGAGCTGTCGATACTCCAGAAGTAGGTGGGGTTGATTGAACAGATGTTGCAGCAGTTGCAGTAGCCATTTGAGGTGGAGTACGAGGCGTACTAGGCCCAGGCTAAGAAACTACCGAAGGTACAGAAGTTTGAATAATAGACTGGACAGGTTGCTGGGGTGAACCAGAAACTAAGGGTTGTCCAGTTTGAGATGACAACTGTACATTCGGTTGCAAGACCTGTTGAGTTTGCAATGGATCCCACACTAATTTCATTCCGGGGTACAGGCCCATAACAGGTTGAGAATATTGAGGACCATAACCGGGTTGAGGTAGGGTTGATAATTCAACGGTACATTTCCAGATCCTTGAACATATGATTGACCGGAGGGTGGTTGGAAACCTTGGTTCGACTACTGACCTTGGGGTTGATAACCTTGAGGCACGTACTGATACTGGGGTCGACCTTGAGGTACATATTGATACTGGGGTTGACCTTGAGGTACATATTGAGTCTGGGGTTGACCTTGAGGAACGTACTGTCCCGTAGGTATGCACTGTCGTTGAGGTTGCCCCCCAAGCGCAAATTGGGTACCTTGAGGTTGCCCCCCAGGCGATACTTGAGGATTTTGAGGCTGCCCCCTAGGCGGTAACTGGCCACCTTGAGGTTGAGGATTAGGAATAGTACTTGGCATCATGAAAATGTCTTCTACACTCAACGGCTTAGTACCATTATTTCCAGTTAATAACCCTTGTTCAATGGGTTGAGGAGACACTCCCGCAAAAATACCAGAAAGTGACTGATACCAAGAGGGAACAGAAGGACCGCCGTACAAAAAGGATTCTGGAGATTGAGAAAACATGGACGATTGTCTTGACATATTTAATGGAGGATAGTAACCTCTAGGTGTTGGGCGATAAGGAATACGAGGTGGTGAAAAACTTAGTCCCGGGTTTTCCAAAAAATTTGTCAATGAAAGATACCAAGCACTGCTCCTAGGTGGACTGTAAAAAAATTGATTCACGCTCCCTAAGTTCGATAACAGGTTGATTTTCAGGGATAGGGATGCCTACTTCTTCTTTCGGAGTAGCAAGTTCTTCAATAGCTATAAGTCCAGAAGGAAGATTTTGGGTAATTATCTTTCTACCCTGGGTGAACCAGGACCACTAGAAGTCGGAGAGGAAAACCCCAATGTTGGAGTAGCAGCAAATTCACTTTCAGGTTCGGATATTTTAGGTTCCTCACCTATATCACTAGTAGATGAAAAGCTACCAGTAATTTCGGAAACAGACACTGATTGTGGATTATAATCTGCTACTAAAGCTTGAAAATCAGGATGTACCACCAAAGAAGACTCTCCTTTTTCAGGTGACCCAACTCTACTATCTCTAGGAGTTACGAGGGCTCTTAACCCTTCAGGCTGGCTCGGTGAAAACTCAAGAGGTTGGCCCTGAAGTCTACAGGACTTCCTCGGTAATTTAGCCACGATTAAAAAAATTTAACTACTTCACGCACAAACAAAGTAAAATATCAATGAAAACCACCTAAAGCCTCTAAAGAACCAAACAAATTTGAATCACACGCCTAAAGAATCTAGGAGATCAAACCACACACAAACAGTAACTTTCCGTACTGAAAACACTAGTTGGTGATGAAACCCAACGTCGCAGAGTTCAATACAGAAATGGCAGTTGGAACAGTTACCCCGGCAACCTGCTTAATGAATAGACTGGCACAAGTTCCTCCACTAAACCATCTCGAGTGAAGAGAACCCCATAGAAAATCCAAGTGAGTCTAGTCGACGTCTGCTCCAGGCATAGTGGGATCTTCCCACCACTGTCACCTTAGGAAGAATCCTATAGAATATGGTCACTAAGGTTACCAACGGAAACAAATATACCTGGGGGAATAGTCTACGATCCAATACGGACGCAAGGGCAGAATAACAAGCTCAATCCCCTTGAAGGCTCCTTGACATAATCCAAGGTTTACCAACAAGTGACCCCAGGCTCCTCGACAATGGTTAATCCGAGGTTTACCGTTTTTAATACGTGAATATCTGGTGTCGTTCCCAAGGAGGAAGGATTGATTCCCACACTGGTTCGGACACGATCTCGTGCTTCTCCTTTAAGAGGAGCTTTCCTAGAGCATTAATGCAACAATTGGATCTTTCTCCTACTACAAGATATAGCCACTTGTTTGTTTTACTGCCTTGGAGAGTTAATTACTCCCTACTCCAAGACACTAGCCTAAGCTATGTTGGTGTATCAGAGCCCTAGAAATAAAAATATTACTAGATAGATTTTACTTTAAGCGTTATTTTTATTGGTTTTTGTTTAAGTCAAGAGGTGTGGAGATGAAACTCGTGGTGTGAAGACTCGACTCCAAATCACTAAAAAATGCACTTAAGATGATTAAACAATCTTTTCCCTTCAATGAACTTCTAGCTAGGAAAGAGTTTGAGAATGCAAATGCTTGTAAACACAAATATTTCTTAACAAACAAATTAAAAGAAGAGCTTTTTGTCTTTTCCACTGCACTCAAAACGAGACAACTAGTTATTTTCACAAAAAATTCCCTTTTCTTTCAAAACACTCAAATACTACAAAAAAAAACTTTTTCAAAAAGAGATTTTTTTATTTTTTATAAAACACTCAAAACTATGGAACTAACTAATCTTGAGATCTATAAACTATAAAAGACTATTTGAAGTCAAAGCTTACAAGATGTCCTTTTCAAGGATGTTTTACTTAGCTATAAGCAAACTAAGGACTAATTTGTCCAGAATCACAAATCAGTCAAAAAACAACCAATTTTTGTTTTCTTTTCTAAAAATGAAATCCAAACTTTAACACAAGCCTTTCGAAGTTTCGTAAAGAGAAAACACAAAGTGGATTCCTCAATAAAGGTAGATTTTGCAAATGGTTAGACTCATAAGAAGGCTAGTAAAAACCAAGGTGATTTGAGGCTTCTACAACTTCTAAGCTCAGAGCTACTACAAGACCAAAATGAAAACCAAACCCAACAATCAAAACTTTTAGGAATTTCACCTAAAACCCTAACACCAATGGAATTAACCTAAGGAAAGCTTCTGACAGGTTATATGTAGGTCTGGGCAGGGGATAATAACATCTAAACAAAAACTAAGCTAACTAACAGAGAAAATCTTAGGTTTTCCAAAATTTTGACAGGGTCCGCAGGCCCACAGTTCACACAGGTGCGGTACTGCTCTGTGCTAAAAGCAAAAGTGCGGATAGGTCCGCACTCTGTTCCAAGCCGAGGGTGTGGTCCTCTCCCAAAGTTATGAGAAGCAAAAAATAATCCTAGATCTACTAAATCTACCCAATTCCACACACAACAAGCCAAAAACAGAAACAAAAACACAATTTCTCAGGTCAAAGTAAAAACAAGGAAAAAATCAAGTCCCCATTATGGTCGCCATTTTGTCACACGGAATGATTCGATCTTGCGGACAAGATAGACCTTCCTAGAATCTAACGATATATAGTGACAAGCAAGCCAATAAAAAACTATCTTTCTCTAAATATACAATTATAAACAAAGGCAAACAAGTGTTTTAGGCCTACCTTGGGTCCAATGCAAGTTTGTGGAACCCTCGCTCTTTTGATCCAAATGAGCTCCCTTGTAGCGAATCTGCAAACACAAACAAGCAAACAAATTAAATAGCACCTGAAAATCCAATATCATAAAGCATACTTATCATGATGATCAAGGAATTCATGAAACAAATGACATAAGGCAATTTGTTGAGAAAAATGAATCTGATTGTATTAATTCAAATCAAAGAAGAACTTTAAAACCTGTGCCTTGATGCTATACAAGCTCCTCCCAGGGTCCAACAAGAAGTCTCCTATACATTAACAAGTTTCACTCTCTTCCCAATGAAGCCAAAAAGGTATGTGATCTCTCCTCTTAAGCTTAACTAGGAAGTCTTAATTCCACCAGCATTTACCCTAAAAAATGTTCAGCTTCTAACCTCCCTAGCAACCAGCCTAATGCCTTAAATTATAGTGCAATGGAGGGAAGTTACTAGGTCCTCCTTCAAAGGGATAAAGCCCTCCTTCAAAGGGATATCTCCTCTCATCAAGGGATTAGCTCCTTCTTTTTTGGGATGCATGAACCACCTAAGAGCGACCATTCCACGTCAAAATTCCTTCTAGAATCATCTAGAATTAACCCAAAGTGAGTTTTTTAGAATAAACTTGTGCCTTTTTTACTTTCACAGGGTCCGCACCCACTCCTTTAGGGACAGAGCAAGCAGGTCCGCAGGTTTTTTGAAAAGGGGGTGCGGGACCGCAAGCAATAGTGAGAGAAAGTGCGGAACCAGAGCTTTGTTGATTTTCAATGTCTTTCTCTCATTTTCAAAGATTGACTTGAAGAGCGGAGGTCTGAGACTTGCTTAGGAGGACAGTACAAGTGATGATAGACCCATACTGACTGCAAATAGTCATGGTGACGATATTTTTGTGTAACACTTGCAGAATGACAACTTTTGGTAGGTTGCAAATCATATAAAGACAGCTTTCATTATTTGTAGAATGATGAATTTTAGTAGTGTGTAGATCACAGAAAGACAACTTTCAGTAGATGTAGAGTCACAAATTTTGGTAGCTATAGAATGATGATTTTAGGTAGCTTGTAGATCACAGAAAGGAAAATTTTAGTAGCTGTATAATGAAAACTTTTTGTAGCTTGTAGATCACAGAAACATAACTTTCGATAGGTATAGAATCATGAATTTTGGTAGTTATAGAAGAAGCATCTTCGATAGCTCACATATCACAGGAAGACAACTTTTAGTAACTTTATAATGAGCACTTTTGGTAGGTCACAGATCAAAGAACGAAAACTTTTGGTAACTTGAAAATAAAATAAAAATAACTTTTCATAGCAACAAAATTATTACTTGCGGTGCTTGTAAATCCAAGAAAGAAAAATTTAAGTAGTTTTAGAATGATGAGGTTTGGTAGCTTGCAGATCACACAAAGACAAATTTTGGCAGCAACAGAATCATGACTTTCTCTAGCTATATAAGGTCGAATTTTGATAGCTTGTAGATCATAGAAAGGCATCATTTTGTAGTTGTAGAATGATGAGTTCCAATAGCTCATTGATAATAGAAAAAAACTCTTGTTAGTTGTATAATGATGAATTTCAGTAGCTCACAGATCATAAAATACAACTTTTAGTAGCTGCAGAATGATGACTTCTTGTAGCTCGCAGATCACAAAAAGACTACTTTCAGTAGTTGTAGAATCACGAATTTCGATATTTGTAGAATAATGACTTTCTATAACTCGCAGATCGTAGAAAGACAAATTTCTATAGATGCAAAATGACGACTTTCAATAGCTACAGAATAAACACTTTCCATAGCCCGTACATCACAAAAAGCAAACCTTTAGTAACTGCAAAATGATGAAATTCAGTGTCTCATAAATAACAGAAAGGGAACTTTCGATAGCTAAAGTATGGCCACATTTAGTAGCTTGGAGATTAGAGAAAGAAAACTTTTAGTAGCAGCAAAATCATGACTTTTGGTAGCTCGCAGATCATAGAAAGACAAATTTTGATAATAGCAAAATGACGAATTTCAGTAGCTCGTAGAAAACTGGAAGAAAAAAAACAAAATAAACATAAACAAAAACTTTTGGTAGTTGCAAAATGAAAATTTTCAGTAGCTCACAAATAAATGAAAGACAACTTTCAATATTTGCATTATCACAACTTTTGGTCTCTGTAGATTTACAAATTTTGATAGCTTGCAGATCACATAATGACAACATGTCTAATGAAAGATAGATATTTTGTCAAACATATAATGAACATGGAAGATACAGGTCATGAATGCATATCTGATCGTAGAATTTTGAACTTCATCCGAGAATCACTAATAAGGATCTATGCCCTCTCTATCTAGCTACAATAACACTCGTTAGCCCATGCATTCATCAACCATCCATTTAGTTATAAAGTCATGAAAAAGAGCCATCGCTAAATAACATTATAGGACCAACATATAACCAAAATAGAAACCATGAAAAATCAGCCATAATGTCAACATAAAAACTAGTATATATTCTCATTACTCACAATAGGAAAATAAAGCATATTAACATATGCAAATTCAAACCAAGTCAAGGACTTCCACATACCACCGGACTATATATTGGCTGCATAAAATCTCTCTTTTAGCCAATCACCCGCATGCCATATTCCAAGCATGAATGTGGGATCATAAGGGTTAAACCAAAATAAAACCAGCAGGGACTCTAGAGGCCAATCCACCTCAACCATCAACCACAATGATCTCACCTATACAGTCCATAAATCACTAACATCACCTATATCGATCTCTATCCAAGTTTTCCAAGGCTCAAGGAATTACTAACTCAACCCACAACCTCCAAGGAACCCAAGATGTTACAATTCTCTATAGATCTCCCATCTCAACCTATAGCTTGCAGGGAGCCCAAGTTGTTTTAGGGCTCCATAGCATTTGTTACGACCCACATCTATAGAGAACATGAGAACTAATTAGAAAAATCCAAATGGGGAACCCACTACACCATGGATGTCAAGAAAATGGAAAGGTAAGGTTGCAACCATTGTCAATCCAGGAAAATATACATGCCAATGATAACACATAACCAGATAATCAAATGCATGTACCATGCATTCGAATCCAAGATTGCTAAATCAAACACGCACACTATTACCTAGAAGTCCAAAATTATTTTTTATTCTTACTTATCGTTGTCCAAACTTCCTCTTGCGCTCGCTTACCTTCCTTCACTTGATTTTTCCCTTGGTTGCCTTGAATATTTTCTTCTATGTTGAAACATATCCAAAGCTAAGAAAAATTTATCAACTATTTCTTAGGTGCATTTTTATCATGACGTCTCTTTTTTCTTCGTTTTCCTTGATTTTATCTAATTCCCCTTGCATACATATTTTTGTCTCTTCACCTTCCTTTTCTCCTATTGTTGTTGGGAAAAGTATCCAATACGGAATGACCCTATCCCACTCTAAGGGTGATAGTACCTCAGCAACAATCAAAGCAAAGCTATTTGAGATTACTTCTTTATGAGATGTAAGAGAGAGGAGGAAGAGATCCACTAACCAATGTCTTCCGCTAATGATTGATCCAATCTTCTCTCTTTGCTGCTTGCTCCCAGCTCCTTGCTCTTTCACTGGCCCAGCTACACCAAGATCCTGCAAAACAACAAGAGAGGGAAACTACAAGAAGCATACATTCATAATCGATTCAAGGATTAGAATAAATCAAATACACCAGTATAACAACACATCATTGAGATACATGCATATAGAAGAACCTCAAATGCTTTATTAATGGAAGAAGTAAAGTTCAGGAAGTGATACAACCATAAAAGGCCCAATCCAGCATCACCTCCCAGCAGAAAGAAATCTCCTCTTCACCTCCTTCAAGCAAATCACCCAATAGTTCTATACTTAAACCAACAGCACTTCCTTACATTCACAAGATTCCAGCCTCCCTAGACCTCATGAGAGAGCTCTATATATAGGATTTTTGGAGAAAGGATGAGTCAGCTTGAGCTTGGCATGGAGCTGACTAGTGTCCTCTCCCACTTTAGTTATTCTTCAGTTCTTGAGTCCACTTGGAGGTTCTTGCTTCCACTTGGAGATCTAGACCCTCTTACTCATCACTAGGCAAATTCTCTGATCCATGTGTCATTTTGGAAGCTTCCTGGGCATTGACACCTTGAGGAATGACAGTGCCACTTGGCCAAACTCGCCCAGCGCAGGTAGCCTTCTTTGCAGTTGACATTCAGCGCAGGTACATAGTGGAGCAGTTGACATTCAGTGCAGATGCTCAGTGGAGCAGTTGACATGATCCAGAATTAGCTTGTTTTTGAGTGTTTTCAGGTGGAGAACTGATATTCAGTGCTGTGGTTTGCTGACCTTGTTCCTCTAGGGGTAGGAACAACATGTTTAGGGACTTTGGATCCCTTAGATTATTGACATTTCATGCTTCATGCCGTAAGGCACAAAAATGTCTATAACAGTTGCCCCCTAAAGTATGAGGTCGTTTATCGGGTGAAATGCTTTATCAGGAGGATCCGAAGTTCATTCAATCGCTGAGAGGTGACCTGTAATAAAATACAGTACAATACATTATTTTTTCATTCTGCTTTCATGATCTAACTGAGGCGGGCATTCCCATGCTCAGCTTTATAAATTCATTTTGGTACATAGAACAGACGATCGTCTGATGGTAGACTGATAATTCTCTGCTGAAATTATCATCCTTTGAGTAGGATGATCATCTGCTGCAATGATGTACATGTCAAATGTCTTTATGTTTCCTGAATATATATCGCAGCCCGGATGGATGAAACTAGATCCGGGGTCTTCAAACTCGTTCGATCTTCACTCTAAGTACAAGTCGATCCATGTGAGAATTGCGCTGAAGTCGAACATGGAAAGACATCGCTTGATTACCAGTCAATAATGTAAACCGTTAACAAGCGCGAGAGGAATCACCGATAATGATAATGACCCTCAAGGTACTGCAGTACAATTCACGTGGTGTGAATAAAGGACTTGGCGTCGAACACCACGCAAAATCTTCTGGTCGAAGGTCATTGATGTATACCTGTCGCCGGAAGTGAGAAACTTGCCATTGAGGCATGCAAGCTTCAAAGTACTGAGGGGGGTGTTCCTAGATCAACTTCTTGGATAATGAGCTGAAGTCGACAAGAAGCGATCCGTCAAAGGAGGGCCTTAATGAATCCCACATCAGTGACACGGAACGGAGCTAATGATTTTAGTGGAGGTGAAAACAATCTGTGAAATATGATTCAAGGTGGCGATCATGGGTGGATGAAGGATAATGTATGGCAGTGGATGGAACACGGTTGACTCTTTCTGAACAACATCTCCTGAACATATAACGACACTGATGCGATGGATCGGTAGCATTACCCCAAATGTGGATGGTTTGGCGAAGACCATGGTGATGAGACCGGTGAATGAAACAACCCAACCCGATGTGATACGGAGGAAAAGTGTCATGTTCAAGAGCGACTTGCTACCATTGAAGCTTTGAGGTTCTCCCAATTTTCCCCAGTCATTTCTGACCAGTACCTCTTTATTTTTGTCAAGCTTGAGGAGGATAACATATGCTTGTTCTATAACCTGCCCTTCGGGCAAGCCCATCGCTATGTTTTAACGAGTCTAGCAATAGGGAAACTCGTTCTCGTCTAAAGACAAGTTTGTCGCTATTAATCATTTTAACGAGTCTAACGACAAGGAAAACTCGGTCCTTTTCATTTTTAGAGAGTCTGAAAAGGTACAGAAAGTTAACTCCAAAATTCCTTTTTCGTCATCTAATCCCTTAAGTCCGAAAAAGTATAAAAAAATACAGAAGGGATGAGTTTTCGATAACTTTAACGAGCCGAATAAAACAAGCGCTCGACCTTTTTGTGTAATAATCCCTCAGGTCCAAAAAAGATTAAAATCTAGAGGAGGGATAGCTCTTCCGGTCATTTTAACGAGCTGGAAGGCCAAAACTCGGCAAACTTTTCATATTTTATGAGTCAGTTGAAAAGATCTCAAAGAAGACTCGTCTTTTGAGGAACGAGTGATAAACAGGGATAGCAGCAGATTCCAGGTACAGGTTGGAATTTTCCAATCACGGCAGTGTCACAAGGATGGCTAGGTGAAATCACTCTTCGCAGCTGTTCCTCAAAATAGGTAAACAATCATATGGGGGTGAACGATCGGCCAAATGGAATGGAGGTGGCAGGTGCAAACACGACCAAGGCTTTTTATGGCTAATAAATTTACGATCACAATGGTTATTTACCGGGATAGGTTCATTTTTTAATGAGCTTGAACTCTGGAGGAAACTCTTGCTCACGCTTTTCTATTTTTTAACGAGCATAAATTCCGCGGTAAAACTGCTCGATCTTATGTTTATTTTTTAACGAGCATGAACTATGTGCTAAAACTGCTCGGATCTCGCTTTTCTATTTTTTAACGAGCATAAATTCCGCGGTAAAACTGCTCAATTATGTGGTCAAATTTTGATTTTTTACCATTACTAGCTTTTCTATTTTCAAGGATAGTACTGCATTTTCAATTGCTGCAACAAACTTTGTTAGAAATGAATAATATTTGCATGAAAATGAGATTATAACCCTAATATTTCACTTTGAACTACGTAAAAAGCTATTTAAAAGGTGTTTTTACCTCTCATTTACCATTTCATTTGCATTTGGTTTGTTGGAGCTCTGGAGGTGCCTCTTCCCCCTTGATTTTCATCAGTTGATTCCGGGAGATTCTGCGGATGATTTTCGGCGCCGTCTGGACCAGGTAGGAGCTAAACCCTAGCTCTTTCTTTTCATGGTTTTCTTTTCCAGTTTCATGCCTGTTTTTCAGTCTTTCTGAGCCCCTGGGGTTTTTCCAGGGCGCCCTAACTTTAGCGCAGGTTCCCCATTCGAAACCTGCGCTGAATGTTAAGCTGCCTTAAGGCAGCCTGACCCTCAGCGCAGGTGGGAGACTCTCTGCCTGCGCTGGGCTCAGAAAAGTTGAGTTTCAGCTCATTTTTTGATGAATTTTCGCCAGTTTTTCATCAAAATCAGGAACTTACTCCTTCTCTTGTTTGCTTTGCAGGGAAATTCGAACAAAATGTCCCTTACATGGCAAGAACGAGAACATGAAGAGGAGGACATGATTGCCCTCCATGACCCTGTCACGGTGAACGCGCTGCGGAACTGTGGCCTGCTGAAGTTTTTCAGTATCTCTAGCATGAGGGCACAGATTACTTTGCTGCAGTATATGCTTGATGCTTGGGATCCTGTTAACCAAGTATTCCAGATTAGGGGGAAGTCCATCCCCTTGACCATAGAGGACATGTACTTCTTGACTGGGTTGTCAAGACGAGGTGCCCCCATTTCCTTGTCAAGTACGGCCCGGGGGACCGATTCCACCAGAGATTATGTCCGCCAGTATTGCAGGGAAGGTTCTCAACCGAGGAGAGACGGCAAGATTGTTATCCGTGAGATTACTGACAGGTCTCTCAGGTCCATTCTGTATACCATTGGTAGGATGGCCGGTAGCGCAGCTCTACATGTTGCCAACAGATCTTATATGCAGCACGCCTTGGAGTGTCTCCAACCGAAAGTATTCAACTGGTGTGATGCAGTACTTGTTCAGATGAAAATTCAATTGACCAAGGTAAAGGATGGGAAGCTGAAGAACTTTGGATTTGGTTCTATTCTGACTGCCTTTGCCTTGGAGAAAATCCACTGATGCAGCCTCAGTACATCATACTCGACTTGCCTTCTCCGACCGAGCCACGCATGCAGAGGTGGGTTGATCACATGTCTAGGCATGCTGGTCAACCTCAGATTAATTTTACTGAGGCCTTCTTCAGGTGGTTCGAGCGCCAGGAGATGGTCTTCTCCGAGTATCCATATGTGGGTATGGATTTCCGAGGTGATCTGGATTTGGTGTTACCGGATGGCGAACAGTGGGGCGCTATCGGTAAAATATTTGACCATATTACTGTTTACTGTTCTTATTTATAATGTTGCTGTGCTTCAAGACTTTTAATCATACTCTTGGGTGCATGCAGATGTTGGTCCTGTTCGTCCAGCAGTTCGTCTGAGACCGCCAGTTCCTGCCCCGGTAGTGGAGCCTGCTAGGAGAGCTATTCTCCGCGACCTTGACGATACTGAGACTCTTACAGCTGTGCAGGAGCAGGTTGAGAGCCTTACTCTCGGCATTCCCGATGTGAGGATTGATGAGTTACCTTTACAGCTGCAGCGACACACTACTGGCGCGCCTAGACGATGGACTCGTCTCTTGCGCATGATTGCACAGGCCGTGACGTGCTATCATGAGCACCACTAGGCTAGGGTGCCCCCTAACATCTTTTTGAGTTTTAGGTCATATGACCAATTTTGTCTTGGTTACAGAACATTATGTATGAACTATAAACAGCTTATATATATTTTGATTTTCGAGTTTTATTCTGTTTGAGTTATATGATCCATATGTACAATCTTTGATGATGTGTCCTTTTTATAAATGTTGCAAATGTCTATCTAACACATAGTTTGCTAATGAGTCGGTTAATGTGTTTAAGTTTCTGGAAATATGTTGATATTGAATTGAATCAAATCGTCTTTCCAAGATCTTAACCCTTAGGAACATGCGATAAATAGCTGGATTGCGAACAGAGTATATACCATTGAGTTGTAGTATTACGAGCTGTGAGTCTAGCCTGACAATTAGTCGGCATATGCCACGTGTGATGGCATCAGAGAGTAGTTCTATCAACGCGCTATACTCAGCGATGTTATTCGTTGATTGCCCAATACACACACCTCTGAAACTTACTAACTCGCCGCTTGGGTCAAAAATGGCCCATGCCGCGAAAGATAGGTTCCGCGAACTACGACTCGCTCCGTCGGCATATCCAACACATGTCTCCAGAAGGTTCGACATCTGCAACAAATGAAGAAGGTGGATCACTCGACCAGAACAAATACTTTAACGAAAACAAAATACAACAAAAGCATGCAGGTTACTATTTAAGCATAGTAACGCTTGAGGTACAACCAGTTGCGGGGCTGCGCCAGTGGAATTCCGTCGTAATCCATTAACTCGTAGGCTCCTTTTGCTAACACCCTTTTAACAATATAGGGGCCCATCCACAAAGTCTTTAATTTACCTGCTCCCAATTTATCGGATTCTTGGTCATAAAGCAAGACCAAATCACCTTCTGAGAAGACACGGGGTTTGACACTTTTGTCGAACTGAGCCTTGACTCGTTTCTTATGAGCTTCGTTAGCCAAAGCGGCATCACGACGGGTTTCATCCAATTGGATTAGTTCCAAGAAACGAGCCTCTTCTTCTGAGGTTCCGGGGAGAAGATCGATTGCGAGTTTAAGCGACAAAATTTCGCACTGGATTGGCAAGACTGCTTCCAGGCCATACACCAGTTGAAAAGGTGTGAACCCGGTTGCGTTCTTTACCGATGTTCGGTAAGCCCACAAGGCTGAGTACAGGATTAGGTGCCACCTTCTTTTATGAACCCCGATCATCCTTTGCAACATACGCTTCAGGACTTTGTTGATCGCTTCAACTTGTCCGTTGGCTTGCGGATAATATGGGGTAGAGCTGTCGTGAGATAGCCCTAGCTTGGCAGCTAATTCGACCATCATGTGATTGCGAAAATGCGACCCATGATCTGTCACTATAGCCTGTGGTACGCCGAACCTGGCGACTACATGATTGAAAAGGAAAAGGGCAGTTGTTTCACCAGTGTTATCCAATGTAGGCATCGCCTCGGCCCATTTGGTAAAATAGTCAACAGCGACTATAATATACCCATGCCCCCGGTCGAGGTGGGGTTACATTGCATGAAATCGATGCCCCACTTGGCGAAGGGCCCAACAACAACTATTGGCTGTAAGGGTGCGGGTGGTCGTCTGGTTTTGCTATCAAAATTTGACAAGCATGGCAACTTCTGACTGCGGTTATGCAATCTTTGAACATGGTTGGCCAGAAGTATCCTGCTCGTAAGATTTTTTGTGCTGTTGCAAATCCAGATTGATGCCCCCCACACGCGCCTGAATGACATTCATTCAGGGCTTTTTCGGCGTCCTCATGGGTAAGGCACCTCCTCAGAACTGTATCGATACCACGACGGTAAAGTGTATCACCGACGATCATGTAGTCTTTTGCTTGGTATCGTATACGTTTTTGTTCGGAGTGAGAGGTGTTTGGCCTGAACTTTTGGGTTTGGAGATAAACTATGATATCTCCATACCACTCATCGCTTGTAGATATCAGAAACAAACTTTCGTCCACGATTGAATCTTCTGATGTTTCATCGTTGGACGACGATGGGAGATCGCACAATAATTCTGCGAAAACTAGAGCTTTCTTTGATTTGGACTTTACAAATTCTAGATCAAACTCTTGAAGGATCGCTATCCATTTTGAATATTTCCCCCCAGCAACTGTCGCGACAGTATATAAGTCATGGGGTTGCAATCTGACAAGATGGTAGTTTTCCGAAAGAGGACATAATGTCGAAACCTTTGAATCGCTTGAACAGCTGCAAGCGCTAGTTTTTCAACATAAGAATATTTACTTTCTGTATCATTTAAGTTTTTACTTAAATAATAGATAGGATGTTCAATTCCGTCGACTTCTTGAACTAAAACCATTGCAATGGTCGTATCTGCTGCAGCCAGATACAGGTTAAAATCTCTTTGATAGTCCGGGGCGTACATTAACGATGCTTTTACTAGACAATCTTTCAGAGCATCAAAGGAAGCTTGCGCCACCTGGTCCCAGACAAAAGGTACATCCTTTTTCAAAAGACGAGTATAACCCTTAGCAAGTTCTGCGTAATTTGGAATGAACCTCCTCAGAAAGTTCGCTTTCCCTTGGAGTTTCTGAATCTGAAGCAAATTTGAAGGTGGAGGCAAATTAATGATTGCCTGAACCTTGCAGGGGTCGAGACGAATCCCATCCTTAGAGACTACAAAGCCAAGTAAACGACTAGAACCGACGCAAAACACACATTTGTGTGGATTGAGTCTTATCTTGTAGTGTCGGCAACGTAGAAATATTGCTCTTAAATGCTGCGGATGATTAGTCCGCTTTCGCGAATGAGCCGGGAGGTCGTCGAGATAAGGTTGAACAATGTTCTTGATGTCATGGAAGGCATAATTCATCGCCCTCTGAAACGTCGCCCCTGCGTTCTTCAAACCAAAGGGTAATTTCCGATAAGCGAATGTGCCCCACGGACAAATAAATGCAGTCTTTGACTGGTCCTGTGGGCGGATATTTATTTGATTATACCCGGAAAATCCATCCATAAATGAAAAGATTTCACATCCGGCGCATTCATCAATTATCTGGTCGATGAAGGGTGTAGGGTAGTTGTCCTTCGGACAAGCTTGGTTTACATCCCTATAATCGACACACACTCTAATCGTCCCTTGTTTTTTCATAACAGGGACAATATTCGATACCCAATCGGTTAGAGGAACCGGGTAGATGAATCCAGCATGGAGGAGTTTTTCAACTTCCGCCTTAATGGCAGCGGCTTTCTTGGGGTGCACCTGACGAAGCCGTTGTCTTACTGGTTTGACATCAGGATACATTTTAATTTCATGTTCAACGATACTCGAGTCAATGCCTGGCATTTCATCATATGACCAAGCAAAGACATCTCTGAATTCGCGAAACAGAGCGTTATATATTTCCAGTTCTGAAGGGGAACAACCTTTGCCGACATAAATATTCTCTACAACATTTGTTTTGGTCGAGATATTTATGGCTATAGTCTCTTCAATATTGCATAGGTTTCGCTCGGAATCCACCGTATTTACAGTATTTGTTAGGAATTCAAATACTGAAGGGTGACAAAGGTCATTTTGAGTATCTTCTTCAAACTCCGGAAGAAGGGAACGATGGTGGTGATCATTCCATGGTGCCCCCTCAATCAACATTGATTGTAAGATTCCTTCGTCAGTCCCATGTACTTTCGACCAAGGATCTAATGAGGTACCATATTCTCTAGACCTATCTACCCAAACGCTTGACGAGCGTTGATTTGGGCTCGCCTCCCATGCTTGAAACATTGATTGCTACAATATTTCTAAAGGACTTGGGGGAAAAACCATTGTATGATCCATGTTGACCTTCGTGGAAGATATCATGTTGCAGGTTGCTACAAACGGTACATTTCCTATATAAATAGGAGGTGGTAGCGCGAAAGTTCCCATCAATGTGGGGTCTTTCAATAATCCTACTCCGATATCTTGAAGCGAATGGTTGCTCTCATGGATCATGGGAATGCTTCCTGTAACTTGTGAACCATTAGGGGGGAAGTTCTGTTGGTCGACGACTGTAATCCCTCCTTCAAACGGGAATGCGATCTTCCTAAAATAAGTCGACACAACAGCTGCCATGGCATAAATCCATGGTCTCCCAGTAGGATGTTATAGTCAAGATTTCCATCAATGACCTCAACATCAATTTCTACTGTTTTTCCTCCTAGTTCAACATTTAAGTTATTAAGGATACCGTAGGGGGTATAAGTCCTTCCGTCGAAAGCTTTTAATGTCGTCGATGATCGAGACAAGGTTGGAGATCCTAAAGTTTTCCAGCAGCTCATCGACATAATACATGTCGATGCTCCCTCATCAATAATTGTTCTCTGAACAGTTTTGTTGAGGGCTTTCACTTGAATAAGGAAAGCTAGTTGAGCTGGTAACTGAGGATCATATCCTTTGTGATCAAAGGATACAAGATTGGAATCCTTAGGATCAACCCCACCAATTGCTGATAACAACGCCTGCCTTTGGGTTGGACAATTTTGTAATACCTCAAGAGTCGACATAGCGGATGGCGATTGTGCCAAATCTTCCACTATGTTATAATGCTGCGCCGCTCTGGCGCGAGGATTAAATGTCGACTTTTGTACTACACCCTTTGGCGGTTTTATTGTTAATTCAGGAATGATGGGTGGTACAACTTCTGCCGAAGTTGTTGTCGAACTACTTGGTTGATCTTTACCTTTTTCGTTCGACAGCTGAGGATTCTCATAATCTTTGTTCCTTGTCGAAATCAAAGCATCATTCTGCTGTTTTGAAACCGACAAAATAAGTACTTGCGACGGGGAAGCATTTCCAGAGTCAACCAGATTTTGACCTGGGTTGGGAAATGGATCAGTTAACACAGCTGAGGTTTGGGAACTTTTAAAGAACCTCTTAAGCTCAGCTTTGAATGGGCAGTTCTTCGTGTAATGATCCTCTTCATCACATATTTGACATGGATAAATTTGTTTCCCTTGCCCAGGAGGGTTTGAAGAATTTTTTCGAGGAGATGATTCGCCTTGTTTCTTCTTCTTCCCTTTGTTTTGCTTCTTCTTGCTTCCTGGTTGATTGGTTTCTTTGCCCTTATCTGCTGATACAGAATTTACTTTCGAAGCAAGAATTTCTTCTTTTGCATTTTGATCTGAATTCTTACGGGCCTTCTTTGACGAAGCCTTTATCGATTTCGCGTTTGCCGTGCCAATCACGCCATCACCGGCATGAGAGTCACTATTGGATTTAGGAGGGGGAGGAATTGAAAATTACGGTCTAGGGGCATCAGGTATTTTGTCGTAGAGCATGCCGGACTGAGTATAAACTAAGTCCAAATACTGTGCACGAGCAATAACTTGCTCCTCTGTTACGACTCCCCCCTTGGCCACATCTTCCATTATAGCAGGAAGTAACGACTTTATAAACCATTCAGCTAATAGCTGATCGGGAACGTATGTTTTCACCATCCTACGACGACGACGCCACTCATGTATATGATCAGATATATGGGTGGCATTTGTCTGCTTGAAGTTGGTTAATATTTCTGTTCCCGTTTCATACCTTATCGATAATTGAAAATGGGTCAAGAAGGTCGTGGCTAGGGAACTAAAATTGTCGAAAGAGGCTCTTGGCAATTCAATATACCATTTAGCTATTGGACCTGTCAATGTCCTCTGAAAAAGGCGAAGCCTTATCGAATCGTCGTTTAGGGTGTTCGACGAACACCACAGATGAAAAGTCATCACGTGATTCGATGGGTCTTCACCTGGATTTCCATTGAATTTAGGAATGTCGGATGGAAGTTTATGAGGAATCGCTGGCCACAAAGGGGCATAAGCAATCGGATCGTTGGTTAACCGGTGTAGATCGGGTAACTCTAAAGTCGCCACGAATGGTAACTGTTGATTCAAGTTAGGCGAAGCGTAACCAGGGTACGATGGAATCGCTTGAGTAGTGGGCCTTTGCATACCAGCATAATGTAATTGATGTTGGTATGACTAATACGGTTGGTGGACTTGACCACTATAAAGTGGTTGGTTTTGACCGTTTTGGATATACGGTTGTCCACTGTTCGCAAAGATCTGCTGCTCAGAACCTTGGTACACTTGCTGGAATTGTGGTTGTTGGTATTGCACAAGCCATGGTTGTGAAGCCATGTTCTGTTGTGCTATGCTAACCGTTGGACCAAGGTGCGGGGTAATTGTACCCGTTTGGACCTGTGTCGCCCCACCAGTTGGCGATTGTGGTTGTGACCCATGGTCAAGTGACTGTTGCATTACAACCTGAGAAATCTGAGGTTGACATGTAACAGGTATCGCTTGAACTTTTGACATTGTTACTATAGCCGGTGTGGTTGGGATGTTCGTCACAGGTACACACTGTTGCATAGAATATACAACCCTTGGTTTTTGAGGTAGCATAGGTACCCAACTACTTGATGCAATTCCAGTATAACCTGAATACTGTTGAGAACTGCCATATGGATATCCTCCCGGAGGAGGTAATGAAAGGGCATACTGCCCCCCATACGGTAGCAATCCGGAACTCAGAGGGATTGTTAGTCCTTGAGGACTGGATGGCCCAAACTGACCTCCATGAGGATCGATCTGTCGAGTCTCAACATAAGAGTTGCTGGGTATTACTCCGGATGAACAAACTGGAACAGACCATACTGTCAAAATAGTCCCTTGGTGGACTCCTTCTAGCTGTTGTGAGCTAGTCGGGACAGCTGGTATGCCGGCAAAACATTGTCGGAGTGACGGCAGGGGCTTCTGCTGTCGCTGTGTCATTTGACACAGTCCTAGATGATGACGGTTGTTTAGACATCTTAAGTCTATCCAATAGATTGCCTAGCGATTCTACAGGAACTTCCACTTGTGGTGGATTAACTTCTGATGAAGGAAATAGAGTGACCCCGACTCCAAAATGAGTTGGAGTACTTGCTTGCGGATCCTCTGCAATTTCCTCTATCGCAATCAAACCTGGTGGAAGAGGAAGACCATCAGGTCCGTAAAATATTTCTGGTGCCGAAGAAGTGGTTGTTTTGACAGCGACAGTTGTTTGAGGAGCAAAACTCTCTGGACCGGTTACAGATGGAACTGGTTCAGTTATACAAATATTTGCCCCCAGACTAGGATCAGTATTACTGTCCTTCTGTGGCTGTTGAACTTCTTCTATAGAGGCAGGGTTTCCAGAAATGTTTGGAGTTACCGGAACCTCAGTTGTAGTTGGAACACTTGTTCTATCTTTTAAAGGAGATTTTGAACCGGTTAAACGAGTTTGCTTTGTCTGTACTGTTTTCGATTCCGGAAACAAAGACGGTTGACTCGTAAGCCTCCGCGAACGACGGGGTTTCAATTGACTTTCTTCCACGATTGCGGATTACTCGATCAACCAAAATATTAAAAGGGGAAATTTGTGTTTCCGAATTGAATGAATTTTATTAGAAGCTTTTAGACACAACTTGCTTTTTCACTTTTTAAGAGTCGAGAAAAAGCTAAAGATGACTCTAGTCTCCTTCGATGTTTTAACGAGCCCGAAGTGACAAATGCTCGGATGGACTTTTTCAGTTATAGAGTTTGAAAAAGGCCAAAAGAAACTACTCTGGAGATCTAGGCAGAGGGTGTGCCAAACCTTTCGCAAAACCACAGAATACGTTTTACGGTACGAGTGGTCGATCTTCGTGAATGCTGTGCTCACTGCATTGCGATCAGTAGGGCGACCGACACGGTTTCCTATGGATAAAAGATATATGCCTATAGGGGTCTCCCAATATATACACGACGGTACGTGGGAGCACAAGTCCGTATTAGTGCCACCGACTATCAGGAGGAATCACCCACCTTCTTTGAGATCGACAGTCACTACGTTTAACGACGCCGGAACACGTCTCTAGCTTAGACCTCTAAGTGTTTGCGTTATGTTTCAAAGCGTTGTTAGGGTCATTCAATATATTTTAAGTTGATATTTTTAAAGTTTGCCTTTCAAGGTTCACCACGAGATGTTTGATACAAATTCCTAAATGCAGTCTAAGATGAGAAGCAAGCTTTTTCAATCTTTTCGACTTATGAAAATCTTAACTACTGAGGGAAAAGAAAGACATCATCTTTTCACACAGATCAAAGAGCATACACTAATGCACTTTTCCCTAAATCAACATGCAAACTTATCAAATGAAAAATGCACAATGCAAGTATTTCTTTTCTCTTTCTTAATGTTGATGTAATACAAAAAGAAAGCTGTTGTATAATTTTGAATTCAATTTCAAGTGAAAGCAAACAAGCTTGTCCAAAATCAAAAGACACCTTAAGATTTACTTGTTTCGACACTAGAAATATATAAATTCAAACCATATGACAAAAGAAAAAGCTCAATCAGCCATGAACAACAAAAAAAGTAACTCTTAAGATCAAAACGACACTTAATCACAGGTCTAGATCTAAGAGGCCACAACAAGACTAGTTCACTTTCGTTATGGGAAACCGCAAATGATACAAGAAATACACAAAGAACAAACACAATTTCTTTATACAACCGAGGCGGAATAGTTGCAAGGAAAGTTGGTTTCAGATAGGTACATTGACTGATAACAGGCTGCAAAAACAAGGGTGAAAACAGGGCAAGAAACAGGAGGGAACCCCAGTAGCACTAGGCAAAACTGGTTCAGCGCAGGTAGTACACTGGCAGTTTGACCTTCAGTGCAGGTAGCCCCTTTGGGAACTGCGCTGAAATGCAGACTGCCTTCACAGTGCCTGCACTGAAGAGATAAACTTTCGTTTTTCTCAGTTTCCGCGTCACAGATTGCTAAAAAATTCACAGTTTTTGGCCAAATCAGAAGCTATCAATCAAGTACACACTAAGGGATGAAAAGGAGGATGAAAAGCTATCACTAAGAGCTATTTAGAGTCCTTGTGAATCAGCTCTTCAAATCATAAACATGCCCAGAAACTGAGCTAGAGTAGCTACCCTCTACTTTGCATTTGAAAGCTCCAAATGCAGTTCGATTCGGTACTCCCTGTGTTTATGAAATGAATAGCAAAAACACAAACAACCAACAAGATACGATCCCTAGCGGAGTCGCCAATTTGTTTTTGGGAAAAGTATCCAATACGGAATGACCCTATCCCACTCTAAGGGTGATAGTACCTCAGCAACAATCAAAGAAAAGCTATTTGAGATTACTTCTGTATGAGATGTAAGAGAGAGGAGGAAGAGATCCACTAACCGATGTCTTCCGCTAATGATTGATCCAATCTTCTCTCTTTTCTGCTTGCTCCCAGCTCCTTGCTCTTTCACTGGCCCAACTACACCAAGATCCTGCAAAACAACAAGAGAGGGAAACTACAAGAAGCATACATTCATAATCGATTCAAGGATTAGAATAAATCAAATACACCAGTATAACAACACATCATTGAGATACATGCATATAGAAGAACCTCAAATGCTTTATTAATGGAAGAAGTAAAGTTCAGGAAGTGATACAACCATAAAAGGCCCAATCCAGCATCACCTCCCAGCAGAAAGAAATCTCCTCTTCACCTCCTTCAAGAAAATCACCCAATAGTTCTATACTTAAACCAACAACACTTCCTTACATTCACAAGATTCCAGCCTCCCTAGACCTCATGAGAGAGCTCTATATATAGGATTTTTGGAGAAAGGATGAGCCAGCTTGAGCTTGGCATGGAGCTGACTAGTGTCCTCTCCCACTTCAGTTATTCTTCAATTCTTGAGTCCACTTGGAGGTTCTTGCTTCCACTTGGAGATCTAGACCCTCTTACTCATCACTAGGCGAATTCTCTGATCCAAGTGTCATTTTGGAAGCTTCGTGGGCATTGACACCTTGAGGAATGACTGTGCCACTTGGCCAAACTCACCCAGCGCAGGTAGCCTTCTTTGCAGTTGACATTCAGCGCAGGTACATAGTGGAGCAGTTGACATTCAGCGCAGATGCTCAGTGGAGCAGTTGACATGATCCAGAATTAGCTTGTTTTTTAGTGTTTTCAGGTGGAGAACTGATATTTAGTACTGTGGTTTGCTGACCTTGTTCCTCTAGGGGTAGGAACAACATGTTTAGGGACTTTGGATCCCTTAGATTATTGACATTTCATGCTTCATGCTGTAAGGCACAAAAATGTCTATAACACCTATTTTCCTTTATTTCTCATAATTAAATGCTAATTATTACCTCTTTCCCTTCGCCAATTTTCATATCCATTATTAAACCACAAGTGATGGCCACTTTTATGTTTGTCCACCATTCAACATCGGATACATCTCCCATGACCTTAGTCTTATTTCATTTGCATGGAAAATAAATTAGTGATTGTTATAAACCCCCCCCCCCCCTTGTGGGAACACCATCCTCTGTGTTCTATGATGCTTATGACCAACAAAAGATACTTCTTATGGGGTGTTATAAACCTATATCTATGTAGTTTTTACAATGACCAACACATATATACGTATGTACATTTGTTTCAATCAGAAAATAAACATATTGTTAATGGAGCTTTATAAACACAATTCAATACAGTATTTACAATAATATGCACATATATACAAATGCACATTTTCTTTAACCAAAAAATAAAAGGATATGGTTCTTGCATCAGCAACAAGGTAATCCAAAGGCTTACACCTCCACCCTCTAGGTTAGTACTAGGATTCACCTCCTTCCAAGGAAGTCTAGAATCAACTACCAAAATCAAATTCTTTTTATAATGTCGAATGATATAATACTTGCGCTAATTGTTCTCTCAGTGAACAGTTACTGACTCATTGTTCCAGTGTACACTGCCAATGTACTTATGATTCCATTTGGAAATGATAATGACCAAAAAAAAATTATTCACTGGCCTTCCCTTCTCTGCTTCCGAGTCATGAGGGCAATATGATCACCCCCTTCTATGTGGTCACTCACATTCCAAGTTCCTTGACATCCCCTTCTCAAGTCATCCATCCCTTGGAAAGGTTTCCTCACATTGGATGGTACATCCTTGCCTAAAAACTATCATACTGGTCATAGCATGCTTATGGAAATTAGTGGAAACTATTGGGTACCAATGTCACATAATGGCCCTGCTCATGAAGTCCTTTACCAACATATTTTTGCATGTTCAAATTCCTTTTATTCTTACTATTAACATGCTTGTAGCAAGTTCCAACCACCCAAACCTAGATTTTTCATACCTTCCTGTACCAAGCACATAATTTCCATTAGACTCAAAAGGAATTGAAATAAATTCAAATCATACCTCCTTGATAGCTCGTTAACATGGTACACTTTCAATTCCTTTTACCTCATGTCACAATAAGCCAAATTATCTCTTTGATCAAATCATCATATCTTTAAGCATATCACATCTAGTTAGCTCAAAACTCAACCATCATAATTCAGAATAATAATTTTTTTCATAATTTGAAATTAAAAATTGAAATGAAATATTGATACTTATCTTTCAAATGGTTCTTTGTTTATACATTTGTTCTTTTTTCTTTCTATTCACACACTGATTTGGTTTCCAAACATGGAAAGCAGCAAGTTCCTTCTCTTCTCTTCTCTTCTCGTTCAATGAAACAAGGGAATCTAGAGGTTATAACACCTCCTCCCCCAATATTGGCAACAATAGTGTCCAAAGACTATAACACCTCTACCCGCAATATCAGAAACTCAAGATTTCTTTCTTCCCAAGCTATCTAGGGCTCCAAGGACTACCATATTAGCCAAAAAACTCCATGGAACCCAAGATATTACAAGGCTCCAGAGATCCTTTCCCAACCCACATACCCTAGGGATCCCATCCTCTTACAAGGCTCCAACCCACAAACTCCAGGAATCCCAAGTTGTTACAGGGCTCTAGCCCATATACTGTAGGAGGTTTGAGAACCAATCCATAACATGTACACACATACACAATGTATAACATAGCACATACATGTACACACATCACAACACAATGAATACACATGTCATGACACAATGACTACATATGTTACTACACCACACATACATAATACACATGACATAGTACCACATAAACATGACACCACATGTACAAGATGTACACAACAATAGTACTGCACATGTATAGAGCATACCATCTCTACCAATAAACCTTACCTCTAGTGTCCTTCCCATGCCTTACTACATGCATCCACAATAAAAGTCCTAGGTTTGTGGCTCTTTCCACTATCCATGCTTGTCACAACATGTCGCAGATCACAGTTCTTTCATTACGCTAATGTATCCTTCAAAATTTCCTAAAATAACATAAACCTAGGCATAGTTATAATCACATAATATAAAAATCATATCCACATAAGACTAACATCATAGATCTTCCAGGGTTACTTTACCCACTTCATTCCTCATAAAAATAGGAATATTTTCATGTCATTCACCTACATAAAACAATCATTCTTTCACAAGAATGATCCCTAATGACCATGGTATCCATATATATAAGAATTAGCATAATCATGATCACAACACAATTACCATTGTTCATAGGGTCAAGGTTAAAAGAACTTCCTTTATCCATGCAAAACATGCACAACATTGAGAACAAAATCTCCCAAGGTAGACAAGGCATATGATATATCAAGCCCATTTACTTTACCTTTCCCCTTACCTTTCTCATGACTATCCTACTACTATCTATTTACCCGAATGGACCCAACCATCCCAACTAGTTGTCACATCATTGCCTTTAGCTACCCTTTATCCATGCATTAGGCTTCATCCGGTCTTACATTACCTGCTTGGTTTCACAGAACTCTCCTTGAGATCCATTATATTTCCTCTTTCCCTAACGAATTCCCAAGGCCTTAAAAACTAAAAGGCAATAACAATAAGGAAAGATAAAGAAAAAAAGTAAAACCAAATAACAATACGACATGACAAAAGAAGTGGCATGGCCATGCACCAGTCAAAATAAAAATCACAAATCAAACTCAACCAAATCACAAAACAATGAAAGTAAAAAACCTTCAACAAGCATCATGAGTCAACCCCCATTTTTCGCAATGCTTCCAAGGAAAATCTCAACCTGATCCTTCTTCAAGATCTATGGTAGTCTCATTTTCCATGCAATTCCCTACATCTTACTTCCATAAACACACAACTATCATTACATTAATAAATATAACAATTTACTAGTTACCTTACCTTGTTATACCCAACACGCTTCCCCTCTAACTGAATAATTTGACATGTCATCTCCCACGGGATTCCAAATCCCTTGGCGAATCTAGATATAAATAGAAACCACATATTATTCTTGCATTTGATCCATACACATTAACTTACACTATTTCTCGGTCTCATAGCATGAGATCCTTCCATTGTAATATGCATTGAGGTTCTACCTAGAACTCTCCCTTTGGTTCCACTTCCACCTCAATGATAAATTCTTGATGATTTTCTTACCTGTTATCCATGTGATGTAGGAAAATGTTCCCTCTACGAATAGAGGCAACCCCTCTAGCCCTAGAGTGGGTCTAGTCACAAACAAGGACAGATCAACATTAGCTTTCCTTAAATAGTAATAGTTGGAGGCCTACCTCAACCGGTGGTCTATGGAGTTCCTTTGCGCTGCTCCATCTTCCGCTTCCTTCTCCTAATGAGTAATCAACCTGAAACAATGCAAAGGAAATACAATAAAGCACGTAACCAGAACAACAATGATCTATTTACTCACAAAGTCAAGAAGTCATGACCTATCAAGTACATTACATAAAAGAAACAAGAAAACATCATTGATTGCATTAATTATGAAATAAGAGTAAGCTTACAACCAAAGTCTTGACGTCACAAGCCTTCTCAAGAGGGTCCAGCTAGCATGTTCCTCAAGCATTCACTCTTGAAGATGGATCTCCCAATACACAAGTCTCTCTCACTCACAAGTTTTACACAAGATTAAGGGAACTTCACAACCTTCCTCAAGCTATCAACAATCCCACACTTGTCACACTCACACCAGCTATCTAGCAAACTCACAAGCACTAACAGCACTATCAGCAACCACTCCAAAGACTAAGAACTCCAAAACTAGTAGCACATAGCAATGGTGAGAGTTTAAATAGGAGAAGGAGTCTCCATGAAAGGTGGGAAGATGAGCTTATCTCTAAGGAAGGTAGCACAAATGACGGAACAACAACGCCAGAGAAAGGAGGGCGCCATAAACTAGGCCAACAACCAGGTCTGGAGCCATCTGGAAGGCTGACTGTTAGAACAAATTTGCCCAATCTGGATCATCATGGGCACATAACTAGTTTTCCATGCTGACATTGCTATTAGATAACGGAGCTAGTCATGTCATCACAGAAGAGTACAAGTGACAGCTGCGCTGGCACATAAAATCCGACCATCATGGGAATCAGGTGTACTTCCATGATGGCAGCGCTTCTGGACTGTTTTGGAGCGCCCATCAGCGCATTTATTTAGGCAACAGACGCGATGAGGCAAAAACCTTTGGAAAAGTGGGTCATTTGGCAACATCAGAGAGAATTTGTATAACATGAGCATGTATGACTTGGACACATGACATAGTAGGAAGACTAGAGTGAAGACAGTGACAAATTACTGTGTAACAGATGCCCCCTAAAGTATGAAGCCCGAGAGAGAGGGAGGGGTGAAATGCTTTACGAAACTGACTAAGCCGGAACACCATTTGGAAGAACCTGCATGCAAGTACAACTGATATCTCTGATAATGAAGTACATTGTTGTAGGGAAAAGTATCCGACTCGGATGACCCTAACCCACTCTAAGGGTGACAGTTCCTTAGCAACAACTGTAAAACAAACTACTGAAAGTTTACTTCTTTATGAAAGCAAAAGAGAATGGAGGAAGCACTAACCGTTGCCTTGCGCTTAATGTCGAATCCAAACTCTCCTCTTTGGCCGCTTGCTCCTAGCTCTTTGTCCTTCTGCTCGCCCAGCTACAATGAGATCCTGCAAAACAACAAAGAAGGAAACTACAAGAGGCATGCAATCATAACTGGTTCATGGATTAGTGTAAACCAAACATGCAATCATCACAATATATAATTGAAACAAGAGCACATAGAAGAACCTCAATAGCTTTTATTAATGAAGAAATAAAGGTTCTGAGAGGATTACAACCATTGCAGGCTCCAACCCAGCAACACCTCCCAGCAGAAAGAATTGCTCTTCTTCACCTCTCTCAAACAATCACCCAATAGCTCAATGATGAAACCAACAACATATCATTACTTTGCACAAAATTCCAGCCTCTTGAGCTCATAGGAGAGAGCTCAATATATAGATGAATTGAGAAAGGATGAGTCAGCTTGCAACTGATGTGTAGCTGCCTTGTGTCCTCTCTCTCTTCAGTTAATCTTTAGTTGATCTTCAGTTCTTGAGTCCACTTGGTGAACCTTGCTTCCACTTGGAGAAACAAAGCCTCTGACTCATCACAAGGCGAAATACCTGACCCAAGTGTCATTTTTGGAAGATTCCAAAGCAATGACTCACTGTGCCACATGTCCAAACTCGCCCAACGCAGGTGGGCTTTGTTCTACCTGCTTTGCAACGCAGGTACACCATGGAGCAGTTGTGTTTCAGCGCAGAAGCCTAGTGGAGCACCTGCTTTGATTTCAGGATTGCTTGTTTTTGAGTGTTTTCAGGTGGAGAACTGATCTGAGAGCTGTTGGTTTGCTGACCTTGTTCCTTTAGGGGTAGGAACATCATGTTTAGGGAACTTTGGATCCCTTGGATTATTGACAATTCATGCTTGTTGCTGTAAGGCACAAAATTGTCTATAACAGATGCCCCCTAAAGTATGAGGTCGTTTATCGGGTGAAATGCTTTATTGAGAGGATCCGAAGTTCATTCAATCTGCTGAGAAGTGTCCTGTAATAAGATACAATACAATACATCATTTTCATACATTTTTTCATGATCTAGCTGAGGCGGGCATTCCCATGCTCAGCTTTATAAATACATTTTGGTACATAGCACAGACGATCGTCTGATTGTAGACTGATAATTCTCTGCCGAAGTTATCATCCTTTGAGAAGGATGATCATCTGCTGTAATGATGTACATATCAAATGTCTTTATGTCCTGAATATATATCGCAGCCCGGATGGATGAAACTAGATCCGGGGTCTTCAATCTCTTCCGATCTTCACTCGATGTACAAGTCGATCCATGTGAGAATTTCTTGGAGTCGAACATGGAAAGACATCGCTTGATTATCGGCCGATGATGTGAACCGTTAACAAGCGCGAGAGGAGTCACCGATAAGGATGATGACCCTCAAGGTACGGCAGTACAATCTACATGGTGGGAATAAAGGACTTGGCGTCGACCACCATGCAAAATCTTCTGGTTGAAGGTCATTGATGTATACCTGTCGCCGGAAGTGAGAAACTTGCCATTGAGGCATGCAAGCTTCAAAGTACTGAGGGGGGTGTTCCTAGATCAACTCCTTGGATAATGAGCTGATGTCGACAAGGAGCGATCTGTCAAAGGAGGGCCTTAATGAATCCCACATCAGTGACACGGAACGGAGCTAATGATTGTGATGAGGTGAAAACAAACTGTGATGTATGATTCAGGGTGGCGGTCATGAAATGGATGAAGGATAATGTATGGCAGTGGGTGGAACACAGTTGACTCTTTACAGAACCACATCTCTTGAACATATAACGACACTGATGTGAAGGATTGGTAGCATTACCCCAATTGTGGACGGTGTGGCGAGGACCATGGTTCTGCGACCGGTGAATGAAACAACCCAACCCGATGCGGTACGGAGGACAAAGTGTCATGTTCAAGAGCGACTTGCTACCATTAATGCTGTGAGGTTCTCCCAATTTTTCCCCAGTCATTGCTGACTAGTACCTCTTTATTTTTGTCAAGCTTGAGGAGGATAACATATGCTTGTTCTATAACCTACCCTTCGGGCAAGCCCATCGCTATGTTTTAATGAGCCTAGCGATAGGGAAACTCGTTCTCGTCTAAAGACAAGTTTGTCGCTATTTAATCATTTTAACGAGTCTAACAACAAAGAAAACTCGGTCCTTTTCATTTTTAGAGAGTCTGAAAAGGTACGAAAAGTTAACTCCAAAATTCCTTTTTCGTCATCTAATCCCTTAAGTCCGAAAAAGTATAAAACAATACAGAAGGGATGAGTTTTCGATCGCTTTAACGAGCCGAACAAAACAAGCGCTCGATCTTTTTGTGCAATAATCCCTCAGGTCCAAAAAGATTAAAATCTAGAGGAGGGATAGCTTTCCGGTCGCTTTAACGAGCTGGAAGGTCAAAACTCGGCAAACTTTTCATATTTTACGAGTCAGTGAAAAGAGCTCAAAGAAGACTTGTCTTTTGAGGAACGAGTGATGAACAGGGATAGCAGCAGATTCCAGGTACAGGTTGGAATTCTCCAATCACGGCAGTGTCACAACGATGGCTAAGTGAAATCACTCTTCGCAGCTGTTCCTCAAAATGGGTAAACAAACATATGGAGGTGAACAATTGGCCAAATGAACGGATGGAGGTGATGGCATATAAACACGACCAAGGGCTTTTAAAATGGCTTTCAAATGTTACATTTCTCGAGGTTGTTTACCGGTTCATTTTTTCTGGATGAGCTTGAACTGCTAGGGAAAGATTGCTCACAATTTATGTTTATTTTTTAACGAGCATGAACTCTACACAAAAACTGCTCGATTCTTGCGTTTATTTTTTAACGAGCATGAACATTGCTAAAACTGCTCGATTTATACCAGTCTTAATACAAGGAATGCTTTAAGTGAGGTAATCTTATTTAAGGAGCGATACCTCACTAATTACTCCAATTTGGCAGGTTTTAACTTTTGCCCTTCATCCTTTCTTTATGCAAGCTGGAAACGGCTAATCCTACGAGTTTAACGGGTTAGACCTACAGGTTTAGAGGGAGGACCTAAAAATTTAAAAAAATAAATAGTCGTCCCGTGCTTGCACTCCAAAAGGTCTGCATGCCCCCAGGTATAAAGTATAATTTCGAGACTACCCTCTTACTTATTATCCGAAAAATGGTTTTGTTCGCTGCCGCAAACTAAACTCTTTTTTCGGCGATGTCTATCATTAGGTTGCTAAGGATGGTGACTACTTGTTGCAGCAATTTCATCTCTTTCTTTGGAGACTGCCCCTACTTATCCTTCAAAACAGCTTGTTTTAATGGGTGAGGCTTGACATTCAAAGATGGTGGCTTCTTGCTGCCACAAATAGACCCCCTCCTTAGGAGAGCCCACTTCTTTAGACAAAGGGAGCGATTGCTTCGCTTCAACATAACTTTGACAAAAGAATTTTACCCTAGAACAACCCTCTCTTCCTCTGCCGGACGGGGTACGGACTAGTCCATCCTTCTGCGGAAATTAACTTTATACCTAAGGTTTTCTCTGCCCGAGGCAGGCCAGGGTGCATGCCCCCTGGGTCCCAGTTCTTTCTTTCCGAATTACTCGCATTCATCGGGAAGTAGAACCGGAGGCGGTGGCATTCCTTGAGTGAATAAACCGTTAAGGGATGGTATTTGACTATTTGCAATGCGTGATCCTGGAAATGAAAGTTGGTCTACTAGCTGGACCATTCTTCCTTCGTGCGGAAAACACATGACTCTAAAGAGCGAGGACACTATTGCCTCCATGCAATATATATAGTCTCGTCCAAGGAGTAAGTTATATGCCAAGGGTCCCTGGACGACCATGATGTTCATGCGAACTGTCTTCCCTTTCAATGTAACTGGAACATTGGGGAGAATCCCTAACGGGTGACTGGTTCCTTTATCAAAACCTGATAGATTTCTCATCTCAGGTAAAAGCGTCGGGCAACCCAGTGCTTTCCAAGCAACAGAGGAAAGGATACTCACAGATGCCCCTTCATCAATGATAGTTCCAGCCATCACCATCTTGTAGATTTGGACTATGATTCTGAATGGGATACTGGCTGGTAACTGGGGTCTGCCTAATTGATTCCAATCAAAGGATACAACTAGGTTGCTTGGTGGTGGGACCGAATATACGGCCGGATACGACCCTGACGATGTTCCTTCCTGCGATAAAGGAATGGGCGCATTGCCCTGATGCTCATCAGAGTCTGTGTTGATGAAAAGAATATGGACGGTGTCATCCTTATCCTCTTCAGTGAGGGTGTCATTTGAAGATGGGTCTTCAATGACGGAGTCATTGGACGATGAAACCTCTGAAGGAAGAACCGGGTCAACTGCCGTTTCGACCTTTAGACTTTCGTCTGGTCTGGATTCAGTAGGTTCATTCTCAATGACCGACACTTCAGCTGACCATTTGGGCGGGTCAGCTGGATTTTCAACTATCGAGGGATTAGGCGCGAGTTTTTGGTATCCAGGAGGAAGTTGTAACGGTGAAACCGGACGATCTTCCAAAACTCTCTTTGCCTCATCTAAGAATGGACATTTGTGGATGGCGTGCTCGCCTTCACACAATACACAGGGTGATCTTGGTCTCCCTCTTCGTCCTTCACTCTCGCTAGTTGACGGACTGCAATCAACATGACAACCAGAGGTTGATGCTACCGGATTGTGCAACCTTGGGGACCAGTCCCTTAGTATCCGGGGGATACAAGGACAATCACGATGGAAGTGGGCCCCTTTGCAAATGACACATGGCGATTTAGGCCCGGTCGGTGCAGTGTGTGGGTTTTTGTCAGCTGTCTTTTGCTTGCCCCCAGTCGCCTTCGCCATAAGCTCCTTCTGCTTCTTTTCTCTCTTCTTCTTTTCCTTCTTCTCCCTGGGAGGCTGACTTTTGCCGGCTCCACCTTGTGAAGATGAAGGATCAGAGGAAGAATTATAAGAAGTGGAAGGCTGGTGGGTAGCTCTAGACTGTTCTGACTGTTGATTCGACTGCTCAGGATTAGTGGCGATCTAGACTACATTAGTTGAAAAGAGCCATACAGGTAGGCCAATTGTCAATCCTGGAAGTGACAATGTTGCCATATGAGGCACACCAACATCTCCCCAAGAGGAGAAGGGATTTGGATTTCCGCCAAGGTTGCTTCCTTGGTTGGTGGGCTCCATACTTTTCAACTGAAAGATCAACGTGGGAATAACAGGTGATTATGTTCCGCTTAAAATAAATTTTATTAACGACGCTTTTAGACACAAACTTGCTTTTTCATGTTTTAAGAGTCGAGAAAAAGCTAAAGATGACTCTAGTCGCCTTCGATGTTTTAACGAGCCCGAAGTGACAAATGCTCGGTTGGACTTTTTCAGTTATAGAGTTTGAAAAAGGCCAAAAGAAACTGCTCTGGAGTTCTAGGCAGAGGGTGTGCCAAACTTTTCGCGAAACCACAGAATACGTTTTACGGTACGGGTGGTCGATCTTCGTGAATGCTGTGTTCACTGCATCGCGATCAGTAGGGCGGTCGACACGGCTTCCTATGGATAAAGGATAATTGCCTATAGGGGTCTCCCAATATATACGCGACGGTACGTGGGAGCACAAGTCCGTATTAGTGCTACCGACTCTCAGGAGGAATCACCCACCTTCGTAGAGATCGACAGTCACTATGTTTAACGACGCCGGAACACGTCTCTACCTAGACCTCTATGTGTTTGCGTTATGTTACAAAGCATTGTTATGTAAATTGGATTTATTTTAATGTTGATCTTGCTTATCAGTTTGCCTTTAAGGATCACCACGAGATGTATATAACAAATTCCTGAATGCAGTCTAAGATGAGAAGCAAACTTTTCAATCTTTCAACTTTGAAAACCTTAACTACTGAGGGAAAAGAAAGGCAAATCTTTTCACACAGATCATAGAGCACACACTAAAATGCAAATTTTTCCTAAATCGTCAAGCACACAGTCAAATGCAAAATGCACAATGCATGTATTTTCTTTTCCCTTTCTTAATGTGGATGGATACAAAAAGAAAGTGGTTATATAACTTTGATTTCGATTTAAAGCGACAGTAAACAAGTTTGTCCAAAATCAAAAGACACCTTAAGATTCACTTGCTTAATCACTGGAAATACATGAAATCAAACCATACTAACGAAAGTAAAATGACTAATCAGCTATGGACAGCAAACAAGCTAACTCTTTAGACCAGCAAAACGCCTAACACAAGTTCAGATCTAAGAGGCCAAAAGCATGACTAGTTTACTTTTCGTTATGGGAAATTGTAAATGAATAAGAAATACAAAGAACAAGTACAATTTCGTTATATAACAGAGGCGGAATGATGGCAAGTAATATTGGTTTCAAAACAGGCACAAGACTGACACCTAGCAGCAAAACTAAGTGAAAACAGGCAAGAGAAAGGAGGAAACCCCAAATGCACTAAGCAAATTTGGGTCAACGCAGGCTCTGCACAGTCAAACTGGCTCTCAATGCAGGTAGCTAGTTCGGGACCTGCGTTGCAAAGCAGGTAGCCTGTGTACTACCTGCTTTGGAAAACGAGAATTGCGTTTTCACAGTCTCCGGGTCATAATTTTCTCAAAAATGCATGGTTTTTCCTCAAATCAGAAGCATTCAGTCAAGCACACTCAAAGGGATGATTTAGAAGGTGCAAAGCTATCACTAAGAGCTTACAAGGATCCTTGTAGATCAGCTATTCAAATCATGAATTCGCTCAGAAAATGAGCAAGAGTAGCTGCCCTCTACTTCGCTTTTGATATAGTCAAAAGCTTTTCGATTTGGTACTCTTTTGTTCAGGAAATGAATAGCGAAAATACTACAAACACAATCAAACGGATACGATCCCCAGTGGAGTCGCCAGTTTGTTTTAGGGAAAAGTATCCGACTCGGATGACCCTAACCCACTCTAAGGGTGACAGTTCCTTAGCAACAACTGTAAAACAAACTACTGAAAGTTTACTTCTTTATGAAAGCAAAAGAGAATGGAGGAAGCACTAACTGTTGCCTTGCGCTTAATGTCGAATCCAAACTCTCCTCTTTGGCCACTTGCTCCTAGCTCTTTGTCCTTCTGCTCGCCCAGCTACAATGAGATCCTGCAAAACAACAAAGAAGGAAACTACAAGAGGCATGCAATCATAACTGGTTCATGGATTAGTGTAAACCAAACATGCAATCATCACAATATATAATTGAAACAAGAGCACATAGAAGAACCTCAATAGCTTTTATTAATGAAGAAATAAAGGTTCTGAGAGGATTACAACCATTGCAGGCTCCAACCCAGCAACACCTCCCAGCAGAAAGAATTGCTCTTCTTCACCTCTCTCAAACAATCACCCAATAGCTCAATGCTGAAACCAACAGCATATCATTACTTTGCACAAAATTCCAGCCTCTTGAGCTCATAGGAGAGAGCTCAATATATAGATGAATTGAGAAAGGATGAGTCAGCTTGCAACTGATGTGTAGCTGCCTTGTGTCCTCTCTCTCTTCAGTTAATCTTTAGTTGATCTTCAGTTCTTGAGTCCACTTGGTGAACCTTGCTTCCACTTGGAGAAACAAAGCCTCTGACTCATCACAAGGCGAAATACCTGACCCAAGTGTCATTTTTGGAAGATTCCAAAGCAATGACTCACTGTGCCACATGTCCAAACTCGCCCAACGCAGGTGGGCTTTGTTCTACCTGCTTTGCAACGCAGGTACACCATGGAGCAATTGTGTTTCAGCGCAGAAGCCTAGTGGAGCACCTGCTTTGATTTCAGGATTGCTTGTTTTTGAGTGTTTTCAGGTGGAGAACTGATCTGAGAGTTGTTGGTTTGCTGACCTTGTTCCTTTAGGGGTAGGAACATCATGTTTAGGGAACTTTGGATCCCTTGGATTATTGACAATTCATGCTTGTTGCTGTAAGGCACAAAATTGTCTATAACATACATGTAGTCTAGGCATGGACGCAGCCATCCAAGAGACATACAAAATAGGTTTGTGGTATGGACGCAGCCATCCAGCTAATGAGACCATGATGATGATAAAGGTATGGTCGCAACCATCCATGAACACTCAGGTATGGTCACAACCATCCATCAATGAGTCATGTAATCATAAACCAATCCATGCAACCCAAACATGTGTAATCTAAGTTCGGGGTCTTGAACCCATCCGATCATAGTACAAATCCTAACATGCGAATAGATGTGCTGAGTTCGAGCATGATAGAACATCGCTTGATTACCGGTCAATGATGGAAACCATTAACAAGCACGAGAGAAACCACCAATAATGCCAATGGTTCTTAAGGTACTGTTTAGCACAATCCAAAAAGTGTGAACAAAAATCTAAAGTCGAACACTCGTGGAATCACCCAGTCAGCGACCAATGATGAAAGTCGACTATCAGGTGCGAAGAACTTGCCATTGAGGCATGCAAGCTCTAAGGTACCAAAGGGGATCTCTAGATCAATCTCCTGGATAATGAGCTAATGTCGACAGGAGACGACCCGTTGCAGGAGGGCCATAATGTTTTCCCCATCAATGACATGAGATAAGGAACAAGTGTTAGATGGCGAAACGGAGTATCAGAGGAGACAACAAGGGTGTACATTGCAGAAGGATTATACTTTTGAACATATCAGCGACACGACTTCAGAGGGTGGCAATATTGAGGTACCAAGGGATTAGAGGCACGATGGAAATGGTGTGAATCGAATGGAATGAGGCTAAATGACAACTCAAACCCGCAGAAGGCCAAATGACGATGTATGGATGTCCCAACCCGACAAGAAGCAAAAGTATTGATGTTCAAGAGTGACTTGCTGCAAATGATTATTTCCAAATTTTCCCCCACCATTGTTGGTGAGTACCCTAATCATTTTTGAAAACAAGCTTGAAGGGGATAGCATATGCTTGTAATATAAGTTCGACCGTCAGTTGAATCCAACCTAGTAATAGTTTAACAAGCCCTAGGAAGGAGAAGCTCGAGTCTCATCATGATGACGAGTCCAATGTCGTCAGGGTTTAACAAGTCTGACATAGGTAAAACTCGGAGTCTTTTTCATGTTTAGAGAGTTTGAAAAACACATGGAAAAGAAAACTCCAGGGGGGTCCTTTTTCGTAAATTTGTGTTCCTCGAGCCCGAAAAAGAATAAAACGATACTCAAAAGAACCACCCGACCATTATGATCGAGGAGTACTTTTCGTAAGTAGTGACTTCGACCAGAAAAAGTAGAACAGCGGTTGGAATCATGTCACTTCGTAACCGGTAACGAGCTTGAAATGACAAAAACTTGACAATCGTTTCGTGTTTACACGGTCGGAAAAGAGCTTAAATTCGACTGCCTCTTAGTTCTTTTAACGAGTCAAGAGAGAAAACTCGACAATATTTTCTTCTTTAAATAGTTGAAAAGGAGCTGAAAGTAGACCTCCATTTTTATTTTCTTTAACGAGTCAAAAAGGGAAAAATACTCGGCAATATTTTCATATTTTACGAGTCAGAAAAGAGCTTAAAGGAGACTCGTCCTAGAGGAACGAGTGGTATAAAAGGTAGCAACTGGTTCCGACAATGGTGGAACTACTCAAAACATGTAATGGTCAAGAGGCTGGCTAATAAAACCACTCATCGTTGTGGTTCCTCAAGAAGGGAAAAACAACCAAGTGAAAGCATATGATCGGCCAAAGAGATGGTGGCAATGGAATGAAACAACCAAGGCTCATCTAGCAGAATTTAGTGGATAGACAACAATCACGAGATGTAAATCTAGTATGGGTTCATTTTTACATAAGCTTGAACCATGGAGAACTTTGCTTGGATTTGGTTTCATGTTTACACAAGCTTGAAATGAAAAACTATGCTTGTTATGAGTTTGCATGCTGATGAGCCCCAAAAATGGACAATTATTTGGGCTCATTCAACCTCCTAATTTGACTTAATCCACCATTCTCATTAGTTTATTGCATGTTTTTTATTATATTTATGTTAATAGAGTGAATTTGGTTAGTCATTATGCCAACAAGTCTAATGGGTGCTTTGTGTAGCCTTTTTGGTCAACTTGAAGACAAAATTGAAGGTCTTAATGAGCACTTGGCAGCCAAATTCGTGGGAGAACAAGCTAGAGGATTTGTAGGAAGGTGTCCCCTTCATTTATGGGCCCTTACCTCGAATTATCCACCATCAGCTCGGATTTCAAAGGCCAGCAAATCAATGAGCACAAGGGCAGCCAAGCAAGTCAAGTAGGACTGCTGTTAACTACAAGTCTTGGGCAGCCAAGTCCCTAAATTTTAGGAGGACTGTTGGGTCCTCAAATTGTATAAATAAGAAGGCTTAGGGCCTCATTTGGGTTAGCTAGTTGGTAGTCATTTTTGTAGCTAGTGGTTAGTCAATTTGGTTAGCCAGTTAGTCATTTTGTTTTAGCCATTAGTTAGCTAGTTTGTAGTTCGATTTTTATGCAATAGATTAGCTTTGCTTTTAGCTCATGTTCAAGCTCTCCTTATGGACAGTTTTGATGTAACTCTTCATTCTTGTTTAATAAAGATGAATCCAGCTTTGCACCAGCTCTAAATCTCTCTTGGGAGGCTGTAGCTCTTGGGGTTGGGCCCATCTCAAGCGCCCAGTACCTCCCTTGTTTATCTTTATGTGTTTTGCTGCGTTCTTGAAATAAAATCTGCTATCTAGATTTAGATCTTTCTTTGTTATTTAGATTTCTTTTGATGGTTAAAGTAGCTTTTTATGGTTGGAATAGAGTGGTAGGATTTAGTCATGCATTCAGATCTTTTGGACTGTTCTTGCTCACGTGTTGTACATGGTTTCCTTGCAAATAAAGATGTTGTCCATTCTTGCTACTGTTAGCTAGATCATATTAGGGTAGCATAACTAGATCTTTGTTTTCTTGCATGTCTTTGTTGGTTCAGTTGGAAACACTATGCAGGGCACCTTCATCACCTTCTCATTCATCTGACCCTCATCCAGATCAGCTCCTCCATCACCAAGTCTGTTTCCTCACCTCCCATTTGCTCTTTTGCCACGTAGCCCTACCTTCTTGCTTTTCCATTGCCTAAACCTTCGTTGATGCAAGCTAGACCTCCACACCCTCTCATCAACTCTATCCATCAGTCCTTGGGTCATTTCAGGCCCCTACCCTACCTCCCTATCCATTCATGCACCTTACCTCACTCACCCATGCTCCGAAATTGCATTACAGAACATCCTGTAGAAATCCCAGAACATGTTGTAGAAACCCCTGTAGACTTCCTGTAGAAGTTCATGAACACGGTTGCATGGCATCCAGACTTTGTGAAACTCTCAGGAAGAATGTTAGGGATCCCTTAGACCCTCTCTGTACCATCCCAACCTTTCCCAAAGCATTTCATCCCTTGATCCATCCCTGCACAGTGGAAGACTAGTTAGAAGCACATGCATGGTAATTTCAACAACTTAAGCAAAAATACAAAAAGATGTTTTCTTCAGATAGTGATAACTTAGACACATGAATTTTACCTTCCTAGAAGTAATGGCATCTCTTCTCGTAGTTTGCATTCTCATTTTTGCATCAGTAGGACTAGTTGGTAGAATTTGGGTTTGCTAGGGTTTGTATTTCTTTTTGGCTTTCAGTTTCTTTTTGCAATTAGATTAGCTTTCTTCGAGTTAGCTTTCATCCATCAATTAAAAAGCTTCTTCTAAGAGCTCATAGAAGTTGGCTTGAGCCCCTAGCGGACTTGTGCCAGCTGACCAAGTGACAGTTGTGGCAAGAGCTAGTACTTGTGCATACAGCACCGTCGCTTCCAAGTTTGTACGAACTACCAGGTTGATAAAATTAGAGATAGGAAGCTCCAGGAGTTGTAGCATTATTGCTACAATACTGGAGCCCACCATGTTTTTGGTGCCATTGACGGGGAAGCGGCAGAGTATTGGTGATTGTTGCTATTCTTCTATTTTCTTACTCTTGCCTTCTGCTAAGTAGTTTATTTCATTTCCAATCTGCAAAAGTAGCATAGACATTTCCTGCTTTCATAGATTAGCATTTACTGCTTTCATAGATTAGCATTTCTTGCTTTCATAGATTAGCATTTCTTGCTTTCATAGATTAGCATTTCCGTTCTGCCATTTCATTTCTGCAAGCGTAGATTAGTGTTTCAATTCTGCAAGCGTAGACTAGCATTTCATTCCTGCAATTTCATTTGAGCAAAATAGATTAGTCCTTTCCTGCTTTCATTTCAATTCCGCATTTTCATTTTAGCAAGATAGTTAGTTGCAGTTCAATCTATTTTAGTTTTGCATTTAGAAGTAGAAAAAAGAAAAAAAACAACCAAAAAGATTTCATTTCATGTCTTGTAGGAGTAGAGATAAGTTAAAAAAAAAATGATTGCACAACACCCCCTTTGCTTCACACAGCCAATCTTCTCTCTTCTTTGATGGCTGTGACTAAGAAGAACCCCTGGGTGGACATCAAGACATATTTAAAGAACCTCTAGGGAAGAAGAAGAAGAAACCATTCCTCTAGAGCCAATGGCTACAAGCAGAAATGTGGGGAGCAACATCTTGTCCAAAGATGAATTTGAAAATCAGATCAAAGATTTCAAGAGTGATATGAGGCAGTTTCTTGCCATGCAACTGGATACCTTGTGGATCCAAAAGAAGCAAGAAGAATCCAAGAGGGCTTTGGTCATCTTTTGTCCCAGGTGCACTAGAAAGCATCCTAGGAACGAATGTCCAATGCACTCCCTAGAAGTGTGTTTCATCTGTGAAGAATACCATCCCACAGATCAGTGCCTTTCTTTACCCAGATTCAAAGCTGCATATCAGAGAGCCAAAGGAGCCACTGAATCACTCTATTACATGAACCAAAGTTGGCCGCATGGACCTAGATCTTACCAGCAGGAACTGCAAGGGATACCCGAGACCTATTATGACCCCTATCAAGCCACTTTCATGCCTTCTTGGGGTCCCCCTGCTCATCCTTCTTGGTTCACACCTCCTCCTTGTTCCTTCCCAGATCCATATTATGCCCAACCAGTTGCTCATTCATTTCACTCTTATGCTCAGCCATAGCCTCAATGGAATGCACCTTATCAGGAGTGGAGGCCCCAGTACAACTCTCCTCCCGCTTCTTTTCCTCCACCACTTGCTCATCCACAACCATCGCCTCCTCCTCCACCAAGGCAACCCCAAATACCTACCCAAGCACAATGCCATCCATCTCCATCTCAATTTCACATCTCCACTCAACTACCCGTACCATTTCCAAAGCCATACAATGGAGCAACTCAACCCCATTGCAAATCTGAGGCACAACCTATGCAAACAACTCCTCTTGAGCTCAATGATCTTCACCATAGCTCAGGAAAAGCATTGCAAAAAAGAGATCATCTTGAAAGCATTGAAGGATCACATCCAGCAAAAGAAGATTCAAAAGAGGAGATCAAAGAACCATGGGTTTCACTTGATGAAGAGAAGAGATCAGAATCAGAGATCGAGAGAGTTCCCTCATGGTTACCATCAAATCTTCCAGGTATTCAAGAGAAAGATCAGTAAAAAGACGAAGATGAGAAGGTCATGATAGAAGGTGACATGAAGAATGATCTAGATCAACAAAGGGACCAAGGATATCAAAGCTATATTGAGACATGGTTCCAAACAGTCACTAAGTTGCATCAGTACTCTCTTCCTCAGCTGTGTTTGATCCATTCAAAGTCAGATCATTTTGTCTCTGAAATCTGGATCGTTGTCAAAGCATGTATTTTGAGCCTTCACATAATTTTTTCTCTAATCTCGATGTGCACATGGCTCCATTGGAAGTATTCTTATACTTGAGAATGAGTTTGTTTTTCAAGTAGGGTAGGGTAGGAAAAAAGAAAAAAAAAACGGAAAAAAAAAAGAAAAAGAAAAAAATGAAAAAAGAGGAAAATAGAAATCTAAGGTGAAAACCTCCTTGGAGGCGACTTAGATTGGCTCATTGATTGAAAACCTCCATGAGGCGGTCAATGGGTTGGAAAAAAAGAGAAAAGAGAATAAGATCTTTGGGTGAAAACCTCCCTTGGAGGTGCCCAAGGCAGGCAATTAGGGTGAAAATCTCCATGAGGCGCCCTAGTTGTTTTTCAAAAAAAGAGAAAAAGAAAAAGAAAAATAAAAGCTAATCTCCATTAAATAATTTCATGTTGCAGTAGTGACATTGCAGGTTGCAAGAAGGACGTTTCATGACAGGAGGAGCACTCAAATCAAGGTCAAAGTAATTTTTCTTGTGCCTTCTACAGGAAGCTCTGTATTTCTACAGGAAACATCCTGTAGAACCTTTGGACGAGCCAAATCCAATTTCAAAAGTGAATATGATGGTCGAAATCTGTTGATTAGGCCTACAAGCACTTGTGTGTCCATCCCTTGCCTTTCTCCATCATTTTTTCCACCTCCTTGTGCTTCTCATTGTGCTTCTACAGGAACTTCCTGTAGAAATTGTGGGAAACTAGGCATGCATTTCAAAAAGTGGTTTGGCAAACATGGTAGCTTCCTCAAGGGTTCAGAAGTCCTCATGCAATCTTCCAACTCCTCCTCCATCATCTCCATACCTGCATCACAGCCCAAGCTCAGTTTTCCCTTCCATGCAAACACATGCAAAGTGCCTTGAAGCAAAAATCCATAGAGCAAAATTTGTTTTTGCCATAACTTGAAAACCGTGCATCAATTTGACAAACCGTTTTATGGGGAATTGTACAAGGGTGATGGAAACATGCTTGAGCAGTTTCAGCCAATTCCGGTGCACGGTTTCCAAGAAATCAGCCTCCATCACCATCAGCCATTTTTGCATTTTCTCCATATCCGTGCATCCGTTTCAAAACCCGTTTCATGGGGATATGCATATGAGTGATAGTAACCTACCCAAGCAGTTTCAGCCGATTCAGATGCACGGTTTCCGAGAAATCGAGCTTTGAAATCTTCAGCCATTTTCCATTTTTCTCGAAATCCGTGCATCCATTGATCACGATCTTGCTATGGGAGATGCATAATGATGATAGGAACATGCTCACCGAGTTTCAGATCAATCCGGTTTACAGTTTGAGAGCAATGGCGAAAACAAGTTCTGGTTTTGTGACATTGCAGCAGCAGCAGCTTGAAGGTGCAGATCTGAACGTGGAAACAATTGCATGCAGCTCAGATTCGGCTAGAGGACACCTGCACAAGGAAAAGCAATCAAAAATCAGCAGCCGCGCCCTCATGCAATCAAAGGATCCAAGCATGCAGCAGCAGAATCAGAGCATGCAGCAGCAAGAAGCTTCACAAGCAGCCATTTGACTTCAGGTACGTGACTAAACCTTGTTCATCTATTGCATGAATCTAGTCTAAGCATTGCATGAACGAATGGAATGGTGAAATTAAGCCATAGATGTAGCAAGACACCCAGTTCTCTAGCGCTCAAGGAAAAATCACGCAGCATGCGTGGATAGTCATTCACGTGGAAGTTGAGAAACACAAGCAATGGTAGATGTGTTGAACTCCAGTGAACAGGGCATCAGTTGATTAACAAATAGAAGACATGCAGTTCATAACATCACTTCAGTTCGAAAAAAGCCAGCGTGCATGTTTTTTTTCCACCTCACCACAAATCACGCAGTAATTTAAGGGACGCTCGGTTGAAACTCTCACCACTCTTTGTTCAACTGCGGTCAACTGAAGCGCATGTCCACCATTTCCAGATCAGTTAAACAATGGTGCTCTACAGATTTCTGCCTTTTTTTCTCGAGATCTCTACAGTTCCTTAAAAGATTCCCGCCTGTCGCACTCTACAGGCGTTTCTACAGGATGTCGTCTACAGGAAAGGCAGGAAACAGCCCTGCAGAAAGAAACCACGGGATTTTTAGAAAAGTTCAAGCTCAAAACGAGGTATGCTCGAGAAAACTCCTCTATGCATGGTATGTTTTGAAAGGTGGTGAACTAGCTTGGTTGAAGTGGGGACAATTAAAACCAGTCTGCCTGTGGGTCAAGAATGGTGGTTTGCTTGTGGGATACACGGAATTTCTTTCAAATAGCACTGCCTCACATTCTCTTCCAAGATTTCTGTTAACAAATTCTCCATATGATAATGATAAACCGATGTAAGGCTTACTTGTGCATAAAAATTTTTGACTGTTATGTGGTTGGAAAAAAGAAAAAGAAAAAACAAGCTCTGTGCCCTCACAGACCCAGAGCTCACATTCCATCTCATTTGATATTCATTATCTGACTTGATATTTTCCCCGAAATTCCATCTCATCACATCCAGACCTCATAGTAGGGAATGTAGAAAAAATTCGCCTCTGCAGGATCAGAAACCAGACATGGGTGCCTTGAGATTCTGGAATGGGAGATGAGCTCTAGCGCATATTGATGAGTCTGAAACCAGTGCTTATAAAAAATTTCTATGGGCTTCCCCATTCCTTCATTGCTAAGATAATCACAGAGACTGAGCCATGGAATCAGGCTGTGGCATTGCTCTACAAGCTCTGCATTGAATCTTTTGGGCAAATCATATACATATATTTGCCTTCCTTTGCATTGTTTCGGGCTTGGATCCTTCATGGCCGCAGGCATTAAAGCAGACCTAAAGGCCTCCATTTGCATTTTCACTGCATCCAAGTAAAAATGAGCACCCACTGTTTCCTTTTGCAGCAAGGAAAAGGAGAAAATTGAGGCAGAGGAACTACCTAAGGGCAAGGAAACGCAGGGCAGACCATCACCGAAAAGGTTGCCAGAAAAGAAAGAGGAAAAGCAGGAGAAAAAAACAGGATGCTGAGGCCAAAACAGTGGGTGGTAAAATAACACAAATGCCAAGGGAGAAGCGGTTGCAAGCACGAGCAGAGAGAACTGGAAAAGGCCAAACAAGTAGGGACACACCCAAGGTAACCAGCAGCAGTTCAAGGAGAAAGCACCCTCATCCGAGCAGGCTAAGACAGTGCCGACTGTTTCTACAGGAAGACAGAGAACAATTAGCAGACTGTTTCTACAGGAAGCTAGCAGACTGTTTCTACAGGAAGTTAGCAGACTGTTTCTACAGGAAGCTAGCAGACTGTTTCTACAAGAAGCCAACGAACTGTTTCTACAGGAAGTTTGAAAATAGGGAAGCCAAAGGAGAAATTGGCTGAGATGTTAGCCAAAGAAGCCACCAGGGCCATCAAAGATGAGGAGAGAGATTGGTTTCTCAGAGGATGAGCAACACTTTCAGTAGGGGGGTGATGATGAGCCCCAAAAATGGACAATTATTTGGGCTCATTCAACCTCCTAATTTGACTTAATCCACCATTCTCATTAGTTTATTGCATTTTTTTGATTATATTTATGTTAATAGAGTGAATTTGGTTAGTCATTATGCCAACAAGTCTAATGGGTGTTTTGTGTAGCCGTTTTGGTCAACTTGAAGACAAAATTGAAGGTCTTAATGAGCACTTGGCAGCCAAATTCGTGGGAGAACAAGCTAGAGGATTTGTAGGAAGGTGTCCCCTTCATTTATGGGCCCTTACCTCGAATTCTCCACCATCAGCTCGGAGTTCAAAGGCCACCAAATCAATGAGCACAAGGGCAGCCAAGCAAGTCAAGTAGGATTGTTGTTAACTACAAGTCTTGGGCAGCCAAGTCCCTAAATTTTAGGAGGACTGTTGGGTCCTCAAATTGTATAAATAAGAAGGCTTAGGGCCTCATTTGGGTTAGCTAGTTGGTAGTCATTTTTGTAGCTAGTGGTTAGTCAATTTGGTTAGCCAGTTAGTCATTTTGTTTTAGCCATTAGTTAGCTAGTTTGTAGTTCGATTTTTATGCAATAGATTAGCTTTGCTTTCAGCTCATGTTCAAGCTCTCCTTATGGATAGTTTTGATGTAACTCTTCATTCTTGTTTGATAAAGATGAATCTAGCTTTGCACCAGCTCTAAATCTCTCTTGGGAGGCTGTAGCTCTTGGGATTGGGCCCATCGCGAGCGCCCAGTACCTCCCTTGTTTATATTTATGTGTTTTTGTACATTCTTGAAATAAAATCTGCTATCTAGATTTAGATCTTTCTTTGTTATTTAGATTTCTTTTGATGGTTAAAGTAGCTTTTTATGGTTGGAATAGAGTGGTAGGATTTAGTCATGCATTCAGATCTTTTGGACTGTTCTTGCTCACGTGTTGTACATGGTTTCCTTGCAAATAAAGATGTTGTCCATTCTTGCTACTGTTAGCTAGATCATATTAGGGTAGCATAACTAGATCTTTGTTTTCTTGCATGTCTTTGTTGGTTCAGTTGGAAACACTATGCAGGGCACCTTCATCACCTCCTCCTTCATCTGAGCCTCATCTAGATCAGCTCCTCCATCACCAAGTCTGTTTCCTCATCTCCCATTTGCTCTTTTGCCACGTAACCCTACCTTCTTGCTTTTCCATTGCCTAAACCTTCGTTGATGCAAGCTAGACCTCCACACCCTCTCATCAACTCTATCCATCAGTCCTTGGGTCATTTCAGGCCCCTACCCTACCTCCCTATCCATTCATGCACTTTACCTCACTCACCCATGCTCCGAAATTGCATTACAGAACATCCTGTAGAAATCCCAGAACATGTTGTAGAAACCCCTGCAGACTTCCTGTAGAAGTTCATGAACACGGTTGCATGGCATCCAGACTTTGTGAAACTCTCAGGAAGAATGTTAGGGATCCCTTAGACCCTCTCTGTACCATCCCAACCTTTCCCAAAGCATTTCATCCCTTGATCCATCCCTGCACAGTGGAAGACTAGTTAGAAGCACATGCATGGTAATTTCAACAACTTAAGCAAAAATACAAAAAGATGTTTTCTTCAGATAGTGATAACTTAGACACATGCATTTTACCTTCCTAGAAGTAATGGCATCTCTTCTCATAGTTTGCATTCTCATTTTTGCATCAGTAGGACTAGTTGGTAAAATTAGGGTTTGCTAGGGTTTGCTAGGGTTTGTATTTCTTTTTGGCTTTCAGTTCCTTTTTGCAATTAGATTAGCTTCCTTTGAGTTAGCTTTCATCCATCAATTAAAAAGCTTCTTCTAAGAGCTCATAGAAGTTGGCTTGAGCCCCTAGCGGACTTGTGCCAGCTGACCAAGTGACAGCTGCGGCAAGAGCTAGTACTTGTGCATATAGCACCGTCACTTCCAAGTTTGTACGAACTACCGGGTTGATAAAATTAGAGATTGGAAGCTCCAGGAGTTGTAGCATTATTGCTACAATACTGGAGCCCACCACATGCCCCCAGGAACAATGATGCAAATCGAGGTACATGCCACCCAAGCTTCATTGCATTCAACGAGGTGGATGGAACGAAGGTTCACTTTTAAGATCCTGGAAAGACTCGACTTGGATCTTGCGAGATCTTAATCAAAGAATCGATTTGTAAAGGGAGTTGTTTCATTTTTTAATGAGGTTGACACAGTAAAAGAACTATCCTCATAACCCTTGTTTCATTTTTTAACGAGTTTGACACAAGACAAGGAACTGTGCTCGAGACTCCTTGTTTCATTTTTTAACGAGCTTGACACAAAACAAGGAACTATGCTCGTGCACCTTGTTTCATTTTTTAACGAGGTCGACACAAAATCAGAACTATCCTCGAGACTCTTGTTCATGGGCCACATGAGAATATGGCTCCCAAGAGGTCTTCGCGGGATGGAAGAAATGCACTCTAGGAGGAATACATGTCATGATGCACTAATGAAAGATCAGGTTCCAATGCCCCAAATACATGATGTACGAGATCATCTGCATGATCATCAGCAGAGGCGGAGATGGAACGAGTAGCCACATAATTAACCTATGGCAAGGAAGGTACTGCTTGCGAGTAAGAACTGAGAGGGGATGATAGCTGCATAGGAGGCATCGGGGGACGAAAGAATGATAATTGATCTATAGTCACCATTCTTCCCTCGTGTGGAAAACAAGCCACACGGAAAAGTGAAGAGATGAGGGCCCCCATGGCATAAATATAGTCACGGCCAAGGAACAGACTAAAATCTAAAGCACCTTGGACAACCATCATGTCGATACAGATGGTTTTTCCCCCCAAAGTAACAGGAAACTTTGGGAGGATCCCTAAAGGTTGACTAGTTCCTCCGTCAAATGCCAACAAATTTTGTGCAACCGGCACAAGCTGTGGGGAGCCGAAAGCTTGCCAAGTAGTGGAAGGCATAAGACTGACACATGCACTCTCATCCAAGACAGTGCCAGGTATTGTCTTATCATAGGCATGTACTGTAATCTAGAAAAGCACATGGGATGGAAGGCGGAAAGTAGTCAAGTGACTCCAGTCAAAGGAAACGACTGAACTACTTGGTGGGGGATTCGTATAATTTCCCCCTGCTCTACAAGGACCGAAGAAAGACTCTCCAAATTAGCAGGGATAGGGGAGTCATTCTCGGACTCGATAGAATCTGATGAGATGAGAAGAACATGAGTAGGGTGCTCTTCCAAAACAGACTGATCAATAGGTGGTGAACCTACGTTGACACTCTCCTCGACCAATGGTTGGTCTGGAATAGGCTTAGCACAACTAGGCTCGGAAGGAGGAGGACAGACAAGAGAAGAATCTAAGTCAATCTCTTTGTCAATTGGGAGAGGGTCTGAAGAGAGCCTCTGATAACCAACTGGAAGTTGGGGTGAAGAAGCTGTAATACTTTCCAAAACGGTGGAAGCTTTATCCATGAGCAGACAAAGGTGAAGGGGATGGTTGCCTTCACATAGCCTACAGGGGAATCGAATCTTCCCTTCCTTCTTACTATTTCCAGTTGCTAAGGTAGCATCGTCATGATCTTTAGAGGATGATGAGGGATGAGCCAGATCATGAGACCATACTTCTAGGATCCTAGGAATGCCAGGACAATCATGAAGAATATGGTCACCCTTGCACAATTTACAAGGAAACTTAACCTTCTGCAAAGGAGCAAAAGGTGTTCCGACCTGAGATGTACTTGGAGCAGTAGCTGCACAGGTGGCCTCACATTTATCGGACTTCTTATTCTTCTTCTTCTTAGGCTCCTAGTTACTTAATGTGAAACTTGCACCATGAGAAGGAGGAGAGGAGGAGGAGGAAACAGGAGAAGAAGGCGTAGGCTCAACCTTGGAATCATCATGTCTTGGTTTGGACGAAGGAGATGGTGGAACAGGAGTCATGACACTCGAGACCACCAAAGTTGAAAATAACCATACGGGCAAACCGATGGTTAACCCAGGCAAAGAAAATGTTGCCATATATGGAGCAGCGACATTTCCAAATGGAGGAAACAGACTAGGATTTCTATTCGGGGGAAGACCTTGGCCGGTAGACTTGGGGAATGTTTCCATCGAGAACAAGCCTAAAAAAACTCTTATCACAACTAAGAACTTGAACTATTACCAGGAATATTTCGTGGGCAGTAAATTTTATGACACAGGAACAAAACTTGACCTTTTCATGTTTCAAGAGTCGAGAAAAGGACGAAAAGGTGACTCTATCCCTTTCAAGGTTTAATGAGCCTGAAAGAACAAGTGCTCTAATGGACCTTTTCTTTTATGGAGTCCGAAAAGGAACAAAAGTGACTACTCTGGAGAACTAGGCAAAAGGTTTACCAAACAAATCCGTAAAACTTCATATACACCTTGGGAGTCATATGAAAACCAAGGACTTTCCGTACGGCAACCAATCTTCCTGAATGTTGTGTTTGATGCGTTACGGCTTGTAAGGTGGCAGACATGGCTTCCTATGGATAAAGGATGATAACCTAGTGGGGTTTCCCCATATACTCGACGGTACGTGGGAGCACAATTACGTACTAGACCACTATTGAGTCACCGAGGGAGGAATCACCCAACCTTGAGTGGAAACAAAAGTGACTAGGTTTAATGACGTCGGAGCACGTCTCTAGCCTAGACCTCTAAATGTGTGTGTTATGTTCCAATGCATTTTTAGATTTATTCAGTTCATTTTAAAGTTGATCTTGGATTATGTTTTAGTTTTCAGGCCTTACTGTATGTATATAATATAACCTAGGATGCAGCTAGAATGAATGAAATATCCATTTTCTTTCGATGAACACCTACCTATGGGAGGGTAGAGATATCATTCCCAAACTAAGAAAACGAAGGCAACAAAATCACTCAATGCAAGAAGACATCAATTCCTAAAGTGCACAGATACTACTAATGAGAGATTTAATCATTCGCTTTTCAATATGAAACCTTAAGAAACAAACAATGTGGAAAAATGGTTGATCCAAACAATTGTAATCTATGTCCGGGTAGTGAAGATAAATCGAATCAATGCCGAGATTGGTCCAATAACAATCACTAAACACTCAACCAAAAGTAAGCAAAGGGGAAGGCTTAATCAAACCAACAGCAAGCAACAAACAAATCTTTGCAAATAGGCAACCAAGCGAAATTGATCCAAAATACTTGAAACAATGAAACTAGGTCACAAAGCAAGAAAAACAAGATTCATTTAACAAATATCACAAGAGATTGCCTCAACCTCTAGACAGTGAAAAGAAAGTTATCAAACAAGTGAGAACAGCAAAGGACTAGCAAGACTGATGGATTTAGGAGGCAAAATTGAAAAATTCAATTCTACAACAATCAGCGCGGGCAATACCCTAGCAATAAAGCGCTGATAAAGAACAATACGCAGAAACAAAGCGATGTCAGCGCGGAAGTTGACGAATTTCCCGCGATGGTCCGATTTTAGAACCATCACGACTGTTAAGCGTAATTACACGATGAATAGGATACTACAAAAAGGGGTGATGCGATGACAGTGCGACTGTTAAATTAAAAGCCGTGATGATGTTCAAAATAGTAACAGGCGAACCAAAAACTCCCAAACCAAATATAATCAATCTTTAATGAAATAAGGACATTTCCCAGATCAGGCTAGGAAACTCAGAAGACTGGTAACCAATCCCCAAAACTTCAAAAGAGACTAATACAAAATCAAGACAAGAGTAAACAAGAGAAGAACAAAGGCCAAAACTCCCCAGCAGAGTCGCCAATTTGTGATGCAAGAAAGTGTTCCCTCTGCAGACAGAGGCAACCCATCTAGCCCTAGAGTGAGTCTAGTCACAAACAAGGATAGGTCAACAATAGCTTTCCTTAAATAGTCATAGTTGGAGGCCTACCTTAACCAGTGGTCGATGGAGTTCCCTTGCACTGCTCCAGCTTCTGCTTCCTTCTCCTAATGAGTAATCAACCTTAAACAATGCAAAGGAAATACAACAAAGAACATAACTGGAACAACAATGATCTATTTACTCACAAAGTCAAGAAGTCATGAGCTATCAAGTAAATTACATACAAGACATAAGAAAACATCATTGATTGCATTAATTATGAAATAAGAGTAAGCTTACAACCAAAATCTTGATGTCACAAGCCTTCTCAAGAGGGTCCAGCCAGCATGTTCCTCAAGCATTCACTCTTGAATATGGATCTCCCAATACACAAGTCTCTCTCATTCACAAGTTTTACACAAGATTAAGGGCACTTCACAACCTTCCTCAAGCTATCAACAATCCCACACTTGTCACACTAACACCAGCTATCTAGAAAACTCACAAGCACTAACAACACTATCAACAACCACTCCAAAGACTAAGAACTCCAAAACTAGCAGCACATAGCAATGGTGAGAGTTTAAATAGGAGAAGGAGTCTCCATGAAAGGTGGGAAGATGATCTTATCTCCAAGGAAGGTAGCACAAATGACGGAACAACCACACTAGAGAAAGGAGGGCGACATAAACTAGTCCAACAACCAGGTCTGGAGTCATCTGGAAGGTCGATTGTTGGAACAAATTCGCCCAATCTGGATCATTGTGGGCACATAACTGGTCTGTTGTGCTGACATCACTATTAGATAATGGAGCTAGTCAGGTCATCACAGAAGAGTACAAGTGACAGCTGCGGTGGCACATAAAATCCGACCATTACCGGAATCAGGTGTACTTCTGTGATGGCAGCGTTTCTGAACTGTTTTGGAGTGCCCATTAGTGCGTTTATTTAGGCAATAGACGCGATGAGGCAAAAACCTTTGGAAAAGTGGGTCATGTGGCAACATCAGAGAGCATTTGTCTAACATGAGCATGTATGACTTGGACACATGACACAGTAGGAAGACTGGAGTGAAGATAATGACAAATTACTATGTAACAATCAACTATTGAATAGATCATGGAATGCTATGACCTTCATCCCCAACTATCTACACCTCCTATGCATTATATATTTGAGGCCTGTTATGATCCCGTTGTGCCACTCTAATACAAAGGGAATTCCTTCCTACGATGATCTCCATCATAGGTTCAACACCATAATGTTTCTATGTAATCTCATTTACTTTGTTTATCCAAGGTCTTGGACACATGTCCTCTCTTAGCCGCATTTAAATTCTTATATGAAGGCACATTTTCTTTTCCACCTGCATCTTGATATCATAGAATTCCTTGGCATTTCTATTGGAAAATCCATAGATATGGAAGTTAAAATTATTTTTTCATTATTATGACATTAACTTGTGATTTTTTTCATTATTAGAATTAGATATCTTAATTATCTTTTATTATCATCAATATTGATTCAAAACAACAAAAGAAGGGAAGACGACATATAGGCGCACTACCAGGGAAAAACCCCCCTTGAGGGGAAAACCCAGTCACAAATCCACCCTTCAAAAGATTCAATATGAGATGACTATGACGCTTACAAACTAGAATAGAGATTCCCTCCATCCATCAAGTCAACCTTGTCATTCTTTAGTTCAATAGCTCTTGTAGAAATTATTCTTCTTCACCCTTAGATCTTTGTAATGTCATCAACCTTATATTATTGTAATTGTACTAACATTGAAACTGTGATAGCACTGAAACGTGTATTACTGTGATACATCACCAAACTTATGGAAGCAATGAACTATAGTAATCCTAAAATGTGAGACCACCGAATATATGGTGACATTGTACTGTAGTTATCATAGCATTGAACTGTGATACTTGTAATACTTGTATACTTTCACATATTCATAAGTAAACATAGACATTCATGGTTTACCTTATGTTTCTTTTTGAACATGATAGTTCCATCAACCAAATCTTTCCTTTTCAACTTCACATACAACAACATATCCTTCAAACTTCATTCTCTAATTAAAACTATGCTCTCAGGGAGATTATCTCTATCCAAGCTCCCTCTTAGTCTCAGGGATATATCTTCTATCCAGGCTTCCTCTTCACCTAGGGATATGGCTTTCTTCTTTTCTTCAGAGAACAATATTTCATGGCTTCCATCCATTTTATCAGAGTCACCGTCACCATTCATATCATGCTTATCACATCAACCTTTCTTTTGATAATCCTCACCATCTTGAAGATTGTGTACCTGCACAACTTATAACAATGTAAACTTTGAAACGGGAACTGATACTGTTACCCGTTTCGTAGAGATAGCTAAAAAGTGACCTGATTTTGAAAATGGGTGATGCAGAACGCACATGTTTTTTCTAGAGCATAGTTTTTGGCACTTTAGTTTTTTTTATGTACATCACGTTTTAGAATGGTAGTGATTTTCATGCTGATTTTAAAAAGTGAGTATTCTGCATCACACTCCTTTTTTAAAAACCCTGTTTTTTGGCTTTAAATTTTTTAATGTATAAAATGTAAATAATTATTTAGTAAATTTGATAATTTTTGAAGTGATCGTTTTCTTCACATTTTCTTGTTTTTTATTATAATTATAAAAAAAAAATTCGTGAGGTTTTTACTGTTTTGCATTTTTAAATTAGAAGGTCGATATTTAGACTTTTCGATATTCGACATATTTATACATCCTTAATTAATTTTTCAATCGACATGAAATAATTGTTTCTAAAAAACAATATTTTTTAACAATGGACATAAAAATAACCATTTTTAACATAAATATAACTAAAAAACTACACGTTTTGATAATTTTTTGTTAGAATTGACATGTCAAAATCACAATTTTTATACGATAATTTTAACTAAAAATGGTTAAATAATAGCTTTCTCTATGAATTTCATGTCAAAAAAATAATAAAAATCACTTTTTTTTTTCAAAAAATAATGATTAACTTAAAAATCAATGCAAAAATCACATATTACCAATATTGAACGTATAACAACCATAATTGAGTGTTTATTCTTCTCATAAAATGTCAGAGTCAAAACATTGCAAAGCTTGATTTACAAGCATAACTTAAATTTAATCAACAATGTCACGTAATCAAAACTCTTCTTCCTCTAGAGTTTCATCATTGTCCTCTTCCACAATATTTTCTGTTTCATTTTGCTCATTCTCCTCTTCTAATGGGTCTTTGATGTCTGTGAAACTCCCAATGTATGTCTTTCCAAACATTCCATGTAATGGTGGTTGGGGTTCCTTTGCCTTTTTTGCCATACGTGATTCACTAAAGTCCCCTTTCTTCAACCCAATTTCTTGCATTGCATCTGGAAGAAATTGAAGAGCATTAATTCTTTGCTGAATGAAATTGCACTGTACTGGATCTTTTTCAATTGCAATGCAATTTCTTCCTTTTTGAAGGCAACATGCTAGTGTTGTACCTAATTTTCAAGCACAAAAGAAATAATGAACTAAATTAGTACAATGACATATTAATTAAAAAAATAACATATTGAAATTCAATTCCATATAATAAAACTTACCTGAGCCAGAAAATAAATCCAAAACCCAATCTCCTTCATTTGAACAAATGTCTATAAGATAGTTAATCAATAACTGTGGTTTTTGATAAATGTTAACTATCTCTCCTTTTGCTTCTTTGTCTTCATATGTTAGTTTTCTCACAACAGCATCATAACTCAGTATTTGGCCAGTATGTTAGTTTTCTCACAATCATAAACAATATAGGACCAGATATATATTGACCACACAAATGAATATATCATCAAACATATAAGAATGTGGAGGAAAACTTGAATAGCTTTATTAATATCAAGAATAAGCAAAGAGGATTACAATCAATTTTTCTGACCTAGCGTTACCCTCCAACATGAAAGCCCTTATTTCACCTCATGAAAGCCTTAGAGCACCCAACACTACGATATTCCAACAAGAAACCAACAACACTTCCTTACAAGATACAAAATTCTAGCCTCTGGATCTTTGGGATGAGGGATCCATATATAGATCATTGCAAGGGGGTGAGTTAGCTTTAGGGATTCTGATTAGTGTCCTCTCTCTGATAGTTCTTGATTCCACTTGGATATTTATCATCTCTTACTCATCCCTGGGCGAATTTAGAGATACAAGTGTCACAGGAGAAGTTTCTGGAAGATTCCATGATCATCCACCTCGCAAAATGCCTCTGCCATTTGTCCACTCTCGCCCATCACACCCCATAGAAGGTCTTTTCAGTATGCTTCACACCTCCCATGTGAATTAGGTGGGATGCATCGTACTTTGACTATGGAGTAGGTGAGATGGTCTAGGTTTGACCAGTTTTGAGTAGTTTTTCATGGAGAACTTCTGGGAGATGATGTAATCAGCTGACCTTGTTCTTTTAGGGTATGGAACAAAACTTTCAGGGACTTAGGAGCCCTTGGTTTATGGAAATGTTTGATTGGGGTTGCAGTGCCCAAAAATTTCTATAACAGTTGCCCCCTAAAGCATGAGGTCGTTAATATTTGATGTCAGGTGAAATGCTTTATCATGAGGATCCAAATTTTTTTCTAGCTGGAAGGTGACCTGTAATAAGATACAATACAATACATTATCTTCATAATATTTTTCATGATATAGCTGAGGCGAGAATTCCCATGCTCAGCTTTACAAATTCATTTCCATGTACATAAGAGAGACAACCATTTGTGCGGGAGACTGATGATTCTAATAGAGTTATCATCCTTTGATTCGGATGGTCATCTGTGTAGCAACAATGTACATTTGATGTCTTTATTTTCTTGAATATATCACAGCCCGGATGGATGAAAATAGATCCGGGGTCTTCAAACTCGTTCAATCTTCACTTGGAGTACAAGTCGATCCATGTGAAAGATGTTCTGGAGTCGAACATGGAAAGACATCGCCTGATTACTAGCCAATGATGTAAGCTGTTAACAGGCGCGAGAGGAATCATCGATAATGATGATGACCCTCAAGGTACTACAGTACAATTCGTGTGGTGTGGATAATGGACTTGGCATCGAACATCATGCAAAATCTTTTGGTTGAAGGCCATTGATGTAAACCTGTCGCCTGAAGTGAGAAACTTGCCATTGAGGCATGCAAGTTTCAAAGTACTGAAGGGGTTGTTCCTAAGTCGACTTCTTGGATAATGAGTTGATGTCAACAAGAACCGACTTGCCGTAGGAGGGCCTTAATGAATCCCACATCTACAACACAGAATGGAGTAAATGATTTTTGGAGGTGAAAATCATCTGATGATACAGGGTTCAGGGTGCCAGTCATGAAAGAATGGAGCGTGAATGTATTGCAGCGGATGAGACACAGGTGAATTCTCTGAGCAACTTCTCTTGAACATACCGATGAAACTAACATGATGGATTGGTAGTGTTAACCCCAAATGTCGATGGTGTGATGGACCAATGGTGATATGACCATTGAATGGAACAACCCAATCTAACTTGGATGCGGAGTGAAAGTGTCATGTTCAAGAGCGACTTGCTACCAATAAAGTTTCTTCAAGTTTTCTTCCCAATTTTTCCCCAGTCATTGCTGACCAGTGCCTATTTACTTTTGTCAAGCTTGACGAGGATAACGTATGCTTGTTCTATAATTTTCCCTTCGGGCAAACTCGTTGCTATATTTTAACGAGCCTAGAAACAGTGAAACTCGTTCTTGTTTGTATGGACAAGTTTGTCGCTATTCGGTTTTAACGAGTTTAATGACAAAGATAACTCGGTCCTTTTCAATTTTAGAGAGTCTAAAAGGGACGTAAATGAAACTCCAATTATCCTTTTTCGTCATGTAATCCCTTAGGTCCGAAAAATTATAAAACAATATGAAAGGGATTAATTTTCAGTAATTTTAACGAGCTGAACAAAACAAGTGCTCGATCGTTTTGTGTAATAATCCCTCAAGTCCAAAAAGATTAAAATCTAGAGGAGGGATAGCACTTCCGATCACTTTAACAAGCTGGAGAGTCCAATCGCTCGGTAATATTTTCATATTTTACGCGTCAGGTGAAAAGAGCTTAAAGGAGACTCGTTTTTGAGGAACCAGTGATAATTTTAGGTAGCAACTGATTCCAGGTAAGGTTTAGAATTTTCCAATCACGGCAGTGTCACAAGGATGGATAATAGGATCACTCTTTGTAACTGTTCCTCAAAAGGGGTAAACAATCAAATGAAAGTGAATGATCGGCTAAAACAGAGTGGAGGTGATGATGAGAACATGACAGGGGCTCAAAAGCTAATTATAATGCATTCACAATGGTTATTTACCAGAAATTGGTTCATTTTTTAATCAGCTTAAACTCTGGGGGAACATTTTCTCATTGCTTATGTTTAATTTTTAACGAGCTTGAACTCCACATAAAAACTACTCATGCCAGTCGTATAATAAGGATGTCTCATCTAAGATGCCATTTTTTATGGAGCTTGCACCTTACAAAGCTTTTCTCTAGATCCTTTCTTTATTCAAGTTAGGAACGACCAATCCTACGAGTTTAAAGGGTTTGAGAATCTACAAACTAAGAAAATAAATGGTCGCTCTTCGCTTGCATGCCAAAAGGTTTGCATGCCCCCAGGTATAGCGAAAAATTCCTAGGTTACCATATGAAAGCTCTCCATCCACGTTGCAGACAAAATGCTTCCTTGGCGATGTATACCGAAATAGACAAAGGCAAGTGGCACAGTCACCTCCACTCACATAACTTTGATGAGGGAATCTTATTCCAGTCTAATCCCATTTTCCTAAACGGACAGGTGTGTCAGACTAGTCATATATCCTTCGTGGAAACCTACCCTATACCCAAGGTTTTCTTATCGAAACAGACTAGGGTGCATGCCCCTGGGTTTCAGTCATGTCCTCCCGAATCACTCGTGCTCATCAGGTAGACGGACTGGAGATTGATGAGACATTCCTTGCATGAAAAGACCATTTAGGGATGGTATTTGACTATTTGCTATGTGTGATCCGGGAAATGACTGTTGGTCTACGAGCTTGACCACTCTACCTTCGTGCGGAAAACACATTACTCTAAAAAGTGAGGAGACAATGGCTCCCATGCAATAAATATAGTCACGCCCAAGGAGTATATTATAATCTAGAGGCCCTTGGACAACCATTACGTTCATGTGAATGGTTTTCCTTCTAAATGTTATTGGCACATTGGGAAGGATCCCTAATGGTCAACTGGTTCCTTTGTCAAAGCCTGTCAGATTTCTCATCTCAGGCAGAAGTGATGGCGAACCAAGCACTTTCCAAGATGTTGAGGAAAGGATACTTACAAAAGCCCCTTCATCTATGATGGTACCAGTCATGACCATTCTGTATATTTGTGAAATGATTCAGAATAGTACATTAGTCGGTAAATGGGGTCTGCCTAGTAGGTTCCAATCCAAACAAACAACTAGGTTGCTTGGAGGTGGGACTGAATAGACGACTGGATATGACTCTGATGAACTTCCTTCCTGCAGTAAAGGAACGGGTGGACTGCCCCCATGTTCATCGGAGTCTGTGTTTACGAAAGGAATTTGGACGGTGTTGTTCTCATTCTCTTTGGTGATTGTGTCATCTGAAGATGGACCTTCCGAATACAAGACCGGGTTGACTGCCGCCTCAACCTTTTGACTTTCATCTGGTATGGGTTCGGCGGGTTTATCTTCAAGGATAGATGCTTCGACCGAACACAATGGCGTGTCAGTCAGATTTTCAACTAGTGATGGACTTTGCAAGAGTTTCTTATATCCAGGAGGAAGCCGTAACTGTGAAACCAGATGGTCATCCAAAACTCTTTTAGCTTTGTCCAGGAACGGAAAATGGTGGAGGGCATGATTGCCTTCACATAGTCTACAAGGAAATTTACATTTTCCTTTTTGTCCAGGTGCTTTTCTTTCACTAGTTGATGGTGTCCTTTCAACATGGTCCTCAGAGGTTGATGACACCGGGTTGTGCAAACGAGGAGACCAGTCCCTTAAGATCCGAGGAATGCAAGGACAATCTCGGTGGTAGTGGTCTCCTTTGCAAATGACACATGGTGATTTAGGCTTAGACAGCGCAGTGTGTGGATTTTCTCTAGACAATGCATGGTTGCCCCCTTTCGTCTTCGACTCCTTCTTCTTCTCCTTCTTCTTCTTAGTTACTTGGTTTTGGGCCTTATCGGCTTTATCAAGCGAAGAGGAAGGAGGAGAGGGAGAATCGGATGAAGTAGAAGGTTGGGGGATAACTTTAGTATCATCCAGTTTCTGACTTGATTGTTCAAGAATTATGATGTTCTGAATGACGGAGGTCGAGAAGAGCCATATCAGCAAACCAATTGTCAATCCTGGAAGTGAGAATGTGGCCATATGAGGTGCACCAACATCTCCCCAAGAGGAGAAAGTACTAGGATTTCCTCCAAGGGGAATTCCTTGGTTGGTGGACTCCATTTTCCTCAACCTAAGACCAACACGGGAATGGTAATATTATTTTGATTAAAATAAATTTTAGACACTTTGACACAACTCGTTTTTTCAATTTTTAAGAGTCGAGAAAAAACAAAAGATGACTCTGGTCGCCTTCGATTTTTAATGAGCCTGAAGTGACAAGTGCTCAGATGGACCTTTTCCTTTAAGGAGTTTGAAAAGAAATGAAAGAGACTACTCCAGAAATCTAGACAGAGGGATTACCAAACCAATCACAAAACTACAGAAAACCTTTTATGGTACAGTAGTCAATCTTCCCGAATGTTGTGTTCAGTGCATTGCGATCGATAGGGCGGTAGACACGACTTCCTAAAGGATATAGCCTATTGTGGTCTCCCAATATATACTGGAAGGTATGTGGGAGCACAAGTCTGTACTGGCACTTGTCATCTCAAAGAGGAGGAATCACCCAACCAACAGTGAAAGCGACAGTTACCACGCTTTACGATGCTGGAATATGTCTCTAGCCTAGACTTCTAGATGTTGTGCATTAGGTTCCAAAGCATTTCTAGGTTCATTAAAATTATTTTACGGTTGATCTTTCTTAAGAAATTTGCCTTTCAGGTTCACTGCGTGATGTAGATGTACAATTCCTAAAATGCAATCTAAGATGATGAACAATCGTCTAATCTTCTTTTTGCAATGAAAATCCTAGCTACTAAAGAAAGAGAGACGATATTCTTTCAACATAGAGCAGAGAGCACACACTAGATGCACTGTCCTAAATCAAACCAACAAGCAGTCTAAATGCAAATGCACATGCATGTATTTGTTTTCAGCTTTCTTAATGTGTGAATGACAAGAAGAATGCTAAGTACAAATCTGAATTATCTTTCAAAGCGACAGTACTAACAAATTTCTCTTCAAAAATGAAAGGAAGATAATGACGACACTTTACTATTTTGAATTGAAAATTGCTTTCATCACTTGAAAAACTACTAATTCAAATCAAATACAAGAGCAACTGTATAATCGACCATCACGAACAATAGAATCCCTTTCTTTGACTGAAAACAACACTTGCGACACTTTCAAATCAAGAGACGACAGTTCGACTATGCTACTACTTTGTAAAAGAGAACTGAAAATGGTGGAAAATACATAAAAACATTCATAGTTCTTTGCACAATGGAGGTGGAATGATGGAAAGGAATGGGGTTTCGACAATGGTATACTGATCACAGACAGCAAAACTCCAGAATAGAGTTGAAAAGAGTGAAGAAAAACTAAGACCTTGAGGCAAAATTAGCCTTTTCTGATCATCACACCTGTAACACAGGGAAACAAGGACGCATCCCACCTACTGCACATGGGAGGTGCGATGCATACTGGTTTCCTTGAAGAGAGGGTGCGATGGTACCAGGACGAGACTTTACTTGGCTCTTGGTCACAGTTTTTGGCTTAGTTCAGGGATTTAGGCCGAGAAAATGATGTACGGTAAATAGAAAACAGAGGGGCTGATCTAATGAGGTTACTAGAGCCACCACTAGGGAAATTAGAAAGTTTGTAAATCGATTGTTCAATTTATAAACAAAACCCAAAGATAGACTGAAGCATCATTGATCTACTTTGCACTTGCATAGAAAATGCAGTTCGAAGGCTAGCTGGCTTGACTTCAGGCTCTGTCTGTAAGTTTATAAAACAAACAAATATAGAAAAACAAAAAATCTATTCGCTCCCCAGTGGAGTCGCCATTTTTTTATTGGGAAATCTAGTGTCCGCTTAGAGCTGCTAGTCCCAGTAAGACTGGTAGCTATCTTAGAAACAAACAAACTAAAACTACTTTCGTTTTCCTTTATGAGAAGTAGATAAGAGTGGAAAGGACACCAACCTCAGTCTTGCGCTTGGCTCCTTACTTGATTCCTCTCCCTTTTAATAGATCCTTGTTGCTTCTCCTTCGTCTACCCAGCTTCAAAGAGCACCTGTGCAATCAAAGCAGCATAATACTATCGAAGAATAGAGATCTACAAGCATAAACAGTATAGGACTAGATATATATTGACCACACAAATGCATATATCATCAAACATACAAGAATGTGGAGGAAAAATTTGAATAGCTTTAATAATATCAAGAATAAGAAAAGCGGATTACAACCAATTGTTTTGACCCAGTGTCACCCTCCAGCATGGAAGCCCTTCTTTCACCTCATGAAATCTTAGATCACCAAACACTATGATATTCCAACAAGAAACCAACAACACTTCCTTACAAGATACAAAATTCCAGCCTCTGGATCTCTGGGATGAGGGATCCATATATAGATCATTGTAGGGGGGGTGAGTCAGCTTTAGGGATTCTGATTAGTGTCCTCTCTTTGATAGTTCTTGATTCCACTTGGATATTGATGATCTCTTACTCACCCCTGGGCGAATTCAGAGAGGCAAGTGTCACAGGAGAAGTTTCTGGAAGATTCCATGATCATCCACCTCACAAAATGCCTCTGCCATTTGTTCACTCTCACCCATCGCACCCCATAAAAGGGCTTTTCAGTATGAATCGCACCTCCCGTGTGCATTAGGTGGGATGCATTGCACTTTGACCATGGAGCAGGTGAGATGGTCCAGTTTTGACCAGTTCTGAGTAGTTTTCATGGAGAACTTCTGGGAGATGATGTAATCAGCTGACCTTGTTCTCTTAGGGTATGGAACAACACTTTTAGGGACTTAGGAGCCCTTGGTTTATGGACATGTTTGATTGGGGTTGCAGTGCCCAAAAATGTCTATAACAGTGCTCTAACAATACTCCTCACTAAGTATTACTTTGATCATCCGACATTGGTACTTGTACTGATGCTAGGCCTTTGTGCCCAACATCCTCTACACTACTACATCTTGTATTGCTGCCCATGGTTCTGCCACTGCCACTGTTGCATCTGTATGACATCTACCTCTACATCTATGTTGCCGCTAGTCCTTCGTCCCAGCACTGCATCTGCACTGCACCTCCTCTCATCATGTTGCATCGTGATTCCCACAACTACACTACAACTTAGTTACTGAGAAATAAGTAACTGATCTCCAAACAGACCTCCCAGTTGGGCTAGAAACACCCACTGATGTTGAACCTCCCTCTGCCACTAACAATTGCTCCCTCTCTCTAACCTCTACACTACTGCAACAACTCCCTACATCTCGCACCGTTGCACATCTTGTTGTTCCTTCCTGCACTGATGCAACACTCCTATGCCTCTCGCACTATTGCTGCCTACTAGCTCTATGTTGTCTCGAGACTCCTGCATTGTAGCTCTCTCTGTTGCTCCATGTGCATCCATCTCTACCCACCCAGCCAATCCTGCTACTCCTCCTCGGGGCCCCCGTAGAAAGGTCTAATCCAAGAGGCTAGGTACCTAGAGGATCCTGACCCTCATCGCCTGTAGTCTGCCTGACTATAGCTCTATGTCTCCCCACTTCTGCTCAAGTGGTGTGTGTGCACTTATGGCATAGCCATCATCTGTCAAAACCTCCTTCTTTGCCCGTGTTGGCACTACCTAAGTCTTGGAAGACTCTCTCTTACTCTTATTCTTTGGGCACCAGGTCGCATAATGACCCATCTCCCCATAGTGGAAGCACTTGATCTTGGAGATATCTTTCTTCTTCTGCTTCTCATGCTTTCCGTCTTATTCTATGACCACATCCTCCTCCTCCTACTGAAATTTGATCCCTTTGCTGCTGCTAATTATCTTTGACTGCCATCTGATATCTTCCTGGTGAAGAGTTGTCCACATCTCATCCCAAGGTAGGAGAGTCCCTCTTCCTAGGATACTCTAGACAAACACTTCCTAGTCTTCTGAGACAACATTCAAGGTTGTCCTCACCATAAGTTCCTGATCCAGTGCTGCTCCTATAGTAGTCAACTGGTCTCAAATCTCATTTAGTCCTCCGAGGAAGGTGTCAATCGATTGACCCTTCTTCATCTGATATGACCTCATCTCGTTCTTGAGCATCATTCTTCTCTACACAGAAGTATGTTGGCAGAGGTTCTTGAGAGCCTCCCACATCTCAACTATCATTTCCTTCTCAGCTATATGTGGTACCACATGATCCTTGACCCCGTCAAGGATAATGCACTTGGCCCTTGCCATCGCCTCTTCGTACTTGTCATTATCATTGCGGTTGACTGGGATAGCGATAACCTTCAAGGAAAAGTTCTTGAAACGATTCCTGTCAAGCACTGATAAGATTTTGACCTTCTAGACTACGAAGTTCGATGCTCAGTCCAATATATCTTGGTCTCTTACCCCATGTAGTGCCATGACGCTCCTATACTTCCCTCCTGGAAGTTCTCTGTTTGACTCCTCTGAGTCTCTAATTCCTGTCTAGAAGTTCTCTTCTGGACTCCCTCTGAGTCCTAATTTCCCTCCTGGAAATCCTTCTATCGCTTGTCGAGATGCCCCCTACTTTGATCGTCTTGTGCAACTACACTACTGATCTAGGTTTCTCAGCTAGAAACCCTCGATAACAACTCCTCTGGCCTTGCTCTGTCAGGTATTGTTCAGACTATAGTACCTCACCAGCTCCACTCTGCAATATTTCTGTAGCCTTCTAGACTCGAGCAATTGCCTCTCTGTGAACTACGTCAGCCCCTTTCTGCCTCACGCTGGCGCTATGTCACCCCAGATGGGTCTCAGTTAGCCTTGGGATGCCCTGCATCAGCCCTCTGTCCCTCTATGTTAGTAATGGTAGCCTCTCTAAGGCTCTGCGCAAATCTCGACTTCTTTTGCGTAGCTCTAGCCGGCTCTGCGTCACACTTCTTGGCTTCTACGCTGCTAGAAAAAGCTTATGTCACCTCGGGCAGCCATTTTCTATTGCTATTTCTCCACTCGGCTGATGTCTTTTAGTCCTCCTATTGTTACAGGGAAAAGTGTCTACTCAGAACTGCTTATCCCAATAAGGTGTGATAGCTGCCTTAGAAACAAACAAAGTAAAGCTACTTTCATTTTTCCTTTATGAAGTATAGATAGAGAAGAACAAAGAAGACCAACCTCTGTCTTGCGCTAATCTCCTGGTTCGATTCCTCTCTTTCTTGATAGTCCTTCGCTACTTGTTCCCTTGCACGCCCAGCTTCACCAAGTACCTGTAAGATCATAGTAGCATAGCACTATACGAGAAAATGGATCTATAATCATAAACAATCTAGGATCAGATGTAAATTGACCATACAAATGCAGCAAACATAAATTACACAAGAGTATGGAGGAAAACTTGAATAGCTTTTATTGATAAAAAAGAAAGAGCCAAGGGGAGTTACAACCAGTTGTTCTGACCCAGCATCATACTCTCAGCAAGGAAGCCCCTCTTCACCTCATACAAAGCTTATATCACCCAACAATCTGATGTTTATCTCAAGAAACCAACACCAATTCCTTACAATATGAAAAATTTCAGCCTCTGGATCTCTGGGATGAGGGATCCATATATAGATATCTGTAAGGGAGATGAGTTAGCTTGTGATTTGATTAGAGTCTTCCTTCTGATAGTTCTTGCTTCCACTTGGAGATTGATGATCTCTTACTCATCCTTGGTCGAATTCAGAGAGGCAAGTGTCACAAGAGAAGTTTCTGGAAGCTTCCATTGCCTCTCCACCTCGCGGAATGACCCTGCCATTTGTCATTTCTCGCCCATCTCACCCCATAGAAGGGCTTTTTGAAATGAAATGCACCCACATAGTGTGTTTAGGTGAGATGCAACACACTTTGCCTATGGAGCAGGTGAAATGATCCTGTTTTGACCAATTCTGAGAAGTTTTTCATGGAGAACTTCTGGGAGAAGCTGTACTCAGTTGACCTTGTTCCTTTAGGGTTTAGAACAACACTTTTAGGGACTTAGCAGCCCTTTGTTTATAGACATTTCATGCTTTGGGTTGCAGTGCCCAAAAATGTCTATAACAGTTGCCCCCTAAAGCATGAGGTCGTTAATCTTTTGATGTCGGGTGAAATGCTTTATTATGAGGATCCGAAGTTCTTTCAAGCTAGGAGGAGACCTGTAATAAGATACAATACAATACATTATCTTCATAATATTTTCATGATCTACCTGAGGCGGGCATTCCCATGCTTAGATTTATAAATTTATTTTCATGTACATAGAACAGACACTCGTCTGAGTGTAGACTGATGATTCTGATAGAGCCATCATCCCTTTGATTGGATGATTATCTATGCAACAATGATGTACATTTGACGTCTTTATTTCCCTGAATATATATCGCAGCCCGGATGGATGAAACTAGATCCAGGGTCTTCAATCTCGTTCGATCTTCACTCGAAGTACAAGTCTATCCATGTGAGAGATGTTCTGGAGTCGAACATGGAAAGACATCGCTTGATTACCAGCCAATGATGTAAGCTGTTAACAAGCGCGAGAGGAATCACCAATAATGATAATGACCCTCAAGGTAGTGCAGTACAATTCACATGGTGTGAATAAAGGACTTGGCGTCGAACACCACGCAAAATCTTTCGGTCGATGGTCATTGATGTAAACCTGTCGCCAGAAGTGAGAAACTTGCCATTGAGGCATGCAAGCTTCAAAGTACTGAATGGGGTGTTCCTAGATCAAATTCTTGGATAATGAGCTGATGTCAACAAGAAGTGATCTGTCATAGGAGGGCCTTAATGAATCCCACATCAATGACACGGAACGGATAAAATGATTTTAATGGAGGTGAAAACGATATGGTGACATAAGGTTCAGGGTGGCAGTCATGAAAGAATGGAGTATGAATGTATTGTAGCAGGTGAGACACAGGTGAAATCTTTGAATGACTTCTCTTGAACATATCGGCGACACTAACATGATGGATTGGTAGCATTAACCCCAAATGTGGATGGTCTGATGGGACCATGGTGATGTGACTGGTGAATGAAACAACCCAACCCGGCTTGGATGCGGAGTGAAAGTGTCATGTTCAAGAGCGACTTGCTACCAACAAAGTTTCTTCAAGTTTTCTTCCCAATTTTTCCCCAGTCATTGCTGACGAGTACCTCTTTATTTTTTTCAAGCTTGAGGAGGATAACATATGCTTGTTCTATAATTTTTCCTTCAGGCAAACCCATCACTATGTTTTAACGAGCCTAGCGATAGTGAAACTCGTTCTCGTCTATAGACAAGTTTGTAGCTATAAAAATTTTAACGAGTTTAACGACAAAGATAACTCGGTCCTTTTCAATTTTAGAGAGTCTGAAAAGGAACGTAAAGGAAACTCCAAAATTCCTTTTTCGTCATCTAATCCCTTAAGTCCGAAAAAGTATAAAACAATACAGAAGGGATGAATTTTCGATACTTTTAACGAGCCGAACAAAACAAGCGCTCGATCTTTTTGTGTAATAATCCCTCAGGTCTAAAAAGATTAAAATTTAGAGGAGGGATAGCACTTCCGGTCCATTTAACGAGCTGGAGAGGCCAATGGCTCGGAAATCTTTTCATATTTTACGAGTCAATTGAAAAGAGCTTAAAGGAGACTCATCTTTTGAGGAACGAGTGATAAAATGGGTAGCAACTGATTCCAGGTAATGTTTGGAATTTTCCAATCATGGCAGTGTTACAAGGATGGCTAGAGAGATCACTCTTCGCAGTTGTTCCTCAAAAAGGGGTAAACAATCAAATGGAGGTGAATGATCGGCCAATACAGAGTGGAGGTGATGATGAGAACATGACGAAGGCTTTTAAAGGCTGAAATACTACATTCACAATGGTTATTTACTGGGAAATTGGTTCATTTTTTTTATTAAGCTTAAACACTGGGGGGAAACATTTGCTCATGACTTATGTTTATTTTTTTAATGAGCTTGAACTATGTCTTAAAACTGCTCGATACAATGGTCTCTTCTCGAATTTACCATAAATAGCTTTTTTCTTTCAAAGATTGTACTGTATTTTCAATTGCTTCATCAAACTTGTCAGAAATGAACAATATATGCTTGAAAAATGAGTTAGAACACTAATATTTTACCTTGAACTACGTAAAAAGTAATGTAAAAGTGCTTTTACCTCCCATTTTACCATTTCATTTGAACTTTGGTTTGTTGGAGCTTTGGAGGTGCTTTCTCCCTTTGATTTTCATCAACCGATTTCGGGAGATTCTGTGGACGATTCTCGGCGCCGTCTGGACTAGGTAGGAGCTAAACTTGAGCTCTTTCATTTCATGCTTTCCATTTTGCATTCTGAGCTTGATTGCTGGTTTTTTTGAGCCTCTTGGGTTTGAAAAACTCGCTCTCCCTTTAGCGCACCCTTTGCGTATCAAAAGGTGCGTTGGATGTTGGCCTGTCTACTAGCCATCTGACATGCAATGCACCCAGAGCACTATTGTAGGTGCGATGGGTGCAAAGAAGGAACTTTATGCACAATTTTTGATGGAAATTTTGCCTGTTTATTACCAAAATCAGGATCTAACTCTTCTCTTGTTTGTTTTTCATATATCTTTGGAGTAAGATGACTATTACATGGTGAGAACGTGAGCATGAAGAAGAGGACATGCTTGCTTTACATGATCCGGTTACAGTAAACGCACTGCGAAACTATGGCTTGCTGAAGTTTTTCCGCATTTCTAGCATGAGACAACAGATCAACTTACTTCAGTATTTGCTCAATGCTTGGGATCCTACCAACCAGGTGTTCCAGATCAGGGGCAAATCAATCCCCTTGACTGTAGTGGACATCTATTTCTTGATTGGCTTGTCGAGGCGGGGTGCCCCCATCTCTTTATCAAGTTTGGCCCGAGGAGGTGAATCTGTGAGAGATTATGTTCACTGGTATTGCAGAGAGGGATCTCAGCCGAGTAAATATGGCAAGACCATCATCCGTGATGTCACTAACAGGTCCCTCAGGACTATTCTGTTTACTTTTGGTAGGATGGCTGGTGGAGCGGCTCTTCATGTAGCCAACCGATCTTATATGCAGTATGCATTGGAATGTCTCCAACCGAAGGTGTTCAACTGGTGCGACGCAGTACTTCTTGAAATGAAAGAACAGTTGACCAAGGTAAAGAGTGGGAGGTTGAAGAACTTTTGGTATGGTTCTATTTTTACTGCCTTTGCCTTGGAAAAGATACCACTGATGCAGCCGCAGTATATTGCACTCGATTTACCTTCACCGACTGAACCACGTATGCAGAGATGGGTCGACCATATGTCTAGGCATGCTGGTCAGTCTCAGATTTCATTTTCTGATACCTTCTTCAGGTGGTTTGATCATCAGGAGATGGTTTATTCTGAGTACCCATATGTTGGTATGGACTTCCGGGGTGACCCATATTTAGTACTACCGGCTGGCGAACAGTGGGGTGCCATTGGTAAATTCTTTGACCATATCCCTATTTATCGTTTTTCTCTTATAATGTCCTTGTGCTTTATTCTATCAAGACTTAATCAAACTCATGTATTCATGCATATGTTGGTCCCGTTCGGCCAGTAGTACGCCTGAGAGTGCCAGTTGCCACCTCAGCAGTAGAGGCTGTTGGAAGGGCTATCCTTCGCGACCTCGATGTGGCCGAGACTCTCACAGCATTACATGAACAGATTGAGGGCCTCACTCTTGGTATTCCAGATGTGAGGACTGACGGGTTGCCCTTGAGGTTGCAACGACATACTACTGGTGTGCTAAGACGATGGACTCAGCTCTTACGCATGATCGCACAGGCTGTGACTTGCTATCACGAGCATCATTAGACTAGGGTGCCCCCTAGCGTTTTGAGTTTTTGGTCATTTGACTAATTTTGTCTTGGTTACAGAACATTATGTGTAAACCATAAATAGTTATATATATATATATATATTTTTGATTTTCGGAGTTTTATTTCGGTTAAGTTACATGATCCAAATGAAAATATTGATGGTATGCTTCTTTTTATAAACGTTGCAAATGTCTATCTAACACATAATTTTCCAATGAGTCAGTTAATGTGTTTAAGTTTCTGGAAATGTGTTGATATTGAATGAAATCAAATTGTCTTTCCAAAAACTTAACCCTTAGGAGCATGTGATAAATAGCTGGATTTCGGACAGAGTAGATACCAGTGAGTTGTAGTATGACGAGTTGTGAGTCTAGCCTGACAATCAGTCGGCGTATACCATGTGTGATGGCATCAGAGAGAAGTTCTATCGACGCACTATATTCAGTGATGTTATTTGTTGATTGACCAATACATACCCCTATGAAACTTACTAACTCGCCGCTTGGATCAAAAATGGCCCAGGCCGCGGAAGATAGGTTCCGCGAACTATGAATCGCTCCGTCCGTATATCCAACACATGACTCCAATAGGTTTGACATCTGCAATAAATGTAAAACATGGATTACTTTACCAAAATAAACACTTTAGTGAAAACAAAAACATAACAAAAGCATACAGGTTACTATACTAATCACGCATAGTAACGCTTGAGGTACAACCTGTTACGAGGTTGTGCCAGTGGAATTCCGTCATAATCCATTAACTCGTCGGCTCCTTTTGCTAACACTCGCTTAACAATATAGGGGCCCATCCATAAATACTTGAATTTACCTGCTCCCAATTTATCGGATTCTTGGTCATAAAGCAAGACCAAGTCACCTTCTGAGAAGACACAGGGTTTGACATTTTTGTCGAACTGTGCTTTGACTCGTTTCTTATGGGCTTCGTTAGCCAAAGCAGCATCGACGGGTTTCATCCAATTGGATTAGTTCCAAGAAACAAGCTTCTTCTTCTGAAGTTCCGGGGAGGAGGTCAATTGTGAGTTTAAGGGACGAGATTTCACACTGGATTGGTAAGACTGCTTCCAGGCCATATACCAGTTGGAAAGGTGTAAACCCAGTTGCATTCCTTACCGATGTTCAGTAAGCCCACAAGGCTGAGTACAAGATTAGGTGCCACCTTCTTTTGTGAACTCCAATCATCCTTTGCAACATGCGCTTCAGGACCTTGTTGATTGCTTCAACTTGTCCATTGGCTTGCGGGTAATATGGAGTAGAGCTGTCGTGAGACAATCCTAGTTTGGCAGCTAATTCGACCATCATGTGATTGCGAAAATGCGATCCATGATCTGTGACTATAGCTTGTGGGACGCCGAATCTGGTGACTACATGATTGAAAAAGAAGAGGGCAGCTGTTTCACCAGTATTATCTAATGTAGGCATCACCTCGGCCCATTTGGTAAAATAGTCAACTGCGACTATGATGTACCCATGCCCCCCGATCGAGGTGGGGTTACATGTCATGAAATTGATGCCTCATTTGGCAAATTGCCCGACAGCAACTATTGGTTGTAGAGGTGCGGGTGGTTTTCTGGTTTTGCTATCTAAAATTTGACAAGCATGGCAACTTCTGACTGCGTTTATGCAATCTTTTAACATTGTTGGCCAGAAGTATCCTGCTCATAATATTTTTTGCGATGTAGCATAACTGGATTGATGCCCCCCACATGCGCCTGAATGGAAATCATTCCGGACTTTTTTGGCCTCCTCATGCGTGAGGCACCTTCTCAGAACTGTATCGATACCGCGATGGTAAAGTGTATCACCGACGATCATGTAGTCTTTTGCTTGGTATCGAATACGTTTTTGTTCGGAGCGAGAGGTATTTGGCCTATATTTTTGGGTTTAGAGATAAATGATTATATCCCCATACCACTAATTACTTGAAGATATCAGAAACAAATTTTCGCCCACGACCGTTTCTTCGGTTGTTTCATCGTTGGACGACGATGGGAGATCGCATAATAATTCTGCGAAAACCAGAGCTTTCTTTGACTTGGATTTTACAAATTCCAGATCAAACTCTTGTAGGATTGCTATCCATTTTGAATATTTTCCCCCCAGCAACTGTCGCGACAATATATAAGTCAAGGGGTTGCAATCTGATAGAATGGTAGTTTTTCGAAAGAGGACATAGTGTCGAAATCTATGTATCGCTTGAACAACTGCGAGTGCTAGCTTTTCAACATAAGAATATTTGCTTTCTGTATCATTTAAGTTCTTACTTAAATAATATATAGGATGTTCGATTCCATTGTCTTCTTGAACTAAAACCATTGCGATGGTCGTATCCGCTGCAGCCAGATACAGGTTAAAGTCTTTTTGATAATCAGGAGCATACATTAATGATGCTTTCATTAGGGATTCTTTTAAAGCATCAAAGGAAGCTTGTGCAACCCGATCCCAGACAAAGGGTACTTCCTTTTTCAAAAGACGCGTATAACCTTTAGCAAGTTCGGCGTAATTTGGAATGAACCTCCTTAGAAAGTTTGCTTTCCCTTGGAGTTTCTGAGTCTGAAGCAAATTTGAAGGTGGAGGCAAATTTATGATTGCCTAAACCTTACATGGGTCGAGACGAATCCCATCCTTTGAGACTACAAAGCCAAGTAAACGACCAGAACTGATGCAAAATACACATTTGTGTGGATTGAGTCGTATCTTGTAGTGTCAGCAACGTAGAAATATCACTCTTAAATGCTGTGGATGATCAGTCCACTTTCGCGAATGAGCCGGAAGGTCGTCGAGGTATGGTTGAATGATATTTTTGATGTCATGGAAGGCGTAATTCATTTCCCTTTGAAATGTTTCCCCTGCATTCTTCAAACCAAAGGGTAATTTTCGATATGCGAATGTGCCCCACGGACAAATAAATGCAGTCTTTGACTGGTCCTGCGGGCGGATATTTATCTGATTATACCCGGAGAATCCATCCATAAATGAAAATATTTCACATCCGGCGCATTCATCAATTATCTGGTCAATGAAGGGTGTAGGTTAGTTGTCTTTTGGACAAGCTTGATTTACATCCCTATAATCGACGCACACTCTAATTGTTCCTTGTTTTCTCATAACAGGGACAATATTCGATACCCAATCGGTTAGAGGAACCGGGTAAATGAAACCAACATGGAGAAGTTTTTCAACTTCCGCCTTAATGGCAGCGCCTTTCTTGGGGTGCACCTGCCGTAGCATTGTCGTACTGGTTTGACATCTGGATACATCTTGATTTCATGTTCAACGATACTCGAGTCAATGCTTGGCATTTCACTATATGACCAAGCAAAGACATCTCTGAATTCATGAAAAAGAGCGTTATATATTTCCAGTTCTGAAGGAGAACAATATTTGCTAACATAAATATTCTCTACAACATCTGTTTTGGTCAAGATATTTATGGCGATAGTCTCTTCAATGTTGGACAAGTTTCGCTCGGAATCCACCGTGTTTACAGTATTTGATAGAAAATCAAAAACTGAAGGATGATAAAGGTCATCAGGAGTATTTTCTTCATAATTCGGAAGAAGGGAACGATGGTGATAATCATCCCATGGTGCTCCTTCAATTACCATTGATTGAACAATTCCTTCGTCGGTGACATGCACTCGTCACCAAGGATCTGAAGGGGTACCATATTCCTTAGACCTATCTATCCAAACGCTCGATGAGCGTTGATTTGGGTTTGCCTCCCATGCCAGGAACATTGATTGCTACAATATTTCTGTTGGGCTTGGAGGCAAAACTTGCGAATGATCCATGTCGATATCGTTTTCTGAGATCTTTTTAGAAGATGTCATATTGCAGATTCCTACGGATGCTACTTCCGCCAAATTGATTGGAGGTGGAAGAGAAAAATTTCCCATTAATATAGGATCTTTTAGTTGGCCTACTCTGATATTTTGAAGTGAATGGGGGCTTCCATGGATCATAGGAATGCTTCCTGTAACTTGAGAACCATTGGGGAGGAAGTTTTGTTGATCGACGATTGTAATCCCTCCTTGAAAGGGAAATGCAATCTTCCTAAAATAGGTCGAAACAACAGCAGCCATGGCATATATCCATGGTCTTCCCAATAGGATGTTGTAATCGAGATTTCTGTCGATTACCTCAACATCTATTTCTACTGTTTTTCCTCCTAGTTCAACCTTCAAGTTACTTAGAATGCCATATGCGGTATATGCTCGTCTGTCAAATGCTTTTAATGTCATCGAAGATTGCGACAAGGTTGGAGATCCTAAAGTTTTCAAGCAACTCATCGACATAATACATGTAGATTCCCCCTCATCAATAATTGTTCGATGAACAGTTTTGTTGAGGGCTTTCACTTGAACGAGGAAAGCTAGTTGAGCTGGTAATTGAGGATTGTATCCTTTATTATCGAAGGATAAAAGATTGGAATCCTTTGGGTCTATCCCACCAATGGCTGATAATAAAGCCTGCTTTTGGGATGGGCAATTTTGTAGTACCTCAAGAGTCGACATAGCGGATGGCGATTGGGCCAAATCTTCCACTATATTATAATGTTGTGCTTCTCTAGCACGAGGATTAAATTTCGATTTGTGTACTACTCCCTTTGGCGGTTTTATTGTCAGTTCATGAATGATGGGCGGTGCAACTTCTGTCGAATTTGTTGTCGAACTACTAGGTTGATCTTTATCCTTGTTGTTCGACAGCTGTGGATTCCCATAATCTTTGTTCCTTGTCGATATCAAAGCGTCATTTTGCTGTTTTGAAACCGACAACATTAGCACTTGAGACGGGGAAGCATTTCCACTGTCAACCAGATTTGTTCCTGGGTTTGGAAACGGATTGGTTAACACTGCTGAGGTTTTTGAATTCTTGAAGAATTTTTTAAGCTCAGCTTTGTGTGGACAATCTGTTGTCCGATGATCCTCATCACATATCATGCATGGATATTTTAGTTTCCTATTTCCAGGAGGGTTTGCAGAAGATTTTTCAGGTGATGATTCTTCCTATTTCTTCTTCTTCCCTTTGCCTTTCTTCTTGTCCCCTGGTTTCTTAGTTTCTTTGCCTTTATCTGTCGATACGACATTTACTTCCGAGGAAAGAAGTTCCTCTTTTGCGTTTTGACCGGAAATCTTACGGGCCTTTTTAGATGTAGCCTTTATCGATTTTGTGTCTGTTGCGCCAATCAAGCCATCGCCGGCATGAGAGTCATTGTTTGATTTAGGAGGAGGAGGAACTGAGAATTCCAGTCTAGGGGCGTCAGGTATTTTATCGTAGAGCGTGCCAGACTGAGTGTAAATCAAGTCCAAATATTGCGCACGAGCGATAACTTGCTCTTCTGTGATGACCCCCCCTTTTGCCACATCTTCTGTGATGGAAGGCAGTAATGACTTAATAAACCATTCAGCTAAAAGCTGATCGGGAACATACGTTTTCACCATTCTACGATGACGTCACCACTCATGTATATGATCAGATATGTGAGTGGCCATCGTTTGTTTGAAGTTGGTAAGAAGTTCTATTCCCGTTTCGCACCTTATCGATAACTGAAAATGGGTTAAAAAGGTTGTGGCTAGGGTACTGAAGTTGTTGAATGAAGCTCTAGGCAATTCGATATACCATTTTGCTGCTGAACCAGTTAACGTCCTCTGAAAAAGGCGAAGCCTAATCGAATCATCGTTTAGGGTGTTTGATGAACACCACAGATGAAAGGTCATCACATGATTCGACGGATCTTCACCCGGATTTCCATTAAATTTAGGAATATCTGATGGAAGTTTATGCGGAAGCGATGGCCACCAAGGGGCGTAAGCAATTGGATCGTTTGTTAACCGATTTAAATTAGGTAACTCTAAATTTTCCACGAAGGGTAACTATTGATTCAGGTTAGGTGAAGAATACCCAGGATAAGATGGGATTGCCTGAGCAGTTGGTATTTGCATACCGGCATAATGCATTTGATGCTGGTAACTTTGGTAAGGTTGGTGGGCATGACCATTGTAAAATGGTTTATTTTGACCGTTTTGAATATACGGCTGCCCACTATTTGCAAAGATTTGTTGTTCAGAACCTTGGTATACTTGTTGGAACTACGGTTGTTGGTATTGCACTAGCTTTTGGTAGTGAAACCATGTGTTGTTGCCCGATACTAACTGTTTGACCAAGATGAGGGGTAATTGTACCCGTTTGAACCTGTGTCATTCCACTAGTCAGTGATTGTGGTTGAGTTGCAGGGTCAAGGGGCTGTTGCATTACAACATGAGAAACCTGAGGTTGGCATACAACAAGCAACGCTTGAACTTGTGACACTGTCACAATAGCTGGCGTAGTTGGTATATTTGACATAGGTAAGCGTCGTTGCATCGAATATACAACTCTTGGTTGTTGAGGTAGTATCGGTACCCAATCGCTTGAAGTAATTCCAGCATAACCCAAATTTTGTTGTGAACTCTCGTATGGCTGTCCTCCTGGAGGGGATAATGAAAGGGCATATTGCCCCCCATACGGTGGTAATCCGGTACTTAAGGGAATGGTTTGCCCTTAAGGGCCGGACTGCCCAAATTGACCTCCAAATGGATCAATTTGTTGAGACTCAACATAAGAGTTTCCGGATATTATTCCGGATGAACAAACAGGAACATACCATACTGTCAAAATGCCCCTGAGTGGGCTCCTTCTAGCAATTGAGAGCTAGTTGGGATAGAAGGTATACCGGTAAACATTATTGTAGTGATAGCAGGGAGTTCTGTCGTCGCTGTGTCAGATGACATAGTCCTAGATGTTGACGGTTGTTCAAACATTTCTAGTCTATCCAAAAGATTACCTAGCAATTCTAAAGGAGCTTCTGCTGGCGGTAGACTAACTTCTGACGAAGAAGGATACAGAGTGATCCCGACTCCAAATTGCGATGGAGTATTAGATGGAGGATCTTCCACAATCTCTTCTATAGCAATCAGACCAGGTGGAAGGGGTAGACCGTCAGGTCCATAGAATATTTCTGGTGCCGAAGAAGGTATGGAATCAACAACGACAAATGTTTGAGGAGCAACACTCTCCGAACCGGTTGTACATAGAACTGGTTCAGTGACACAAGTGTTTACCCTCAGACTAGGATCAGTACCACTGTCCTTCTGTGGCTGCTGAACTTCTTCTGTAGAGGCAGGGATACCAAAAATGTTTGGAGTATCCAGAGTCTCGGATGTTGTTGGAACACTTGTCCTAACTTTAACAGGAGATTTGGAACCAGTTAAACGAGTTCGCTTTATCTGTACTAGCTTCGATTCCGGAGACAAATACGGTTGACTTGTAAGGCTCCGCGAACGATGAGGTTTCAATTGACTTTCTTCCACGATTACGGATTACTCGATCAACTAAAAATAAAGGGGAAGTATGTTTCCAAATTAGATGAATTTTAGACGCTTTGACACAACTTGTTTTTTCAATTTTTAAGAGTCGAGAAAAAACAAAAGATGACTCTAGTCACCTTCGATTTTTAATGAGCCTGAAGTGACAAGTGCTCAGATGGACCTTTTCCGTTAAAGAGTCTGAAAAGGAATGAGAGGGACTGCTCTGGAAATCTAGGTAGAGGGATTACCAAACCAATCGCAAAACTGCAGAATAATTTTTACGGTACGGCAGTCAATCTTCCCGAATGCTGTGTTTAGTGCATTGTGATCGATAGGGCGGCAGACACGACGTCCTATGGATAAAGGATTAAGCCTATTGGGGTCTCCCAAAATATACTCGACGGTACGTGGGAGCACAAGTCCGTACTGGCACTTATCATCTCAAGTGTGGGAATCACCCAACCATCAGTGAGAACAACAGTTACCAGGATTTACGACGCCGGAATACGTCTCTAGCCTAGACTTCTAAATGTTGTGCATTAGGTTCCAAAGCGTTGTTAGATTCATTGAATTTATTTTATAGTTGATCTTGTTTATGAAATTTGCCTTTCAAGTTCACTGCGAGATGTAGTATAATTCCTAAAATGCAATCTAAGATGATAAACAATCTTTTTATCTTCTTTGTGCAATGAAAATTCTAGCTACTAAGGAAAGAAAGACAGAATCCTTTCACAAAGAGCAAAGAGCACACTCTAAATGCACTTTCCTAAATCAAACCAATTAGACTGTCCAAATGCAAATGCACATGCATGTATTTGTTTTCGACTTTCTTAGTATGTAAATGATAAAAATAAAGTTGATGCACAAATCTGAATTACATTTCAAGCGACAGTTATCAACAAGTTTCTTTTCGAAATCGAAAATGGAGACAATCACAACACCTTACAAGTTGGAAATGAATACTTGTTTTCGACACTAGGAAAATTACACATTTATACCAAAAACAATAGTAACAAGATAATCAACTATCTACAGCAATCAAACTCTTTCCTATGATTGAAAACGACATTTGTGACACTTTCAAATCAAAGGACGACAGTGCAATTATGTCACTTTTTTCAAAGGAGAACTAAAAATGACTCAACAAACACACAAAAACATTTACAGTTATTTTGTACAAAGGAGGCAGAATAACAGCAAGGAAAAGAGGTTTCCAACAGAGATATACTGATCACAGGCAGTGAAATTCATGAATAGAACTGGAAAGAATGAATCACAGAAACCAAAACTGCACAATGCCTAGTCTGATCAGCGCACCTGTAACACAGGGAATTTGAAATGCAGTGCACCTACTACACTCGGGAATTGCGCTGAATTTCAGATTCTCAAAACAGTACTTGCGTTGGGCCAGAGACGAGACTTTGCTTGGGTTCTGGGTCACAGTTTGTAGTTTGCAGTTCAGTTCATGGGTTTTGGCCGAGCAAATGGTAATGAGTAATGCAACAATCAAGGGTAGATGTAAGGAGGATATAAGAGCTACCACAAGGGGCAGTCAGAGAGTTTGTGAATCAGTTGTTTAAATCATAAACAGATCCCAGAGATTAACTGAAGTGACATTTATCTACTTTGAATTTGCATAGCAAATGCAGTTCGAAAGCTACCTGGCACGACTTCAGACTCCGTCTATAAGTTTATGAAATAGACAACAAGGAAGATAAACAAACAAACTAATTCGTCCCCAGCGGAGTCGCTATTTTGTTACAGGGAAAAGTGTCTACTGATAACTGCTTATCCCACTAAGGTGTGATAGCTGCCTTAGAAACAAACAAAGTAAAGCTACTTTCGTTTTTCCTTTATGAAGTATAGATAGAGAAGAACAAAGAAGACCAACCTCTATCTTGCGCTAATCTCCTGGTTCGATTCCTCTTTTTCTTGATAGTCTTTCGCTACTTGTTCCCTTGCACGCCCAACTTCACCAAGTACCTGTAAGATCACAGTAGCATAGAACTACACGAAAACATGGATCTATAATCATAAACAATCTAGGATCAGATGTAAATTGACCATACAAATGCAGCAAACATAAATTACACAAGAGTATGGAGGAAAACTTGAATAGCTTTTATTGATAAACAAGAAAGAGCCAAGGGGAGTTACAACCAGTTGTTCTGACCCAGAATCATCCTCTGAGCAAGGAAGCCCCTCTTCACCTCATACAAATCTTAGATCACCCAACAATCTGATGTTTATCTCAAGAAACCAACAACAATTCCTTACAATATGCAAAATTCCAGCCTCTGGATCTCTAGGATGAGGGATCCATATATAGATATCTGTAAGGGAGATGAGTCAGCTTGTGATTTGATTAGTGTCTTCCCTCTGATAGTTCTTGATTCCACTTGGAGATTGATGATCTCTTACTCATCCTTGGTCGAATTCAGAGAGGCAAGTGTCACAGGAGAAGTTTCTGGAAGCTTCCATTGCCTCTCCACCTCGCGGAATGACACTGCCATTTGTCATTTCTCGCCCATCGCACCCCATAGAAGGGCTTTTTGAAATGCAACGCACCCACACAATGTGTTTAGGTGAGATGCAACACACTTTGCCTATGGAGTAGCTGAAATGATCCTGTTTTGACCAATTCTGAGCAGTTTTTCATGGATAACTTCTGGGAGAAGCTGTAATCAGTTGACCTTGTTTCTTTAGGGGTTAGAACAACACTTTTAGGGACTTAGGAGCCCTTGGTTTATGGAAATTTCATGCTTGGGGTTGCAGTGCCCAAAAATGTCTATAACACCTATGATATGTAATCACCCTCTAATACCATGTTGATGTTTCTAAATTTACTTAGTTTAGAAACCCTTTATGCACTTTTTCTGATTTATTCCTACCTACATGTTATTTTTCCTTTAAAAAGTTATTTACAAAGTAAATACTAAAAGTAAATACCAATAAATGCTCAACATATTACAAATCAGTGACTAAAAGAAACAAGAACAAACACACACATGACCATTATTTTTGGACAATGTCCTCGGAAAATCCCAATGTGGGAAAACTGGTGCGACTATCTGAGGGTTTTCTTATTAAGCAAAATCATAGTACAATATCGGTCTCATAGTTTTAGAGAAATCTTCTGGCTGAAACCCCGAAAAATCCTTCTGGCAGCTCCTCACCACCAAACTACTCTATAACCCCAGCGTCTGCCCAAACTGGATTGTGTCAGCCCCTATCTATCTCACGCTGGCCCTACCTCAGCCTTTCTATGCTTGAGTCAGCCCCAGGATGCCTTGTGTCAGCTCTGGGAGTCTCCGCGTTAGCTGCGCTAGCCCCTCTGGTGCTCCGCACAACACTTTGTTGCCTCTGCATGGCCTTGCATGAGCGCTTTCTGGCTCTACATCACCCTGCTTGGCTGTTGCACTGCACTCCCGACACAATCTCTACCTTATTTTTTTCTCTGTACTCAATGCCCCTCAGCTGATCTCCAATTCACTGATTCTATCTCTCTTAGCAAACCCCGCTCTAGAAAATAGAATGATTAATCATTTTGTGTGCTCTCTAAGTGACCCTCAAGCCTTCTCTTATACTTTTCTTGTTGACATCTCAACGACAGAGATTAATTCCCTAATCAATGGCTAATATTAGCTCTATCTTGATCCATGTCTTTTGGACCATTCAAACACAGATTCATATTAATAGCCATAAATATTTTATTTTCCCTAAGTTTAGACATAGTGACTCCATTAAAAATAATAATTATTTTAATGTCTCCTTATCTGTTTATAATTTTCCCAAACCCTTTTTGGATATTGGATATCTCATGTGCCCCAACCTCTCCACCAAATTTCATGGCTACAGCACATCCAATGCTACCCCAAATCAACAGAGACGTGTTTCGACATCGTAAAATGTAGCAGTTGTCCTTGTTTTCTAGCGTTGTATCCCAGGGGTGAAATCTTGTTCCATGTATGGAAGTGTATAGAACCATTCTCCATTAATTTTGGGTATATCAAATGTGCTCCAAGAATCATAAGTATAAAGGAATTCTCTCATTGAACGATTATCCATTAGATACTGCTACTATGGATTAGCTCTCCTACGTACCATCATGTATATTTTGGGAGCATCCTATAGGTTTCTATCTAGCCACAAGTAACCAATTCTTCCACCTTATATACCATGATACACTGAGCACAACATTCAAGGAAATTGGTTGTTATACGTTAAGTCTTTGGTTCTTCCAAGGTGTATATAGTAGTTCGTGGTTGCTTGGTAATCATTTATGCCTAGTTTTATCACTTTTTGATTTATTTCTTTTTTATAATAAAATTAATTGGCCACAGAATCACCAACTACGCATGTAACGAAAACCTACTTTTATCTGTAACATTAATGGTTAATTATAAAATTGGTTTTAAGCATGGAGCATTGAGAACTACACATTTCTAATTATTTCTCTAAAAAGACATCATGGTAGAACCACCAAAAGTTCCAAACAAGACCCTGGATATCTATGGAAATACTAATGCTCCTGATTCACCTAGAGTTGTAAGTTCCAATAACATTGACCCTGACTCTCTTGAAAACCAAGGAGTTGAACTTGGTATTATCCTAAGCATCCAACCCATTGCTTCTCAACCACCTTCAAAGTCGTTTGGCTCATCTCAGGACTCTCCTCCTGTTAGTCCACATTTTATTTCAGATTACTTGTTTTTCTCTCCTAATCCATTCTTTGAATTGGCTTCTCCTGTGTATTTATAGCCTCCACATCTGTATAATCCATTTGATACTCCAAATGTACCTTTGCGTCTTTCTCCTAGATGGACTTGGGTTCCCAACCGAGAGTTGTTCCCAATCATGGCAACAGAAGGTGATAACCCACCTATAGTGTCAACACCTCAAGGTATTCTAGTGGAAGCTTCTAGAACTCACATTCTCAATATTGATCTCCTTTTCTCTGAAGGATTTCTTTATGTTTCTACTTGTTGAAAAGTGTGCAACAAGAAATGCTTGTTGAGAATGCAACAAGATGATGGAGCTTAGTGAAAAGAGTCACCTTCACTAAGTGGGCCCGCAGGAAAATTATGGCACAAGTTCTATTTTTGGATCCCAGCAGGGATGATCACAGTAGGAGTGACCACAGCACGGATGATCACAACAGGAGTGACCATAGCAGGAGTCATCATAGCAGGAGTGATCACAGTAGGAGTGATCAAAGTCTATTTTTAGACTGGCTGTCAAAAATAGAAAAGTCACATATCATTGTCTCATAATAATATTTGGACTATAAACTTGATCTTATTCTCTTGGAGCACTTCAGTTTGAGCTACAGATGTGGCATACAACTGTCAGAAGGAAGTACACTTTCTTTGTGGGTCAGTGGAGTTTTTGCATGCATGACTTCAGTTAGAACTCAATCAGTTGAGTTTGGTGGAGTTGATTGTAGAGTTGATGGAGTTGTGTTCAGTTTGACTTGGTTAAACTAGTTGTAATTAGTGTAACTGCAAATAGACTAATGATGAGTTGTTAAACTAATTATTAAGTCATAATGCAACTATAGAATACATTAGTTAACTCAGTTTCATGTCAGTTCATGTTCAGTTCAGCAGGGACAGGTGTTAGAGGATCAGATTGCTATCAGTTGTGACTATAGTTGTGCATGATGATTTGCACAATCATAGGGATTGAGTATGCCAATGAATTGGCCAATACCAAGAATTGTAGCTTGTGCTCACGTCCAACACAGTGTGAGTGATTATTTGCAGGTCAAATATGAGTTTGGTAAACCATTCTCATCAATTCTTGAGCAGGTATTGAGCTGTGGAGGCAGGCAAGCAGCGGGGTAGATTTGGAGATCAGATCTGAGCTGTATTGTGTGTAGCATGTGGAGATAGTACTGAGAACTTGTGAGGAGTATTGTACTATGTTTGTTACATGTTCTAAATCAATATAATATACAGATATTTGGGGTTTTTAGCGAGATGCTTTCCCCGGGAAAATACTGTATTGATATGTGTGATTGATGCTTCTATGTGCGCATGTTATTGTTTCTGCTTCTGTAAATTGATGATCAATGTAGAGGAGGTTATGTATTATGCATGTTCCACTTATAAGTGTATAATCAGGATAATCTATGTGAATATGTGTCATATTATTCAAAATTTCTACACTGCTCCCTACATGACAACAGGGCCAAGTAAACCTCCTCCTTATAGTAATATGCCCTTGGTTTCGTCGGGTTATAACTCTCTTAGTGATTCTTTTCTAGATAATTCTAGCACAAGTTCAGTATTGCACAATCCTATTTGGTCTTCTAGTCTCACACCTACAACCACCTCGTTTCTCTCAAACATGCTGGTAGCACAAACCCCTACTCAACCTACAATCTCGGTAAGGGAAACTCGCATTCCCCTTCATCTTTCTATTCCACCTACTGTAGCCATAGTAATTACAGTACCTAGTGTGAGTGGACATCATAAAAATTCATCGGTCTCAATGTCTAGGGGGAAATATCCTCCACCCTACACATTTTTTTTCTTCTCATCGAAGCTATACACCCCCTCCGAGGGAAATTCAACCCATTGGTGTTGTTCTTAACCGATGTGGAACATCAATTCCATTTGTATCAGGAAATGTTGGAGGGACACCTTTACAAATTAATCCTCCTCTGTGGCCACAAATTCCTATTCAACCACAATAGTGACCCTACTTGGAGCCACAGATGCAGGTATCTTACTTGCAACCATAGCAAGAGGTTTCATTCCAAACCCAACAGGGACCTTGTCAGCATCTCCAACAACCAATTCCTATACAATCCTAGCAAGGACCTTACTAATAGCTACAACAAAAAATTCCTTATCAATCTCAACAAGGATCTTACCAAAAGCCATTGCAACAGTCGCAACAACAGACTTCTTACCAATCCCAACAGGGATGTTATCACCAACCATGGCAATAGTAACAACAGATGCAACAAGGGCCTTACCAACAACAATATGGTCAATTTTCTTCTCAAACTCTATGTGTCCAATATGGTCACAAAACTTAGTTTGGTCATCCCCTTTATGGTCAGCCTCTTTATGGTCAAACTTCATATAGTCAACCTCTATATGGTCATAATCCTTATGGTCAAACACCTTATGGAAAAAATCCACCTCAATGGGGGCAAGCCCAAACTCAACAAGGTTATAATACTTAGTTTGGCACATACGAGATACCCTATACTCCCTACAACCCACAACTACCATTCTGTGCCACGTTAAAATTGTTAGATGTGTCAAGACTCACAAACAACCCAATACTTCACTCATCATATTGGCATCCAGTACCAACAAGAATTCTGAGTGATTGCCCTAAATTCGAAGGTAAATCTGGAGAATACCCCCAAGCACACATTATGAATTATCATTTATGGTATTCCTCTAACTCTTGGGTCGATGATTATATTCGATTACATCTTTTCTAGCACACTTTAATGCACGTTGCTGCCAAATGGTACATAGAGATCCCTCAGGTTCTTTTCAAGATTTTAATACTTTAGATATTCCTCACACACTTCCAATTGTTGGTCTAGCATGAAAATGGAACTTGTGTCCTAACGTCTTTGCAACATATGAACTCTACTCACATCTCTGATCACATACATGAATGGAGGCGTAAGCATCGTCTTATCAAATTTGATATCCTGGATTAGCTATTGACTGAATGGTTTACTAAATCATTCATCCCACCTACTTCCAGAGATATAGCCATGGGTGACATGTGACTAAGGAACAAGTTATCGCCCATGTCCAATATTTGGACTTTGTTTATTCACAATATGACATGTTATATGAACTCTTGCCTAGTTCCCAGTGACCTTCGACTGGTCCTCACTCTTGCCAACCCATAGATTCACCACCTATCAATGGCATCATTAGATCTATGGCCGAGTGGTCTAATAGTACTTCGGTTACTTCTTTGAAACCTAAATCTACTACGGTTGTTGTAACTTCGAAAATAGTTGATACTCCTAAGAATCCTTGTAAAGCCTTCGAGGTAAATGTTGTCTAGTCTACCACAACAGATAAATCCTTGAAAGGCAAGAAGAAGGGTAAAGGAAAAACTAAACAATATACCCCTAAATAGGATTCCCAAAATTAATCAATTGATGATGCACCCAAATGAAAGCCTAAATATCATTGCTTTATCTGTGATGAAGATCATTATACCAAGGATTTCCCTCGCCATGCCAAAGTAAGTCATCTTCTAAAAGGCACTACAATGATGCCAACTATGATTAAGGAAACCTTCATGTCTCAACAGACATAATTGGTCAACCAACCCCATGCCCAATCCTATGGAAGCTCTCAAGTGTTTATGAGTGGCTCCAAACAATTTTTTGTAGCCACGATATCAAAATATTATCTTCCCCCTAAGAAACTTGTGGTGGAGAAAGATACCATTGATGTACCCTCTTCACTCCATCCAATTCAACTCCTCTCCACATCAAGAAACCTAGCAATGATTTCATCATCCAACCACCCCCTAAAGGTGTTCTTCGAAAATCACCCTATAATCCGAATGTGTGATCCACTGAACACTTCAACATTGTGGAATAATTAGGTCAAGCACCTTTGGCGATGTCAACTTTGGAAGTCCTTCAGACATCTCCATCACAAAGGAAGGATTTTTTATCTACCATTGGAGGAGTTGATCCCATGGACTACAATCTTATTACATTCGATCTCGAAAACCATGTTTCTTGCTTTCCACCTCAACTTTCTTTTCTTATATAAGCTATTATTAAGGGAAAGAATATCCACCAGAATATCATTGATGAAGGAGAATTCACATGCATCATGTCCATTTCTTGTTGGAAAGCCATTGGTTCCCCTCTTCTCAACCAGTCTTTGAACACTTTAGAAGCTTTTGATGGTCGAGGTTTCCACCCATATGGTATTCTCAAGGACTTAACCATTCAATTGGAGGGAAAAACAATCAATATGGAGTTGATGTTGTTGATGCCAATCTCAATTACAACCTTTCACTTGGTCAGTGCTAGACTCATGCAATGTTTTGTGTGGTCTCATCTCTCTTCTGTGTTCTTCGTTTTCTTCACCGAGGGAAAATTGTCACTGTCGATCAATTAGATTTCTTTTCCTTTGATTCTATAATAGGAAATATTCCTTATGTTTGGAGAACAAACATCCCTTATGAGAGTGTTGGGGCATGAATTTTCAAGGACCCTGCCTTAATGGGAATGTTTTCCCTTCCTCCTCCCTCCAGTGTTTCCTCAATTAACCTAATCTCCTCCACTCATGACCCATGGATTATTCCCAATCCTAAACAAATCAATTATTTTGGTGATTCCATGCCTCTTAGCCCAGTTGATCAAGCTTATCAAACTATACTTTTGGATTCTGCGGGTCCATCTACTACTCATGATCGTTAAATATTTTCCCTACACTCATATTTACAAACCTCTTGGCTTGGTTCTTCTAATTTTGTTTGAGTGAGGTATTCTTGATATATGAAAGCATTACCGAAGTCATGTGTCTAGAAGAAACTCCTTGGAATGATAATCACCATCATTCTTCTTTTCTTCCTATCCCTGGGTCAATTCCTACTTGTATAGGTACCTTGCTTTCTTCTGAAACAACCACTCCGTTTCAGACACCTATTTTGGTTCATGAAATGTTGCTTTAAGGTAATTGAGGAAACATTTCAACAACCATGCCCATTTACATCTCGATTAAACCTATAATTTTTGAAAATATTCACATAGGGGATGCTTGTTCTCTTGATGAGATTGAGGTTTAGACAACCATTTTCAAAGAATTATGTGATTCATTTTCCTGGACTTACGAAGAGATGCCTTTAATTGACCCTAGCATGGTGGTACATGATATTACTATGTATCCAAATAAAAAAATTGTATGACAAAATATTCGGTTGTTGCACCCATGGAAAGAAGCTATCATTAAGGGAGAAGTTGAGGAACTTCTAAAAGTTGGCTTTATTTATCCTATCCCACTGACAGATTGGGTCTCCAACATCATTCTGATAACTAAGAAACAAGGAATTGTATGAGTCTGTGTTGACTATAGATATATCAACCAAGTCCTTCCTATGGACAATTATCCTAGTCCCTTCATTTGACTAGATCATTGATGAATGTGATGGGAGTGAAATGTTCTCCTTCATCGATGGATTCTTGAGATATGATCAAATTAATATCCTTCCTGCAGATCAACAAAAAATTGCATTTATCCATCCTTGGGGGAATTTTTCCTACAAAAAGCTCCATTTTGGTTTGAAAAATATTGGTGCAACCTTCCAATGGGCTATGTATTATTCCTTCCATGATATTAAGCATATATTTTAGCGATATCTTGACGATTTACCTGCACATTCTCTTAGGCGTCAAAATCGTCCAACTCACCTTCGGGTGATTTTTATTCACTGTCGACACTACAAAATTTGATTGAATCCTCATAAGTGTGTCTTTTGCATGGAATCGGGTCATCTCTTAGGCGCCATACTCTCTAAAGGGGGAATCCTCATTGATCCTCTCAAGGTGGAGGCCATTGGAAATTTCCAACCTCTATCTTCCTTACATCAACTCCAGAGTTTGCACAAAAAAGAAATTTTTCTTCGTTGTTTCGTCCTTAATTATGTTGAGCTTGCCAAGCATTTTACTTGCCTTCTAAAGAAAGGAGTCCCATTCATTTGGGATGAAGTTTCTAATAAGTCATTTTATGCTTTGAATGATGCCCTCATCAGTTCACCTTTATTGCATCCTCTGAATTATCATTGTGATTATCTCTTGTTCTTGGTCGCTTCTAACAATACCATTGGTATGGTGTTGGTTTAGGATGTTGATGATGACAATGAGCATGGGATCTATTACTTGAGTCATAAACTTCTTGACGTTGAGACTTGATATGCTCATGTAGAAAATTTGGTGTTGGATGGAGTTCATGTTTGCCAATGTTTTCATCACTATATTCTTCTGCAAAAAATTATAGTGGTATTTGATTGCAACCCCATGACCTATTTTATGTATCGTCAGTTTCTTGGGGGAAAATAATCCAAATGGATTATTATGCTACATGATTTTGACTTAGAATTTACCAAAGCTAACTCGAAGAAATCACTTGTTTTCACCGGATTAATTTCTAACCTTCCCTTTGTAAACACGACTGTTGAATTTGTTGAGATTATTCCTGATGAGTCTCTCTTCTTTATTAGCACCCATGATCCATGGTATGGAGATATCATCATACATCTCAAATTCAGACTTTTTTATCAAAGTTATCTTGCTCTGAGCGAAGCTAAATCTGGTACCAGTCCCAACCCTACCACATTATTGGGGATACCTTATACCGACTTGGTGTAGATTCAGTCCTTTGATGGTGTTTGATGCATGAGGAAGCTAAGAAAGCCTTGAATGTTGCCACTTTGGAGACTATGGCGGTCATATGTTAGGATATGCTACTACTCAAAATATACTCCGTGCTAGTTATTTTTGGCCATCCATTTTTAAAGATTGCATTCTTGCAGTCCAAAAATTCTATGCTTGCCACATTTACAACCAAAAGTTGTGAACCCTGCCTGCCCCTTTACACCTCGTTATCACTGTTGGCCCATTTTCCAAATGGTGCATTTATTTTATGACATTTAACCATCACTCAACCAGGTGGCATGGATACATCATCACTGCTTTTGATTATTTTAGAAAATGGGTTGAAATGATGCCTACCTACTCTGTTGAGAGTGAAACTGCGGCGCTATTTTTATTCAACGATGTCATAGATCGGTTTGGTGAACCTCAAGCCATAGTCAACAACCATGGCTCCGATTTCCAAAATCACATGATGACAAAAGTTATTGCTCAGTTGAGCTTACGTCACGATAGCTCAACTCCTCACTACCCACAGACCAATGGCTAAGTTAAGTCTATTAACAAAGTTTTGGTCACAAGGCTTCAACAAACCATTGGGATACACAAAAAAAACTGGAATATCATGATTTTTTCAGCATTATGGGCATACTAAATTGCTGCCAAGATGGCAACCAGATTCACAGATTTTCAATTGGTTTATGGTCTCTAAGCCATCCTACTTATCGAATGTGAAATCCCATATTTAAAAATAGTTTTCGAATTACTCCCTGATACTTCAACTCAGGAGGAACAATTACTTTATTTAGAACATATTGACAAGACTCATCAAATTGCTACATTAGTAATTGAGTCTAAAAGAAAAAGTTAAAATTCAGTATGACAAAATCGTGACCCCTTGTGCATATGTAGAAGGTGACTTAGTCCTATTATATGACCAAGCTAATGACAAATTAGGAGCCAGTAAATTTGATCCTATGTGGCATGGAAGCTACATCGTTAAACATGTATTGCAAAAGGATGCAGATGAGTTAGTTGACTATGATGGAAATCAGTTCTCTGAGGCCCACAATGGGCTCTATCTCAAAAAATATTATGCCTAGATTTAGCATAGATACCTTGTACATTAGTGTGTTTTTCATTAGTGTACTTCTTTTGGAGTGAGTGTTTGATTTTTGCAAATGTTTTTTCCCTACTCACTACATGTTCCTCTTGGTTTGTAGATGTCGATGAACCTTCTTCCTCATATCGATTTCATTGATGGAGCTTATCATAGTACAAAGAATCTCTCTTCCACTACGTGGGCACTCTATGCTCCCGATGGTGATTTAGTGAGTTTACAGGGCATATTTCTGGGTCGTACAATGAACAATATTTCTAGATATAGTGTGCTTATCATACTATTATCAAAATTTATTTCCCTTGGCATTAGGGCATTAGTTGTTAAAATTGACTCAAGACTAATTGTATTATGGTTAAATGGTCATTATTCCGTTATAAACCCAAATATTTTAAGGATTTCTTTACGTGTTCGTCTCGTAGAAAGAAATTTTGATTAAATTACTTATCAACATATTCCAAGACATCTAAATGAATTAACAGTTACATTAGAAAATCATGTATTATATAGACATCCTGGAACATATGTAAAACAAGAACCATCACATAGTAGGAATAGTAAACATAATAGGAAAAACATGTATATAGAGAGAGAGAGAGAGAGTCTGCAACATGTATGTTACATCAAAATATCATAAATCTATGTTCTTAGACACATGGCTTCTCGAGCCTACATAAGTGTAGAAAAATGAAAGCTAGAGATGGTGAAGGAAACTTTTAAGGATGGAAAATTTCTTGAAGTTTAAAAGCATTGGCGAATCTCACTAATCCCTAATATGAAAACTACAAAATGTTTATTGATATATTTGTAAAATTATTCAAATTTATAATGATTTTATATATAGTCTCTATATAACGTTGGTGATTTTTAAGGTAAACTAATTTTATATTCTAAAATTTAGGCGAATCGTCTTTTATAAAATTGGAAATTGGAAAATCTTTTCTATGGAAAAATCATGCAAAATTACCCCACTGGGCGAACATTAGCCCCTAAAATTTTCCATGGAGATGGCTATCCATGAACATGGTCTCATGGTAACATGAAACATCCCTAATGACTCGGTTCAAGAACTGACATAGTTTGGCTGACACTCCTACTATATGTCCATGATACCAGAGTGGCAGCTCAATAATAGACGCATATTCTGGAATGCCTCATGTCAAGGATTTCAGGTTGCATTCAACTTCTACGATCAGGTCACCTCCCTCATCATAAGGAGAATCATCTATCTTTTGTGCCACCCTCTTGGATATCAGAGATACCCCTAGAGGTCTCTCTGGCCCAACATCTGCAAAAACCACAAGTATCAAATATCAGTACACATGAAGCAAAAAGATCAAAAATTTGAAAAACTTAAAAAATAGTTTTTTACCAACATCAGTCCACTATGTACAAGTGGAGTTCAAAGGTCATGGTCTCCCTAAAAATCCATGTTAGCACATTCCAAATCATCTAACATAATTATTTGTTGTCACAACCATCCAAATAAAACTGGAGGAAAATACATTTGTTGACTGCCTCCATATCAAGGCATCGACTCCCCCCATCTTAGTAATTGTGGATCCCTTCACATTGGAGCATCCACTTCTATCCACTGATATTTGAACAATGGTACATGTTACAAGAGGAACGTCACCAAGATAGATCCATAGATGAACTATTTCAACTTCCATGTCTTGCATTTTGTAAGTTGGTCCTTATCCTTCACACCAATTGAAAACTATGGCACTTAGGAAATCAATGGCATATTGGAAATGAGACTTGATTTCTTCATGCAAGGCCTAAGCTCTAGCTATTCAGGCCATGGTATGGAGAATTATTCTTAGTAGGAGATTGGCGATATTCTTTATGTCTACCTTCCCACTCTTGGTCTTCTGAGAGCCTAGGAAATGTCTCGTGACAACATATTTGTGCTCCCTCCTTCTGTACAGGAACCAAACAACTGAATTGGTTGTCCCCTCCTAGAAAAAACTATAATGAAATATATGTATGAGATATATATCTAAAGTTCTTGGTCCCCAATAATGAACTGTTAGTGGTCTACATCCCACCAACCAACCAAATGTTGTAGTAACTCAATCAGGTTCTAATCCTAAGAATCCGGAAGAATTACAGTAACCCACATGCTCTAAGGGCAGCTATGCAATTTGGTTCTTAGGCTAACTAATGGTATTTTTTTTCATTCCCTCTCTCCTTCCATTCTATCGCCATTTCTCATTGATTAATGTGTGGAACATTCATAAACCAAGATTTTATGAGCTTCTGTGGAAACAAATTCAGGAAACATTCATTAAACATTGAGGATTTTTCAAAAATTTTATGCCTTTGCGCCAACATGTCTATTTCCCTATTTTTCTTCACTTCTAGCATGCTAGCATAGTTGAGCTTAGGATGAGCAGAATGGAGTTGATGGGTAAAACCTGTGCTTATCTCCCTTGACATGAATGTTTTACCAGCTCTCCTTACCATCTATTCTATGGATGAAAAAACCTAAAATTATAACCAAAATGAAGAGGAAGGGTATATCTCTTACCTGTAGCAAACATATTGAAGAACGATGTCATGTATTGGTATCACTCCTCGCAGGAATATCGAGGAAAATTGGGGTAAAAAGTGCTCTCCGAATTACCAATCTCAAAGGGTAATTTTTTTTTTTTACTTTGTGAGTTTTTATAAGTTTTTTGAGATATTTATACCATTTATGGCACATTTTGCTTCTATTTTAATATTTTTCTCAAAAATAAATAATGTACATTCACTTGTGTAGCAATAGGTCATGGAAAAATGGTGACAATGATTAATTTTGACTTATTCAATGAGTTTTATTTTATCACTATTTAGGACTCATAAGAAATAAACAAAAAAGGAACCCCCCTGGAGTCATCTTTCAACTCTTTTCTGACTCTCGATATATGAAAATATTTCCGAGTACTTTTCATTTTGAACTCCTTAAAGTAAATTAAATGACATCTGCTCAGCATAAGGTTAACCCTTTTCCAGAGTGAGATAGACAATTGTACAAAAAAAATACCTTAGTCACACATGGCTAAGAGTTATCCTGGATATCATTTTCTACCTTCTCAAATTCAAGAGATGATTTACAAAAAAAGACCTTTGGAGTTTAATTTTTTCCTCTTTTTCAAACTCTCGAAAAATGAAAAATATGTCGAGTCACTCCTCCATCAGACTCGTAAAACTTAAACGATGTAGGACTTCTCACCATGACGAGACCAAGTTTCTCATTCCTAGGACTCGTTAACTTACTAGGATGGATTTGTCCAAAGGATGAAATTATACGACAATAATATTCTATCCTCTGCAAGGTTGTGATAAAAAATAATGAGGTACTCGCTAGAAATAATGGGGAAGAATGAATGTGAACACATCCTATATTTTGTGTAGAAACTACATGTCACTCTTGAACATGACACTCATTTGCATTTTGTGTCGAGTTTGAGATATCCTCACTTAATAACTTTCCTTCCTGGGTTTGCGAAATCCATTTAGCTCTCATTTGATTGTTAGCTATCATCATTATGACAATTTATCCCATTTTGAGTCAAATGCTACCAACTCCGAAGTCATTTCACCGATATGCTCAAGAGAAGTCCCATCTGCATTTTTACCACTTATACCCTATCTAAAGCTTTTGCCACAATGTTGAATCACTCTTACCTACTCTACTACATCTTTTGTTTCATGTTGATTATGTGGGATACATTATGGCCCTCCTTCGATGGATCACTTCCTGTCAACCTCAGCTCATTATCTAAGAAGATGATATAGAAACTCCCTTTCACTACCTTAGAGCTTGCATTCCTCAATGGTAGGTTCTTTCATTCAACAATAGGTTCACATCATTGGCCTTCATGTGGCAAAATAAAATTATAAGTGTAGACATGAACGAATTCCCCTAGCCCAATAATGGGTCTATCCACAATAGATACATTATATGGAAGGTTTCCTTAGGTTAGAACCAATTAGGAAGGCCTACCTCTTAGTCCACTTATCTTGTTTTATGATGTCCTTACTTGCTCACTCCAGCTACCTCTCGCTTCCTTCTTCAAGCACCCGAAACAAGTAAACATCAACAAACAACAAACTTAATAATAGAAAAGTTGTAATTCAACCTACTTAACAAGTCAAGAAACATTAAGCCATGAATATGTAAGATGAAAAATCATGTAGGAAATTAATCGATAGTTGCATGTATTAATATCAAAGAGAGATTACAACCATTTGTCTTGACGTTGCAGTCTTCCTCTTACAAGTCCAGGTTCCCACACACTTCTACTAGCATTCCATGATGGCCTCAATCAACAATAGTTTTAAGGCTCCTCCCTTCAGGCTTCACTCCAAACCAAATCACACTTATCCCTCACACAACTAGATAGCTACAACTAATAATAGCTTGTTGTCTACTCCAAACCAAAATAACATTAGCACACCAATATCAACACTTCAACACTAGCTTGTCCTTGGGAAGAAGGGAGGTTTATATAGGATGAATGGATGGGAAATGGATCCTCTTCTCCTGGGAGAAGGGATTATCCCTTGAGGTAGTTCCATCATTATAGGGGAAAGGAGCCCAAACTGACATCCTCAACCCCATCCGGCCAAACCATTTACCAAACTTCTGTTACAAAGCTTCTAGAGCTGGAAGCTTTGTCTCCTAATTTAAAAGACTTTTGATAACAAGACCGGTGTGACTGGAACACAGCTCAATCACTCTGGTCGGTGTGAGGGATAGTGCTAATCTCTGAACATCGCATTGGGGGAGACAAAGGTCATTAGTAGCAATCTTGTAAACTAGGAAAAATAGAAGATTGAGGGGAAATGATGTAAAAGGGAATTGTTCTGCTCATGAAGAGGGACACAATGGGAGTTTCTTCATGAAGGCAAAGCATGTGGGGTTCACTGTAGAGGTCCTCCAGAATCAAGGAATGGGGAGTACATGGATAGTGAAAAAATGTTGTGTAACAGATGCCCCCTAAAGCTTGAGGCCGAGTTGGAGTGAGGGATGAAATGCTTTATAAACCAGTGTCAAGAACTGGCCTACTATTGGAAAACTTGCAAGAAAGTACAAATACATATACATAAACTAAGATCTCTGTCAAACGATACATGAATCATGGCATGGATGCAGCCATCTAGAGAATGATCATGTAAATGGATCCAGGTATGGGTGTAGCCATCCGTAAAAGAGGATCATAATGAAACTAAGGTATGGTCGCAGCCATCCGATAATGAGAAGGATCACATATGATAACTCATGGTCTTGCCATAGCCAACCATCTAAAAGAGACACACATATAATCATAAACATGTCACACCATTTCAGAACCTTGACCTTTGTGATCTGATTCTAGGGTCTTACGCTCCAACACAACCCGATTAAAGTACAGATTCTAACAGGTGAATAGATGTGTTGATGTTGAACATGCTAGAAAGTGACTTGATTACAAGTCGATGATGTAAATTGTTAACAAGCATGAGAGGAACCACTAATAATGACAATGGTCCTCATGGTATTATCGGCACAATCCATGGAGTGTGAATAGAGGAATTAAAGTCGAACACCTGTGAAATCACTCAATCGAAATCCAATGATGTGAACTTGTCATCGAGTGCGAAGAACTTGCCATTAGGGCATGCAAGCTCTAAGGTATCGGAAGGGAGTCTCTTGGTCAGCTTCCTAGATAATGAGTTGAAGTCAACAAAAAGCGACCTTGTTGAAGGAGGGCCATAATGAATCCCACATCATTAATACGAGACGAGAGAATGCAAAATGATTTTGGATGATACATAGAATCAGAGGTAAGTGTAACTGAAGAAGGAAAACTCTTGAACATATCGACGACAAAAATGGAAGTTTGGCAGTGTTTGGATCCATGGGATTGGTGGTCATGACGATGTGGAAGATATCAAATGGAAGGAAAAAATGAACAGCCCAAACCCAGGGAGGTTAACGATACAATGGAAGAAATTCCAACTCGAAAAGAAACAAAGAGTGTCATGTTCAAGAGTGAATTTCTGACATAATGGATATATTTCCAAATTTCCCCCCACCATTCTGGCAAGTACCCCAATTATTGTTTTAATCACAAGCTTGAAGGGGATATCATATTCTTGCACTTTAATTTCATCCTTTGGATGAATCCGACCTAGTAAGTTTAACGAGCCCTAGGAAGGAGAAGCTCATGGTCATCATGGTGATGGATCCAATGTCGTTTAATAGTTTAACGAGTCTGAAAAAGGTGTAACTTAGTATCTTTTTCATGTTTAGAGAGTTTGAAAAATACACATTAAAAAAATCCACATTGTTCCTTTTCATACGTTTGTGTCTCTCGAGCCCAAAATGTTAAGAAATTTATTGCATAACATAAATAATTACTGAGAGGAATAAATATAAAAATGTTTATCCAGGAAAACCCGAAATCTGGGGAAAAACCCAACCTAATAAGATATCATTGGCATTGGCCAAAACCCTGGCCAATCTGACCAAATGAGCCTTCACCACTCACCTCCGGGTCTTGCATTACAAATAAGTCCTTCCAGCCTTTTATAAGCTCCATTATATATAATACCACGAGCAGAATACCATGGGTGCACAATACCATGTGCCCCAAAACCATCACTATTTAACCTAGTCAACTTTGACTCTATCCCGATGTTGTAGGGAAAAGTATCCGACTCGGATGACCCTATCCCACTCTAAGGGTGACAGTTCCTTAGCAACAACTGTAAAACAAACTACTTAAGGTTTACTTCTTTATGAAAACAAAAGAGAATAGAGGAAGCACTAACCGTTGCCTTGCGCTCAATGTCGAATCCAAACTCTTCTCTTTGGCCGCTTGCTCCTAGCTCTTTGTTGTTCTGCTCGCCCAGCTATAATGAGATCCTGCACAATAACAAAGAAGGAAACTACAAGAGGCATGCAATCATAACTAGTTCATGGATTAGTGTAAACCAAACATGCAATCATCACAATATATAATTGAAACAAGAGCACATAGAAGAACCTCAATAGCTTTTATTAATGAAGAAATAAAGGTTCTAAGAGTATTACAACCATTGCAGGCTCCAACCCAGCAACACCTCCTAGCAGAAAGAATTGCTCTTCTTCACCTCTCTCAAACAATCACCCAATAACTCAATGATGAAACCAACAGCATATCATTACTTTGCACAAAATTCTAGCCTCCTGAGCTCATAGGAGAGAGCTCAATATATAGATGAATTGAGAAAGGATGAGTCAGCTTGCAACTGATGTGTAGCTGCCTTGTGTCCTCTCTCTCTTCAGTTAATCTTTAGTTGATCTTCAGTTCTTGAGTCCACTTGGTGAACCTTGCTTCCACTTGGAGAAACAAAGCCTCTGACTCATCACAAGGCGAAATCCCTGATCCAAGTGTCATTTTGGAAGATTCCAGAGCAATGAATCAGTGTGCCACATGTCCAAACTCGCTCAACGCAGGTGGGCTTTGTTCTACCTGTTTTGCAACGCAGGTGCACCATGGAGCAGTTGTGTTTCAGCGCAGAAGCCTAGTGGAGCACCTGCTTTGATTTCAGGATTGCTTGTTTTTGAGTGTTTTCAGGTGGAGAACTGATCTGAGAGCTGTTGGTTTGCTGACCTTGTTCCTCTAGGGGTAGGAACATCATGTTTAGGGAACTTTGGATCCCTTGGATTATTGAAAATTCATGCTTGTTGCTGTAAGGCACAAAATTGTCTATAACACCCGAGTCAAGTTTACCTAACAATTCCCCCCTTAAACTTGACTTGGGGTTCGTTGACTAACTCCAGCCAAACCTGCTAAGTGAGACAATCCTGCTAACTCTAGCTCTTACCCCCCTCAGAGTTTTTACCTAGGGTATTGTTAACCCTACATCTCTCCTATCACCTAGGTCTAACCTAAACTTTACCGGTGATCACCAAGGGGTACACATGCCGTACTAGGTATTACAGTAGTATGCCCACTTACATGCAATAATTTTGACCTCATTAATTTTTTTTGTTTATTGCTGCTGTGATTTTGATCCATCGTCTCTCAATTTGATTTGCTCAAAAACTTCTATCAAACTGCTCCAACTGCGAGCCTGACAAGAACCTCATAGATTCCAGCACCAGTGGCCTCACGTAGCAAAAAATGAAGAATTTTTGAAGCCGCATGAATCTCGAACAATTTGTCAGCATGTTCCAAACCGGTAAATATCGCAAATGCACTGCGATCCCTGGCAGTTACAACACTATCTTCCTCACATTATTCCTTGAGGTTCTTCTGCGTACAATTGTTCCACCATTATTTTCCAGACCCAGATCTATAAAAAGGCTGCATTGATCTCATCGGGCACTATAAACCCCTCACATCAAAGAATCCCTTTAAAGCCAATATCTAGCTCTGATACCAGTTGTTAAGAAATTTACTCTAGAACATAAATAAGTACTAAGAGGAATAAATATAAAAATAACCAGCAACAACCATAAACACATAAACACAAGTGTTTATCCGGGAAAACCCCAAATCTGGGGAAAAACCCAACCTAATAAGATCTCATTAGCATTGGCCAAAACCTTGGCCAATCTGACCAAGTGAGCCTTCACCGCTTATCTCCAGGTTTTGCATTACAATGAAGTCCTTCCAACCTTTTATAAGCTCCATTACATATAATACCACGGGAAAAATACTATGGGTGCACAATACCATGTGCCCCAAAACCATCACTGTTTAACCTGGTCAACTTTGATTCTATCCCAAGTCAAGTTTACCCAACACAAAAAGGTAGAGAACAATACTTGAGAGAACTGCTTGACCATTTCAGTCAAGGAGTACCTTTGTCATAAAGAGTGCCTCCCAGCTCAAAAAAGGGGTAAACTTATACTAGGTGCATGATGTTTTGCATCTGTTAATGAGTTCGAAATGACAAGGGCTCAACCATCTTTTCATTTTTAAAGGGTTGGAAAAAAGATGAAAATGGACCCCCCATTTTATTTTCTCTTACGAGTCAAAAGGGAAAAACACTCAACAATATTTTCATATGAGTTTAACGAGTCGAGAAAAGAGCTGAAACGTGACTCATCAGCATCGTCGAACATCCATCACCTGTCCCTACATAAGTAAGGTAAAGTGTATTATCGACTTTTTGAGGCAAAATACCTGATATTTTCGTGAAAAAATGAATAAAAAGGGGAAAAGAAAATATGTTTTTACTGTTTACCATTTTACCTCTGCTGTGAAGAATGTTTACTCACTTTTTCCCTAATTGTTCCAGAGTATATTGCCGGAGATCCAAGAGGTCAATCAATGAGCCACTAGTTCTAGGTAATGCCTAAAGCCCTGAGCTCAATTTTCATGTCCTTCATTTCTTCTTTAAACAATTTTTTTAGTTTTCTGAGGTTTTTGCAAAACTTTTTCGCCCTCGATTGGCACGATTTCTGGGCACAGAATTGTGCTGGTTGAGGGCGATTAGAAAAGTCATCTGCACCTATCAGTGCAACTATTTTTAAAACAAGCGTGCTAACGCTGTGGATAGCGCAAAACCGTATTTTCTCAAAAATTAACCATTTAAACTTAAATTTTATGGGCAAAGGATGATTGTTGACTCAAATTAATGGCTTTTACAGGAAAGAATTATTGAAAATGGTGGATTGAAAACAATGAGAACATGAAGATGTTGACACCCGGGCAATGAATGGCCCAAATTGCCTGGAATCTTTGAGGGCTTGTGAGCTCCTCAAATTGTTTCTTACACCAGGGATGTGGTCCTAGCATGAGTTTCTTTGGTACCTAATTAGTCTTTGGGACATTAATCGAGAGTTTTTTGTCATTGGCGACTAGGAGCTGGAGTTGGAAACTTTAGATATATAATTCATCACTAGACTAGTCTGTAGAGGGGAACCAATGAACTTATATGGGTCACGACCCATTGGGGCAAGCATATCTTCCTTGCTTTCCAAACACTGCCATAAGGCCCTGAAATCAAAGAATTGGAAGATAGAGATTTTGGGTGTTTGGGATCTAACACTAAGGGTGCTTCTATTGACTATCAACAGAGTGGCGGGGTCCCAGGCAAAACATGAGACTAAAAAGTTGAAGTTCCTTTATGCTATTTACTTCACAGCTCATACGATCTTGAGTTGGGCAAAGGCCATGAAGATGAACATCAAACACTAGTTATCCAAAGCTAAGGTGGGGAATGTGAAGAAATTTGGCATCGGATCAGTGTTTGTGACCTTCCTCCTAGAATGAGTACCACTGTTCTAGTATCAGCTGACTGAGGTAGATCCTCCTATGCCACACAATCTGCAGATGGCCCGCTAGAGCTGTTTGATGCCTAGGATCACTAGAGGTCAGCACATGTCATACTGACCTACTCTCTTTCAATGGCTATGATGAGAGAAGATCATCATGGAGGATTGGCGATACAACGGCACTGATTTTCATGGAGATCTAGATATGCCCTTATCATACGGAGAGGAATTCGATGATGACGGTAAACAATCAAATTTTTAATTTTTGGATCTTTTAATTGTTTTTGGTATATATATGCTTATAAAATTTCTCTTGTTAATGTAGACATTGGACCAGAGCAGCCCACTCGGATGTCCCCAATAGCTAGTCATGTTCCTCGCCCTATCAATGTTGTTTCCCCTTATAATGAAGGGAGTCACAAGGAGGACAAGATCGCAAGGAACATTGAGGGGTTGACTTGTGGAATCCTGGAGTATGATTGGGTAGGAGATATTCGTCATCAGTACCAGAGACACACGGTGGAAGTGTCAGAGTAGATCCACCAATTTCTGACTCCTGTTGCATGAGCCGTATCATGCTACCATGATTACCATGCTAAGTTGTTCCTAGGTCCAACACTTACATATTTTTTGAGGCCTGCGAACCACCGATGTTATTTTAGACACACATATTATTTTTTTTGGATCTGATGTATCAAACATTATCACCATATCTATATATATATATATATATATATATATATATATATATATATATATATATATATATATTGTGTTTTCCTATCTACTATGGTACAAATGGTTTGTTTTATATTTTACATGTTCCACAAATGTCTATCCAATCACATGATTAGCTAATGCATCTGTCAATGTATTCACGCGTCTAGGAATATGATGATACATAATGTAGTCAAAATGCCTTTCCAATAGATGGATACAAAGATACATTCTCAATATTTGAGGGTTCCTTATTGAATATTTCCTGTTGAGTTGAAGGATGACAAGCTGTGAATCTAGGTTGACAACCAATTATTTGATGCCCAGAGCGATGGCTTCTGACAATAGTTCGATGACCAAATTGTATTCTACAATGTTGTTGGTTGTGTGACCTAGACAGATACCTTGAAGGTCAATCAACTCACTGTTAGGGTCATAAATAGCCCATGCCACGGATGATATGTTATGGGTACTACAGCAAGCACCATCAGCGAAACCAATGTGGGGAGTCACATACTCTGCAAAGAAAGAAAAGCATAGTAAACAAGAAATTTGTTCAAAAACTATCACACGAAACCATGTTGCACAAAAATTAATGATTCAATAGTGTACACAGGTAACCATACAACATGACCTAAGCATAGTACTTCTTGAAGTGGGAGTCGATGTTGGGACTCGGGTAATCAATCAACACAAATGGACATCGGAGTTTTACCATTTCCATGACGAGTAAGCATCGACTCGGCCAAATAATGGACTGGAACTCACATAAGGCATTGCCCCCATGCCCCATGGGCAAGGGAGGGTTATGAGTCAGATGGAAACCCCATTGCAATAATGGGCAATCGGTAAAAAATCGTGGAGGGAGAAAAATCATGAATCCATGAAGGGATAAAGGTTCCCTCAATTGAAAGATCTTGATCATGTCAAGATAAATTGACACATAAATAAGCAGTGGAGAAGAGAACTCTTCAAAAATGGTATACATGACCGTCAAACGAGGCAGGAACGAGGAGCGATGATGAGTATCGATCCAAGGTGGTTCCTCAAGAGACATGAATTCCACAATACCTTCATCAACAAGGAAGGTCTTGGCTAAGGGATCAGCTGATTCCAAAGTGCCAAGCCACGGGGATTGAGATTACGTATTGAAAGAGGTCTTCGATAAAAAAGAATCGGAAGTTGTAGAGTTCGAAACCAAAACAATTTTCACGTAATTAACTTCTGTGGAACTAAGCAACATAACCTTGCCCCAGGTATCAACAAGAGAGCATGTAGGTATGACCCAAGGATCATATTTGACCAAGATCATGTTGATAGAGGCAAGATGAGTAGGTAGGAGTGGAAAAATTCTCATTAAGGCAAAATATCTTAAGAGACCTGTCCCCACACTCTCATAGGGAGCACTAGTGTGCTTGATGTATGGCACATTGCAATCTGAGGAGGAAGAGGAAAAGAAAGACAGCTGGTCGATGATGAAAATCTTCCCTTGATGGGTAAAATGAATCACGTGAAATAAAGAGGAGGCCAAGGCATGTATGGCATGGGTCCAACTTCGACTGAGTAGACGATTATAATTGAGATTGGCGTCGACAATTTCTACTTCAACTTGCACTATCTTGCCTTCCAGGGTGATGGCAAGGTTAGGTAAGACACCGAAGGGTTGCGAAATGCACCCATCAAAAGCTTCCAAAGTGTTCGGAGATTGGTTTAGTGCAGGAGAACTAGTAGCCTTCCAACATGTGGTCGACATGATGTAGGTGGAAGCACCTTCATCGATGACAGTCCAGTGGATGGTCTTATCATTGATTATTACCTGAATAAGAAAGGCGATCTAATGAGGGATCCAGGAAACATGGTTCTCTAGATCAAAACATATAAAATTGGATTCGGTGGGATTGATGCCCCCGATCGCTGATATCAAAGATTTCCACTATAATGGGTAGCTTTGGAGTACCTTGAGAGCCGACATGGCTGAAGGCGCCTCAGCCAAATCCTCAACAACATTGTAATGCTCAGTAGCTCGGGTGTTGGGACTATAAAAGGATTTCCACGGAACACCTGGAGAGGGTGGCTCAATAGTGAGATCAGGGTTGGGGCACTCAATATGCAGAGGGCTAGAACTTGGGGTAGAAGAAGAAGGGGCAACTTCTTTCTCTTTCCCAGTTGCCAAAGTGGGAGTTTGATAGTATTTCGATCTAGTAGCCACATTAATAGGTGTTCTCATCATGAACACTTGAGATCTAGAGGAAGAAAATTGGGGTTGGTCTACACTTTTTGTCTACTAGGACAAAAACAACTCTTTGAGGACAGTAGGGGTCCCATTGAGAAGGTGACTAATTTCAAATCATCGGGGACAATCCTTAATGTAGTGATCTTCCTCGCAAATGAGGTAGGGATACTTAGGTTTATGTTGCAAAGATTCACCAGTAGATGCATTGGCTTTAGATTTGCCTTTGCCTTTCCTCTTTCCTTTTGAGGATTTGTCCACTGCGGTAGACTAGACAACGTGGACCTCTGAGATTTCACCAAGGCCAGGTGGATTCTGGGATGAACTATTAGGAAAAAAAATTGAGACCGACTTCTATTTGGAAGAAGTTTTAGCAGGGGTTTGGGATATTTAACCAATAACTCCATCAATGGGAGGAACAACTGGTGATTTTGATGTTGTGGGATCAGATGATGGCCTCGGAGCATTAGGTAACAACTCATACAAAGTTCCAGACTGAGAGTAAACTAGATCCAAGTATTGGGCACGAGCGATGGCCTACTCTTCAGTGACACATCCACCCATAGGTATATCGCGAGAAATTGGGGCCATGAATGATTTGGTGAACTATTTAGTGAGCAACTGATCATTAATATTGAATTTGATCAGATGACATCTACGTTGCAATTCATGGATGTAATCAGAGATGTGTGTCATAGTATCTTGCTTAAGTGATGTGAGCAAATAGGTACTAGTTTCATAGCGAACTAGAAACTGAAAATGCATGAGGAAAGCCATGGCTAAAGATTTAAAGTCATGGTAAGTACTTTGAGGTTGCTTGATGTACCACTTTGTTGTAGTACCCATGAGGGTTCATTGGAAAATACAGAGATGAATTGAATTGTCTACGTATGAGTTTGATGAGCACTAGAGGTGATATGTCATCACATGGGCCTGAGGATCTTCTTTAGCTTTCCCATTGAAATTTGGAGAATCACTCAGTATCTTGGATGGCACAAGAGGCCAGTACGACGAATGAAGGATCGGATCATTCGTAAGGCGAGATACATCTGGCAACTCGAGTGTAGCCAAGAAAGGAAATTGGGTGTTAAAAGGCATGGGAGGTCGATAAGCGGGTGCATAGGGAGGGGTCCATCCCTAATGGTAAGGATTTTGGCCCCACAGTGGGGGATTTTTGCCATATGGCATATGGGGTTTCCCCCATTGTAGATTACCTTGACCATAGGGAGGATTTTGACATTGAATATCTTAGAATTGTCTGGCCATAGGTTGCTGATAAACAACATATGAGTTAAAAGGTTGTTGAGCCTATTGAACTTGGACATATGGATATGGAACCTGTTGTCCTTAAATATATGGGTGATGAACCTATTGTCCCTGAACAAGAGGGTTTTGGACCTTCTATCCCTAGGCATAAGGTTGATACATTTATTGGCCTTGGTCATAGGGGTTCTATACATGATGCCCTTGGTCGGTAGGATTCTAAACCTGTTGACCTATGACATGAGGATTTTGAGCCTGTTGCTACAGGACTCGACTTTGACCATGCCCCTACAAGGGTTGACCTTGTTGATATGTATACAAGGGTTGTTGCTGCCCTGGTTGGTTTTGCTATTGCAAGGGTTGACCTTGCAGTTGCAAAATTTGTCCCTGGGGTAGTAGGGGTTGGCCCTGTGAGGACATGGGTTGAGAGGTGTACGAAGCATATTCCATTTGCTGCTACAAAGTTTCCTACAAGTGTTGCAAAGGATGATCTTGCGGTTGTTGCAGTTGACCTTACGGCACAATCATTTGCCCTTGTTGTTGCATAGAGAGCCCTTGCGGCAACAAATTTTTCCCTTGTGGTAACAAATGTTTCCCTTGTTGTTGTAGGCTATCCTTGTTGCTACAAGGGTACTTGAAAAATGCTCGGGAAATTGCCGAACTGAATCTGGCCATAGCCAGGCTGGATGTATTGCCTAGATTGGATAGTGTAAGGTTGATTAAACATTCCCTGAGAACCATATGGAACATAAGGATTTTGGTATTGGACTTGAGCCCCATAGGGATGCTAATACTGAACATTGCTTGATCCAGACGGACCAACGGGATTCTGAACTTGTTGGTATTGGACATTGCTTGATCCAGTAGGATCAGCAAGGTTATGAATAATACCATAAGAAGGCTGGTTTATACCAAGTATGTGATCTTGTGAGCTACTAACATTAGTGGCACCTGACACCATAGAGACATTTAGGTTCTACTGCCCAGGCGGTGGCACAACTTGGCCACTAACTAGAGGGATAGAGGAACTGACGGAGATAATCTTTGAAATTGTCAGTTGTGCCTGACGAGTAACTGGGATTGACAATATAAGGGTATTCAGAATGGTGGGTTGCACTGGTACTGAGGTAACAACCTATTGGGAAGTCATGTTTGTAACGAACAGACATAAAGTAGGCATTGTGCCAGATGCCCAAACAAGGTTATGGTAAAGTGATCAGGCACTAGGTATACCTGAAACCAACTGCGCCAAAGACACATAGTTGGGTGGAAAAATGGCGGGGATACCTTCTTAAAAGGGGTAACCCTCAGGAGGAAAATGCCACTCTTCCTCCTCAACAGCAGGTGGAGTAGAAACTTCGGACTGATCTCGAGATATGACTAGAGCATCAACTTCAGGTTACATGTCTGAAAACAAATGGACGAAAAAGTACGATGGGATAGTTCCAAAGGAACACTCGACTGGCTGTATGGACTATAAGGACACTATGGTGATATCACAACAGGGTCAAATAGAGGGTTCCAAGGGTAGATAACCAGTCCAAGCTGACCGTGAGTGGTCGGCAAGTTCTCTGGAGTTTGAATGGGATTGTCTAGAGATTCTGAGCCAAGATCAGAAGATGACCTAGTATCGAAAGTAGGCGGAGGATGATATGAAAAAGTTTGAATGCTCAAAACAATTGCGAGTTCAAAATCCTGGTCCACGAGTGACTCTGGTAACTCAGGAAAAGACTCCTTAGATAATCTTTCATACGGAGGAGAGGAAGAGGAATTGGGTGAACCAAATGGTTTAGCTAGGATGACCTTGTCTTAGTTGATAGAAAAATTAACTTCAAGGCTTTAAAATGTTCGTTTAAGGGAAACTCATGATTTGGTCTTAGAAAAAGACTATGAAGGTTTTTTGGATCATGGGCAGTCAATTATTAAGATGCATAAAATACTGGTGCTCTTTCATTTTTTAAGAGTCGAGAAAGAAACAAAGATGACTATATTGCTTTTGATTGGAAACGAGCTCAAAAGGACAAGTGCTCGAATGATATTTTAAGTCTAATGAGTCAAAAAGATCAAATGACTCCTCTGGATGATCTAGGTAAAAAGGATTACCAGGAAACCGTTAACTATAGAATACCTCTCAGCGAATGAAGAATTACGAGCAGGCAATATCCCTGAATGTTGTGTTATGTGTATCACGTTTGCAAGGTGGCAGACTTGGCTTTCTAAGGGCAAAAGGATTGTAGCCTAGTGGGGTCTCCTGTTATATACTTGACTATACGGGGAGCACAAATATGTACTAACTTTTTCCAATGTTGAAGCTAACGACAGCTGCTAGGTTTAAAGACGTTGGAACACATCTCTAGCCTAGACTTCCTAGATATGATCTTTAATGTCAAATGCACCTTAGGTTAATTGAATTCATTTTAAAGTTGATCTTGACTTATGTTTCAGTTTTCAGGTCTTAGCGATGCGACTTGAAAAACTTAAATTCAACTAAATGAGACAAGACCCTTTCAATTCAATGAAATTCCAACACTAGACAGGGTAGAAAGTACTTAATCAAATGAAAACAATCAAGCAACTGAAAACAAAATGACCTTTCACTACCTTACTTTTTAAAAAAATAAACTAATGAAAAATGCATTCCAATTCCTAATTTCCTGAGAAGCACTTATGTATTAGTCCTTTCAAAAGAAAAAAAAGGTTCTCTTCCTTTTCAAATACTGATGCAATTCTAGTCTTTTAATGATGCAAGTTATCGTAACATAATGATGCAACAAGATAGAATTTCATACTTTTTAATGAAACAACGAAACAAAAATTTTTCATATAATATTTTAGTGAAACATTTCTCGAGACAATAAGCTCTTCAAGCACATTAAAACATGAAAAGAGAAACTCATTCAGACTAGTGAAACACCAACTTTACCAACCACAGGACAAGAAACATAATCCATGACAGAAAAGAAATTTTTAGGCAAGCAAACAAAAACTTTTCAAACTTGTGTAAACGAGGTTAAAGTTGTGAAAGAACCAAAAACAAAATGCAAAGAGCAAGTACACCTACAACCCGACTTACTGAGTTCACAAATTGTTGAGTGAATGACCAACTAGATGCCCTAGTGTCACTGGCCACTTAATGACTCAATCAATCTAGAAAAAATATGATAAACCAACAAGCAAACAAAACCAAATCAAAATTAGCTTTCTAATCAGGGAGAAAACGGTCCAAAAGGCTTATGGGGTTAAAACCACTAGACAAAAACACACTGGCCAATATTTGGGTCAGGTCCTAATCTTCACTTATAGGCATTAGCACCACTAACTAACTAACAAAAAGCACCAGAGGCTGGTCGGCGCGACTGTTTCCCACCAACTCATGCTGATCGGTGTGACTGTCAGTGAATTAAGTGCACTAATCGATGGAGATAAGGAAAAAAATAAAAAAAAATTGAAACAGGGACCAAATATTCTACTATGAATTTTAGACTTAGACCAGTAAGCAGGAGAAAAGAAATAGAACCAAAGGGAAAAAATGGAACTAGAAAAGTTCTCACGAAATCATGAAATCTAAGACAAACAAAAGGATTGGGATCCCTAGTGGAGATGTCAATTTGTGATGAAGTAAAATTATAAGTGTGGACACAAATGAATTCCCCTAGCCTGATAATGGGTCTATCCACAATAGATACATTCTATGGAAGATTTCCTTAGGTTAGAACCAATTAAGAGGGCCTACCTCTTAGTCCACTTATCCTGTTTGATGATGTCCTTGCTTGCTCACTCCATCTACCTATTGCTTCCTTCTTCAAGCACCTGAAACATGTAAACAACATCGAATAATGAACCTAATAATAGACAAATTGTAATTCAACCTACTTAAAAAGTTGAAAAACATTAAGTCGTGAATATGTAAGATGAAAAGTCATGTAGGAAACCAATTGATAGTTGCATATATTAATATCAAAGAGAGATTACAACCATTTGTCTTAACATTGCAATCTTCCTCTGACAAGACCAGGTTCCCACACACTTCTGCTAGCATTCCATGATGGCCTCAATAAAAAATGGTTTTAAGGCTCTTCCCTTCAGGCTCCACTCCAAACCAAATCACACTTTTCCCTCACACAACTAGATAGCTACAACTAGTAATAGCTTGTCTACTCCAAACCAAAATAACATTAGTACACCAATATCAACACTTCAACACTAGCTTGTGCTTGGGAAGAAGGAAGTTTTATATAAGATGAATGAATGGGAAATGGCTCCTCTTCTCATGGGAGAAGGGCTTATCCCTTGAGGTAATTCCATCATTATAGGGGAAAGGAGCCCAAACTAACATCCTCGACCCCATTCGGCCAAACCATTTACAAGACTTCTTTTACGAAGCTTGTAGAGCTAGAAGCTTCAGCTCCTAATTTAAAAAAAATTCCATAACAGGACTAACACGACTGGAACATAGCTCAATCACTCTGGATGGTGTGAGGGATAATGGTAATCTCTGCACATCGGTGCGGGGGAGATAAAGGTCATTAGCGTTGGTCTTCTAAATTGGGAAAAACAAAAGTTTCATGGAAATGATGCAAAAGGGAATTGATATCCTCATGAAGACGGACACAATGGGAGTTTCTTCATGAAGGAAAAGCGTGTGGGGTTCACTGTAGAGGTCCTCTAGGATCAAGGAACAGGGAGTACAAGGACAATGACAAAATTTTGTGTAACACTTCAATCAAATGATTCCATCGGTGTTTGACTTCAGCTTAATTTTTCATACTTCTAGATTGTGTTGTTGTACCTTGAGAGTCATTGTCATTATTGTTGGTTTCTCTCATGCCTATTAATGATTTACAACATTGACCACTAATCGAGTGGTTTTCTATGATATTCGACCTTGACACATCTATTCACATGATATAATTCATATATTGATCAGATCGAGACAAAGATGAACACCCTGGGTTTCATCTAATAAATACAGGTTGCATGGAGTTATGATCTATTCATGATTGTACAAATGGCTATGACCATACCGTGGGTCCATATATATGATCCTTTCTATTGATATGGCTACATCCATGTCATGGATCGATACACATGATCCCCTCTATTGAGATGGTTGTTTCCATGTCATGGATTCATGTATTATTAGATGCTTATTCACAGATGTATAATTAGGAATATTTATATGAGAGATGTCAGATATCTATATTGTATCATACTTGATTTGCAAGTCTCATGATGGTGTTTCTTTGGATCCTTGTCTTGACTTGTAAAGCATTTCACCCATCACTCCCTATTCTGCCTTCATGCTTTAGGGGCATCTGTTACACAATATTTTTTCACACTTCCCATCCCTTATCCCGAAGTGTCAAAATGAAGAAAGTTGTTAATGTACTCACCATGAAACACATACAGAAACCTCCCTGAAGAAGTGAAGGAAAGATTCCCTAAGAATATTATGAGGAAGTTTTTCTGAAACCCTAGTATTCAAGATCAGTGTGGCTTGCACTATTGTTGGCCTGTGCTGATGGCTTATTGCAACATATTGAGCTAGCAGTGTTAGCACAACTTTCTATATGAAAACCTACGTTGAACCTCTTCTCATCGCTTTTCCTAAAGTGGAGGAGAATCTTCACTTACTAAAAGACTCGAGAATGACGATCTAGATGTTGTTGAATGGAGATACGGTAAAGTTATCTTATTTTGAGTCCTTAATCCTACCTTTAGGGATATTCCCCTTGATATGTGGAGCTTCCTCCTTTTTTTGTGGATCCCTAACTCCTTTTCCTTTCCTATAAAGGAAATCCCTTTAATCCCCAATTGGTTGGTAATTTTTGGGTTGCATTCCTATACTGAAACTATGCCCAAGTGTTTCCCACCTAAATAAGGAGAAAGAGTTCTTAAATTGTATTGGCTTGGAATTGGAAATCCATCACAAAGAAGGCATACAACATCAGGGCACCTATGGTTGTATGCTTCCCTCATTTCTATTAATAATGTATGCTTTTGTCTCTCTTGTTTATTCTTCCTTGAAGGTAATCATCCTAACGACATAAAGGGGATTGAACCTGAAAGTGAGGCGGTTGAGGATGAAATGAACGAGTGCTTAGCATCAAATTGAGGTAGGTTATCTCTCTCACTTTGCATTTTTCAATATAAATTAGGAAATCTTGCACTAATTTGTCCAGTTTTTTGCTAGATCCACTCATAGGACTAGAGAGGTCACTTCTTTCTATAGAAGGGATTGTCTTCGGAAATTGATGAAAGAGATAAGGGGCTTTATGAGATGGAGATGGGTTCTATGGTATATGATTAGTATACTAGCAAGTTCTAGGAGTTTTTTAGGTATGTTCCTTAGCTCAAGGATGAGAAAGCAAATACTTGAAGGTTCATGAGGAGATTTCCATAACCATATAGAGACTAGATTGAACTTTATGAGCCTTGGTCACTATAGGAAGCCCTCAGGAAACAAAAGAAATGTTATGGGAAATCAACGTGTAAATCTTAGCCTAAGCATGATTTGAAGGGAATGATCAAGTTAAAGCGAGACGGTCTCTAATGCAAGGAATACCTTAGGATGGTGGTGAGAAAGATAATGTTGTTCCTTACAAGAAGTTTAATTCATTTGAGAAGGGACATATGTCATGTTGATTGTGTTGGACCCACCAACATGTCATGGGATCTCCCTGGTAAGAAGTCCCAACTATACCTCAGACCATCTGGAGTAGGATTTCTAGCAATGGGTAGTATGTTGGCATTATGACATAGGACTGGCATAGGTTTGGCTTGATGACATCAGTGTTGTCCTTGATGGCAACTCACTCAAATAGTATATCACAAGTTCAGGCTCTCAAAATAGTAGAAAATAAGATACCCGCAAGTTCCTGTTCACAAAGCCACAGACATACGCAAGTGTGCCGAAGAAAAGCTACGGACATGTATGCAGGTGCTCTGAACAAAAGGTGCGGATGTAAATTACACGCACTTTCATGCCGAGAAAAAGTGTGCACGTGGGAAATCTTATGGTTGGTCCATGGTATTTAGTCCGACATTTTTTATCCTATGGTTTTGGTCTGTGGTTTTGCATCTAGAGTATTGAACCCAGGTATTGGGTCCCTAGTATTGGATCTCTATGGTTTTGGACCATGGTTCCAGTGAGGCCTAGACTATAAAAAGGAAAGGAGATCATTTGGTTTGGGCACTGAAGTGTTGAATATCTTAAGAAGAGCAAGATCTAAAATTCTGTGATCGGTTGGTGAGTTATAGCTGGACCTAAACCAAGGAGAAACCTGAACATTACAAGACGTATCTACTGATGGGGTGAAATCTCTTTGGTACAAGATTAGATCTGTAAATCTGATAGTTTGGGGTATAATTGAAGTCTGAAAAATTATCTATACCTGCAGGTCCGACAAAACGCAGGCGCGGATACCCACAGGTCCGACATAGTTCCGACGCAGAGATCCGCAGGATCGTCAAAGTGAAGGCGTGGATATCCGTGGGTTTTACATAGTGCAGGCGCGAAGTCTGCAGGACCGACACAGTGAAGGTGTGTATACCCACAGGTTGACCACAAAGAAGGCGTGGACATATGCAGGTTTCTATTGGTGAAGTTGCGGACTTCTCCTTGAAATATGTTTTAGCTGCTTTTGTTTATTACTGCAGTGTTTAGGGTTCTGAATTGGTGTCTGGTTACTGGTACTGTGTTCTAAAAAGTTATTGATTCAGTGTTTTCACAAGGAAGTTGGTTGATTGCAGATCTATTTGATGTTTGATTGATATTCATGGATCTAGTTTGAAAAATTATGAAACATGGTCCCTGGAAGAAAAGAGAAGTCTTTTGTAGGTCAGCACCTACATACTAGTACCTCAGCTAGTACAAGAGCTAAGGGGGTTGTATCTCCCTTCCAGAAGAGTCTGGAGAATGAGAGAAGGTTGTAGCCTTCTGCAGGTTGAAGCCTGCATGCTGGTATAAGACTGCAGCAGTACAGAACCATTGTAAAATGAAGTTTATAATTGAAAGAAGATAGAGACATATTGCAGCAGGCGGTTTTCACCCACATTGGGTTTCCACCTTATATCTTGTGTTCCTTTTGTGTGATTGTCTGTTCTACTTTTCTGTTCCTGCTTACTGTTATATGGTTCCGACACACAGATTAATGATCAACATCTGAAGAATAAATTAAATTATAAGTTTGGAAGGTATATGCAAGTTTCAATAGTGAGATTTGCAAATCCTTGTATAAATTGAAAAGAATTTGATAACACTGATTCACCCCCCCTATCAGTATTATTTCCAACATAGTACAATAATGCCTTGACTATGATAGGATGTAGAGGTAAGTGTGACAACTTTGTCGGAAGCAAGTGTGTGACCTTGTAGCGAGTCAAGTGAGATGCATGGGGGTTCTAACACATGGTGAGGAAAATGAAGTGTGTCCCTTAGAAGCCTGTAATATCACGTAGCCTTAAAGGAACACACGAGTAGAATGACATCACAAGTTGGAAATTAGAATAGTCCACAAACCAAAGTGACATGTTAAACCAACAAAATGTCTATAACAAGATTCATACAATTTCATACAAAATATTTCATACACAAATGTGTAAGTTAAATAACATACATTTCTAAAGCAACAAGAATAGTCCAACTACAATAAAAACATATGCATGAAAACGTGTTGGCTCTGTTATGTATTATTAAGAGAAATTTCTATCCATACATACACCATTTACAAGCACTATCCCTAACTGTGGAAGATTACAGTCAATAGCGCCTGCTCCTCCAAAGAGGTACTCTCTCTATGATGTCGAGAAGCTAAAGCTTGTCACAATACTCTCCAAGCCTTCTCTAAGAAATGTCTAGCCAAAAGCTCGGCTCCCAAAAGCCTCTTCTATGAGTTATGAGGTTTTGTTGATAATGAAGGGTGAGATGACCCTTGACATTCCCCTCTGCAACTCTTTGCCTACCGTCATGACTCTTAACCTTCTTTACACAACTCATTACATTCCATAGTTTAATTTCACATTCCACTAGTGACACTTGGAATTTCACTTACAACATATTTACAAATAATAAACATTTTACACATGTGAGACAAAATAGGCTAGATACAACCCAATAAGAAAAAACACTATGACTCTGGAGTTTGGGAAAAGGCCAACTCAACAATTGCTACTTGATGCTACTCGATCATGTACTGATTCCAAGCTTGGTACTATGCTGTGATGTTGCAAAATTTCTTAATGATGTCTTTCTAAAAGAAAACTCTTGCCTCCATGTCATTTGGGCATATGGTCTTGGATCCTGTGTCTATCTCATCTTGAAGTATGCGCAACATTGTCGTGAGTGTGGCTAGACCACCGATGTACCAACCTCCACTTGATGCTACTTGGTCATGTACTGATTCCAAGCTTGGTACTCTGCCATGATGTTGCAAAACTTCTTGATGTTGTCTTGCTAAAAGCAAAACCATGCATCCATGTCATCTGGGCATATGGTCTTGGATCTTGTTTCAATCTCATCTTGAAGTATGCTCAACATTGTCCTGAGTGTGGTTGGACCACTGATGTACTTCTACATGTCTGAATTCAACTACAAGTCATCACTGGTGGCCTTGTGCATCAACTACTCCATGTACCTGTCGACCTCTCACCGGACTATTGAATTTCCATGACCTTGGGTCTAGGTTAGAGTCTTAAAATCGGTGAGGCTACCAAACCAAGAATGTCAACCATAAACTACTTTGCACAATGGACATATAAAGCAGTAAATCACATATTTACAATATACATAGTTTTAGACAAAATTGTACAATAATGTACAATCACCAATCTTCATTATATTAATCCAAATATGATAAATACATTAGTCTATGGTTACAAGATACAATGAAAAAATTGGTTGCAACACTTCGATTTTGTATATTGTCCTCTTAGTCTATAGCACCCTTACTTCTCATTAATAATGCTTTAGTCCATCAAGGCATCTACACATCGAGACTTCAAGAGAGTTGTGTCACTCCTTTCTAGTCTAATATAGGGTTGCAAGAGCCTCTTAGGAGGATAGTACACCCTCACAATGACTCCAACTCCCTTCGGTGCTCCCTCTAGGGCTATGGCTTTTTCAAACAAGTTTGTGACTCCTTCAAACAACCTTTTAGGCTATGTTTTTCACCCAAAAACAAATTGCACCCATGCACAGCAAAATCAGCCTCTTGCTAAAGATTTCAGGCCCTAAAACATATATGTTCCTCCTTGCTAACTCGGCCTCCAAGATGCATCTTATTTCATAGCTCAACGAGTTGTGTTCTAGTCATGTATTTCACTTGTTAGATGATTGAAATAACACTCACATCACCTTATATTTATACCAAATACAAGGGCTCCAAAACATCACATTTGAAGAAACACGTCCATTAGATTCTTCAAGTCGGCCTACTTGATAACCAATACTAATGATGTCAACTTCAAAAATTCATATCTCTTTAATGAAAAATCGGATTCAGATGATTTTCATTGCATTGGAATCATCTTTCCAAGAAAAATCATCCTCATCCATCACATGCCATGAATTCATCATGGTTTTTCCCTAGAACAAAATGGGTTCCAAAACCCCATACTTGGGTTCCAAGCCAACAAGCTACCCCTGTTTCACTTTTCCCTCCAAACCATGAACCCTAGGGATTGGAGTACCTCCCAACCAAAAAAATCAACACTCCCTTTTTGCGAGGGAGGTATTTCCAATATTATTAAGTATCTCATCATCATCATTTCTCGGAGCACTTGCCCAACTCCTGGTTCTCACATTCACAACAATCCATGTATGGTGAACTACACCCTCCTCGGAAGTGTCGTTGTCACTGTTGGAAGAAACCTACTTATTCTTATTATCTTGTAACACCTTCCACTCATTCCATGATTCCTTCTTGGTGTTGTAGGAGCACCATTCCTCACCACTAACCACACGCTCCTCTTAGGTTGCAGGGCTTCCCTCTGAATCTACAAGCTCCCTCTCGAGCTAGACTCCCTTTGAGTCTCTGGAACCTGGACCTTCTTGGGAATGTGTACCTTCTTCTCGAGAACCTATAATTCAAAGCCTGCACCCACACCTTCACCTGCTCCCACATCTCTAGAACCTATACTTGCTCCATCTTCTTCTTTCCATCATCCACAGGTTTCCCTGTCAACCTGTAGAGACCATGCTCTCTAACCTCGAGTACAATCCCATCGGACTTAGAGCCTTCGACCCTGAGTCTTGCCTTTCCATCCTGTAATAAGCCCTCAAAACTTTTCTTCTTCATCATCAAGACGAAGATCAAATTATATCTAAATCCTTGTACAAACAATACATCCTAAACCCGCATCCTGCATCTTGTCTCCATCTTGAATTGCACCACAACTGATCCTCAGATCTCCAACTAACACTTGTCCCCCAACACCATGTGAAATTTGAGTCCCATGCAGCTAAAGTATCAAAAATATCATGTGACCTTGTCATATTCTTCGTCACACCACTATTCATGTACCATCCATCCTCTTTGATCATACTCTATGAGAAATGAGAAATCATAGAAACATCCTCCTCTTTGTCTTCTAATCTTCTATAGAGCTCATACGTATTTACTTTATCAAAAATAAGGGTGGCTTGCTTCCCTTTTCTTTTCTCATCATCTCCCTTCTTCTTTAGACATCTCAACAAAAAATGACCCATCGTGCCACATTTGAAACACTTGATTTTACTCAAGTCCTTCTTTGCTTACCCTTCATTCGTGATGTAAGTGCCATGTCATCATCTGAAGCTTTCTGCTTCGACTGAATATCCTTGTCTCACAACTCTTCCTGAATTAAGTTATCCCATAGCGTATCCCAGTCTGGCGACTTATGCCTGGCAATGATTCCTTTAATGAAATTCTTCCATTCCTCAGTGAACCATTTCAAGGCAATCCTTACCATATCTCCATCTGAGATAGTCACACTGATCACAACAAGCTCATCCTTGGCCTGATACAATCTCATCAGATACCAGGTCATGCTTTCACCCTTTAACATCTTGGTGGACTTAAAATTATCCTCCAATACCAATACCTGATTCTTATTCTTATTCTGGAACAAATTCTTAAGAGACAAACCCATCACATGTGTGGTGTTATTCACAGACAAATGAGGTATTATGGCATCCCTCACACCATCTAGGATGATCAGTCTCACCCTCGCATCCAAATATTCCCATATTTTCACCTCCTTAGGGTTGGTTGGCTTCTTGATCTCCTTCTAAAAAAAAACTAGATCATGTTGACTTGCAAGATCAACTTGAACCTTTCCTTCTATGGACTATAGTTGAACAACCCATCCAATATATCCTCATATCAGATACCTACCTACAACTTCGACGGTGTAGTGAACCCTTCACTCAAAATGTGACCAACTCACTCTCATGATGTACTTCATTGTACACAACTATGATTTACTCACTCCCAAAGTAGCTCAAACATTCTTTGATACCATGTTGAATTTCCACGGCCTTGGGTCTAGGTTAGAGTCTAAAAATCATTGACACTACCAAACCAAGAACCTCAACCATAAACTACTTTTCAGAGTGGAAATATAAAGTAAATCACATATGCACAATATACACAGTTTAAAAAAAAAATTACAATAATGTACAATCACCAATCTTCCTTATATTAATCCAAATCTAATAAATAAAATAGTCTATGGTTACAAGATAAAATGACAAACTTCGCTACAACACTTCTATGTCATATCTTGTCTTATCGATCTGTCAAGCCCGTACTGCTCACTAGTGGTGCCTTAGTCCATCAAGGCATCTACACATTGAGACTCTAAGAGGGCTTCCTGCTATCACTGCTACAGGTCACGTGTGCTACAATGAACACAGGCTGATAAACTGCTCTCTAGGTAGGCCTAATTCTCAAGTTCCAATCTGCCACACTAGAAACAACTTTTGTCTATAAAAGTGTTGCACTTCATAATTTATCTTCACCAAACCTTCAAATACTCTTCTTCCATCAAGATAGCTAGTCTAGGGCTACTTTAGATAGCCAACTCATTGCCCTCAAAAATTCATATGGCATCCAACCTTCTCACTGTTGGATCTACACCATATATGACTTTTCTTCACCTTAGAATTTCATATAAATGGCTCCAAAATGCTACAACAATTCTGATCCAATTCTGGTCACAAAACTATGATCCAATACATACCAAATGTTATTGTTGTGTATCCTGCAATTATGCAATTTATGGGACTGGTTAGGGCATACACCAAAATCCCCAAACACCCACAAATACAACCATAAATTACCTTCTCTTGTTGCAGCTCCTCCTCCAAGGTTTTTTGCTTTTTTTTTTTCTACTTTCCTAGGGTAGATTTAGCCCCAAACTAAGGACAAAATTCCTAAGAGGACTGTAGAACTCCTTTCTAGTCCAAGCTAGGGTTGTGATTGCCTCTTGGGAGGACTATCCACCCTCACAAGGGCTCCAAATCCCTTTGTTTCTCCCTCTAGGGCTATGGATTCTTCATACAAGGTTGTGTCTCCTCCAAACAACCTTTTAGGCTCTACTTTTCACCCAGAAACAAACCACACCCATGCAGAAAAAACTCGACCTCTTACTGAAGATTTTGGACACTAAAACAAGTATGTCCCTCCTTTCTAACTTGGCCTCCAAGTTGCATCTTATTTCAGAGCTCAACGAGTTGTCTTCTAGTCATGTATTGCACTTGTTCGATGTTTGAAATAACACTCACATCACCTTATATTTATACTAAATACAAGGGCTCCAAAACGTCACATTTGAAGAAACACGTCCATTGGATTAATATTGATTTTTGATATTATTAATATTAATTAATATTAATTAGTTTTAATTATTATGAATATTAACATATTTATTTTTAATATTAATACAACATACTAATATTAATATTCATTAAATACTAATATATATTAAAAATAAATAGTTCACATACTAATTTAAAATTAATAATATTATACTAACATTTATTAATTATTAAATATTAAATGTTTATATGAATTATTAGTATAATAATTACTAAATATTTATAATAATGATTACTACCTTAGTTATTAATATTAATTATTAAGATTTTATTAAAATTAAGGATTATAATAATAATTTAAATTAATAAATTAACTCATCTGTAATTAATCAAAAGATTATTCAAAAATCTGCATTTAATATTATTTAAACAAGCCGACATTAATCTCTTCCTTAAAATCTACTCTCATAACTATTTAAATACCTAAATTAAGCTCTTCTACTATCAACATTCAAGAAGTCCTGATGATGGATCCCAGTTGGGTTTTGAAATGTTGACGGAAAATGGTTTTTACTGTGGATTCTCCGCTAACTAAGTCAAAAGATATAAACCTCAGATGTCTTAAATCAAAATTCATTTACTGTCGGGTACTATCACCTTCACTCATCTGAGAGTTCTTCTTGCCTTATCTTCTTTACATTGCTCATATGCTATGATGTTGGTACAACTCACTCCACCTACCAACAATTACTCTGCTTCCACTGATCTGCACAATCTTATCTCAAGATACATCAAAGTATCTTCCAAACCTACACTGTTTCCTTCAAATATGTATTTAAAACTAATTCCCATTTTACTTTTCATAAGAGACTCTTCAGCTTTCAAGGCCAATTAAGATTAGATCCGAAGTTCAATTATATTTACCAATTCATGACAGACACTACCCATTCCTCCTGATAACCTGATTGTAAGAAAATCATGTTTTGCTTCTACAAGTCCCAAAAATCATTCCTTGTAGTGGTGCTTCCTTCAGTCTGATTAAACCTAATCTTTGTTCTTTCAATCATCAATATCATTGCCTTCAACAATACTTTAAACATTCCTCAATCATTCTTAGTTTCACAAGATTCTTCAAATCATTTGAATGACTTCAATGCTACAACAAACCAATTTTCTCTTCAGCTTTAAGTTCTAAACTTTTCATTCAAATGAATCATGCAATCACTTTTCCTGAAAGGAAAACACTTCATCCTTTGAAATTTCAATCCCTTGCTATTCTTTAGACATTAAAATACATCTCTGAGAAATTATCAAATTAAACATTCTTATTAGACCTTCCCAGAAATTCACTACTTCTCCATTCTGATCTCAGTGTCGTTTGTATTCTGATCCTCATCTTTATCAAATTTACTTCAGGGAAATTATACATCTTCTGGAATTAAATTCAGTTTCCAAAAACAATATTTTCAGAGCATTAAGTTAGCTATGATACCACAAATGATGCAGAGAACCCAATTTAAAGTCAATCCAACAATCAGAAGCATTCCCATATAGCTTAAGCCTTTAGAATCATGCACTAAACACTTATCGAGTTTATTTTATGATATCGGGAGTCCAAATGCTATCAGAAGCATTCTTAAGGCTTTAAGGCTTAAAACCATGGACTTACACCTTATCGGATGCATATAACTATAAAAGGCTTTAATATATAACTTTTAAGCCTTAAAATCCCACTTATACCATTTAAATGGAATACTAAGGAGAACATGGCCAAATCCGCTTAAAACAGATAGCCGAAACTCAAATGCATAAATCCACCTCTATAAAGATTATCAAGTCCGTCGTTCCATATGTTTCATCGCATTTCCACCGATATCCACTTTACACACAAATACAATGAAATCTAGCCGTAATGTATTGGTCAGATCTCAAATGCTATTCACTCGCATATATAAATATGTCGGGTCCACACTTGAGTCGCTCCAATCCTCTAATAGGTGGAACTCCCAATCGCCAGATCATTGATCTCCACAACCTCTAATTGCCGATTAGCATATCAGCGATGTCACTTATCATCCGTCGACACCTCACTGTTCCGACTCTCTGTTGTCTTTTGTCTTTGCCTACATGTAATTGCTAATTAGATCTCAACCATTGATCAAAACTTGATCCGAAGGTTGTTATTTGATCGCATATTGCTTATTGCTATACTTAAAAGAACTTTACCTCTGTAAAAATAGTCCATCGATGCAATATATCAAAGCTCCACTCTGATCTTAGGTTTGATCTGAACCGTCAATTTATGGGATCCGACGGTTCCTGTACATCATTTTTGTTTCTACTTTCTCAACTTCATTCATTTTCTATGGATGGATTGTTGCATTAAAACGCATTTCTCTATCCAGCTTAGGTTTCTAAAGATTCCCTTTAACTATAAAAATCATTTAATTTACCAATATATCACCATCGATCCTACAGTGATCAATGGTTGATTGACATGCCAGCAAGTGAGACTTTAACTATCTGCCCATATAATACAATAGAACCCAAAGACGCATAAATACACAGATTCACACTCCATAATCAATTCTCTGTATACAATTATCAATACATAATTACACTTTGAGCTTCTCTGCCATTCTCTGGCCTAATTCTTCTTATTAATGGCCTTTTTCCCCTATGTTTATGTAGGCTTACATATTCTCAATCCTCTTCCTCTCTATCTCGCCTATCTAACCCCTGAATTATACAAAGAGTTCACACTTTATACAAAAGTAGATTCATGAACCAATTCTGGTTTAGAACCAAAAATCTCTCACTCACTCCTAAAAATTCTCTTCAAACCCACTCTTTTCTAACCAAGCTTTTAAAATTCCTCATATCCTAGTCAAGCGAAATAAATGTAATTGTTTGACTTGATCTCCACAAAGGGAGGATCAATCAGCCACATATACCCTTTTTATCATATTTGATAATAAATAAACATTCTAACACATTTAAATAGATAAAATTGACTAAACTCTTTTCTTCCAACCCCTTGTTAGTCACAACATGCGAAAATTAACAAGATGTGAGTTCTGGGAAATGGGAGCTCAGATCTACCCATGGTGAGTGTGCAAACAAGCAAATCCTAAGGATGGTGTGATGTGGATTGCAGATCTAACTAAGTGTAAATGTATGAATGTGAAACAAGTGCAATAATCGATTAAACTGAAGGAACATGAAACATGTGAAGGGAGTCGCTACAACGATGACCGTTCATGTAAAACTGGGAAAACTCATGCAAAACATGGGGAAGGAAATGTTAGATTGAAACAACACTTATACAGGCTAAAACAAGTTAAAATTCTAGTGGTCATTAAAAAAATGAGTGAAACAACACTCTCACAATCTAACCAAGAAAAAGCTATAAAAATACTGGCATAAGGTGATAAAAGTGAAACTCACCCCAAAAAGCAATGACAATGCTCTGAAGGTTCCTCGATCTCCTAGGGAAGCTAGAGCGTGATTATAGAATGCATAAGTGAGCCCTAGAGGCAACCATTAGATATATTTGAGAAAATGGTGTTCATGATGCGTATGCTTGGGATCAAGGACACCAATAACACTTAGCATAAACTTCTAAAGATGGAAATGTGTTACCTTCGGGAAACTAATAATAGATCCGAACATCCTAGGAACTTTTTTCCTCTTAGCTTCTTACTTTTTGGGAAAATTGCCACGTACTGCCCAGAAAGATTGCACAGTTTTGGGAAGGACTAGGAAACTCTCTGGTTCATGCACTGATAAGTTTCTAAACATATTATGTTCTGCACAATTTATGAGCTGAGTGGCTTTGGGATGCCTCTCAGGCTCTGTGCAGTTTCCCAGATGAAGACAAGTTGTCAGTTGGGTTTGTGAAGTTGTGGAGCCGAATCTCACTACTAGGCAGATCTATGCATTCTTGAGAGCAAAGATCACTGTTGGGCTGCACTGTGCAACTCATGAGAGAAAGGTTGGCTTCCCTCTAGGACTGTGCAATTTTCCAAGGCAGTGCAAGAACCGAATGCAATCAAGTCACACGGGGTCATCTTATGGTTAGACAACAAAGAAAGTAAGCAACACAAGATATAAAGTGAAAGGTAAATTCAAATGAAAACAAAATTACCTAGGTGGCATAAGACAAGTTGCTAAGATTTAAGGTGGGAGGCTCCAAACGACATGAAGGCAAAATTTTGGAAGGTGGTTGTAGCCGCTACAACATGTCACAACCAAGAGAGTATAAGAGTAGAGGTTATGGTAGGGGACTATTGTAGTGCTAGATTTTGGGCAAATATTATCACAAGAAGGATTTTCCATTGTACCAGGGTGGTAGGCCTCATATCTATAATGCTCAGGTCCGAGGTGTAAACAGTTTGGGATGTGTTCATAACATTCCTTGGATTTATGTCGTTGTGGACAACAAGCAAGAATATCACAAGGCATCCATTATTGATATGGAAGATAAGATCTTTGATCAATTTGTTTCTATTTTTATTGACCATGGATAAAATTATAGTTATGTTAATTCTGACCTAGTTGATAAGGGTATTTGAGAAAATAAGTGCATGCAAAGCCTTAGTTGGTTTAGTTGGCTACAGGTACTAAGAAGAGAGTTCATCATTGGTTAAGATATTATTCATTTGAGCTTAATGGGATGCCTATGTCAACACATTTAAACATGCTTCCACTAGGATCATATAGTATGATTTTGGGTATGGATTGGTTGTACCTACATGTAAGCAAAGTGGATGGTTATGACAAGGCTATTGAGTGCCTAGATGATAATGGGGAAAGAGAATCTTGCAGGGAAAGGTGAAGCCTACATTAATGAGGATGGTTACAATTATGTAGGCTAAGTGCAGTCGAAGGAACGGGTGTGTATTGTTTGCAGTTCATATTTCTAGTGACAAGGGTAATGATGTTGAAGATGTGTGTTGGCAGGAAACGTTCCCTAGGGAAAGGGTTGAAGACCTCAATGGAGCAAGACAAAACAATCAACAAAGAACACTCAGTCAAGCATTCAAAATATTCAAATTATCAAAGGTAGACTTAGATACATACTTGAGGGTCCTACATTTGAAGATGTTCCTGTAGGGTGCAAACGCTCTACGTTCTCCAACATGTGCAAACCTACAAATCAATCACAAAGGCATATACATAACATAATTCAGTGTGCATACATTATAATATATTATATAATCATATATAACAATTCAAACTATCATTCATATTATGGCAACACATATTATGAACAAGACATGAGCTTCTTTATTTATTAACAAAAATAAGTACAAGATAGATACAACCTGATCTAGTCCAAAGGAACCAACAAAGCCTTCCTTCATATCCATCCAGCTTGAGCCATGAAGGAAACCTATCTAATAGGTGCAAGGAGATGATAGATAAGGAGGTTGAGCATCTCTGCAAATGAAACCAAGGTTTCCTAAGGACTGGGAGTGCAAGAGGCACGAGAAAAGAAAACTTGATCTGGGGTAAATCAAGTATAATGTTGATATCTCTCTTCTCTTATGAATTAGGCATACGAAAGGAGTGGACATATACCACCTAAAATTGGTTATTTCAGTTAGGCCATGGGATCCTAGAGGTGGGATCTTGGTAAAACCCATAAACCCCACCTGAAAAATATAATTTTATTTTATTTTTTCATATTTAAAAATGTATATGTGGGTATAGTATCCTGGAACCCATGTATGTACGCATTTTTGTGTGGGAAGAGTCGCGTATGGAATTTAAAATATATATTTTTAGTGTAAAATCAAGTCTTCATGGGTAAAGGGATTGCCTAGGGCCATAAAAGAGCATCAATACGACAATAGTGTTGAATGATGTTATAACAGATTCCCCCTAATTTACGATGTCATAAGGGAACACGAGGGCACATATATATTAAGTATAGAGAGAGGATTCATTCAAAAACATGGGAGGATATCACCAGATTCCATCCCATCAAATACCTGTCGAAGGAGTCAAAAAGAAAAATCATGTGAGAGGCGGGCATACCCATGCTCATAAATAGTAAAGCATGTATGTTGATCAAGTATAGTGTGGAACCAAAACGTATACATAAGTGTACAAAATGAGTTTAATAATACATATTTGAGCTCAAATCATAGTCGTTAAAGAAAACAACAGAGTTATGTCTTAATATCATATAGAAGAATGTATGAATAATGATGTTGTATAATTGATACTCATAAAAATACCAAGTCATATAGGTGGAATAGTGGTACTGCCTAAACTCGGGTGCCCACATATAATATGTTGCTGAGAAAGACTGCAACATATAGAGCTGGGAGGTGTCACTGGCAAAAAAATTGAGTTTTCAACTGAACCAAGATGTTGACACAACTCGAGCTCTTCACTAATTGCAGACGGTACATTTCTACACCATGGGAATAAATGAGTTGAAGTTGGCCATGTGAGAAATCGTTTGATTATTGATGATTGATGTATATTGTTAAAAAAAAGTGAGACAACTCACTAATAATGATAGTGAGTGTCAAGGTACGCCAGTACAATCTAACAAGTGTGAATATGTGTGTTGAAGTTGACCACTTGAAAGAATCTACCAATCAGGAGATATTAATGTAGTCTCACTGCAATAGTGAAGAAGTCTGCCACTAATGACTGCAAACCCTAAGGTACTAAAAAAAGGACTCTAAACCTTGTTCTCAGAGAAATTATTTGGAGTCAATGGAAAAATATATGATGGAAGGAAGGCATTGAGGAATCCCACATAAACTAGCACGAGCGTAACCCATAAGCCAACAATTTGGAAGAACTCGGATGAATAAATATGAAGTAACCATTCCAAAGTACATTTTATGTGTGCACAAAATGTGGCTAGCACATGAAAGAAATCCTTTGAACCAAACAATAATGAAAGTTGACACAAAGGTGAGGAATCCACCAATAGGGACAAATGCAAACCAAGGTACTACACAAATCCCAATGTGCGATAATGTGAGATGACATTGAACACAAGGGAAACCACTCAGTCAAAGACCCATGATACTAATCAATGTTGAGCACAAGTTCACTTATCAATGATCTAAATAGGGCTAGGTTGCAACTCTAGGTCTACTCTAAGAGAAATTTATCAGAGTCAATAAGAGTAGACCCACCATCAAGAAGTCAATGAGGACCTTCTTAACAAGCACGAGTAAAGGACTAAGTATGTCCGACAACATATTTGAGAATACTAAGAATAACTTGATATATCAGTTATGGCTGATAGAAATGAGTCAAGAGACACCATAGAATGGTCGAAAACAAGTTTACTTCCCTTAAAAGAAATCATGACTTGATGTGGCTTTATGTTAGAGTAAAATAACTTTGTATAAGTTTGCGATGTAGGAGTCCTCAACAATCTCTCCCTATGATTGGAAGAGTTAACCAACCAATGGAGGACTGACTCAAAAACATGGTTTTGGCTTTCTTAAAGTCAAACTAAGTCCCATCCTAAAGGAGGAAAGACTAATTTTAAGTGCTTTGTTCAAGGGTCACATAAATGACATACGTTTTCATCAAATAATGAAGAAATTTTCTCGTTCCTACACTTTGGTTTCTTTTTGCCTTTTTCATATTATAAAGCCTGAAAAATAATAAAAGAATGCCTATAGTACAATGGAGAGAACAAGTGTCAGGGGCAAGTGCACCAGTTCTTGGGTTTCGAGCATTCCTATTTTCAATGCAATGTTATCAATATTGGTCATCCACACTAGGGGAATGTTGAAAAAGATGTCAAGTTGCAAAGGATAATGAATGCATGGTTTGAAATTATAGAAAATTCATGCTTAAAAGTGGCTTATACATGAGTCCGATGAAGTTGTCTCATTAGGGGAATTTTGAGGTGTAAAATGGTCCTCCTAATAAAAATGTACAACCAAAATAAACTTTATAAGAACCAATAGGATTGAAGATGTTGATGTCAACGATGGGGGATGGTTCACCATTTTTAGAGTAAAAAAGTAAAAAGCGTAAAAAATAATAAAATAATAAAACTACACTTTCAACACGTATTTTCAACTTATCTCCATAAGATTTTACTCAAATTTAGAGTGGGAGTACTCATTGGATGGAAAATTTATTTCCTCATCCAAAGAGTATCCACGTTGGATAATGTTGATGGACCCTACTACATGAAAAATTACAAATACTTGAAAAATGTGATTGCAATCACATTTTTTCATGTATTTCTCATTTTTCATGTAGCAGGGTCGATCAAAATTATGCAACATGGGTACTACTTGGATGAGGAATCAAATTTGTCATCCAATGAGTCTTTCCTCCTGAAATTTGAGTAAACCCATAGGGAGATAAGTTGAAAATACCAGTTGAAAAAATAGTTTTTTCTTTCTTCCCTCTAAAATTTGATGATGTAACTAATCTTATTTTATTATCTCCACTATTATTTTATAGCTTTTTTAGAAGGCCCATTTTAGACCTCAAAATTCCCCTAGGCCAAAATGGATGCAAGTGGTAAATATGTAATGCAATATTACAACTCAACACATGGGAGCCTTTAGGGTATAAAGAAAGAATAAAAGAAAAGAAGAAGAATGAGGCTTCAACGCAAATTCATGGCGGGACTAAAGAGAACTCCTGATCCTATTCAATACTTGCATCATGGGCAACATATGCTAGCTAGTTTATAATTTGGAAGCCCATGTAAGGAAAGACTCTACCACTATGTTACAATTTTATGAAAAAACGAATGAGAGAGGTTAAAAATTCACAACATCGTGGGGTCAACCCTATGGCTAAGTATCATAGTATGAGGTCATGATGCAAAATGAAACGGAAAAAGTGATATGTCTTAACCTATATTCCAGTTTATAGTACAATACCTGCCATGATAGGTCAACGATTGTGGAATCAAAATAACAGAAAAATATCACTAAGTGATAAGAGAATCTTCATCACCTGAAAAAGGCCCTTCCCAACACTTCAAGAAAAGGTCAAAATTTCATAAAATTAAAATAATAAAGTTAAAAATGAACTTTAGAAAAGTGGGTTTAAGTTTTAATTATAAAATGAAGTTTTGAACTCACCCAATTTCATTTTTACCATCCAAGTGTTGAGGAGAGAGAATTTGGAGAAAATTTTAGCAAACATATCCAACCAATTCCACCAATGAATTAAGAATCTGTGAACTCTGGGTAATTCATAACCATAATATCCTTCATTTAGATCAAAAATTTCATTAATTAAATCAATTTTTGAGCAATCATTTTAAAATTTAAACCTGGTTCAATGTATACGCAGGTATGGAATTATCAGTCTGCGTATAGAGGACCTATATGTGAGTTATTAAAGGGAAATTCACATATATATGTGACTGTCTCTTACAAAACCTGCATACACACGGGACTGACTGAAAAATTGAGTTCTAATCGTGAAATTACTCATTTTTTCTAGGATTTTTATCATTTGGAGAGACAGAGAACCCATTAATGTGGATAATCAAGCTTTGGAAGATCAAACATCATTGGATATATTATAGAATTTTGGTTCACTCAAATTATTTGTGATGGCAAATATGAGAGATCAAACTCGATTATCAGAAATGTTGATTAATTATTGGGACCCAGAGTAGGAAAACTGCTTCATGGACTCGAAGCCTTTGCAAATTGAGGTAGAAGACATCTACTTCATCATAGGTCTCTCTAGAAGGGAATAAGTAGTCAATTTGAAAGTCAAGGCCAACAGAGGCTTTAACATTGAGTGTTATATTATTTTCTACTATGCACCAAACACTAAGAATGTTGGGTCACAAGTTTGGATAAAATACATCACGAGCCTTCCTATCAAGATCATACTTTTCACTATTTATAGGATATCATGTTCAACTTATTCACACCAGGCCTCACAACTAGATATGTCTCTAGCAATGGAATCCTTGAGACTAGTAGTGTATCATTGGTGTACAACACTCCTGTTCAATACGAAGAAGAAACTCACATTGGTTAGACACAGGAAGACAAAGAACTTCAGGTATGGTAACATTCTCTGTTCATTTTTCATCATCACCACAACACTCATAGATAGAAACTAAAACTATGTACAATATTTACAAAATAAAATAAAATGCTCAGGTAAGACCCTAACCATGATACTTCTTGATATAAAGCCAATTTCTAGGCTCCGATAGCACATTACCTTCAAAATAAACCAACTCATAAGAACCCTTCTTCAAAACCTTCTTAATAATGAAACGACCGTTCCACATAGGTTTGAATTTTCCTACCCCCAAGGTGTCTTTATCTTGGTCATATACCAAGACAAGGTCACCTTCAGAGAAAACCCTGGGTCACATGGATTTATCATATTGAGTCTTAACTTTTTTCTTATTAGCTTCATTCATTATGGTAGCATCCTGATGCTTCTCATCAAGATCTTCCAAATGAACAATGTGTTCCTCTAGACTTGAGGTATCTAGAATAAGTTGTACTGCCACTTTAAGGGATGGAATATCACATTCTATGCAAAGGATAGATTCCAAAGCATAAACTAATTGAAAAGGAGTGAACCCTATGGAAGTCTTAAAAGACATTTGATATGCCCATAATGAAGGATAAAGCATGATTTTCTAGTTGGAATTAGCTTGATTAATCTTCCTTTATAGGATAATATTAACAGATTTATTAATAGCTTCAACTTGCCCATTACCTGGAGGATAATAAGGAGAGGAATGTTCTTGCCAAAATCCCAATTTCAAAGCCAACTTAGACATCATATTATTCTAAAAGAGACTGCCATGGTCAACGATAATCTCTTTAGGGATACCAAAATTTCAGATGACTTGACTAAAAAGGAAAAGAGTTGTTTTCTCACCATCATTATTAAAAGTGGTCATAGCTTCAGCCCACTTTTTAAGGTAGTCTACTGCTACAATAATGTACTCGTGTCCCTTAGCCAAAGACAGGTTACAAGTTGTAAAATCAATTCCCCACTTAGTAAATGCACTGACAGTGATGAAAGCAAAAAGTGGAGTTGGATGAGCGTCCATTTTCCTAGTATCGATTTAACAAGGATGACATTTTTTTACCACTTCAATACAATATTTGAAAATCGAAGGCCAAAAATATGTTGCACACAATATTTTCTAAGTTGTTGCAAGCCCATGAAAATGACCTCCACAAGCCCCACTATGGAAGTCATTTAAAATTGACTCATCTTCTTTTCAAGTCAAACAACATCTAGGGATTGAATCAACCCTGCGATGATATAAGGTATCAACAATGATCAGATAATGAGTAGAAAGATGACATAATTTTCCACATTCATCATTCGAAAAAGGCTGATGAAACTTTGAAGTCTAGAGATATAAACTGATGTCTTTGTACCGAGGATCTTGTGGAGAGATAAGAAAAAGATGTTCATCTAGAAATTATTCTTCATAGGTAACATCTTCCTCACAACGAAATTCATAAATTAATTTTGTGAAAAACAAAGGCTTCTTTGATTTGGCTTACATAAACTCTAAATCAAACTCTTGTAAAATAAAAATCCATTTGTTGTATCTTCCCCCGATCATTCACCTACCTAGGACATATTGAAATGGATTTATGTTAACTAATACGAAGGTTTTTCTTAGCAAAATGAAGTAGCGGAGTTGGTGAACAACATGGACTATTCCCAAAGTCAATTTACAAGTGTGGGAATGTTTGAGTTGAGGGCCAAATAAGCCATAACTTAGATAATAAATCACACGTTCTCTAAGGGTATCATCTTCCTAAACCAACACCATACCAATGGTTGATTATGTCATCGTGAGGTATAAAAGGAAATACCTGCTATAATTAGGTGCACTAAAAAGGGTATCAAAGGTCAATTCCTTTTTCCAGCATCAAACAATCATTGAGATAAATCATCCCAAACAAATGGAACTCATTTCTTAAGAAAACACATAAAACCTTTTGTGATATTAACGTAATTCACCATAAACCTCCTTAAAAATTTGGATTTTCCTTGGAGACTTTGATGTTCACGAATACTAGACCAAGGGAGGAAAATAAATTTCATATTATGTTGATCTTCAGGATGAATTGTTATTTGATTATACCCAAAAAATCCATCCACGAAGGAAAATATTTCATTTGCGGCACACTCATCAATAATCTAATTTATAAATGGAGTGGGGAAATTCTCTTTTGGACAGGATTTATTTACATCCCTAAAATCGATGCATACATGGATTGTTCATTGTTTTTTTTCTACAAGAACTAGATTGTAAACCCATTTATTAATAGGAACAAGGTATATGAAACATGATTTAAGCAAATTCTCTACATTTTCCTTGATATTCGCAACTTTCCTAGGGTTGAACAGCTAAAGCTTTCGATGCACAGGCTTTGCATTTTCATAAGTCTTGATCTCACGATGAACAATACTAGGATCGATCCCAAGAATTTCCTCATAATACCAAGTGAACAGATCTCTAAACTCTTTAAAGGTATCAATGTAAATTTTATCTCTTCATGTGAACAATTAGCTCTAATGAAGATATTTTCAATAATGTTGGGATTCATGGAAATGTTCATTGGAATAGTTTCTTAAATGCTATCCATATTATGTTATGAAACCAGCTCAAGAAAGATAGAAAAGATAGATCAACGCCTTAGAATTTAGTCTCTTCGAGGGGGAAACCTCCTTTACATTACATAAATGAACAATTCTTGGATGATTCAAATGAAAAAACCTCCTTTCTATATATAGGAGTCTAAGGAGTCACAATATAACCCAGCCGACCTAACAATAATAATATAAAGCCACAAAAATCACAATAGAGGGATTCTATGGGGCACAGTAATAACAATATGGGGGCAATAGGGGCACAACAATATTAATAAGGGGTATAACTACAATAGTAACGGGGTAATCACTAGTATTATAGGGACCCAACATGCCCCTCTCCTTCAAAAAAGTGTTGTCCTCAATGCTTGAGTAGTTATGGATACTTCTGCATAAAATTTTCATCCTCCCATGTGGAATCTTCAGCAGATAAGTTCTTCCACTTCATAAGATACTCTGAAATTGATCAATTTCGTAGTTGTCGAGTTCTTGTTTCTATGACTGCTTCCAGTTCCAATATAATTTTTTCTTCCTCATCAAGTTTTTGCAATATTGTTTTAACTGGGAGCTTGTCACCTATAACCTTCTTTAAACATGAAACATGGAAAACTAGGTGCAATCGAGAAGCTGCAGGAAGCTCCAATTTGTATGCCATAGTACCAATCTTTTGCAACACGTTGTACGGACCATAATACTTTGGTGATAATTTATTATCCTTCTTAGCTTGCTTGAGGGAAATTTGCTTATACGGTTGTAGCCGTAGGAATACCCAATCACCTACATCAAAACTTCTTTCATTGTGATGTTGATTTTCCTGTTGTTTCATTCTATTCTGTGCCAACATGAGGTTATCTTTTAAGAGTTGGAGGACTTGTTGTTGATGTTCAATGTGATGTTCAACTGCCTGAAACTTAGAATTTTCTCTTAAATATGATGTGATGGATGGTGGTTGATACCCATAAAGTGCCATAAATGGGGTCATTTTTGTTGCTGTATGGAAGGAAGTGTTATACCACCATTCAGCCAGAGTCAACCATTTGACCCATTGTGTCTCTGTATCAGATAAAAAGCAACAAAGATATCCTTCCAAACATTTGTTTACTATCTCAGTTTTCCCATCAGATTGAGGATGATAAGATGATCTATGAGCTAACTGAGTATCAAGACAAGAAAATAATTCTGTCCAAAAATTTCCAGTGAAAATGGGATCTTTGTCACTTACAGTAATCTTTGGGTTTCCATGTAACTTTTGAATTGTTTCCATAAATGTAGTAGAAATTGTACTGGCTTTAAATGGATGTGATAATGCACAAAAGTGTGCATACTTGGTAAGTCTATCAACTACCACCATGATGACACTCTTTCCCTCAGACTTGGGTAAACCTGTGATAAAATCCATTGAAACCTCCTCCCAACATTGGCTTGGAATGGATAAAGGTTGTAATAGACCCGGTGTCTTAATTGTTTCAACTTTATTTTGTTGGCAAACCAAACATTCCGCCACAAACTTTTGAATATCTGATTTCAGGCCATCCCAAAAAAATTCCTTCTTAACCCTGTGGTATGTTTTTAGAAATCCTGAGTGCCCTCCTAAGGGAGAAGTGTAAAATTCCATAAGAATCTTTTGTTTTAGCTGGGAATTCTTACAGAGGCATAAGCGATCTTTGTACCATAACGAATCATTTTGTCAGCTAAATGTATCAGATGTACTGGAATCTTGTTGTAACTTTCGAATAAGTGCCCACACTTCATCATCATTCTTCCATTCCTCCCTTGCTTCATTTATCCAATCTGGTTGGATAATAGAAATGGCACACAACAATGCTTCCACATCCTCATCCTTTCTTGAGAGTGCATCTGCCACCACATTTTGCTTCCATTTTTTGTAGATGATTTCAAAGTCTTAACCCAACATCTTTGTGAACCACTTTTGTTGCTCTTCAGAGGATAATCTTTGTCCTAAAAAGTATTTAAGGCTATCATGATCCACTTTTACCTTGAAGTGTCTTCCCATTAGGTAGGGTTGCCATTTCTTAAGTGCATGGAGTATTGCCAACATTTCCTTCTCATAAATAGCTTTGCTTAAAAAGTTTCCCTTGATTGGATGACTTTCAAAAGCAATGGGTCTTTCATCTTGCATTAGAACAGCACCAATTCCATTTCCTGAAGCATCACATTCCACAATAAATATTTTTGTGAAGTCCGGTGTAGCTAAGACCAGTGCTTGGCACATTGCCTCTTTAAGATGTTCAAAGGCCTTTGTTTCTTCCGGAGTCCATGAAAATGCATCTTTCTTCAATAATGTTTGTTAGAGGTGTTGCTATTCTCCCATAATTCTTAACAAACTTGCGATAATACCCTGTCAACCTGAGAAATCCTCGCAGATGCTTTATGGATGTGGGGATTTTTCATTCCTTAATTGCTTTAATTTTGCTAGGGTCTACCTTAACTCCTTCATGAGATACAATATGACCCAGATATTCCACCTCTTGGACTCCAAAGAAACATTTGGATCTTTTTGCATCTAATTGTTTCTCCTCCAATATTTGTAGCACCCTGTCAACATGTTCAACATGATCCTTCCAAGACTTGTTGTAGATTAGTATATCATCAAAAAATACTAACACAAATTTTCTAAGGAATGGTTTGAAAATTGAATTCATCAAACCTTGAAATGTTGAAGGTACATTGGTAAGGCCAAAAGGCATGACCAAAAATTCATAATGACCCTCATGAGTTCTAAATGTTGTTTTCGGAATGTCTTCAGTCTTCATTCTGATTTGATGATATCCTGAATGAAGATCCAACTTGGTGAAGTAATTTGATCCATGCAATTCATCCAGTAATTCATCAATGACAGGAGTGGGGAACTTATCTTTAATAGTGAGCTTGTTGAGCTCCCTATAATTCGGACACATGCGCCATGATCCATCCTTCTTGTGCACCAATACTACTAGAGCAGAGAAAGAACTTTGACTCAGTTGAATTATACCAGCCTCTAGCATTTCTGCAACCATATGTTCAATTTCACTCTTTTGGACATAGGGATATTTGTACAGCTTGATGTTTGGAGGAACACTTCCTGGAATAAAATGATCATGATCACGCATAGGTGGGAGACCTTTGGGAGTCTCAAATACCTTGGAATGATTGTCCAAGACTTTTTGGAAATCTGGAGAAATAGATGATTCCGATGTGGAAACATCTAGCGAACATAATTGTGCAATTATACCTATTTGCTCCTTTTTTAGAAGCTTTGTCATACCATTAGAGCTGATTATCTTTCCTGGCTTCCCTGTAATACCCCTTAATTCAACTTCCTTTCCTTCTGTAGAAAATTTGATGAAAAGTTCTTGAATTAAAAGCTATTGTACCCAAGGATTGTAGCCATTGGACTCCTAGTACAACATCAGCACCTTCCATTGGAATGGAAAGCATTGGGCTAGTCAATACATATTCTCCCATTGATAGCTTGATATTATGGCACTTTCCAGAGCAATTTATTGTTCCTCCATTTGCAATCATCACTTGACACTCTAGTGCTGGATATAGGAAGCAAATCAATTCTTTTGCTACCTTACAATGAATAAAATTGTGGGTGCTTCCTGAATCAATCAACACTATTACCTTTTTCTTCTTGATTTGTCCTTCTATCTTGATGGTTTGAGGAGTGGTAATTCCCACCAATGCATTACGAGATATGGTCAGATTTATTTTTTCTTCATCTAGGCTTTGTTCCTGGAGTATATCCTCTTCTTTTGACCTTTCTTGCTCCTTTTCTTCTTCCTCTTCACAATCTATGTAGAATAATTTCTTCTCAGTACACTTATGACCTTTAGTGTATTTGCTATCACAACTGTAACAAAGCCCTTTTGCTCTTTTTTCTTCCAATTGTTGTGGTGTCAACCTTATAGGTTGTGGAAGACTAGGGGCAACAACACTTCCGTCTTTATAGTTGTGAGTGGTATGCTTCCTGGTTGCCATAATTTTGCTTTCCGTTTTTCTTGCTAACCTGAATGCATTCTCTAATGAATCAGGTTCCCAAAGGTGAACATCATGTTGGGTATTATCCTTTAAAGACCCTATGAACACATCAATCCTATGCTCCTCTGGAATATCTTTTACCCTTATGTTCAATTTTTGGAACTCCTCAATGTGCTCCATTATTAACCCTTTTGTTTGAGACTTATCAATTAGCTAAAAAAAGTGTTGCTTTTTGTATCCTCATAATGTGCTATCAATTCTTCCGTAAAAATTGCACAAGTGATAAATTGTTTACAAGAGCAAAGCCATTGATACCATACAAACTGATTTGGTTCCAAATAGAAAGTTGCCATACGTACCTTTTGTGTGTTTTGAACATTATTGAGATCGAATAATTGCTCCATCTGTAATATCCATGTTGCGGGATCCTTGCCATCAAACATCCTCATATCAATTTTTGGAATATGGTGGGTCTTCAATCCAACATTAGAGTCTATGGAATCATGATTAACATTTCTTTTGTTCTCATCATGAGTTTCCTTTACTACCCTTTCACCATTAGTGACCCTTTCTTGTAGCACCTTCTTCAATTCTTCCATGTTTGTCTTCAAATCTATCTTAAAATCATCCATCTTAGCTTCTACGCCTTTCTTTAAACAATCCATCTTAGCTTCTACGCCTTTCTTTAAACCATCCATCTTAGATTCTGTTCCTTTTTGTGCAAGTGACACTTGTTGCACTTGGTCTCGTAATTTTGCTATATCATGTTGCATTTCTTCCTCTTCTTCATAAGTCATGCTAGAGCTTTCAGGTTGCTTACTAGGTGGTTGAATTTTCTTTCCTCGGGGCATCAATTACTGATAATAATGCTTTACTATGCCCTTTGAATTCCTTCAAACCAAGCTTAAGCAAAAATTTAAAAAAGAAAAACTACACACCTTTTTTCAGTTTGTAGAAGCCTGATATTGAATCTGATGTATCTCTGTAATTTCGAATCATCCAGTTCTGAAATTGTGACTTGTTGTAGCCCTCAGTGTCCTCTTTCCAATGCCAGTAGTCTGACCCAAATTGGATTCTCCAAGAAAGTGTTATGCACAATCTCCCGCAGTGACCTAATTATAAACTAGTTCAGTAGGGTGAACTTGTATGAAGTTCCATGTGTCATTGTTTTGACCTTTGACTCTGAAAAATATATACAAGAAAACTACACCCCATCCTCTTTTTGCACCTTCTTACTAAATTTCAATCCGATGCTCAGAAAGAAAGTTATGATGATTTCCCCAGGTCACTTGTTTGGAATGTAATTCAGGAGTCTGCAAAAAGACCAAGTTCCTCAGATCATATCTCCGCCAATATAGCGCGAAAAGATCTGAAATATGGACCCGAGGTTTAGCACGATTTCTTAGGAAATGGGTTTCTTTTGCAACTTCTGAAACTTCGCAGAAAAAAATTTATAGCGAAAATGCCACAATGACCTGTTTGGAGCAACGAAACCCTAGAATCCAAAGCTCTGATACCAAATGTTATGAAACCAGCTCAAGAAAGATAGAAAAGATAGATCAACGCCTTAGAATTCAGCCTCTTCGAGGGGGAAACATCCTTTACATTACATAAATGAACAATTCTTGGATGATTCAAATGAAAAAACCTCCTTTCTATATATAGGAGTCTAAGAAGTCACAATATAATCCAGTCGACCTAACAATAATAATATAAAGCCACAAAAATCATAATAGAGGGATTCTATGGGGCACAGTAATAACAATATGGGGGAAATAGGGGCAAAAAAATATTAATAAGGGGTATAACTACAACAGTAATGGGGTAATCATTAGTATTATAGGGACCCAACATATTACCTTTAGCAAAGATATGTGTTGGATGTAAAGGATTTAAAATTTTGTGAACAGTTCCATAAGAACGAGGACTAGAAAAAACTGATTCAACTTTATGAAAGTCAAGGAGAAAATAGGACCAATGATGCAAATCATCCCACTGTCTCTCTACACCAGTCATTGCTTCTAAATTTGCCTCCTCATATGGTAAAATAATATCAAGGTAATACATAGCCAAAGTGGAATCAATTGTTGATATTGGGACCACATCATCATCCAAATTCTCTGATGAAACAGGGAGGGGATGAGAGTCTACAAAATTAACAATGGATTGATATGAAATTTCTATTGTAGATATAGGATAAGCCATTCCACCGACTTTCCCTTCTTCTAATGTGGCTATATGAGTGGGAAATTTCCAAGGTTTTGAAAAATAATGAGCTCTAATAGAACGTTGTCGACGAACCACCCTAGAGGATGATATGGCATTGATGTGAGTAACAAGAGGTAGAATATTAAAAGTACCTATTAATGAGGAATACACTCCAAATCCTAAATTCTTAGAAGGCTTCTTCGTATCTTTCACCAAGGAGATAGTGGAGTCAGTAGATGCATTTGGGTCATTATGAGAATAGGTTAACTGTTCAATCGTAATAGTTCTCCCTTCATGAGGAAAACATAGGATTCAAAACAAATATGAGACTACGACATCCATCGCATAAACCCAGTTCTCACCCAACAAAAGATTATAATCAAGATTAGCATCGACTATTTATACTTCCATGTTAACAACCTTGCCCCCTACACAAATAGGGAAGGCGGGTAGAATCCCATGAGGCCTATGAGAATGGCCATCAAATGAAGTTAAAATAGTAGGAGAGGGAACAAATTCAAGGAACCTGATAGCTTTCCAAGATGAAAAATACATGACACATGTGGAAGCCCCTTCATCAAATACGGTTCAAAAGATGGTCATCTTATGATACATAGATTTAATTTGAAAATACATATGATGAGGGAGTCTCTTTTTAACATTTGACATATCAAATGTAATCACCAGAGAGTTTTTCAAGTCAACTTCTACAATCATAGTGAGGAACATACACCTTTTTGCATGCCACAATTGAACTACCTCTAATTCTGACATAGCACAGGGGCTCTGAGTAGACCTAGGGTTTTGATTATAATTTGATCATTTTGAGGAGATTTTCAGCATCTGAGGTATAGGTTCAACTGTTGGCCTCTCTATATGAAGAGGTTCTTTAGTATCAGAAGTAGTTTTAGCCTTAGAACATTTTGACTCTCCACAATCATGAGCTCTAGTTGAAATATCAACACGAGTCTTAACCATATACACATTTGATGTAGATTCCCCTTCATGGTTTCCCCCTGTTGGGGATCTAGTAATTTTATTCATGCCAGCAGGTAATTATTTCCCTTGGGGAAAATTTTTAGTCATCACATCCTGGGAACTAGGAGAACTTTGTTTAGCTAACAACTGCTGAGCACCTTTAACCTTGGGGAAATCATGAGTAAGATTATCCCCACTACATAACTTTGATGGGAATTTAACCTTCTTTTGAGACTCCTTTATGCCCTCATTAGTGGCTTCACTGGGTTTATTCACATTCCCCTTCCCTACCTTATTTTTATTTTTCCCACGTACTTTCTTCTTCCCATCTAATTATTGATTTCCATTGAGATCTGAGGAGTGAACAACATTAACCGCTAAATTTTGAGGAGGAGAAACTGACGGCATATCCTACATCACAGAAGTAGATTGTAATGAGAACTATTGGAATCGATTTAACAAACTATTTGTATTAGTATCAATCAATCCTACAACTCCGTCCACATGGGTGCCCAATTTCGCTTTGGCAAGATCAATTTTATATCTAGTAGCGTCAAGAAGTATCTTATAGAGGACTCCATACTTGGAATAAAGAATCTCTAATTATTGGGCTCTAATGGTTGCTTGTTATTCTATGAACACTCATGAAAGTGACACTTCTTTAGATATCTCAGGTTGTAATGATTTCAAAAACCACTCTAGAAGGAATTCATTGGGGATATAATCCTTGATCAACTTCTTCCTTCTATGCCACTCTTGAATGGGGTCAGAAATATAGGTAGCTTGTTCTGGTCAAAATTGGCCAAAATTTTAATTCCTGCATCATAACATACATGCAACTGAAAGTGGTTGAGAAACATTGTATCCAACTCACCAAATGTATAAAATTACCCACCCTTTAATTCAATATACCACTTCACTGCATTTCTAGTTAATGTATGTTGGAAGAGTCTCAACCTAATTAAATCATCAATCAAGGAGTCTGACGAGAACCACAAGTGGAAAGTGGTTACATGGTAACCTAAATCCTCACCAGACTTTAGCTAAATATTTGGAAATTTGATAGTTGTCAAGAATGATAAGTGTAGAGAAACTACCAAATTCCAAGCCCCAAAAGTGGAATTCCCGACATTTAAAAAATAGTATCATGGATTTTAAGAGGCACCAGGTTTCCAAGGATTACTCATAGAAGCAATTGAACTATAAGGAAAGCCTGGTAGTCTAAGTGTATATGGAGGGTATCCACCTCGGATTACAAAATTACTAGTCATAGGAAAATTTCCTCTCGGTGGAACATTATATGAAGGGGAGAGCCCTAGGTAAGGGTTCGAGGCACTAGCCAAAGGAGGAAAAACGTGCAATCTAATAGCTGTAGGGAATGGAATACTCCCATGTTAACAAAATAAATGAGATTTATTCCTAGACCCAAAACAACTAATAGAAGGATATACTAAGCCCTGGCTCCCTTGAAAAGGATTAGTATTTTGATTGTAGACAGAAAAAGACATTAACCCTACATTCAACGATGGATTGGAAGGAGGACCATGTCCGCTTCCAAATGAAAAAACTTGTAAATGTTTTGAGCCCACAATAATAAAATTCATAGGTACATAAACAGTAGAGGGTAAATCTGATGAAACTAAGGGAATCCCACTAGAAGACATTCTGAAAGTATAAGCACCTATGAAAGGAGCAGAAGGTTGGGTATCCCCACTCGAACTTGGGATGGAGGTAGAGACAACAACTATTGTGCTATGGATACAAATAGTACCTCTTCTTATAGCTTAGGAAGGAATATGCATACTAACCATATCGATGGCCACATTTGTGCCACTAACATTGACCATTGAGAAAGAAGGAGAGTGAAAAGGGCTAGCTAGTCTATGAGTCAAAGTACCCACATATGATACAACATGTGGAATATGAGAAGGAAGAGGTTTTGTAGGAGTTTGAGGGGACTTTGAAAAATCTTCAATTTCTACTTCGTATTCTGATTGGAAGATTACTCTAGCAAGAATTGGAGCATTTCCACCCTAATTATGGACTATACTAGTTTCTGCCTGTGAAATAAGAACCCTTGGTGAAGGATTTTTCTTCGTTGCATTAGCTTGTACTGGTTCAAAAGAACCAGAAAAATTTCTTCTACGCCTTCTTAGTGAAGGCTCGAAACTCATAGGTGAAATCTGACAAAGCCTTCTAGACCGATGAACTAGTCGATCAACCACCTTTATATATAAAGAAAAATCAAAGAATAAAATCACCTATGGAAATATAGGAGCATAGATCACTCTCTAAAACATTCCTAAAGATACAACTAAGACAAACAATTATGAGTATTTACACTTTGAATGACGAGGACCAAACACAAAAATACAAGAAAGTGAAGAAAAACACCTCCCGTAGATATTTTGGGATGATAAGGCCCCAATCCTACCAGTAAAGGTATTAGAAGTAGTTACGTTGACCTCCTAACAATAGACTTTGCTAGTACAAGTACCAAAGCTTCACAAGGGTACCCTCCAGAAGCACTGTGGAGGTGATACAATGTTTACCTCAAGCACAATAGGCATTCCCCCATGCAGTCACATGTGTCATCCCTAGGAAAGGAAACAAAGGTCACTAGCTCATGATTAGAAGTTGGCCTGAACAATTATGGGGGTACTATCCAATAAGTAGGAGATGAGGTGCCTCTCTTTCCTTATCTTCACATGTCCTCATTCTTGACTCCCTTGTTAGAGGAGCTTTCCCATATAGCTTAATGACAATGGATTTCCACTCGTTAATAAACTTCTTTACTTTTAGTTTAAGTGGCCTTCGATATTTTACTCTCCATGCGCATATTCCAAGGCCTTAAATGCCCTAGAATAGTTGATGTTGCTATGAAAAAAGGAAAAATTCTAGTTCATTTTAATTTAAGCGCTCATTTTAGTTGGTTCTTATTTAACACAAGTGAAGCAAAATTTCAACTGATGATGTTTTGATGCAAAATAATTAATATAAAACCTAGGCTACATGAGAATGCACCACTTATTTTTCTTCAATGAAAGATATTTTTACAAGGGTTATACGAGAAACCTAAGAAAGAAAAAACTCTTTTTATTTTCAATTTAGCACTCATAAATTCAAAACCTAACAAAAAGAACTAAATGATGTCCAAAATGCATCTAACCTAATGCACACTAGCATGTAGATGCAAGTTTCAAAGAAACCTAAAGGTAAGAAAATGTTATCACAAAGGTAAAGATGTTGGGCGCAAGATCCCCCAAGGGTGGTTTTGCAGCTTAGATCCCAGATTTTGGTCAAATTTTGTAATTCCAATGTAAATACTCCACATTTTGTGGTGTAGTTGTTAAACAGTCATAGGGTTGTCCGCCCTTATCTTGACAATGTAATGTCGGCCATAGAAGATCTACCCATGGTCCGTGGACCATGGGATTGTATAAATAGAGTGAAGCTCTAAGTAGATAAGGACACACAAAATATAATATCGAATAATGAAGATTTATGCGAGATTGTTCTGAAGTGTAAGTCTAAGTTTTGGGTCATACCATAGGTAGAGGTTCTACAACTGAGTGCGCAGAGGCCTAGTAGTCCATAGCTGAGAGTGTGGACCCCTACAGTTGAGTGCGCAGGGCAAGTCGAGTCTCTAATCCTCTGGAAGTATTAATAAAGGTAAGTTTCTATCATTTCTGCATCTTTATACCCTGTTTATGCATATGTTATATTGGGTATGAATTTCACTTCTAATGCTTATGCGTGAATGTGTATAACTATATTGGTTAAGTGAACACAAGTAGGAACATTTGTTTACAAGAAGATAATCAAGTTCTATCAATATGATAAGTAAGATACTTAGTCTAGTTTGGGAAATAGAGCAGTTCACTGCCATATTAGCGTGAAAGGACTTTAGCCCTTGGTTAGGGCTACGAGAAAATCAATTGTAACCGATCGCAAAGGTACTGAAGGATAGAATGGAGCACGAAGCACCTTGCACAAAGGCAGGTATAGTTGGAATGAAGCGATATCACAATCATCTCAAGGGTACAAAAACTTGGTTCTAGCATCCCCCCATACTGCTTTGGGTGAGACTTCAACCTCCACTCCACGAGCTAATGCCGAAAGGGCCAGTAGAGTAGGTATTTGTTTGGCTAACTAACACTAAACCTAGATCAAGACCCCTCAAGCCAAAAAATTGTTTCATTGGTGGGACCAGAATCTACCTAAGAGATGTGTGATCTCATATCATTGGAATCCAACTAATAATGAAATCGAAGGCTGGTTGGATAAAAGAATTCAGGAGTTTGCGGCATAGGAAAATAGAAACCTGCGACTACGAAAAGAATAATGGTTAGATAGCTACATGTATACGAAGATCCAGAAAGTACTTTTCATGTCTTGCCCTACTGAGCTAAACGAGTTGATTTCGAAGCTAGCAGATAGCCAAGGAAGGTGGAAACTTGACGGTCCTATTGTGTGGACCCCAGAGCAAGTGTGAAGGTTGGAAGCATCAAAGGATAAGATTGTGTGCACCGTCGATCATTAGCTTGATCGCATTATAGGAGAATTTTTTACTGAGTTTGTTGTTGACACCTTAGTCAGCTATAGCGAGGCATAGTGGCGCTTTCTCAAAGAACCATGAGGTAAGTACGTAAAGTCTTTGAATATTTGGATTAAAATGATGTTGTGCGAAAATCAGGTTATGCAGTTACCTTGATGTTCAAGGCTACCCAAAGTGGAAAGGTTTATAGGAACGAATGAAATAAGGGTCCAAAAAATAGCCCCTTGATTTCACCTCCATGATGGGATGAGCAAGAGCTCGTGAAGGTCTCTCCACAAAGTGTTATTCATATGATAAGACAAAGAATTCCGTGAATCCCACCACCACCCACACCACCGCCAGCTTCACCGCCATCACCTCCATCTTCACCCGTACCACCCCCACCACCATCATGATTCAATATGGCGAACACAATGAAGTAGGAAATGAGGACCCAAACCAATTCTAGTTCATAGTGAAGGTTGTATGGGAAGCTCAAGGTGTTACAAATGACCATATAAAGAAGCAACACTGGTTAGCACCCTACATGATCGCGCATCGACTTGGTATATTAAGTACTCCAATTATAACCTAAATGCAAGAGTAGTGGACACGAAGCATCCCTAAATAGGGAATTTAGCAGGCCTAAATCTGAAGCGCAATAGATTATTGGATTCAAAGAAATCACAATTCTACTAGGGAGATGCCTTGGGAATTGGATCAGAGGTTGAAATGTATGATTCACAAAGAAAACATGAATCTGACAGATGGAAAACATCATGAGTGGCTTGTAGCTTCACTACTACCACACTTAAGGAGTGCGCTGTCGTAGTAGAAGATAACAACTCAGGCATAAGCCTTGGATATTTCCATGATACTACATGAGATCTCAATGAAAGATCCTATCCTAGGAGTTCAACAGATCCATGTGTAGCTGAAGAATCTGTGCCTTGAGATGCAAAGCTTGAAGCAGGATAAGATGGTTCGACCAGAAGTGCGCGAGGAAGTATGGTGCCTTAAATGCAAGAGTCAGGTTCATGATAAAGGCCAATGTTCAGTGTTTACAAAATACCTTGCAAGAGGAGGATCAATACCTTTGAGGATTGAATCTTGAGCAAGACCTAGCATGGAACTTGCTTTGTGGTGCAATATCTGTCAAGTAGCCGGAAAGAATGCCACGGATAAATTCCACTTGTTATACAAGTATACACAAACTATTCAATGGTTGTTCTGCAACTTATGCAGGTCAGTCGGACATGAAGAACATACTTGTAGGAGCTATGAATTGATGATGGATAGAACACCCACCTACAGGGTTTAGGCCGAAGCGCGGCCCCTTGACCAGAATGCAGGGATGGTCCAAACAGGATTTTAGGGTGTGGATGAGGCTGAGGTGAAGGAGGACCTGGTAGAGGTTAGGGATAGTTTATTTTCTACAATTGCGACGGGCCAAGACACTATGCCCACGATTTCACTAATCCAACGTGCTCATAGTGTAAGTATTGCACACTATTTGATCATGAGACACATGTTTGTCCTATGTTGATACCTAGGATACGTGAAAAAGGAGTGCTACCACCTCCCCCAACTCAAAACTTGTAGATGATGAGGTTTGAGTCACATGAGGAAGATCCAAACATAAACATTGTGCTTCAAAGTGGAATCATGACAGGAGATGAGAAGGGAAAACAACTGGAAGACAGTAACTCGGTTTGTAAAGCCTCAGCGAAAGAAGTTGAGTTTGATTTGGAGCATGCTCAGGAAACCTTCATGGAAGCTAAGAATAGCTTCATTGAGGCCTCGACTTCAAGAAGAAAAGATATGCATGAGCTGGAGATGGACCCATCTATGCTCACAACCTTCCTCGAAACCTGTATGAAGCTACTACGTGATAGTAAGGCTGTAAAAATTTTATAGGAACTCATCAACAACTGTGCTAGGACCGCGCTAGGTGAACCACGCGTAGTCCACAAGATCAAAAAGCATAAGACAAGCACGGGGCATGAAATGAGACTAACCACATAGATCAAAGAATATGAGATGGACCAAGTCATTCTGGATTTGGGATCAGACGTGAATATTTTACCAAAACAATCATGGGGGTGAATGGGGAGACTTGCACTGCAATGGTCTCCGATTCAGCTGAGAATGGTGAACCAATAGAAAATCATACCCATGGGGCGACTGTAGTGAGTAACCGTGAGTATTGAGGGAGCAAGCGCACTAGCACACTTTGAAGTAATAGATATTTTTGATGACAACAATCCCTACCCCGCGCTCCTAGGAATTGACTGTGCTACTGATATGAATGAGGTAATCACTCTAAAGAAGTGAAAGATGATCTTTGAGAAGAAATCATTACACGTAATAATACCCCTAGACCCTGTTGAAGGATCATGCTATACGAAGCTAGTCTGCGATTATGAGAGTGATGATGATTTGGAATGCATCTACAAGATAACCAAACAAGACCAAGACTAGGTGAATCCCACTGCAGATGGATGAATACATGAGAGTATGAGAGTTCCCACACTTCAGATTCCGACGAAGAAGTAGAATGATGGCAAAATCAGTTACATGAGGTAACTATGTTGAACTGCAACATGATGACCTGGTCATTGCACTGCATGTTGAGAGAAGTAAGAGATATTCCTACTTATGATGGTCTAAATGAGGTAGATACCTTCTTGGATTCATTTGAAAGGGAGGTTCCAGAAAAGCAACGGTTCCAGGCCTTGGACTGGGTGCTATGTGATATGCCCACAACATGGGGGTACACACAAAGGAATCTTTGATGATTAGCACGAATGTAGAAGAATGATGCATACATGATTTGGGAAGCCTAAGGTATGATTGATAGAAAAGTATGATGGTTAGGATGATCCCCGTGTGCATCTGGACAAGTGAAAGCGGGCCTATGGAGAAAATCCACAACCTAAGTGGGTGCACCTATTCTGTCATACCTTAGATGTTATACCAATGAACTGATATATAGAAATAGATCTCTGCCATGGGACAGGTGAATGATATATCTTGCGTGAAGGATTCATGATGACCTTTAGTTTTGAGGATGGGTGGGACAGTATTGATGAAGCGCTACAAGAGGTAAAACCAGCTATCTTTAGGATACCACAGGAACCTTTAGACTTGATTCAGCCTGAATGGGCTACTCAGCTGAGTTGCACACTGGAATTTTATGATGTAACTACTAAAGAGGAGGATGAGGATCCATGGAATATTAACATTCTAGAAACAGAAGGCCACTGCAAGGTTGAAGGACCACAGATTGAGAACCTTGATATAACCACACTGGTGAAAAACTAAGCAGGTGAAGATTGCTATGGAGGCAAAACCCAAATTTGCAAAGATCGGAGACTACTGGGATGACGTGATAGTGGATAAGGTCATTGAATTACTCCATGAATATCAAGACTTATTCCTAAACAAGTTTACAGATTTGAAAGGAATAATCAGATATTTAGGAGTAATGAAGATCACGTTAAAACCTGGCACAAAGCTAGTTAAGCAGAGGTCGTACCACTTAAATCTGAAATACAAGGAGAAGGTCCATGTATAACTAGAAAAAATGCTTGCAGAAGGAATCATTGAGCCTATGGAACAATATGACTGGGTAAGCCCAATGGTGGCGCAGGAGAAGAAGCAGAAGGATGAGATAAGGATATGCATGGATCTCAGAAAATTGAATGACACTTGTGTGCATGATCCATTCCCAACTCCATTCATGGATGAAGTGTTGGAAAATGTAGGTGGTCAGGAAGCATATTCTTTTGCTGATGGGCTCTCAGGGTACCACCAGATCAAAATCGTGCTGGAGGACTAGAGCAAGACAACCTTCGTGACTGAATGGGGTTTCCTTCAATATACTTTCATGCCATTTGCATTGAAGAATGCTCCAACCATGTTTTTGCGCGTGGTTTTCACACATATAAGGAATATATTCATAATTTATTGGAGGTCTATTTTGATTATTGGACTATATTTTGGTTGGTTAGGTGCCATGTAACAATCTTGTGCTTGATGTTAGATACCTATCAAAGATGTGTGTACTACTCGTTAAAATACCTGGTCAATAAGCATGTGTTTGGATGGTGAATTTGCAGATGGCTCTTAATGTTGGGAGGACATTATATAGGAAGAGAAACCACTCAAAAGATTCTACACACAGGGTTGTGGTGGCCAACCCTTCATCAGGATTCAAAAGCATATTGCAGGACATGTGATGTATGTCAAAGAACAAGCAGGCCATCGCGAGGGATGAAATGCCTTCAAATCCACAAATAACATTGCAACCTTTTGAAAAATGGGCAATAGATTTTGTACGACCAATTACACCTGAAGGAAATATAGGTACAAGGTATATTATCACTACGACATAGTATTTGACTCGTTGGGCAGAAGCACAACCAGTAAAGGATTGCATGGGCATGACTGCCACGAAGTTTCTATTTGAAAATGTGATGACATGATTTGAATGCCCGAAGATCTTGATGAGCGATCATGGTACACACTTCTTGAACAAGACAATCAACGCACTAATGGAGGAATTTTAGGTGCATCACCAGAATAGCACACCTTATTACCCACAGGCTAACAGGATAGTGGAGGCATTTAACAAAGTTCTTGAAAATGTGTTGACCAAGGTATGCAATGCTCAGAGAAGTGATTGGGACCTACGCATACCTGCAGTGTTATGGGCTTATTGAACGACATACAAGAAACTGACGGACAGACACCTTTTAGACTTGTCTATGGAGTGGAAGCCGTAATGCCTATGGAATACATTGTTCCTACTCTATGCATAGAACTTCTCACAGGTATGACGGATCGCGGAGCCTTGAAGATAGGCTTGCGCAGTTGGATGAGCTGGAAGAAGAACGATTTTTAGCTAGATTTCACCAGCAAGTCCAAAAGAAGTGTGAAAAAGCATGGCACGATCAACATATTAAGTTGCACACCTTTGAGGTGAATGATTTGGTCTTGTTGTATGATAGTAAGTTTGATAAATTCCCCGGAAAGTTTAGGATGCATTGGTTAGGTTTGTATATTATTAAGCAGATTACCGACTGAGGCGCAGTACAGCTGGTCAAGTTAAATGGAGAACCCTTCCCAGGAAAGGTGAATGGCAGCTAATTGAATCCATACACCATTGATGTGACTATATGAAAGTGGAATAGTATTAGAACTTCATGTAGCTGAGAGGAGGTGTGGGAATATAAACTACACTGCTCGGGAGCTGTGTGATGTCAAGACTGTGCGTAGTAGTGAAGTGTCACAAGGTCCACGACAGTGGGAGGATAGCTACACTGGCACACAGGTCTACCAAAAAGTGACCATTAAAGTCACTATTCACGATTTGATGCTTGGTTTGAGGCCAAATGGAGTGGGAGACAGACATTTAAGGCAAACGTTATGGGCTAGATCCTTGAAAATATGCTGCCAATCTAGAATTAATGGACCGAATGTGGGTGGAACGGTTGAATTCAAAGTCAAAAGGAAGTATAAATTACAAGTGGTTGTACCATAAACAATACTTGGAAATTTGAGAAGTGAGTTGTTGCACGCTCAAGTATTCATGAACCAACACTTATTCGAAACTCTAAGAGTGAATTTGTTGTTTGAGCAACTACCAGAGACACTAAAAGAACTGTGGAGTAGTGATATGTCAGCACCTAAAGAATCCATCGACACAGGAGTAGTGACAGCCAAGGAAGCCACACAGGAAATTGTAGAAGTGGAAGCCCCAGAGAGCGTCGGAATAATCGTTGAGGTCCCTAAATCACTGCGAAGATCGATACCTAAGAAGGATAAGTAGGCCATGATACCGATGCATGTCTCGCCCTGAAATCCACTGACGACCAAGCTCACATTGTAGGAAAAGGGGAAGGACATTAATTTGGAGGCCGTTGAGGAGAAGAGTTTGAAGAAATCCTGGTGGAGGAGGAGGATGTAGAGATGGAAGTCAAAACCCAGGGTGTGGGCCCTATCACTAGGCTGCTGGAATATTTTCCCCGTTGAAAGGGTAAAGCCAAGGTTCTAAAGGATATAGATGAGAGCAAGAGCTCTCTATAAACCTCACTACTCCTTGATGGTATTATTTCTGAGGGAGCGCACCTTGGGTGGGTCCCTATGTTGAAATTTGAAGATTGGGACATCGATGACCATGAGAAGTTCCCGCATTTAGCGACTGTGAAGCTAATGCACCAGAGCATCGACACGACTGCTGGAACAGTCCAATTAGAGCCGCGGAAATAGCTTAGAGGTGTGGAGAAAGCATGGTTGCTAAACCTTCTCTAGGTGTCACATTACCACTGTGCCCCAGTAACCATTTTTTTCATTAGGAAACTTCTTTGATCGGTGTATAATGGGTGCTTGTGGTTGGAGGAGCCCATCCCCATCATAGACCATCCAATTCACCAAATTACAAGGCTACCTTGCTTAGGGGAGGATCAACAAAAATTTCAGAGGGAAAAGGTGACGAGTTGGCCCTCGCGGAGGCAATGAAGAAAAAGTTTAAGCTGTAGAAGAAGAAGTGAGAGTATGCCATCTCTAGCATTGACAACCCTACAGTCAAGGTCATGTCATAGATATTTGCAGGGAAGGTGATGTAGAAGTGTCGCATGAATGAGGTGCCCATGGCAGTGGTTGTAGTAGCAATGCAATGTGCAGAAGCAATCCAATTCAACTGGGTGAACTACCTATGCAGTGAGTTCCTTGCGAACTACCCCGAGACATAGGAGCAGGGAAAAACATTTCATTATGCATGGATCCTATTGCCAATAGTACTGGTGGCATGGGAGTTTTCCAAAGACATCCAATTCCCTTCGGTCATGCAGGAACTTCCAGAGGCAAGAAAGTACACTTTTCTATGGGTAACTAGGGACGTGCAGCAGATCAAAGAGACCAAGATATTTTGGGTGCTCATGGAGATGAATATCCTGATGGGGATCAATTGCAAGCCGTGGTTATCACTTACAGCCTACAACAGCTTGCGGAGCCTTACAAGGTTCAAAGTAGATTTCCACCATGTCTTCATCAGGGCGCGGAAGGACCCTACAAAGACGTGGCATGATTTACCTTATTTGGAAACTGACGATGTGATATTCACAGTCCTTGAGTCTTAGTCACTGGAGTGGCACATTCTAGCTGGCTCTGTGGTGGAAATAGAGAAGTCTGCCGCACAGTACAAAAAGTAAGAGACAAAACTTCAGATAGCACTGCTGGCAGTAAAGTGTAGGAAGAAAGAAGTAGTGACTAAGGCCCAGGTAGCGTGTGATGCAGTGACGTTGGTGGAACAACAACTTTAAACATGCGAAGAAGAGCACAAAGGATAGAAGTCACCTTCGCTCGAATGAGAGACAGACACAGAACAAGGTGGTGCAGACCCACAAATGATGTCCACCCAGCTCAAGCATCCACAACCACACGAGTAGATAATGTCGCGAAAGAAGTCAAAGGCATCAAAGACATCGTTCGACCCAATTACCCTCATTGAGGGGGATTTACATGATATCGGAAAAACGGTGAGGGATGTCATTGCGGAGGCCCTCCAACAGTTTGAGGAACAAAAAAAGTTGGTATTGGGGGCTCTTTGGACAGAAATATGGGAGTTGAAGGTTCGTGCTTCAAAGGCTGGCGTAGTTTCCACCAGCCTCGCAGTCGCCACTTCAGTTGCTGAGGAAATGTTGCGCGCCAGGGTGACCAACATGATAGTGCTACTAGATGGAGCATTCGCTATGGAAACAGAGGCTAGCAGGGCCATGGTCAGTAGTTTGAAAGGGATCAGATTAAATATGGATGTGCTTCCTTGGGATACACTCTATATTTTGTAGGATGGAGTCACTGCAGAACTACGGGCCAGGGAGAGTCACGCTATACAGATAATGAGCGAGAAAAGAATCAACATTGAGCAGTTGAGCTTGTAGCGCAATGAGGCAGTGGAGAAGAATAGGAAGATTATGCAGGTGGTAGAGGAAGCCTACTAGATGGTCTCGAAGTTGACCATTCAAGCAGAGGAACCGGTGGAGGTGTGCGGTCGTAAGTTAGCCACAGGGGTGTGCGACACAAAAGTAAAGGTGGCCAGGATTTAGCTAGAGTTAAACTTGTAGATCGTAGAACTACAGTTGAAGACTCAACCTTCAAATCCATTGGAGGTCAAAGAATAGTGTATCGCCACAGTCATAATAACAATGGTGGTGGTTAATAGTGCAGTGATAGATTGGATGATGTTGTTTGAACAATCATTCGAGGTCCTAACCACCTTGTAGGAGGACCCAAACATAGAGCACCTAGAGACAAAGGTACACGAGCCACAACATAAATATGATGAGGTAAGATGGACCGCACAGATGGTTGCCCTTACATAAAGGCTTGTAAGGATGCAGCAGGAAAAGGCACTAAAGGAACAAGTGGATGCCGCTTGGCATAAGGAAGAAGTCTTAATAGCGTGCCTATAGCCATGGATCGATGAGGCTTATACAATTACAACATCCATCCAAGAAAAGCTCGCGCAATTGCAAGAAACTCAAGAGAGGATTCAGGGCAGTAGTTCAACAGCAATGGTCACTGAACAACATGTGGAGGAAGTCCAACAGGTAGCCATTCAGTGCATTACCGAACTTGCAAGAATCCAAACAGAGTTGGGAGGTATTCGCAGTAATATCTTCGCACGTGCAAAGTGACTCGATGGCGAGTCACGATGTTTGTGTTGGGGTCCTATTGGGTGCAGGATTCCCCAAGGGCATTTTTGGCACTTAGAGTCCAAATTTTGGTCGAATTTTGTAATTCCAATGTAAAGACTCCACATATGGGTGTGGAATGCGTAGTTGTTAAAGATTCATAGGGTTGTCCACCCTTATTTTGATAATGTAATGTTGGTTGTAGAATTTCTACCCATGGTCTGCAGACCATGGGATTGTATAAATAGAGCGAAGCTCTAAGTAGATAACGACACACAAAATCTAATATCGAATAATGAAGATGTATGCAAGATAGTTCTGAAGTGTAAGTCTATGTTTTGGGTCATATCATAGGTAGAGGCTTTGTAGCTAAGTATGCAAAGGCCTAGTAGTTAGCAGCTGAGTGTGCAGAGGCCTAGTAGTCTGCAGCTGAGTGCGCGGACACCTACAACTGAGTGTGTAGGGAAAGTCAAGTTTGTAATCCTCTGGAAGTATTAATAAAAAGAAATTTCTATCATTTATGTGTCTTTATTTCCTGTTTATGCATCTGTTATCTTGGGTATGAATTCCACTTCTAATGCTTATATGATGCACGAATGTGTATAACTGTATTGGTTAAGTGAACGCAAATAGGGAACATTTGTTTACGCAAAGATGATCAAGATTTGTCAATAATATAAGTAATATAGTTGGTCTAGTTTGGGAAATAGTGCAGTTCGCTATCATATCAGTGTGAAAGGACTTCAACCCCTGGTTAGGGTTACGCGAAAGCCGATTGTAACAGATTGCGAAGGTATTGAAGGATAGATCGGAGCACGGAGCACCTTGCATGAAGGTAGGTATTGTTGGAATAAACTGACATCACAACCATCTCAAGGGTGTGGAAACTTGGTTCCAACATCCCCCCATACTACTTTGGGTGAGACTTCAGCCTGCACTCCACAAGATGATGTCGAAAGGGCCAGTAGTGTAGGGATTTTTTTGGCTAACTAACGCTGAACCTGGGTTAGGCCCCCTCAAGCCAACAAAAAACCAATTAAACACTCAAATAAAAGAAAATCCAAAGAAAAATAACTCCTCAAGGAAAAAATACTTTTAGCCTTGTAACAAGAATTCACACATTTGCTAAAAACCAAAAAGACTACAAAACCTAGAAACAAAAGAGAACAAACCACAAAGAAAATGTTTTTATTTTTCTCTTAAAATTTTAAAGAACTTAAAATTCATAATTGGAAGACAATGAAATATCTTAATTCCAAAGGCATGAAAGAGACTCAAATCCACCTAGTCACAAATATTAAAAGACTAGTGCAAATCAGAGACTTAACACTTCAATAACTTTTCTGGAAATATGTAAAAGACTCTAAAATTCAGAAAGGCTCCAGAGAACTAAAAAATCCCATCTATCCAAGAATCACAAGCCCCTTTCAAAAATACAAAAGAGAAAGTAAAATAAAATCCAAGTTCTAGGTCACAAGGAAGCAAATGAAAGATCGGGTTATCAACAATTTTAAGAGAAGAAAGATTTTTTCTAGAGCCATAGAACAACCAAATACCTCACAAAGAAGATCTGGAACCCAAATTCAAACATAAAAGGATTAAAAACTATAAACCCTAGGTTGACATAAGAATTTCTCCAACAATATTAAAGACACCAACAACAACAATCATCAAGGTGATTCCAGACTTCATAAATATAAAAAAGAAAAAACATAAACAAACTTGGTCAAGTCCTGAAGAAAACCCATAAACGAAAATTTTTCATTTTTCATATCTATACCTAATTGTTTAGATACATTTCAACATATATACATGACTTTATGTGAAGCAACATGCGTATACGCAAGTTTCGTTCGAAGAAACTGCATATGTAGACAATTGTCTATAACAAAAAGTGCGTATAAATAGAAAATTTAGGAACAAATAAAAAGGAAGCCCAGATTGTAAAAAACCAAGAGACAACAAATTAAATCTGAATAAAAGAAAATAACACTTCTAGGAAATACTTGATGGTATTCCCCAGTGGAGTTGCCAATTCTGTTGGTGGGAAAAGTTCCCTAAGACAAGGGTTGAAAACCTCAACAGAGCTAGATAAAACAATCAATAAACAACACACAATAAAGCATGCTAAACATTTGAATTATCAAAGTTTGACTTAGAGACATACCCCAGGGTCTTATGTTTCAAGATATTCTGGTAGGGTTCAAATCCTCTGCCTCCTACAATATATGAAAACCTGCAAATCAATAATAGAGGCATATACATAAAATATAGTTCAAAATGCATTCACAAGAATATGTTAGATCATAATATATAAAAATCCAGACTATCATTCATTAGTTGACAACATATATTGGAAGCAACACATGAGCTTCTTTATTGATTAATAGCAGTAAGTACAGGTTAGGTACAACCTGGTCTAGGCCAAAGGCACCGACAAAGAATTCCTCTGGATTGGTCCAACTCGAGCCATAAAGAAAACCTCTCTAATAGGTTCAAGGATATTCTATATACGGAGGTCAAGAATCTCTACAAAGGAAACCATGGTTTACTAGAGACTCGGAGTACAAGGGGCACAGGAAAAGAAAACTTGATGTGGGGGAAATCAAGTATAATGTTGATATCTCTCTTTTCTTATGAATTAGGCCTACCTAAAGGGTGTGTATATACCACCTCAAATTGGTTATTTTAGTTAGGACATAGGCTCTGATAGGTGTCTTCTTGGTAAAACCTGTAAACCCTGCCTAAAAATAGCATTTTATTTTATTTTTTCATATTTAAAAATGTATACGCGGGTATACTATTCTAAAACCCATGTATTTACACTTTTTTGTGTGGGAAGAGTCATGTATGGAATTCAAAATATACATTTTTTAGTATAAAGTCGCATCTGCATGGGTAAAGGGACTGCCCAAGGCCATAAAATAGCATCAGGTCTACAAGGGTGTTGAATGATGCTATAACAATGTGGAAGCCCTCAAGAGGTATTGTGTAATGCAGTAGTTCTAGGATGTGTTTTTAGTAAAGATTTCAGAGTTTCCTCCCATGGGGAATTGATTTAGTACTGGGGGTAGCACCAGCATCAAAGGCACCTTACAAGATAAGCACTCCAAAGCTAGTGGAATTCAAGTTTCAAGTGAAGGAAATGTTTGACAAGGGATACAATAGGCCAAGTGTATCACTTTGGGGTGAACTAGTATTGTTTGTGAACATGATGGATGGTGCTCTATTGTAGTAGCTACAACCACCCTCCAAAATTTTTCCTTAGCCCATTTTGGAGCCTCCCTACCAACCATTTATAACACCTTTTCTTGCTTTGTCAAGTACACAAGCTTCAGGTTTTTCATGCACAAAGGCAACCTATTGATCATAGTTTGACGCATCCCTTCACAGGTTTTTCACCCGGACTTAGTCCAACTGTAGGCTAAGCAACTTCCCTAAGAAAATTGTGCATTTATGGAGGGAAACTAGCCTTCCCTCCAAAAATTTCACAATTCAATCTGGCAGCCTGTTGGGCTCTAGAATTTCACAATTTTGCCAATGAACACTTTTGTAAGATTTGCGTTAATTTCCCCAATTTAGCTGCTCAACCTAGAATTTGTGCAAATATGGGTAGCATTCAGCGGCTTTGCCCAAAAATTGCATAGACCTCTTGGGAAGGTAGCCTAGCTCCCAGCCAGAAGTGCGGATTTTTCTCAAGCAGTTGAGAAGTTGCATGCATGAGCAGTCCGATTGACCAAACCACCCAAGACCAAGGAAACTTGAATTTAATGCATGCATGACTTTCTCTTCCAAGAATAGAAAAAGGAAAAATGTAAAAGGCATCCCATGATTTAGGGAGCTACTTTTAGTAGCCGGGGTTACATGCAAAGTTATTTTAGAAACTTCCCTCCAAGTGTCGTGTTTTCCTAGATTTGTGGCATGCGCGTCATGAGCCCAAAGTTATTTATTCGATGCATCAAAGCACATTATTTCACATTGATCTTGGAGCTCTGACATCCCACATCGCATCCAAGACTCTTCGACACATTCGACTCAGCTATTCATGAGTAAGTGGCCTCAACTTGTCTTTTTCAACATTTCTATTGCGTTTTGTTTATTCACTTGTGTGAGTGTTGTTCGCTTCATTTCTTTGAGTGCTTGCTATCGTTTACATGTATACTAGATTGTCCTAGCTTTGTTTCAGTTTTCATTTCAATCTCACTGTTGTCACATGCATGAAACTGTTTCACATTAATGTTCACCGAATCGGCAAATTGCTTGACCTACATGCATTTCGATCTGTTTTCTGAATCTTTCATTCATATTTGCATGCACTCTCAATCACTTCCTCTTTAACTCAGTGTTGCCATGCATTCATTGTCTTATTTTCTTTCAATTTCCCAGGGGCGAATTGGGCCAACCTTAGCCCTGACTCTTCCTTCACTGCGACTACATTGCGCAATCTGGGGAAGGAATGCTCTGCCTTCCTCTCCAGAAATGTGCATTTCTACCGAGCACTACCCTCTAGTAATGTTTTACACATTTCTGAGGGGTAGTAACTGTTGGCCTAGAAAATTGTGAAATGCAGTCCCTAAGCCTATAGTCACTCCTAGATGGAATTGCACATTGTGAAATCCCATCAGCTAGCAACCAGTTTGGATTGCACATTGCATAGATCTATCAACCAATCCTACCTCCCAGAAAACCCATATTATTTTTTGTGCAGTTCTAGTATCCAGTCCCTCAGCCTCCCAGAAGAAATTGCACAATCTTGCCCATCAGTTTCCCAAGTACACGTTGTGTCATTCCCTGAATTTGCTTTGTTTCCACTGACATATTTCTTGTCATGCATGTTTCTTGTTTCTATATATTTTAGGTGTTCATCTATGTTAATGGCTTCCAAGAGAATAGGATCACAAGACACTGATGGAAATGCACCTAGAGCAGCAGTTGAGCAAGTTTCCTCTATTCTACCGATCTATGAAGATACAAAGTTGTATCTAGACAAGGACATCAAACTGAAGTGGCAAGAGGTCAATGAAAATTTTGCAAGCACTTTTGGGGGACACCTCAAAGGGTGTAAGGTGTACATTAACATTCACAAGTCTAGCTTGTACTAGATTTCATGCAGATATCCCATATTCCCATGCGCGGACATGATACACTAGATCATCTCTCACACTGATCCTGAGGCGATGACCTTGAGCAGTGTTAGTGGGATGAAGCTTTCGAACTTCTTGGAACAAGATTATAATGAGAAGTATTAGATGTCAGAGCCCATGACTATCACGAAGACTCCATTTAGCTTGCCCAACAACATTGCTAACTCCAGAGACATTCTGAAGAATTGGGTAAAGGAGCTAGCTTGATTTAGGTTGACACCCAACCAAATATACAACACAAAGATACTGAGGAAGGTGTACTAATACTTGATCATATTTTCTTGTCGACTGTATGGCCAAGAAAGCACAAAAACCTTCCCACAGAGTTGGGTGGTTACACTGGACCAATTTTCTAGAGAAGGAAAACCATGTAACTGCTCTTGCATATTGGCTCATCAGCTAAAGGAACAAGTAACGGAGGCTTCACAGTCACTCGGAGGTATGCATGAAGAGATTTAGATGTCCACCTACATCTTATATGCAGTTTGTGCCCTATAGGAGTTCTTGGTCTTAGAGTGGGCATGGTCACCGACAGAGACTGCTGTGAACACGTATTTCAAGTTTTTGTCTAAATGCAGCTTCAAAGGAGTAATCACAGGACTGTCCAATCATTTTTTCACCCCTGTATACAAGATGATGTTTGAACATTATCCACACTGCATGTCAAAGGATCAAATGGAGGTATTGATAGGTATTGTAGATTGGTATGCCTCACCATTCGACACTTTCATTCTAATGTTCAGTGTGGAGAAGCCTCCACATTTCTTCCAAAATTTTCTTGGACATACTTATCATGCAGGAAGTAGCATATCAAATCTCGACAGGATTGACAGCTAGACTGCATCAGAAGAAGAAGGAACCTTGGCCCACTCTTCCATTGCAGATTGGGTTATATGAGATCTGGAGTATCAAAGAAGCAGATGTTGAAGCAGAACTGATGAAGAAGTACCCATTCAACCTCCGAAGCTACAATATGTATGACCCACATTTCATTGTGAAATATCATTGCAAAACAGTACAGTTGAAGCTAACCAGTTCATTGGGTCTAGAAAAACTGTAGCAATATCTCCATGTCATTGGCCGAGGAGGACCCATGGAGATATTGATACATTTTCTCTAGACCCAATGAATTGGTCAACTTCGTTGTGGAGTGGTTAGCGAAGCAAAATGAAGCGACATCACATAGAGAAATAGCAGTAGCAGTAGTGGCAATAGAGCCAAGCATACCAGTGCACGACAAAGGGAAGTGGAAGATTGTCAATCGCATGGAGGAGGAGCAAAGCTACAAGTTTCGAGTAGAACCTCTTATGGAGAAAGTAGCTATGGATATAGATGCAAAGAGGCAACAGTATGACAAGTGAATTGCATGAAGGAAAAATGACAAGAAGAGAATGGAAGAAGTAGAGAAGTAGTTGTAAAGATGAGGGAGAAACTTCGAGAGGAACAAGTGTTGTGTAAAGAAGAGAGGGAAGCACAGGAGAAGGAGATATAGCAGGGGGCGCAACATGTGCAAATAGATAGAATAATGACCGTACAAGTAGTTGATTCATCTAAACAGCTGGCATTAGGTGAAAAGGGTGAACCATCATAGGGGCAATACTTTGCTCATGAGATAGAACAAGCACTTCAACAGCTGGATGAAGACATGGAGTAGCAGGAGTTGGAATACGACACTGACCTCATGCCTCACCATAAAGAGGTCAACTCACCTACTTCAATGCATCTAGATGAAGATCAAATCTTGAATGACCAAGGAGGCACTGAGATCCTTGTTGATCAGCCAAATGAAGAGATGCACAACATCTCGTTTGATGAATCCCAACATAGATTTGTGAAGTCTTGTAGAGTGTTAACTCCAGAGGATCATACGTCTCCTATGTAAGTAGAAGAATGAGTGATCATGAATGATGTGCACAAACATCTAGCTTCCTCGGCCAATGCAACTAGAGTGTATGATGAAGCCACTAGCTCAAGTGTTTGCTTCCTAATAGCTGAGAATGAGTGAATGGAAAATGAAATACAAATGGGCAAGAAAGGAGGAGACTTGGTGACAATGTCCACCTGAGCTAAACGAAGGAAGGAAATATTATATGAGGCATTGTCCCTTGACATAGTTATGCATGAATTGTACAACAAATTTTGTACCGTGCACAAGGTAGTCGTCCATCTCAATGGATGGTAGCGGCGATGTGCTAGAATAGCACATATCTTGATGAAGTTGAATGTTGTTGATGATGACATGCAAACATGGGCAATGAAGTAAAAGGGAGATCCACTTCACTTGCCTAAGATGATGAGGGTCAAGACGATCGAGCTGAAATCACGTATCCAGAGCCAGATCTAAAATTATGAAGAACTCTCGCATTTCATCACTAGAATACAGGCTTCCTATGCACAAGTATTCAAAAGTATGGATTTTGTGGTGCACACACATGCGATCCAATCACTTGGGACTCTCACCAAGTGAAGACAAAGAAACGGGTTTGACTTGAGCTTGACTCGTACTTTGATGAGTTGATGTGCATTGCCACCAGCTCAGACTTGCCCATCAGTGCATACATCATGCAAAAGTATGTTTCTGGTCCAGCCACCTTGAAGACAATGATGCGCATGCTTTTATATGAGTTATACAGAGGAGCCCGAGCAGTGTACCTAGATGCTATGGAGGCAAGGGTCACGTTTCAGAAAAATGTCACCATGGAATACACGGACACCATCAATGACTATAGATCTTGGTATCAATATGTTACTATCGAACAACATGAAGATGTTGAGGATTTGGACTTCCATGGTTGTTTAAGTCAAAGTGATGTCTAGTTTTCCTTGCTCAAGTGGTTGTGTTCACATGGGTACATGTTCATTGTAATGTTAAGTCATGTAAAGTGTAAGTCAAGTGTTAATAGTGGATGTAACCGTCATAGAGTAGGTGAAGAGTCATGAGGGTAGTTTAACAGTCACAAAGGGGAATGTCAAGGGAAACCCCACCCTTCGCTATAAATAGTCCCTCATAAGTCATTGTATAGGCTTTTGTTCAACCAAACTTCTGATAATACTATCTTGGAGAAAGCTTGGACAATATTGTAATGCTCCTTGGCTTCTCCATTGCATGTAGCTAGTATATCTCTATGGAGGAGCAGGTGGATGTGGCTATAATGTTCCACTGTTGGGGCTAGTGGTTTTATATAGATGTATTGTATTATTGGAAATTACACTTCTTTATATAATAAGAGCCAACACATTTTCATGCATATGTTGTTATTGTAGTTGGATTTTTTTGGTTGCTTTAGCTATGTATGTTTTTTAACTTACGTAGTTGTGTATGAATTTTTTTGTATGCAATTATATGAATTTTTTTGTAGATGTGTTGTTGGTTTAACCATCACTTTGGATTGTCCAATGAACTACTTTCCAGCTTGTGATTCATCCTCGCTCTTGTGTTCCCTTCCCAACTGAGTGCTGTTACGGGCTGTGAAGGGACGTACTCATCTCACCCCCCATGTGTTAGAATCTCTCATACACCTTCCTTGACTCACTACAGTGGTCACACCCTTGCCACAGATAGAGTTATCTTACTTGCCTTTGTATGACATCACGGTCAAGGCATTTGTTTATGACCCAATGTTGGGACTCCACTAAACAGTCTGAGTTCTAATTGGGACATCTTACCGGGGAGATCCCCTTGACATGTTAGAGGGTCCAACATCATCAACATACTCTTAGGTTGTGCATTTATTATAGGTAGCTCATCAAGGTGACCATTAAGAACAGGTATCCATTATTGATGATTGATGACTTCTTTGACTAGTTAAAAGGAGAAGCAGTGTTCTTGAAGATTGATTTGAGATCGGGATATCATCAAGTGCACATCAAAGAAGAGAATATCTACAAAATTTCTTTCTGAACAAGGTATGGGCATTATGAGTTTGTTTTGGTTCCTTTTGGTTTGACTAACACTCGAACTACTTTCATGTGTTTAATGAAGATTGTGTTGCATCCTTATTTGGACAAGTTTGTGATAGTATTCATTTATGATATATTGATATACTCCAAGAATGAGGACGAGAATTCATAACGCTTGGCAATAATATTGAGATTGCTAAGAGAGCATCAATTGTATTCTAATCTTAGTAAATGCATATTTTTCAAACAAAGGTACATTAGTTGGGACATGTTGTTTCCAAGGAATACATAGTAATGGACCTAGAAAAAAGGGCTATTATGGAATGGGAAACTCATAGGAATGTGGATGATGTTAGATCATTAATCGGGTTAGTAGGTTACTATAGAAGGTTCATTAGGAACTTCTCGTGGATTGCATATCCTATTACATCATTACAGAGGATGTTATCACTCAGGTTTTTTCCTTAGAAGTTATTAAAGAAGGAATGGCTCGAGGTAACCACAAACCAATCTTTTCGACTCAAGTTCTAGCCAACCTAAGTCCAGAGAGGGCTCTCTCTTTATGATTATAACTTTGTTTGAATATGATTTAACGTTAGTTCTTAATTTTAAGGGTTGTTTTGTTTGATTGGGTGGTGGAATTAAGAAGAAAGATGGGCAGAGAAAATATTTAGGCCATTGGGCTATGGAGTCAATCAAGAAAGGCTTAACTAGATTTGATCTATCACTGACGTAAGAGTCCACAGGGAAGGCTAACACAACAAGAGAAAATCTAAAAGTTTCAATGAATGGAAAGTCCTAACCAGGGCTAAGGGCAATGAAGAATCCTTAACAAGGATTAAGATGAGGAAGGGAATGATGGCCAGTAGCAAAGGGAAATGAAGAATCCTATACTATGGGCCAAAACTGGGATAAACTATGGAAGTAGGGAGGAAATTAACAATCTCCAGATTAAGGCAGTTTAGAAGAAAACATAAAGAAAGCAAACAGTTAAAATAGAGAGCACTTAAGCTAATTCTTATGATATCATTCCTTGTTTGCTTTTAAGGTTTTGTAAGAAACACACATGAATATTTTATAACATAAAGAGAAAATGATATTTAAAACATGAGAAAATGATACTTATTTGTTCCAATTGTGCACAAGAATCAAGTGAAATGTCCTCAGCCTTATTTCATAATCCAGTAAACTAGTCCAGTCTTGAGTAAAATAGCTCCTTATCTTTAAATAAAATGTCTATAGAAATGATTTTTAATCCACCCTAATTACTTCAACTTGTGAATTATTTATACAAAATTTGATATAAAATATCTCATAACTATATGAGAATTAATCTAGGAAACAAAAAATATTTTCAACACGAAGATAGAGACAGATGGAAATCTGTTTTGTTGTTGTCCCTTTATTTGTGAATTTGCTGGCTACTGGAATTTGGATTTGGCTCTTGCAGTTGCTTTGGTAGTTATGTGCTTGATTTCACTCTTATCTTTGACCTACTGATACTCTTTACCTGTGTTGATTAATCCTGTATTACCTGTTTTCATCTGGTAGTTATCTTTACCCTCTAGATTTACTATAGTAACTTTATAGTAAATCTATCAAATTGGTCCACCATTCACTTTCTGGTAATTTTATTTTGATCACTTTCCTATAGACCTCATCAGGTTTTGTGTACTTGGAAAAATTTGGTTTGCTTGTAAATAAGTGCTTGACTTCATGTTCTATGTAGAAAAGATTCTCAAGGCTATCATAAAGCACCTTTCCAGTGGGCAAAGATTTCAGTCCTAAAGAAATAGCTTGGCTCTTGGCCTGTTTATTCAATCTTTCAATGTAATCTTGTTGTGTCATTAATTTGTCATGTATGACCAGAGGACTAGGAAGTCCTTTTTCTCTCAAAATGTCGTATTTGAGCATGAAGCTATCAATGTCTGTTTGGAATCTTTAACACATTTTTTCCAAATTAAGCATCAAGTTCCTTTTAGTAAGGACCTTCTTTATCTCAAGAATGGTTGTTGTTTTTTCCTGAATCTCTAATTCATCTAGCTGGTACCTATTTCTACTGTTCAAAAAATCTATCAACTGATTTTCTTCCTTAGGCTTGTCTTCCATTTCTTCCTTTGTCTTTTGTATGGATTCCATGGCTATCTTGACTAATTCAATTTGCTTGAAAATAACCTAAATTGAAGGCCAAATATCATTGATGTAATCAATGATGTTGGCCCACAGAATATCCTTCATATCTCCCAATGGTTCTTGCAACGTTAAGTCCTTTTCAAGGGCTTTTATTCTGTCTACCATCCTTTGGTTTTTTCATACTTCTTCTTTATTCTAAATTTGTGGAAGCTCACAACTTGTTTCCAAGCTTATCACTTGGTCTTTGAGCTTCTTCAGTTTTGTGGCCTGGATGCTCATTTGTTACATAGCCTTAACCAATTCATCTGTTCTTTTTGTTGTTGTCCCTGTAGTGGTTGATGTACCTATGGCAATTCTATTACTATTGGAATCATTGGTGCCAAGGAATCTACCAGGGTGGAGGGTACTACTATGGAAACTATAGGTATTACAGCCTGAGGAGCGGTGGCCAACTCACTCTGCTTAGACCGTACCACCTTCTCCAATTCCTTCTTAGTTTCTTTTAATTGATCTTTCAACTTAAGGACTAGGTCCATAAGTTCTTCCTCCTTTTGTTTTTCTATAGCTTCAGTAGTTTGAGGATGGTGAAGAGGAGGGATCTTGAGCTGCTTCTTCAGTGCAGCTATATCATCATTTTTCTTCTTTATTAATTACTTTTCTTCTTTGACATCTTGGGATCATGTCCCAGCTCTATGATCAAGTCCTATAAGGACTTTATTCTACTCTCTTTGTCCTGAGAATAGGCCTTTTCCAATTGAAGTTGTGTTGATGTGTTATTCAATGAGTTCTGTAGTTTATGAGTTGTGATTTCTTTCTTGGTCAACGTGGAGTAGACCATTTCACCTATTGCTTATGTATCTCTATTTGATCAATTGGGTGAATATCTTTTGCCAAAACTTCAAAATAAGTTTTTAAATAGTCAGCCATTGATCTTGGTTGTCGCACAGTTGGCTTGAGAAATCTCATATGCATCTTGCCTTCCTTTATATCAAACGCTGACATCCACCTTGTCTGGTTAGTTGGAGCCATTCTGAGATAATGAGCATAGGTTTTAACTTTTAGTTTCTCGTTCCTTGATTTGATTTCTTTGTACTTTTCTTTGATATCCCATCTCTCACCAGAAGGATCCGTAAAGGAAGATACCTCTGTGCTCTGTTGCCTTTCTAATACCTGCAACTATGAGGTAGATGGTGTGCCTCTTGAAGGTGTATTGTGCATAGTATCAGGTCTTTCTACCACAGTGTTGCCTGCTATTTCCTCGGTATATTCCTGTTCAGAAAATGGATTTAACCTTTGCCTCTTAGCATAGGTTTGATTAACAGGCATGGTGGAAGGAGTGGCCTCCTCTCTGTCCCTTTTGGGATTTCTCTCCTCATTTAGAGGAGTCTGCAAAATGGGGGGATTGCTCATTTATGTTCTGTTTGACTGAGCTCCTCTGAAATATTAGGTAGCTCTGAATATTCTGCCTTCTCTAATAATCCTGGTTGGCCTGATGGTCGTACTTGCTATGATGTCTTTCCACTGTGTTCCTGTGACTACCTTTGAGACTGGGTTTCTCCAGGCACCTGCCCAAATAAATCTTTATCAAGTCTACTTTCTAAATCCATCAATATATTGTCAACTACAACCTGTGTACTATCTTGATCTACTAACGTGTTTTCCATCCATTTAGATTGATTGGCATACTGTTCAATTTTTGGGATCCTATGGTGGATGTAAGGAGATAACTTATTTTTCTGCCTCATATTACAAATAAAGTTGTGGGGATCATAGGTCCACATGAAACTTTGTTTTAATCTCAACCTTTGGAGGATTTCATCTACCTCCTTTCTTGCTTCTCTACTGTTACAAATGAATGTGCCAAGATGATCTTTGATTCTTAGTTGGGCCTTCTTCTTGGTTTTAACAAAATGAGTCTCATTAGAATTGATCATTTGCCTATAGTACTCCAAAGCAAATAATCTCATAGGGAGATACCTTGGAATTTTGTAAGCTGGCAACTCACATCCATAGATTCTAATCTCTGTATGGTTTTGGTACAAGTACCATCCCCTACTTTATATTGCTTTGACAATTTCAATACCCTCTTGATGTTTGCACAGATCCTGGGAGGAGGGCTTCCTAGCAGCATGGTAGCCGCTAGGTGTACAAATAGGTCAATGAAATCGGTATATGGGTAGGGAGAATTATATTTGTGGAACAGAGGAGTCTAGAAGATGACAGATCTAGGATTCCCTTTGGTATGAAGTTTTTGGACAGAGAAGGGAAACTTATCATTCTGATAGTAAAGAAATAAATGGTACAGGACTGATGAATATTTGAACACTCTTTCAATTTCCAATCTTAGAAATTGATCATGCATTTTATCTGAGATGAATTTTGCATAATCAAATTTGACTGCAGGAGGTTGGACAAGGGTAAACATAATCATATAGGCAAAAATGATATCATCTATATATTTACTAGTGGTAAAACCTAAAATGCATGATATCATTGATGTGATATCTTGGCCAAGATCAGAAAAGAAGCAGGACATGTAAGGAGGGGGGTCCTTTGGCATGTGTTTTTCTTCAAAAATGAAAGTTTGGAGGATTTGAGTACTTCTGGAACTAGATAACTTGGAGAATCTATCAAGAAAGTCAACAATGGTAAGGGGAGTGAGGTTTCACTAGGTTGTAATTGTAACATCTCATTTATGGATTCTGCAGTGATAACGAATAGGACTTTCTAATCTGAGGACATTATAGCTCTCATGATAGGATCATAATTTTCATGATAGTAGTTAACAATCTCCGAGAAGACATTAACATTGGGGAATTTATACTTGGGCAGGTTTGATTCCTAGAGGCCTATCTTATCTGCATGGTTCAGGTAGTTATCTTGGTTTCTGCAATGAAATCTCAAAGGGGTTTCTTCAAAGACAAGGTCTTTAGTCTGAAAATCTTCGTTAGCCAAGGGAAGATGGTCTAAATCTTTGTGGGGAGTAGTAATTGGCATGACATTGAGTACAATTGGGGTTTCCATCTTTGGTTATTGTGGATTCAAAGACAGGGGCAAATGATTTCATGGAAATAGGGAACAATTGGTCTATTACAGAGTATCTTAGGACTATCAAGCAGCTTAACTTACTAAATTAATTAATTTTTTAAAGAAATTTAGCTTAGGTTGGCATGAAAACAGGGTTTCTTAGTGGAAAATAGCATAAATACTTGGTTTCGGTTGTTCGAATGGTGAAATGGTGGCTGCGAACTGTTTGAAGGAAGCACACAGGTCTGCACAGTAGTCCAGAGTTCAACGGCTGTGGAAGGTTGACAGTTGGTAGCAGGTTGACAACTCGAACGTACTCTGTGTTTGCATGGAGAACAAAAGGTTCTTTTCTTGTTAAAAAACTAAAACAGTGATTATTTTTGCTTTATCTGCAAAGTCAATGATTTTGGCAGGTATAATGGAAAAAGATAGCTGGTGCCAACTGACGGAGTTGACATTTTGTCGTGTAGTGGAGGTGGTAAGAGGAGGCAGTAAGTAGAATTTATCGCACCACTTTTGGAGACTTGGTGGTATTGGGAGAGGTCTGCCCAATGCCATTTATCAGGTGACACGTAGTAGTGGGGTGAACAGTGAAACTGCTCACATCGAGCGGGTAAAGGTCGGCCTTCAGTGGCTTCTCGATATGAGCGTCAACCGTTGGATCTAAAGGGGTCAGATCACACGATGGTAGGGGGTGTGATTTGATCATGGAGTTAATGGAGGGTCCCGACAGTATTTTAATTGTGGGTTTGGGCAGCTTAATGACGTCGGGGGTGATGTGATTGGAGGAAGGTTATTATCTAATCATGGTTTGATAAATTAATCCCTTTTTGTAAGGCGAAGGGTTATGGATCTTAATTAGTCATAACTCAACTAATTAATCCATTTAATTGTTTATTATTATGGTTTATTTTTCAAACCATCGGGGCGGGATATTTAACATATGGGATTTTAATTAAATATATGGGAAATGGGTGTATTTTCGAGAATTAAATATAATAAAAGTTAAAGTTAATATGGAATGGAAATGAGAAAAAATTGCGCTAAGTATAATGTCTTGACACTTTGGTTAAGGCATTTAAATTTACACATTATAACATAGGCTTAATGCTCTTTTATGGGTTAGGGGGTTTTAGGTAAGGTTTATTACTTTCCCTAGGTTAATGGTAATTTCACTTTAGGAAAAGGGATTTTTAGGCGAGATGAATGTTTATGGAGAGAGTGAATGTTGTAAGGGGGTTGAAGTACTTAACCCTTACAAGTTATTGGGCTGAGGGTTCGGTCCCTCCAGAAGTCAGAGAAATGCTCTAAGCCACTTTAACTTAATGTTTTAGGTACTTTGATTTTTGCTTGTGGGAAATTAGTGAAAGAGTAAAATAAATGGGGGGGAATTAATCACTTGAATTTGTAACTGTTACATTTTCATCCATAATTTAGTAACTTGATGCTAAAAATAAATGATATAATTTCAACTAATCATTCATCATAATTCTGCAACCATCCAACTACCTACCCACCTACTCATCCTACCATTTTTTCTACTCTTTATTAGGGTGAACTTAAGCTGGCAAAGCCTTATCAAAACTTTTCTTTTTCTTTTACAATAGAAATGTATCTAAATCTATCCTTATTACTTCCAAAGCCTTAGATTAAACTGTTGAGATCCTTTTATTAACTCTACCTATCTACTTATCTGCCAAGATTAAATATTTTGGTCAAATTTTATTCTCTATATCTAAGCATGAAATTCAAAAAATGGAACAAACAAGTTTAAATTGTTTGGCTACCATGGATTGTGGCCTAAATAACAAGTTGCACACAATCATTATTATACATAAAGTAAAATAGTAGTGGCATTTGGACTCACACACTTTCATGGTCCTTTTATTTTTATTGGGGTTCATTTTTCATATTTTTTCTTTTTGACCTTTTTTCATTCTTTTTTTCCTTTGATGTTTCTTTCAAGACATACCCTATTTTCATTTTTTAAATTTTTTATTTTTTACAAATATGGAAAACATTTGCATAAAGCAAAGGTATGTACATATTACAGATTTAAACCCATCCATTGATATATTATGACACCTGTTGGCATAGGAACATAACAGTGGCTCCACTTGGGGATGTCATTTCCTGGTGAAATGTCAAGAACTAGGAGTTCAATGGCCTTCTAAATTTCTGTGATTTTACTCCGCAACTTTCCTTTCCTTGCTGCTTTATTGATATTTACTGACAGTAACACTTTAAAGCTTAGGGCCTTCTCTTCGGGCTTCAACTCCAAAGTTCATCGTCCAATCCACACTGAACTTTATGAAAGATATAGTATGTACAAGTAATTAGCGAATCAGTAACTGGGATCTATATAGTGCTTAAGCAATTGACCATTGACTAGTCCTCCTTCTACTTCTGCACCATCCAATTCTTTAAGGAAATAGGCATAACTACCTCTGAAAGATTAATAATGTAAGGACCTTTCCACAAAGTCAAACTTACCATGTTTCCCTTTATCTTCCCTTCTTGAGTCCCATTTCAATACTTTGTCTCTTAGCTAGAAATCTTCTGCCTTGGTTCTTTTGTCAAATGCTTTCTTAATTTTATCCCGCACCACTTGGGATCTAATGTAGACTTGTTCTCTAGTTTGCTGCATATGAATAGTTTGGTTGATTGTTCTTTGAATTTCATTGGGCTCAACCTATGCTTCTTGGAGTAATTTCATTACTGGAGTTCCCAAAGAAGATGGGAAGACAACCTCCATTCCATAAACTAGCTGATAGGGACTAGTGCCAATAGATTTCTTTGTGGTCAATCTATCTACCCATAAGGCATTCACTAGTTTCTTATTACAGGTCTTCTTATTGTCTTCCAATAATTTTTTGATAATATTCATTAGCCTTTTATTGGATGATTCTGCAAGTCCATTTCCCCGAGGATAGTAGGCTATGGAATGGCCAAGGGTTATGTGATACTTGTGGCAAAAATCAGTCATATTTTCTTATTTAAAGGTTGCAGCATTATCTGTGATGATTTTAGTGGGACAACCAAATCTGGATAGGATGTTGGCCTTAAGAAAACCTATTATGAAAGTATCACTGGCTTGTCTTGAGGGTATGGCTTCTATCCATTTTGTAAAATAATCTGCGGCAGTTAAGATCCATCTATGTTTGGCAAAGGGGAATGAATTTCACCAATGAAATGAAGACCCCACTACTGAAATGGTGTTTCAGTTGATATAGGTTTCAAAGGTAATTGTAGTAATTTTCTTTTTCCTTCAAAAATTTCACACTTGTGACAGGAGGTTACAATTTTTTTCACATCAGCAAACAGAGTGGGCCAGTAAAAGCCAACCCTCAAAATCTTATCAGCTATTTTCTTCCAATAGAGATGTCCCCGATAGTCACTTGCATGAAATTCTTGCAAAATTTTGTCAGATTCCTCTTTTAATAAACAATTCAACAGTAAACCTTCATGATTTTTACAAAATAAGGCACTATCAATTATGCAAAACTATAAAGGTTTCATCTTTAAAAACCTACTTTTAGTTATGGATAGCTCTGGGGCAGCTTGAAGATTTTGTAGAACATATATTATTTCACTATACCATGGTGAATCTGTAAAGGCTTGCCTAATTTGTGGAGTCGCCATCTCCTCTTCATTATCTAGTTCTACAATGAAGTTTATATCTAGGGCATGGTAGTTTGATTCAGCCATTATTTTAGCCAAACCATGGCCTTTGATCAATTTGGTAGCTTTAGTTTCTAAATCATATGCTAATATTATAGCTATCCATTTTCCTCTTTTTGCATTAGGTCCATTATGAGTTAAAATGTCTTTAACCATAGCATTAGGAACATAAGCTACTATATGGGAGTACAAAATATAAACTCTGAAATATTTTATGGCTTTAACCAGAGGAAAATCTTGTTTCTCCATTATGTTATACTTTAAAGCTGTGTCTCTCAAGGATTTACTGAAGAAGGCTATTGGCTAGTCAAAACCCTAATCATTTTTCTATAAGAGGACTGCAGCTATGGTGTGTTTTGAAGCAAAAGAAAGTATGATAAATTCCTTATAAAACATTAGATTGATGAGGACTGGCATTTTTGTCAAGGCCAACTTTCTATCTTCAAATTACTTTTTAGCCTCTAGAGTCCATTTAATAGTCAAATCTTTCTTTAACATGTTGTTTGGTAATCTAGTTAACTCAGCTGAATTAGAGATAAATCTCCTCAAAAAGTTTATCTTTCCTAGAAATGCTTGAAGTTTTTTTATATTCCTGGGATGTGGTATCTATAAAATAGCTTCAATTCTAGTTGGGTCAATCCTGATACCATCTTTGGAGATAATGTGGCCTAATAATTTCCCTTCTTCCAACCCAAATAAAGATTTCTTAGGATTCAAAGAAATTCCATGTTTCTTGCATTTAATAAAGACTTGCCTAAGATGATCCACGTGTTGTTGATCTGATTTGGAGAATACTGTAAGGTCATCAAGGTAAATTACTAGGAAGTCATGGATTTCTTTGGCAAAGGCTATGTCCATTTCTCTTTGAAAGGTGGCCCCTACATTTCTTAACCCAAATGGCATTTTCACATACATGAAAGTGCCCCATGGAGTTGTGAATGCAGTCTTTTCCTAATCATTTGGGTCAACTAGGATTGGTTATAACCAGAAAACCCATCTAGCAGTGAGATTCTTGAGGAACCTACTACCCTCTGTAATATGTGATCCATTTTTGGAAGAGGATAGTTATCTTTAAGTGAAATGTTATTTATATTTCTAAGATCAAAACACAACCTAATTTCACCTGTTTTCTTTCTAGTGGGTACTAGATTGGAAACCCAGTCAGAAAACCTAATAGGTGCAATAATGCCAGCTTCATACATTATTTTGATCTCTTTTTCAATAAAAGGCAGTAGAACAGGGTTAATTCTTATAAGCTTCTGTCTAAAGGGCTGTTGATCTTCCATTTTAGGCTTTTTAGGAATATCGTTTGAGTCGAATAAGCCCTCCAAAGGAGTTAATCCTTTGGGTAGAAAATTGTCTTTAAGGTTTATGACCTCAGTTTCATCATTAATGACTTCATAAATTTCCATCTATTTTAGGTTTTGAATATCTGCTTTAGCAAACTTTGTAGGGTGAAATCTACCTATCTGATCGTCTTCTAGTTTTTTAATTTCTACTTTGTTAGATCAATCAAAATCTACTGCTATGTCAGTGTCTATGTTGGTATTTACAAATTCATTATCTAAAGTTAAAAAATTGTTGATTTACTGATCATTCTCGAATACTTGCCAGTTTTTTAAATTGTCAAGAATGGAAGTTCTATGCCTAACCTCAGCAGTATACTGATGGTTGGACTGGAAAGGCAATTTACAAGTACTAGAAAACATGGCTAAGCTGTGAGATTTCATGTTGTGTTTTCTGGGGATAACAACAAGTTTGGTTTCTAAAAAGGTATTTAATGTCTCTATGATTGTTCCTCTATAAAACCCTAATCTAGGATCTATAGTCATATACACAGCATTAATTTGTTTAATCACTAACTCAGAATCTCCCATGATAGAGACTCTAACACTTCTAACCTTTTAACAAGCTTCAAACCTAACATAAGTGCTTCATATTCAGCCATATTGTTCGTGCATTTAAAGTTTAACTTATAGGCATGACCTTCTGAATGATTGCTTTCTATGTTATAAATCCAAACAACTGCTCCTGCACCTAGTTTGTTGACTGAACCATCAAACTCAAGATGTGATAGGATTTCATACTTATAATTTTCATCTTGGGTAGTGGAATCCTTCTTGACTAAGGTATCTAGGTCATCTTTTTTATCTTAAATTTCATGAATTTGGACATTTTGATTTTCTTTTAATACTGCAATTTCTTTTGGTTATGTTGTTATACTTTTCATACTATCTTCTTCATTATTTTCATCATTGTAAAGTATGAAGGAATCAATATTAGAATGTACTAAATAAATGGGAAAAATCTGAGCTCTCTGTTGGGAACTCACTAAATACTTCATCAAAGTTTCTCTATATATCTTCTTGGGGTGTCCAAAGACTGATATGGTAGCATCAGACATGTCTAGTTGTAGAGATCCATGGAGTTTGGCACCCCAAGATCTAGACAACAACATACCATACTTGGGTGGTATGTCAACAACAACTATATCCATATGTATGGTCTTGGCAAGGTATTGGACCAGGGAGACACACAAATCTTTTATGAGAACTAAGAATTTAACTTGGCTTGAATCAAAGGAAAAGAGATCCTTATAAGGCTTGGTGATATCAAAGTTAAGATTTTCCATTACAGATTTATGCATAAGATTATGTGAGGCCCTAGAGTCGAGCATGGAATTATGTAGGATTTTATTGTGGATGTTAAGGTTGATGTAGAAGGGTGGTATCCCTCCTTCAAATAGCTTTCCATTAACATCTCATCCGAAAAGTAACTCAAGTTGGTCATCAAATAGATTTACAGAGTCTTCATTTTCAATGAAGTTTAGAGATTTACTAATTTGAGATCTGTAAGTTTCATGTTTAACCAATTCTGTCAGAGGTACTGATATTTTGAGTTTGGCCACCTCTGCTCCCAAATTGAAAGGCAGAGGGGATTTGTCTATTTGAATATTTGGAGTTTTAGAGCCAAAGTTCTGAGTAGTATGTTTTTCTTTTTCATTGTTTAGATTATTTTCATTTGGATTTTCTACTATGTTTTCTAGAGGTTGTTCCATTGTTCCTTTGAGGGGAACTGAAGTGGAAGGTTACTCATTAGAAGGCTAGTTATTTATTACATCTTCAATGGTGGGACTAGGAGGATTTTGATTTGGTCTAGAAAGGATCTGTAAGGTTTTTGTAACTTGAGGATTTTGATTTGTAGCTTTTGCTTTCTTAGGCTGGTTAGGTATTTTTTTTTATTCTGATCAGAAAAATCAGTGTTCTTCTTGCTTTCAAGTTGTACTGTTTATGAACTTCGAAAATAGCAATCATACCCTTGCTTATAGTTGAAATATTCTCCTATTTTAGTTTGTAACTGTTGAAGCATGTATATTCTTGATCATCCTGAGTCAGAAAAACAATTTCTTCATTATCTAAGCCCACAAGGTTGATCTGAGTTTCTATCTCAGGGTCTTCTTGGTAGGAAGCCTCAGCATAATTTTCTTGGAAAGGTAGTCTAATGTTTGATCAAGACCATTTTTACCAGGGTTTTGGTTCTGGTTTTTCCTAAAATTTGGATTCCTCACTCGACTAGCCTATTGGTTATCCCAGTGAGGTTTCCTTTCAATGACTTATATTCTGTCCAACAATATTTCCATTCCTTTGGATAAAGAATCTATTTTCTAATCAAAGGGTGACGTTTAATCTCTCAAAGGTGTTCTTCTCTCATTTCTAACTCTAGCCCTTCTAGACAACAGATTAGCTTCTACAGTAACAGCTACACCTTGCATATATTAAAGTGTGGGGGGGATTCCTTTCTATAAGTCGAAAAGCCATATCTATGTCAAATCTGTCTGGAAACTTAATCAGGGCTAAAACAGGTGGAGGCCTAAGGTCAAGAGGGATTGCATTATATACATTATTAAACCTAGTACAGTAGCCTTGAACAGTTTCCTTCAGTCCCATTTTAAGGTTTTCGTATTCAGATAGAATTTGAAGGGGGTTCTTCTTCTTCTCCCACCTATTTAATAATTGTTGGTAAAGGACTTATAAACTATCTATGCTCTGAGGGGGAAAGATCTAAACCATGTTCTCACTTCTCCAACCAGACTTTAGACAAAGATTCTCATTTGGACATCTCCTATATCAATCTCATGTAATTCAAAATAATCTTTCATTTTCTTAGTGTGTTGTTGTGTTGTGTATGTTCAAGTGCTATCAAACATGGTAATTTTACTTTGATAATATGCTAGTAAGACACCTTGAGGAGAAATAATTACAAGGGGGGCATTTCTGAGTGCCATGGCTCTGAGCTACATAGGATTGAGAGTAGGGGTTGGGGTAACTAGAGGATTTGGGACAGCAAGGGGAGTTGGTATAATAGGGTTAATGATGGGCTGTTGAGGGAGTATAGGTATGAAGGGAGATGAGGCTAGGGGATGATCTTCAGAAGTGTGGGGAAATGATGGTAAGCTAAAAGATGTTGAGGCTATTTCAAAAAGTTCAGGGAGTCTATCAGTGGTAAGGGATGATTGAGGGGAGTTCAGAAGGTTCTAGTTAATTGACAAGTTGGCTCATTGGATTTCAAGTTCTCTGGTGAACTTTGGATCCGGGACTATCTATAGCAATTCACTATCAGATGTGGTTCTAAATAGAGAGAGACAAAAATACTCATAAAAAGGGATGTATTCAAGGAATAACCACTCAGCAGGGCATGAAGTGGATCTAAAAATAGACCTAGGGCTTACTGAACGTTCCTGTCTTCTGATTATTCTCACAATAAGGTTGAGATTTTCAAATACAGTAGGAGGACTTGGATCAGGGTTGGCTTGGTATAATGAGTTCTCCCTGAAGCCAAATTTCGAGTTCTTTATAATTTTTTTTTTTACAAGCTTTTTAAGAAATAACTTCTAATAACCCTTTAAGATGCTTAAAAATAAAAATTTTAATTCTTCAAATTTTTATTAAAACTGAGGGTTTTGAATCCCCAGTATGGTCTCCACTATGTTATCACTCAGGTTTTTTCCTTAGAATTTATTAAAGAAGGAATTTCCCAAGGTAACCACAAACTAATCATTTAGACTCAGGTTCTAGCCAAACTAAGCCCAGAGAGGGCTCTCTCTTTATGATTTTAACTTTGTTTGAATATGATTTCAGGCTAGTTCTTAATGTTCAGGGTTGTTTTGTTTGATTGGGTGGTGGAATTAAGAAGACAGATGGGTAGAGAAAATATTTAGGCCATTGGGCTATGGATTCAATCAAGAAAGGCTTAACTAGATTTATTTATCACTGAGGTAAGAGTCCATAGGGCAAGCTAACACAACAAGAGCAAATCTAAAAGTTTCAATTAATGGAAAGTCCTAACCAGGGCTAAGGGCAATGAAGAATCCTTCATAGGGATTAAGATGGGGAAGGAAATGATGGCCAGTAGCAAAGGGCAATGAAGAATCCTATACTATGGGCCAAAAGGGGGGTAAACTATGGAAGTTGGGAGGAAATTAAGAATCTCCAGACCAAGACAGTTGAGAAGAAAAAATAAATAAAGCAAACAGTTAAAACAAAAATCACTTAAGCTAATTCTCATGATATCATTCCTTGTTTTCTTTTAAGGTTTTGTAAGAAACACACATGAATATTTTATAACATAAAGAGAAAATGATATTTAAAACATGAGAAAATGATACTTATTTGTTCCAATTTTGCACAAGAATCGAGTGAAATGTCCTTAGCTTTATTTCATAATCCAGTAAACCAGTCCAGTCATGAGTACAATAGCTTCTTAGCTTTAACAAAATGTCTATAGAAATGCTTTTAAATCAATCCTAATTACTTCAACTTGTGCAGTATTTATACAAAATTTGATACAAAATATCTCATAACTATACGAGAATTAATCTAGGAAACAAAAAATATTTTCAACACAAAGATAGAGATAGATGGAAATATGTTTTCTTGCTGTTCCTTTATTTGTGAATGTGTTGGCTGATGGAATTCAGATTTGGCTCTTGCAGTTGCTTTGGTATTTATGTGCTGGATCTCACTCTTATCTTTGACCTACTGATACTCTTTACCTGCGCTGATTAATCATGTATTACCTGCTTTCATATGGTAGTTATCTTTACCCTCTAGATTTACTATAGTAACTTTATAGTAAATCTATCAAATTGGTCCACCATTCACTTTCTGCTAATTTTATTCTGATCATTTTCCAGGAGAACTCATTGGCTTCTGTGTACTTGGAAAAATTTGGTTTGCTTGTAAATAAGTGCTTGACTTCGTTTTCTATGTAGAACAGATTCTCAAGGCTATGATAAAGCACCTTTCGAGTGGGCAAAGATTTCACTCCTGAAAATAGCTTTGCTCCTAGCCTGTTTATTCAGTCTTTCAATGTAATCTTGTTGTGTCATTAATTTTTCATGTATGACTAGAGGACTAGGAAGTCCTTTTTCTCTCAAAATTCCATATTTGAGCATGAAGCTATCAATGTCTATTTGGATGCTTTGACACCTTTTTTGCAAATTAAGCATTAGGTTCCTTTTAGTAAGGATCTTCTTTATCTCAAGAATGGTTGCTATTCTCCTGAATCTCTAATTCATATAGCTGGTACCTATTTCTACTGTTCAAAAAAATCTATCAACTGATTTGCTTCCTCAAGCTTGTCTTTCACTTCTTCCTTTGCCTTTTGTTTGGCTTCCAAGGCTATCTTGACTAATTCAGTTTGATCGATAATAACCTAAATTGAAGGCCAAGAATCACTGATGGAATCAATGATGTTGGCCCACAGAATATCTTTCATATCTCCCAATGGTTCATGCAACGTTAAGTCCTTCCTAAGGGCTTTTATTCTGTGTACCATGCTTTGGTTTTTTCATACTTCTTCTTTATTCTAAATATATGCAAGTTCACAAATTGTTTCCAAGCTTGTCACTTGGTCTCTGAGCTTCTTCAGTTCTGTGGACTAGATGCTCATTTGTTCCATATCCTTAACCAATTCATTTGTTCTTTCTGTTGTTTTCCTTGTACTGGTTGATGTACCTGTGGCTGAAGTAGTACATGCTATTGGCAATGTTGTTACTGTTGGAATTGTTGGTGCCAAGGAAGCTGCCAGGGTGGAGGGTACTGTTTTGGAAACTATAGGTATTACAGTTTGAGGAGCGGTGGCCAGCTCACTCTACTTAGACCATACCACCTTCTCCAATTCTTTCTCAGTTTCCTTTAATTGATCACTCAACTTAAGGACTAGGTCCATAAGTTCTTCCTCGTTTTTCTTTTTTATAACTTTAGCGGTTTGAGGATGCGGAAGAGGAGGGATCTTGAGCTGCTTCTTTAGTGCAGCTATATCATTATTTTTCTTATTTATTAGTTGCTCTACTACTTTTACATCCTTGGGATCATGTCCCAGATTTATGATCAAGTACTCTAAGGACTTTATTCTAGTTTCTTTGGCCTGATAAGAAGCCTTTTCCAATTGAAGCTGTGTTGATGTGTTACTTAATGAGTTCTACAGTTGATGAGTTGTGATTGCTTTTTTGGTCAACGTGGAGTAGACCATTTCACTTGTTTTCTTATGTAGCTCTATTTGATAAATTGGGTGAATATATTTTGCAAAAACTTCAAAAATCAATTTTCAAATAGTGAGCCATTGATCTTGTTTGTTGCATAGTTGGCTTGAGAAATCTCATCTGCATCTTACCTTCCTTTATATCAAAGGCTGACATCAGCCTTGTCTGCATAGTTGGAGCCATTCTGAGATAATGAACATAGGTTTGAACTTTTAGTTTCTCATTCATTGCTTTGATTTGTTTGTACTTTTCTTTGATAACCTGGCTCTCACTAGAAGGAGCCCTGAAGGAAGATACCTCTGTGCTTTGTTGCCTTTCTAATACCTAGAACTGTGAGGTAAATGGTGTGCCTCCGGAAGGGATAGTGTGTATACTATCAGTTCCTTCTGCCACTGTGTTGCTTCCTATTTCCTTGATATATTCCTATTTAGAAAATGGATTTAACCTTTGCCCCTTAGCATAGGTTTGATTAACATGCATGGTGGAAGGAGTGGCCTCCTCTCTGTCTCTTTTTGGATTTCTCTCCTCATTTAGAGGAGTCTAAAAAATGGGGGGATTTCTCATATTATGTTCTATTTGATTGAGCTCCTCGAAAATCTCAGGTAGCTCTGAATCTTCTACCTACTCTGATGATCCTGGTTGGTCTGATGGCCATTATTGCTATGAAGTCTGTCCATTATGTTCTTGTGACTACCTTTGAGAGTGGGTTTCTCCAGTCACCTGTACAAATAAATCTTTATCAAGCCTCCTTTCTAAATCCATCAATACATTGTTAACTGCAACCTATGTACTATCTTGATCTACTAATGTGTTTTCCATCCATTTAGATTAATTGGCATACTGTTCAATTTCTGGGATCCTATGGTGGATGTAAGGGGATAGCTTATTTTTCTACCTCCTATTACAAATAAAGCTATGGGGATCATAGGTCCACATGAAACTTTGTTTTAATCTCAACCTTTGGAGGATTTCATCTGCCTCCTTTCCTGCTTCTCTACTGTTACAAATGAATGGGTCAATATGATCTTTGATTCTTAGTTGGGCCTTCTTCTTGGTTTTAAAAAAATGAATCTCATTAGAATTGATCATTTCCCTGTAGTACTCCAGAGCAAATAATCTCATAGGGAGATACCTTGGAATTTTGTAAGGTGGAAACTCACATCCATAGATTCTGAGCTCTGTATGGTTTTGGTACAAGTACCAATCCCCTACTTTGTATTGCTTTGACAATTGCAAGACCCTCTTGATGTCTGCACTAATCCTAGGAGGAGGGATTCCTAGCAGCATGGTAGCCACTGGGTGTACAAATAGGTCAATGAAATCTGTATATGGGTAGGGAGAGTTATATTTGTGGAACAGAGGAGTCCAGAAGATGACAGATCTAAGATTCCCTTTGGTATCAAGTTCTTGAACGGAGAAGGGAAACTTATCAGTCTGATAGTAAAGAAATAAATGGTACAACATTGATGAATATTTGAACACTCTTTCATTTTCCAATCTTAGAAATTGATCATGCATTTTATCTAAGATGAATTTTTCATAATCAAATTTGACTGTGGGAGGCTGGCCAGGGGTAAGAGTAGACATATAGGAAAAAATGATATCATCTATATATTCACTAGTGGTAAAACCTAAAATGCACAATATCATTGATGTGATATCTTGGCCAAGATCAGAAAAGAAGTAGGACATGTAAGGAGGGGGGTCCTTTGGCATGTGTTTTTCTTCAGAAATGGAAGTATGGACGATTTGAGTACTTCTGGAACTAGATAGCTTGGAGAATCTGTCAGGCAAGTCAGCAATGGTAATGGGGGTGAGGTTTTCACCAGGTTGTAACTGTAACATCTCATTTATGGATTCTGTAGTGATAGCAAATATGAATTTCTGATCTGGGAACATTACAGCTCTCATGATAATATCATAATTTGCATGACAGTAGTGAAAAATCTCTGGGAAGACATGAATGTTGGGGAATTGATACTTGGGTAGGTTTGATTCCGAGAGGCCTATCTTATCTGCATGGTTCGGGTAGTTATCTCGGTGTCTGCAATGCAATCTCAAAGGGGTTTCTTCAAAGACAAGGTCTTTAATCTAAAAATATTTGTCAACCAGGGGAAGATGGTATAAATCTCTATGGGGAGTAGTAATTGGCATGACATTTAGTACAATTGGGGTTTCCATCTTTGGTTCTTGTGGATTCAAAGATGGGGGCAAAGGATTTCAGGGAAATAGGGCATAATTGATCTATTACAGAGTATCTTAGGACTATCAGACAGCTTAACTTACAAAATTACTTAATTTTTTAAAGCAATTTAGCTCAGGTTGGAATGAAAATAGGGTTTATTAGTTGAAAATAGGATAAATACCTAGTTTTGGTTGTTCGAATGGTAAAATGGTGGTTGTGAAATGTTTGCAGGAAGCACATAAGTCTGCACAGTGGTCTAGAGTTTAGCGGCTGTGGAAGGTTGACAGTTGGTAGCAGGATGACAACTCGAACGTAGCCTGTGTTTGCATGGAGAAAATAAGGTTCTTTTCTTAGTAAAAAACTAAAACGATGGGTATTTTTGGTTTATCTGCAAAGTCAATGATTTTGGCAGGTATAATGGAAACGACAGTTGGCGCCAACTGACGGAGTTGACATTTAGTCGTGTAGTGGAGGTGGTAAGCAAAGGTGGTAAGAAGAATCTATCACACCACTTTTGGAGACTTGGAGGTATTGGGAGAGGTCTGCCCAATGTCATTTATTGAGTGACATGTAACAGCGGGGTGAATAGTGAAACCACTCACATCGGGCAGGTAAAGGTCGGCCTTTGGAGGCTGCCTGATATAAGCATCAACCGTTGGATTTGAAGGGGTCAGATTGCATGGTGGTCAGGGGTGTGATTGGATTGAGGAGTTAATGGAGGGGCTCGATGGGATTTTAATTGTAGGTTAGGGTGGTTTGATGACGTCGGGGGCGATGTGATTGGAGGAAGGTTATTAATTAATCACGGTTTGATCAATTAATCCATTTTTGTAACGTGAAGGATTATGGATCTTAATTAGTCGCAACTCGACTATTTAATCCATTTAGTTATTTATTATTATGTCTTATTTTTCAAACCATCAAGGTGATATATTTAACATATGGAATTTTAATTAAATATACGGGAAAGGGGTGTATTTTCAGTAATTAAATATAATAAAAGTTAAAGTTAATATGGAATGGAAATGAGAACAAATTGTGCTAAGTATAATGTCTTGACACTTTGGTTCATGCATTTCAATTTACACATTATAACTGAGGTTTAATTCTCTTTTATGGGTTTTATGTAAAAAAATGGGATTTAGGTAAGGTTTATTACTTTCCCTAGGTTAATGGTAATTTCACCTTAGGCAAAGGGATTTTTAGGTGAGATGAATGTTTATGGAGAGAGTGAATGTTGTAAGGGGTTGAAGTACTTAACCCTTATAAGTTATTGGGCCAACGGTCCGGTCCCTCCAAAAGTCAAAGAAATTCTATGAGCCCCTTTAACATAAATATGTACTTTACCCAGATGCACATGACAACCAAGCTATTTATGACGATTAGACAGATGGGTGGTGAAAGGATGGGCCACATGGCCACCTGTGTTCCCTCCCATGCCAGCTTGAAAAAACTTCATGGCGGCCTGCAAGTAACATTAAATGGGTACTCTAGCCTAGATTTATCCATCATTCTCTCAGCAATGGATTCCATAGACCTTAATGTTGCTCTTCCCCCCCTGCTCCATAGCATATTCCCACCTCAGGCAACAGAGCCTTATTCTCGCACTGTTAATGGGAGCCGTTGCTGGTTGCTCAGCTGTCTAGACCTTGGAAATGGGTATCATTTCTCCCACACCAGGCTTTACAATATGCCTCCAACTCAGACTTCCCTCGCTCATCCTCAGCTCAGCCATATAGCCAATTTCCCTAGTGATGGCTCTGCTTCAAATACCGCCATGGCTTGCGTCCACCACCGAACGTGTAGTAGAAGAGGAGGATGTCATGGTGGTGGTGGCCACCCTCCTGTGACATCAACCCTAACTCTGCCTCCCCTTCCCCTTCCCCTGACATTCCCAATCCTTATGGCACCTTCTCTACTAGGTATCTTAATACCCATAGTGGCGAGGACGTGCATAGCTCCAAGGTGCTAGCCGAAGAGACGTCGTTGTCCATATAGCCAATTTTCCCTTCCCCCCTCACCCTGATCCTCACATGACCCAATTTGATTTCCATAGCACCCTAAATATTCCTATCATTATATCCATGGCCACCATCATTTTCTCTGAGGAAAACGACCTGCGGGATGCTCCGAGAGAGAACAATGATGTGCAGCAGTGGGCTGCTCACAAGATTAGGAGCACCCATGACCCCGGCAAGCAACCGATGGATGAAGATGTTACCACCCTGCATGGCAAGGAGTTGGGTGGTATTTTGCAAGCTATGGAAGGAAGATTTGGAGACACAAAGACTCCAGGAGGCAGAGTGGGAGACACGTCTAGCCTGCATGCAGCTCCAGGCAGCTCCGCTGGCATTCAACCAACACGTGGACATCAAACCAACACGTCAACAGAGGAGGATGATTGGTACTAATACGTGTGCCTCATCAAGGTGGTCCCCACCTTGGACGACCTCTAGAGATGACACGTGGCAGCCAGGTGTCGCCCTTCTACCAGCTGGGTGTTTCTTTTGCTGACTACTTATTTTCTAAAATGATTTTTTCTGCTAAAACTTTTCTGGTTATTTTGCCATGTTCTGATATTTTTTGGTTTAAAACTGATACCCATTGTGTGGGTTCTTTTTTCCTTCACAAACTGGTTTCCCCATCAATGGGGCAGTCGAGATATTTTTTTGATAAATGATGTTCAGTACTGCTAAGGCCCGAGCCTCGATGTAATCATATTTTGTTTCATATTAATAGAATAGTTTTACTTAGAAAGAAAAAAAAAAGTTTTAGGTACTTTGATTTTTGCTTGGGGGAAATTAGTGAAAGAGTAAAATAAATGGGGGAAATTAATCACTTGACTTTGTAATTGGTCCATTTTCATCCATACTTTAGTAACTTGAAGCTGAAAATAAATGAGATAATTTCAACTAATCAATCATCAGAATTCTAAAACCATCCAACTACTTACCCACCTACTCATCCTACCATTTTTTCTACTCTTTATTAGGGTGTACTTATGCTGGAAAACCCTTATCAAAAGTTTTATTTTTCTTTTACAATATAAATCTATCTAAGTCTATCCTTATTACATCCAAGGGCTCAAATTAAACTGTTGAGCTCCTTTTATGAACTCTACCTATCTACTTATCTGCCAAGATTAAACAGTTTGGTCAGATTTTATTGTCTATCTCTAAGCATGAAATTCAAAACATGGAACAACCAAGTTTAAATTGTTTGGCTACCATGGATTGTAGCCTAAATAACAAGTTTCACACAATCATTATTATATAGAAAGTAAAATAGCAATGGCATTTGTACTTGCACACTTTCATGGTCTTTTTCTTTTTCTTGGAGTTCATTTTTCATCTTTTTTCTTTTTGACCTTTTTTCATTCTTTTTGTCCTTTGATGGTTCTTTTAGGACACACCCTATTTCCTTTTTTTATTTTTTTTATTTTTTAAAAATATGGAAAACATTTGCATAAATAAAAGGTATGTACATATTACAAATTTAAACTCATCCATTCATATATTATGACGCCTATTCGTATAGGAACATAACAAAGGAAAGGACTGAAATTTGAATGGACAGAGGAATGTGCAACCAGTTTAGAGTAGTTGAAGTAGTTGCTTACAAATGCTCTAGTTCTAAAGATTACAGATATGGGTAAATATTGTTTGGTGTGCACAGATGCTTACAAGAGAGGACTTGATGGGGCCTTGATGTAGGAGGGAGAAGTGGTGTGTTATGAGTCAAGGAAATTAAATGAGCATGAGAAGAACTATGTGACTCATGATCTTGAGTTGGTAGCTATTATTCACACCTTGAATATTTTGAGCACTATCTTCTCGTTAGGAGGTTTGTGTTGATGAGTGATCATAGTGGACTGAGGTATCTATTTGACCAACCAAATCTAAATGCTAGGAAAGCTAGATGGTTGGCCACACTCAACAATTTTTACTTTGAGATCAAATACATTAAAGGAAAGGAGAACATGGTCGCAGATCCTATCAGTAGGAGAGTACAAGTAAACCACATAGTAGCTATGAGGTATTTTTGGAAAGATTTATACGATCAGATCTTAAAGGTAGGAAAAAAGGATGACATGTATCAACAACTTAAACACGGGTTACAATAGGGTACAGGTGAACAAGATGTGGACTATCATCTTACAGTGAATTCCTTGGTGATATTTAGGGACATGATCTAAGTGTTGGATGACAATGAGCTCAAGAAGCTTATCTTGAGGGAGTTTCATGTCAATCCATATTCAAGTCACTTAGGCTATCAAAAGATGTTTACAATTGTGAAGAATTTATACTATTGTCCAAAAATGAAGAACCAAGTGGAAGATTTTGTTGCTAGATGCTTGGAATGTTAGGAAGTGAAAGTTGGGTTGAAGCACCCAATTGGTTTATTACAACCTATTCCAATTTTAGAGCGGAAATGGGAGGTATTCCCTATAAGCAGAGAGGATCTGTTGAATCTCAGGTACTTTATTTAACCAATCGGGTCCTAAGACTTACCCAGCATCTGCAATTGCACGGAAGAGACTATTCATCCCAAAGGGGTTTGTGGAAAATTTTGAGCAAACGTAAGCAACTTCTGGTTTATCTATCCAAGAGGGATAAACTTCGTTACGATGATTTAATTGGTCAATTGGGTATCTGTGGGCTAAAAACCCGTTAATTTCGAAGTTTTCAATTCCAATCCAATTTTTAGAGATCCAGGATCCAGTCGGACTTCATTACAGGTTTACCGAGGACATCGAAGCAACATGATTTGATCATGGTTTTGCTTGATAGGTTGAGCAAGGTATCTAATTTCATTCCAGTAAAGACTACTTATTCATCCAGTGAGGTAGCACATCTCTTCATGAGGGAGATAGTGAGGTTGCATGGTGTTCTGAAGAGTATTTTGTTAGATAGAGATGCCAAGTTAACTTCTACGTTTTCGAAGGAGCTATTTACAGGATTGGGTATATAGTTGGCCTTCCTTAAATCTTATTATATGCTAAAAGATGGATAGATGAAGCATCAATAGTATACTAGAGGACATGTTGAGGATGTATGTCATTCACCTAAAGAGGAGGTGGGAGGGTTATCTTCCACTAGCGTTTTCTTATAATAATGGTTATCAAGAGCCACTGAGGATGAGTTTGTTTGAGGAACTCTATGGGTGGAATTGTAATACTCCCATTAGATGGAGTGATCTAGTGAACAAGGTGTTGATAGGACTGGACATGTTAGAAGAGATGGAATAGGAAATATAGGTTATAAAGAAGAATCTAAAGGCAACACAAGATATAAAAAATAATTATGTAGATTAGTATAGGGAATTTAAGGAATTTTAGGTTGGGGAGCATGTGTACTTGCGCATAAAGCCTAAAAAGAGATTCTTGAGGATTTGGTCATGTGCGAAGTTAGCACCTCAATATTGTGGGCCTTTGTATATCCTTGAGAGGATTAGACTAGTGGCCTATAGACATGCACTACCTCTGACCATGAAAGTCCATGATGTTTTCCATGTTTCATTTCTTAAAATATATGTGGAATATGTTGATCATGTTATTGATTGGTTTGTACTGCAGTTGGAGCAAGAAGGAGAATTACATCCAGAACCTTAATTCATATTGTGGCAGAAATAGCCCATGCTCCATAACAGAGCAATCAAGCAAGTTAAAGTGTAGTGGAATCACTTTGAGCCCAATGAAGCTACATGGGAGATGGTTGATCAAATGAAAATTATGTATCCTTCATTGTTTGTTAGTTAAGGTAAGTATATTTATGTATGGTAGTTATTTTAAATAGTACAATGAGATGTGTTATAAAGCTCTAATAAGTAGTATGTTTTTCATCATGGATTTTCTTTTCAGCACGTTGTTCATTGTAAATATTGCATCGAGCTAAGTTATAAATCTCCATAAGTAGTGTGTTTTTATTTTCAATGGTTTTGCTGGTTATAGGTGTCATAGAACATCGAGGACAATGTTCACCTAAGGGGGAGGGGTCTGTAATAGCCCCAGGTTAAAAATTCATATATTAAACTTAATAAACGCAAAATAAGACCAGGGTAACGGGACATGTATTCTAAGATGAATGTTGGGAAAAGCATCGTAATTGGAATCATTTGTTGTTTAGTATAACTAGGGAGAAGTTGGAAAATGCATTGATAAAGCCTTTAAAAGGGGAAAAAGGCATTTTCACATTTTATTTATGAAAATAAAGGAAATTAGGAGAAAAGGGAGATGAAAAGTCCCAGGTTGCATGTGAGGAGGAAATTGAAGGAAAAATGAAGAAACTATAAGCATCAATAATAAGAAGACATCAAAGAATCAGTTTGGGGCCTTCTGTCAGTTGATTTTTGAAACTGGTTTTGAAGAGGAGAAGAGCACCAAGAGGAGAAAGCAAGCAATCAAGCAAAGGAAGGACAAGGAAAGAAAAGGAAAGATAAGAAAGCAAAGGAAACCAAGGATCAAGATAAGGAAATTTGGATCAAACAGATTCAACAAGAACACCTGTAAGTAATTGGTTTCATGTATGACTTCCTAACTGGTTTTGGCATGCATGTGTTTATTTGGTTGATTTGTTCTCATTGTCACGGGTTTTTCCTAGTTTGACTGTGGTTTCAAACTTTCCTTTCCATTTTTGGATTACTATGGTATGATGGGATTTATTCTAGGTTGAGATTTAGATTGTTGGAAGGTTTTAGATTTAGGTGAGGTGGTCTCAAGAAAATCCCAAGGGTTGGTAGCAGAGATGGTTTTCTATGGAAATCCCTCAATAGGTGGGTGGAGATAGGAAAATTCCTCAAGGGATGGCGAAGGGATTCAGATGTATCCAAACTTGGTTTGGTTTTGTGATCTCGAGACTAGTTTAAGTGAGATCACGGTAATGTGAGGGTGGAGGCGTTTTAACCTCTGGATTCCCTTAGTTGCTTATGGATTGGTTTATCCCATGAAATACCATATTCATGCTTGGAATATGGCATAGGGGTGACTAGCTGAAAGAAAATTTTGGTTCAACCGAATCTATGGTTGGGTGGTATGTGGAAGTCCCTCATTTAGTTGGATTTTTCATATGTTAAGAAGAGCTAAGTTCCTCTTGTATTTTATAAGTAAATGTACTTGTTATTATGTGGCTTTGATGGTTGTTCCATCATTTTTATTAATCTCTTTATATGCTAGTTATAAGAATAGTTTAATATGATATTCAATTTATGACTCTTGTCATGTTTGATTGGTAAATTAAATGGTTATTGAATGCATGACCCAATAGACGTTATTATAGATATTTTGATAGCGAATTTGACCATCTTGATGATTCTTAGATAAGTTTCAAATCTCTATGTTCAGATATGCACTCATGACCTATAGATTTCATGTTCATTATGTGTTTAATGGAATGACTATCATGTTTAGGACTATTTAGGTCAATTTTTTGTCTAAGTTTTGTGTTAATTGTTTTTTTTGTATCATTCATCATTCTAGAAATTTTCATCAAGTTCTCGGCAAAGGTTTGGATCCCAGGCCTCAAAAAGTGGCTCAGATCTCAGGGTTGCATGCATAGAACTAGGTAATTTATACTGTAGTCATTGGGAGGAAAGGTCATCCATGCGAATGGAAATTTATAATCATTAGTTTGCCTTATTATGCAAGTGACTAGGGGTCCAGGTCACAAAACATCAAGTTAACTGAGGGTTATGGCACCTGGAGTGGTTATTTGTCTCTCTGGGGTCTTGTAGTTCCTGAGGAAGGTTAGTAAAGTCTTGGTTTGTCGATTCCACTTCCTTAACTATATTTAGGAGGTTGAGTCATGTCATAGTATCCCTTAGCTCATGTTTACTCTAAAAGGTTGGTGAAAGTGGATAAATATGGGAGGTAGTGATACAGTATATGTATACAACATTGGGAAAAGATGACATACACATGGTTTTGTGGGGAAAAATGCCTATGCAGGACGATCCTATCCGCCTAAGGTGTGACAACTCCTTAGCAACAAACGAATACAGCTATTATGATTTCTTCCTTTATGAAATGTGAAAGAGGGGAGACTGACAGACTTACCGTTGTCTTCCGGTTGTCCCTCAATCTAGATCTTCTTCTCTTTGTCTGTCCACAGCTACTTGTCTCCTCGCTTGCTCAAGAGAACAGCTATTTGAATCCCACAAGATCACAAGAGAACAACTACCTATGACAAGAGAACAGCTACTTGCGACAAGAGAAGAACACAATGCAAAGGCAAATATACATGTTCATAAATGATTCAGGATTAGAAGTAAATCAAATACACTAATGCAATCATACAAAATACACCAGCATATAGGAAAGAATCAAGATAGCTTTATTGATAAGTAACAGGGTTCAGGAAGAGATACAACCCATAAGGCTCCAATCCAGCATCTCCTTCCCAGCAGAATGGAATTACTTCTTCAGCTCCCTTCAAAGCATTAAGCACCCAATGTTTCCAGCCACAAACCAACAACAATTCTTTGCAATCACAAAATTCCAACCTCTAGATCCCATGGAGGAGAGATCTATATATAGATGTTTGGAGAGAGGATGAGTCAGCTTGAGATCTGACTAGTGTCCTCTCCCTCTATCAGTTCTTGAGTCCACTTGGAGGTTCTTGCTTCCACTTGGAGATTTGGAACCTCTTACTCATCACCAATCGAATTCCTTGATGCAAGTGTCACTTTGGAAGCTTCCTGGGCATTGACACATTGAGAAATGAGCCTGCCACTTGTCCAGTTACGCTCAGCGCAGGTAGCCTTTGTTGTAGTTGACATTCAACGTAGGTAGACAGTGGAGCAGTTGACATTCAGCACAGATGCTCAGTGGAGCAGTTGACATGATCCAGAATTGGCTTGTTTTTGAGTGTTTTCAAGTGGAGAACTTTAGTGAATTGCTGTGGTTAGTTTGCCTTGTTCCTCTAGGGTAGGAACAACATGTTTAGGGACTTTGGATCCCTTAGATTATGGACATTTCATGCTCAATGCTGTAAGGCACACAAATGTCTATAACAGTTGCCCCCTAAAGTATGAGGCCGTTTATCGGGTGAAATGCTTTATCCAGGAGGGTCCGAAGTTCATCCATCTGCCGGGAGGAGACCTATAATAAAATACAATACAATACATTATGATTCATACTACTTTCATGATCTAGCTGAGGTGGGCATTCCCATGCTCAGCTTTATAAATTCATTTTTGTACATAGAACAGACGATCGTCTGATGGTAGACTGATAATTTTGGCGAAATTATCATCCTTTGAGTAGGATGATCATCTGCTGTAATGATGTACATGTCAAATGTCTTTATTTTTCCTGAATATATATCGCAGCCTGGATGGATGAAACTAGATCCGGGGTCTTCAAACTCGTTCGATCTTCACTCTAAGTACAAGTCGATCCATGTGAGAATTGCGCTGAAGTCGAACATGGAAAGGCATCGCTTGATTACCGGTCAATGATGTAAACCGTTAACAAGTGCGAGAGGAATCACCGATAATGATAATGACCCTCAAGGTACTGCAGTACAATTCACGTGGTGTAAATAAAGGACTTGGTGTCGAACACCACGCAAAATCTTCTAGTCGAAGGTCATTGATGTATCCCTGTCGCCGGAAGTGAGAAACTTGCCATTGAGGCATACAAGCTTCAAAGTACTGAATGGGGTGTTCCTAGATCAACTTCTTGGATAATGAGCTGATGTCGACAAGAAGCGATCCGTCACAGGAGGGCCTTGATGAATCCCACATCAGTGACACGGAACGGAGCTAATGATTTTAATGGAGGTGAAAATGATCTGTGACATATGATTCAGGGTGGCGGTCATGAATGGATGAAGGATAATGTATGGCAGTGGATGGGACCCGATTGACTCTTTCTGAACGACTTCTCTTGAACATATGGTGACACTGATATGATGGATCGGTAGCATTACCCCAAATATGGATGGTATGGCGAGACCATCGTGATGTGACCGGTGAATGAAACAACCCAACCCGATTGTAATACGGAGGAAAAGTGTCATGTTCAAGAGCGACCTGCTACCATCAAATTTTTCTTGATTTTTTCCCAATTTTTCCCCAGTCATTGTTGACCAGTACCTCTTTATTTTTGTCAAGCTTGAGGAGGATAACATATGCTTGTTCTATAACCTGCCCTTCGGGCAAGCCCATCGCTATGTTTTAACGAGCCTAGCGATAGGGAAACTCGTTCTCGTCTAAAGACAAGTTTGTCGCTATTTAATAATTTTAACGAGTCTAACGACAAGGATAACTCGGTCCTTTTCATTTTTAGAGAGTCTAAAAAGGTACATAAAGTCAACTCCAAAATCCCTTTTTCGTCATCTAATCCCTTAAGTTCGAAAAAGTATAAAACAATACAGAAGGGATGAGTTTTCGATAATTTTAACGAGCCGAATAAAACAAGTGCTCGACCTTTTTGTGCAATAATCCCTTAGGTCCAAAAAGATTAAAATCTAGAGGAGGGATAGCTCTTCCTGTCCTTTAACGAGTTGGAAGGCCAAAACTCGACAATCTTTTCATATTTTACGAGTCAATTGAAAAGAGCTTAAAGAAGACTCGTCTTTTGAGGAACGAGTGATAAACAGGGATAGCAACTGATTCCGGGTACAGGTTGGAATTTTCCAATCATGGCAGTGTCACAAGGATGGCGAGGTGAAATCACTCTTCGCAGCTGTTCCTCAAAACGGGTAAACAATCATATGGAGGTGAACGATCGGCCAAATGAAAAGTGGAGGTGGCAGGTGCAAACACGACCAAGGCTTTTATGGCTGATATATTTACGATCACAGTGGTTATTTACCGGGGTAGGTTCATTTTTTAATGAGCTTGAACTCTGGAGGAAACTCTTGCTCACAATCGCTTTTCTATTTTTTAACGAGCATAAATTCCACGTTAAAACTGCTCGAATCTTGCGATTATTTTTTAACGAGCATGAACTTTATGCTAAAACTGCTCAATCTTATGTTTATTTTTTAATGAGCATGAACTATACGATAAAACTGCTCAGATAAGTTTGTATGCCCCCAGCATAATAACGCAAATCGAGGTGCATGCCCCCCAAGCTTCATTGCATTCAACTCGGTGGTTGGAATGAAGGCTTACCTTTGAGATTTGAAAAGGGGATTCGTTTCATTTTCTTAATGAGGTTGACATAGTAAAAGAACTATCCTCATGACTCCTTGTTTCATTTTTTAATGAGGTTGACATGAGATAAGAACCGTCCTCGGCGTCCAAATCCATTAGATGTAGAAGGTTTCATATTCCACTGTGGCCACCTCCGCCAGATTACTTGGAGGTGGTATGGAAAAAGTACCCATTAAATCAGGGTCTTTTAGGAGACTTACTCCGATATTTTGGAGCGAATGATTGCTTCCATGGATCATTGGAATGCTTCTCGTAAATTGTGAACTGTTGGGGAGAAAAGTTTGTTGGTCGACGATTGTAATTCCTCCTTGGAAGGGAAATGCAATCTTCCTTAAATAGGTCGACACAACAGCTGCCATGGCATATATCCATGGTCTTCCTAGTAGGATGTTGTAATCAAGATTCCCATCGATGACTTCAACATCTATTTCTACTGTTTTCCCTCCTAGTTCAACTTTCAAGTTAATTAAGATACCATATGGAGTATATGTCCTTCCGTCGAATGCTTTTAGTTTCATCGAAGATCGCGACAAGGTCGGAGACCCTAACGTTTTCTAGCAACTCATCTACATAATGCATGTAGATGCCCCCTCATCAATAATTGTTCGATGAACAGTTTTGTTGAGGGCTTTCACTTGAATCAGGAAAGCTAGTTGAGCTGGTAACTGAGGGTCATATCCTTTATGATCAAAGGCAACAAGATTGGAATCCATTGGGTCAATCTCACCTATAGCTGATAATAAAGCTCGCTCTTGGGAGAAGCAATTTTGCGGTACCTCAAGTGTCGACATAGCAGACGGCGATTGGGCCCGGTCCTCTATCTGTGCTATTTTCGCACAAGGATTAAATGTCGATTTGTGTACTGCTCCCTTTTGCGACTTTATCATTGGCTTAGGAACGATGGGTGACACAACTTCGGTCAAATTTGTTATCCAACTACTAGGTCGTTCATTAGCCTTGTTGTTCGACAACTTTGGATTCCTGTAATCCTTATTCCTCGTCAAAGCATCATTTTGCTGCTTTGATACAGACAACATAAGCACTTGGGATCAGGAAGCATTTTGATTAGCAACCAGTTCGGTTCTCGGGCTTGGAAACGGATCAGTCAACACAGCTGAGGTTTTCGAACTCTTAAAGAATCTTTTAAGCTCAGCTTTGTATGGACAATCTGCTGTCCAATGATCCTCATCGCATATATGACACCCCGTAGGGGGTTTCCTTTTTCTCCCTTTCTTTTTCTTCTTGCCCCCTGGTTTCTTCAGTTGTTTGCCCTTGTCGTCCGACATGGCACTTACTTCCGAGGCAAGAAGTTCCTCATTTGCATTTTGACCGAAAATCTTACGGCTTTTTCTAAATATAGCCTTTGTCGATTTCATGTCTGTTGCACCAATCACGCCATCGCCGGCATGAGAGTCACTATTTGATTTAGGAGGAGGAGGAATCAAAAATTCCGGTCTAGGGGCGTCAGGTATTTTATCATAGAGCGTGCCGGACTGAGTATATACTAAGTCTAGATATTGTGCACGAGCAATAACTTGCTCCTCCGTTACAACTCCCCCCTTGGCCACATCTTCCGTTATGGCAGGAAGTAACGAATTTATGAACCATTCAGCTAACACCTGATCTGGAACGTAAGTCTTTACCATCCTGCGACGACGACGCCACTCATGTATATGATTAGATATATGTGTGGCCGTCGTCTGCTTGAAGTTGGTTAAGATTTCCGTTCCAGTTTCATACCTTATCGGTAATTGAAAATGGGTTAAGGAAGTCGTGGCCAGGGAACTGAAATTGTCGAAAGAGGCTCTAGGTAATTCAATATACCATTTAGCCGCTGGACCCGTCAATGTCCTATTAAAAAGGCGAAGCCTTATCGAAGCATCATTCAGGGTGTTCGACGAACACCACAGATGAAAAGTCATGACGTGATTCGATGGGTCTTCACCTAGATTTCCATTGAATTTAGGAATGTCCGATGGAAGTTTATGCGGAATCGCTGGCCACCAAGGGGCATAAGCAATTGGATCATTCGTCAGCCGGTTTAGATCTGGTAATTCTAGAGTTGCTACAAAGGGCAACTGTTGATTCAGGTTAGGCGGAGCATACCCAGGATAAGATGGAATCGCTTGAGTAGTGGGTCTTTGCATACCAGCATAATGTATTTGATGCTGGTAACTTTGACAAGTTTGATGGGTATAACTGTTATTATATGGTTGCCCATTACTTACAAAGACTTGTTTCTCGGGTCCTTGATATGATTGCTGGAATCGCGGTTGTTGAGTTTGAACCAGCTCTGGTTGTTGGACCATTTGTTGTTGTACAATACTGGATGATTGACCAAGATGAGGAGTCATAGTACTTATTTGAGCCTGAGTCGCTCCAGATAAGGAGGCACTAACCGGAGGTTGTGATTGAGTTGTCGAGACAAGAGGCTGTTGTATGGCCACCTGAGAAACTTGGGGTTGACATACAACAGGTAGCGCTTGTACTTGCGACACAATCAACATACCAGGTATAGTGGCAACATTCGACACAGGGTGGACTGGTTGCATTGAATATGAAACCCTTGGTTGCTGAGGCAGCATTGGTACCTATCCGCTGGATGTAATTCCAGTTTGACCTGAACTTTGTTGTAAACTCCCATATGGTTGTTCTCCGGGGGGGAACAATGAAAAGGAATACTGCCCTCCATATGGTGGAAATCCAGTGCTTAAAGGGTAGATTGGCCTTTGAAGACACATTGGATCAATTTGTTGAGTTTCAACATAAGAAATACCAGATGATAATCCGGATGAAGAAATAACAACTAACCATGTCGTCGAAACAGTCTCTGATTGGACTCCAGCTTGTTGTTGATAATTTGTCGGGACAGATGGTATACCAGCGAACATCGTTGGAGTAGCAGGAGGAGGCTCTGTCGCTGCTGTGTCGGATGACACAGTCCTGGATGTCAACGGTTGTTCAGACATATTTAGTCTATCCAAAAGATTTCCTAGCGATTCTACAAGAACTTTGTGATGAAGGTAGACTAACTTCGAAGATCAACGCAAGAATAAAGGGTGATTGTTTCGTTTAAAATAAATTGTTAACGACGCTTTAGACACAACTTGCTTTTTCAGTTTTAAAGAGTCAATAAAAAGCTAAAGATGACTCTAGTCTCCTTCGATGTTTTAACGAGCCCGAAGTGACAAATGCTCGGATGGACTTTTTCTGTTATAGAGTTTGAAAAAGGCCAAAAGGAACTGCTCTGGAGATCTAGGCAGAGGGTGTGCCAAACTTTTCGCAAAACCACAGAATACTTTTTACGGTACGGGTGGTCGATCTTCGTGAATTATGTGTTCACTGCATTGTGATCAGTAGGGCGGCCGACACGGCTTCCTAAGGATAAAATATATATGCCTATAGGGGTCTCCCAATATAAACACGATGGTACGTGGGAGCACAATCTGTATTAGTGCTACCATCTCTCAGGAGGAATCACCCACCTTCTTCGATATCGACAGTCACTATGCTTAATGACGCCGGAACACGTCTCTAGCCTAGACCTCTATGTTGTGCGTTATGTTACAAAGCGTTGTTAGGTTCATTCAGTTTATTTTAGGTTGATCTTTTTAAAGTTTGCCTTTCAAGGTTCACCACGAGATGTATGATACAAATTCCTAAATGCAGTCTAAGATGATAAGCAAGCTTTATTATCTTTCAACTTTGAAAATCCTAGCTACTAAGGGAAAAGAATAACACTATCTTTTCTCAAAGAGCAATCAGCACACTCTAATGCACTTTCCCTAAATCCAACATGCAAACTATCAAATGCAAAATGCAGAATGCAGGTGTTTGTTTTCAACTTTCTTAGTATAAATGCCTATAAAGAAAGCTTTTTGCACAAATTTGAATTTGCTTTTAAAATGATCAATACAAACAAGTTCACTCTTTCAAAAACAACAAGGGCAGAAGAGATTACAATCACTTTGATACTTTCGAAATAAAGACTTGTTTTGACAATTAAAAGACACAAATTCAAACCACTAAGCAAAAGTAAGTCTATAATCAATCTGCAAACAGCCTATGAACTCTCTTCTAAGATTATAATCAAATCTGAATCAAAGGCTACAGGATGACTACTTTACTCATGCAAAGGAAGACTGTAAATGACGCCACAAACACATAAAAACATTCACAATCGTTTTGTATAAAAAAGAGGCGGAATCTAAGCAAAGAAAAGACTTATCAGACTGGTACCTATGCTGGTTAAAGGCTGCAAAAAACAGAGATCAAAACAGGGCAACAGAGGACAAAGAACCCCAGCTGCACAAGGCCACACTAGTTCAGCATAGGTCTAACACTGTCAGTTTGACATTCAGCGCAGGTAGCCCCTTCGGGACCTGCATTGAAATGCAGATTGCCTTCATAGTGTCTGCGCTGAAAGGAGAAACTCGCGTTTCCCTTAGGTTCTGGGTCATAAAATGCTTAAAAATCAACTGTTTCAGGCCAAATCAGAAACACAAGCAAGGTATAAACAGAGGGATACTTTGATAGGGTACTAAAGACTATCACAAGGATCATCAAATCATTTGTGGATCTAGTTTAGATCATAGAAAAGTCCAACAACTGGATCAAAGCAACAACTTTTACTTTGCATCCGGGAAAGATGCAGTTCAATAGTTGCTTTCAAGTCTATGAAGTAAACAGACGATGGAAACACAAATGAAATGAATAAAGAAGTTCTTCCCCAGCGGAGTCGCCAATTTGTTGTGGGGAAAAATGCCTATGCAAGATGATCCTATCCACCTAAGGTGTGACAGCTCCTTAGCAGCAAACGAATACAGCTATTATGATTTCTTCCTTTATGAAATGTGAAAGAGGGGAGATTGGCAGACTTACCGTTGTCTTCCGGTTGTCCCTCGATCTAGATCTTCCTCTCTTTGTGTGTCCACAGCTACTTGTCTCCTCGCTTGCTCAAGAGAATAGCTATTTGAATCCCACGAGATCAAAAGAGAACAACTACCTGTGACAAGAGAACAACTACTTGCGACAAGAGAAGAACACAATGCAAAGGCAAATATACATGTTCATAAGTGATTCAGGATTAGAAGTAAATCAAATACACTAACGCAATCATACAAAATACACCAGCATATAGGAAAGAATCAAGATAGCTTTATTGATAAGTAATAGGGTTCAGGAAGAGATACAACCCATAGGGCTCCAATCCAGCATCTCCTTCCAAGCAGAATGGAATTCCTTCTTCAACTCCCTTCAAAGCATTAAGCACCCAATGTTTCCAGCCACAAACCAACATCAATTCTTTGCAATCACAAAATTCCAACCTCTAGATCCCATGGAGGAGAGATCTATATATAGATGTTTGGAGAGAGGATGAGTCAGCTTGAGATCTGACTAGTTTCCTCTCCCTCTATCAGTTCTTGAGTCCACTTGGAGGTTCTTGCTTCCACTTGGATATTTGGAACCTCTTACTCATCACCAGTCGAATTCCTTGATGCAAGTGTCACTTTGGAAGCTTCCTGGGCTGTTATAGACATTTTTGTGCCTCGCATCATGGAGCATGGAATGTCGATAATTACAGGGATCCTCAGTCCCTAAACATGTTGTTCTTACCCCTAAAAGAACAAGGTCATCAAACAACAGCACTTCCAATCAGTTCTCCACCTGAAAACACTTCAAAACAGGCTTATTTTGGATCATGTCAGCTGCTTAACTGAGCTTCTGCGCTGTATTGCAACTGTCCCACTCTGTACCTGCGCTGGAAGTCAAAAGTAATGAAGGCTACCTGCGCTGGGCGAGATTGGCCAAGTGGCACAGTCATCCTGCAAGGTGTCAACTGCCCAGGAAGCTTCCAAACTGACACTTGGTTCATCAGATTCGCCTTGTGATGAGTAAGAGGTACTTGATCACCATGTGTAACCAAGGATCTCCAAGTGGACTCAAGAACTGAAGATTAACTGAAGAGGGAGAGGACACAAGGCAGCTTCATGTCAGTCTCAAGCTGACTCATCCTCTCTTCTTCTATCCTATATATAGAGCTCTTCTATGAGGTCTAAGGAGGCTGGAATTTTGTGTAAAGCAAGGAGGTGCTGTTGGATTACAGTTAGAGCTATTGGGTGATTGTTTTACTAGAGGTGAAGAGGAGAGTTCTTGCTGCTGGGGAGGTGCTGCTGGATTGGAGCCATCATTGGTTGTAACCTTCTCAGAACCCTGTTACTTCTATCAATAAAGTTTTGCATGTTCCCCTATATACTTGTATTACATTGATGGATTGTATTTACATGTATATTTGATTCACTCTAATCCATGCATCAGTTATGAGTACATGTATCTTGTAGTTTCCTCTCTTGTTTTGTGCAGATCTGTGTGTAGCTGGACCGGTAAAGAGAGCAAGGAGCTGGGAACAAGAGACAAAGAGAGAGGATCAAGATCGACTAAGCGAAGGACACCAGGTTGGTTAATCATTTCTTCCTTCTCTCTGTACTTTCATAAAGGAAAACATCAAAGCTTTACTTTCAGTTGTTGCTAAAGACTGTCACCTTTAGAGTAGGGATAGGGTCATCCGCATCGGATACTTTTCCCCACAACAAACTGGCGACTCCGCTGGGGAGCCTAGTATCTTGTTGGTGTTTGTAGTATTTTGCTATTCATTTCTTGAAGAAAAGAGTACCAAATCGAAAAGCTTTTGACTATATCAAAAGCGAAGTAGAGGGACTGCTACTCTTGCTCATTTGCTGAGCAGATTCAAGATTTAAAGAGCTAATCTACAAAAGACTCTTTACTCTTTGTGATAGCCTTTTCATCCTCTTGATCATCCCTTAGCCTGTACTTAACCTATAGCTTTTTATTTCATCAAAAACAGTGCATTTTTGAGCTTTTTATGACCCGGAAAACTTTGTAGACGAAACTCTCGTAAGTCAGTGCAGGCTGTCCACAGGCAGTCTGCATTACAGCGCAGGTGCTCCTTTCAGGAACTGCGCTGAGAGTGAAACTGACAGACCAGTACCTGCGCTGGTCCAGTTAGCCCTAGTCTAGCTCAACTCTTCCTTTGTGTCTTGGCCCTGTTTGCACTTGTTTTTGGCTGATTTCTTGCTGGTTATTGTACTTGCTATAAGCCACTTCTCCTTGACATTATTCCGCCTCAGTTGTGTGATGAAACTGTGAATGTTCTTTCAGTATTTCTTGTTTCAGTTACAGTTTCCCATTGTGAAAAGCGAACCAGTATAGCTGTGACCTCTTAGATCCTGAACTGTAAAAGTGTCTTTGTGATCTTTTGAGCTAGTTTTATTACTGTTCGTGGCTGTTTGAGTTTGTTTGCTCTTCACTTTTATGGTTTGAATCTATACATTTCCTGTGTTTAAACAAGTCTATCATAAGGTGTCTTTTTGATTGTGGACAAGCTTGTTTATTTCTACTTGAAATTAGATTCAAAATTATACAACAGTTTCCTTTCTGTATTCCATCAACATTAAGGATAACGAAAAGAAATACATGCATTGTGCATTTTGCATTTGACTGTGTGCTTGACGATTTAGGAAAATGTGCATTTTAGTGTGTGTTCTTTGATCTGTGGAAAAAGTTGTGTCCTTCTTTTCCCTCAAGTAGATTAAGGTTTTCAAAGTTGAAAGTTTGAAAAGATTTGCTTCTCATTCTTAGATTGCATATAGGAAGTTGTATATATACATCTCGTGGCGAACCTGAAAGGCAAACTGTTAAGAAAGATCAACATTAAAATAAACTCAATTTACATAACAACGCTTTGGAATTTAACGCAAACATCTAGAGGTCTAGGTAGAGACGTGTTCCGGCGTCGTTAAACATAGTGACTGTCGATCTCTACGAAGGTGGGTGATTCCTCCTGAGAGTCGGTGGCACTAACACGGACTTGAGCTCCCGCGTACCGTCGCGTATATTGGGAGACCCCTATAGGCTTTTATCCTTTATCCTTAGGAAACCGTGTCGGCCGCCCTACTGATCGCGATGCAGTGAACACAGCATTCACGAAGATCGACCACCCGTACCGTAAAACGTATTCTGTGGTTTCGCGAAAAGTTTGGCACACCCTCTGCCTAGATCTCCAGAGCAGTTTCTTTTGGCCTTTTTCAAACTCTATAACTGAAAAAGTCCAACCGAGCATTTGTCACTTCGGGCTCGTTAATACATCGAAGGCGACTAGAGTCATCTTTAGCTTTTTCTCGACTCTTAAAACATGAAAAAGCAAGTTTGTGTCTAAAAGCGTCGTAAATAAAATTTATTTTAAAGCGGAACATAATCACCTGTTATTCCCACGTTGATCTTTCAGTTGAAAAGTATGGAGCCCACCAACCAAGGAAGTAACCTTGGCGGAAGTCCAAATCCCTTCTCCTCTTGGGGAGATGTTGGTGCGCCTCATATGGCTACATTGTCACTTCCAGGATTGACAATCGGCCTTCCTGTATGGCTCTTTTCAACTAATGTAGTCCAGATCGCCACTAATCCTGAGCAGTCGAATCAACAGTCAGAACAATCTAGAACTACCCTCCAGCCTTCCACTTCTTATGATACTTCCTCTGATCCTTCATCTTCGCAAGGTAGAGCTGGCAAAATTCAGCCTCCCAAGGAGAAGAAGGAAAAGAAGAAGAGAGAAAAGAAGCAGAAGGAGCCTCTGGCGAAGGCGACTGGGGGCAAGCAGAAGAAAGCTGACAAAAACCCACACATTGCACCGACCGGGCCTAAATCGCCATGTGTCATTTGCAAAGGGATCCATTTCCATCGAGATTGTCCTTGTACTCCCCGGATACTAAGGGACCGGTCCCCAAGGTTGCACAATCCGGTAGCATCAACCTCTGGTTGTCAAGTTGATTGCATTCCGTCAACTAGCGAGAGTGAAGGACGAAGAAGGGGACCAAGATCACCCTGTCTATTGTGTGAAGGTCATCATGCCATCCACAAATGTCCATTCTTAGATGAGGCCAAGAGAGTTTTGGAAGATCGCCCGGTGTCACCGGTGCAACTTCCTCCTGGATATCGAAAACTCGCGCCTAATCCCTCGATAGTTGAAAATCCAGTTGAGCCACTCAAGTGGTCAGCTGAAGTGTCGGTCATTGAGAATGAACCTACTGAATCTAGGCTAGACGAAAGTCTAAAGGTCGATACGGCAGTTGGCCCGGTTCTTCCTTCAGAGGTTCTATCATCCAATGACTCCGTCATTGAAGACCCGTCTTCAAATGACACCGTCGTCGAAGAGTCATCTTCATGCGACACCCTCACTGATGAGAACAAGGATGACACCATCCAGGTTCTTTTCATCAGCACCGATTCCGATGAGCATCAGGGCAATGTGCCCATTCCTTTATCGCAGGAAGGAACGTCATCAGAGTCGTATCCGGCCGTATATTCGGTCCCATCACCAAGCAACCTGGTTGTATCCTTTGATTGGAATCAACTAGGCAGACCCCGGTTACCAGCCAGTGTACCATTCAGAATCATTGTCCAGATCTATAGAATGATTATGGCTGGTACTATCATTGATGAAGGGGCGTCTGTGAGTATCCTTTCCTCTGTTGCTTGGAAAGCACTGGGTTCCCCAGCGCTTTTACCTGAGTTGAGAAATCTCTCAGGTTTTGATAAAGGAACCAGTCGACCATTAGGGATCCTCCCCGATGTACCTGTTACATTGAAAGGGAAGACCGTCAGGATGAACGTGTTGGTAGTTCAAGGACCCTTGGATTATAACCTACTCCTTGGACGTGACTATATTTATTGCATGGGAGCGATAGTCTCCTCACTCTTTAGAGTAATGTGTTTTCCACACGAAGGAAGGGTGGTCAAGCTCGTAGACCAACTTTCATTTCCGGGATCTCGCATCGCAAATAGTCAGATACCAATCCTAAATGGTCTGTTCACTCAAGATTCGCCTCCGCCCCCAGTCCTCCTTCCCGATGAATGCGAGTGATTCGGAAAGAAAGACTAGGACCCAGGGGGCATGCACCCTGGTCTGCTTCGGGCAGAAGAAACTCCGGGTATAAGGAAGAATTTCCGCAGAAGAACATGACTAGTTCGTACCCCGTCCGAAGGAAGTGGGGTTGTTCTGGAATAATGATCTTTTGTTAAAGTTATGTGTTTGGGAATCATTCACCTTTGTCTAAAAAAGTGGGCGATGCCCAAGTAGGAATTCCCTTATTGTAACAAGTAGTCACCATCTTTAAATTCAAGCCTCGCCCATCGAAACATATGTTTTGAAGGATAAGCAGGGGCAGTCTACTAAGAAGGAGACCGTATTGTTGTGACAGAGGGTAACCATCTTTGGACAACCCAATGATAGACACCGCCGAAGAAAGAGATTGATTTGCGGCAGCGAATAGAACCACTCTTCGGATAATAAGAAAGAGGCAAGCCTCCCTCAATAATACCAATGTTTTGTCTTTGAGTAGTGTTCTTCTATTGTCACAAATAGCTGTTTGTTAAAAGTGGGCCGACGGGAAGCCTGAGTACTGCGTAAGACCCCTTAAAATAACGAGAAGACAAGTATCGTTAGCATTAGATTGGCAAGATGACAAATAAGTGTGAACACCCAAAGAAAAACAGAAGTAGGGGAGAGGAGGGGCAGCCTCGAAATTCTATCCTATACCTGGGGGCATGCAAACTTTCTGGAGTGCAAGCTAGGGGCGGTTATTTATCTGGTTTTAAGATTAGCCGTTTCCAAACTTGCATGAAAGAAAGCCTGTGGGGCAGAAGTAAAATTTGCCAAAAGTGAGCACAGCTGTGGTAAGGCATAAGCTCTATAAAAATTGGTCCTTACGAGAGGCGTTCTTCATATGACTGGTATATCGAGCAGTTTTAGCATATAGTTCATGCCCGTTAAAAAATAAACGCAAATCCGAGCAGTTTTAGGACTGAATTTAAGCTCGTTAAAAAATAGAAAAGTGTGAGCAAAAGTTTCCCCCAGAGTTCAAGCTCATAAAAAAAATGAACCGGTAAATAACCTTTTGAGATCGTAAATTCATCAGCCATAAGAACCTTGATCGTGTTTTCATCCATCACCTCCACTGTTCATTTGGTCGATCATTCACTTCCATTTGTGTGTTTACCTCTTTTGAGAAACAGCTGCGAAGAGTGATTTCACCTAGCCATCCTTGTGACACTGCCGTGATTGGAAATTCCAACCTGTACCTGGAATCTGTAGCTATCCCTGTTTATCACTCGTTCCTCAAAAGACGAGTCTTCTTTCAGCTCTTTTCACTGACTCGTAAAATATGAAAAGTTTGCCGAGTTTTGGCCTTCCAGCTCGTTAAATGACCGGAACGCTATCCCTCCTCTAAATTTTAATCTTTTTGGACCTGAGGGATTATTGCACAAAAGGATCGAGCGCTTGTCTTGTTCGGCTCGTTAAAAGTACCGAACAGCCATCCCTTCTGTTTTGTTTTATACTTTTTCGGACTTAAGGGATTTGCTGACGAAAAAGGAATTATGGAGTTAACTTTCTGTACCTTTTTAGACTCTCTAAAAATGAAAAGGACCGAGTTTTCTTTGTCGTTAGACTCGTTAAAATGATTAAATAGTGACAAACTTGTCTTTAGACGAGAACGAGTTTCCCTATCGCTAGGCTCGCTAAATCATAGCGATGGGCTTGCCCGAAGGGCAGGTTATAGAACAAGCATATGTTATCCTCCTCAAGCTTGACAAAAATAAAGAGGTACTGGTCAGAAATGACTGGGGAAAAATTGGGAGAACATTCAAAGTTTAATGGTAGAAAGTCACTCTTGAACATGACACTTTTCCTCCGTATCACATCGGGTTGGGTTGTTTCATTCACCGGTCTCATCACCATGGTCCTCGCCACACCATCCACATTTGGGGTAATGCTACCGATCCATCGCATCAGTGTCGTTATATGTTCAAGAGGGGTCATTCTGAAAGTGTCAACCGTGTCCCATCCACTACCATACATTATCCTTCATCCATTCATGATCGCCACCCTGAATCATATGTCACAGTTTGTTTTCACCTCCACTAAAATCATTAGCTCCGTTCCGTGTCATTGATGTGGGATTCATTAAGGCCCTCCTTTGACGGATCGCTTCTTGTCGACTTCAGCTCATTATCCAAGAAGTTGATCTAGGAACACCCCCATCAGTACTTTGAAGCTTGCATGCCTCAATGGCAAGTTTCTCACTTCCGGCGACAGGTATACATTAATGACCTTCGACCAGAAGATTTTGCGTGGCGTTCGACGCCAAGTCCTTTATTCACGCCACGTGAATTGTACTGCAGTACCTTGAGGGTCATCGTCATTATTGGTGATTCCTCTCGCGCTTGTTAACGGTTTTCATTATTGACCGGTAATCAAGCGATGTCTTTCCATGTTCGACTTCAGCGCAATTCTCACATGGATCGACTTGTACTTAGAGTGAAGATCGAACGAGTTTGAAGACCCCGGATCTAGTTTCATCCATCCGGGCTGCGATATATATTCAGGAAATATAAAAGCATTTGCCATGTACATCATTGCAGCAGATGATCATCCTACTCAAAGGATGATAATTTCAGCAGAAAATTATCAGTCTATCTTCAGACGATCGTCTGTCATATGTACCAAAATGTATTTATAAAAGTTGAGCATGGGAATGCCCGCCTCAGCTAGATCATGAAAAAAGAATGAAAAATAATGTATTGTATTGTATTGTATTACAGGGCACTCTCCTCAGCACTGGAACGAACTTCGGATCCTCTAGATAAAGCATTTCACCCGATAAACGGCCTCATACTTTAGGGGGCAACTGTTATAGACATTTTTGTGCCTCGCATCATGGAGCATGGAATGTCGATAATTACAGGGATCCTCAGTCCCTAAACATGTTGTTCTTACCCCTAAAAGAACAAGGTCATCAAACAACAGCACTTCCAATCAGTTCTCCACCTGAAAACACTTCAAAACAGGCTTATTTTGGATCATGTCAGCTGCTTAATTGAGCTTCTGCGCTGTATTGCAACTGTCCCACTCTGTACCTGCGCTGGAAGTCAAAAGTAATGAAGGCTACCTGCGCTGGGCGAGATTGGCCAAGTGGCACAGTCATCCTGCAAGGTGTCAACTGCCCAGGAAGCTTCCAAACTGACACTTGGTTCATCAGATTCGCCTTGTGATGAGTAAGAGGTACTTGATCACCATGTGTAACCAAGGATCTCCAAGTGGACTCAAGAACTGAAGATTAACTGAAGAGGGAGAGGACACAAGGCAGCTTCATGTCAGTCTCAAGCTGACTCATCCTCTCTTCTTCTATCCTATATATAGAGCTCTTCTATGAGGTCTAAGGAGGCTGGAATTTTGTGTAAAGCAAGGAGGTGCTGTTGGATTACAGTTAGAGCTATTGGGTGATTGTTTTACTAGAGGTGAAGAGGAGAGTTCTTGCTGCTGGGGAGGTGCTGCTGGATTGGAGCCATCATTGGTTGTAACCTTCTCAGAACCCTGTTACTTCTATCAATAAAGTTTTGCATGTTCCCCTATATACTTGTATTACATTGATGGATTGTATTTACATGTATATTTGATTCACTCTAATCCATGCATCAGTTATGAGTACATGTATCTTGTAGTTTCCTCTCTTGTTTTGTGCAGATCTGTGTGTAGCTGGACCGGTAAAGAGAGCAAGGAGCTGGGAACAAGAGACAAAGAGAGAGGATCGAGATCGACTAAGCGAAGGACACCAGGTTGATTAATCATTTCTTCCTTCTCTCTGTACTTTCATAAAGGAAAACATCAAATCTTTACTTTCAGTTGTTGCTAAAGACTGTCACCTTTAGAGTAGGGATAGGTTCATCCGCATCGGATACTTTTCCCCACAACATGGGCATTGACACATTGAGAAATGAGCCTGCCACTTGTCCAGTTACACTCAGCGCAGGTAGACTTTGTTGCAGTTGACATTCAACGCAGGTAGACAGTGGAGCAGTTGACATTCAGCGCAGATGCTCAGTGGAGCAGTTGACATGATCCAGAATTGGCTTGTTTTTGAGTGTTTTCAGGTGGAGAACTTTAGTGAGTTGCTGTGGTTAGTTTGCCTTGTTCCTCTAGGGGTAGGAACAACATGTTTAGGGACTTTGGATCCCTTAGATTATGGACATTTCATGCTCAATGCTGTAAGGCACAAAAATGTCTATAACACATGGCCATACACCTCGAGCTCTTAGAAGGATGATGATAAAATCAAGAACGTTTATAATAGCTCTATAGATTTTAGAACATATGGAGAAGCAGGTCCTTCAAACCAAACAATTGTTCTAAAAGAGCCAATAGGAGGAAACAAATAGGAGATGAATATGTAAAACAATGTTGAATTGAAAAGAAAGAAAGATTTGGACGCTACAAAAGAAAGAAGTAAAATGTTCAAGGTAGATAAATTCATTAAAGGGGCACTTGAATAAGGGAATAAAAGGAAAGAGTGTAAGGAAGATATAGGAAGAAGAGCAAAGGCATAAATAAGAGAAATAAAACATCGAACAAGAGGTCGTGAAACCAAGAAAAGAAGAATGGAGGAAAAGGAAAGGGGAGCAAGTTTTGAAAAAAAAGTAAGAGGATGTCGTCAAGAAATAAAATTGATCTAAATTACATCACTATAGATTTTTTTCATTCATATCAATGAATTTTGAGTGGAAAAAGTGGAGGAATCATCTCACGGGATTGTTTTTACTGGCGGGACCCAATTTCGCAAAACAAGTTCTGAAACCTTCGGGGATCATATTGAGGCATAAAATGACATTTTCTTAGGGTAAAAATTTGGCGCTAAGTTGTAGAACATTCTCATTGTATTCTACACATATATATCTTTCCAACGACACAAGAATCGTGCCAAACAGAGTCAGTATGCAAAAGTTATGCCATTCAAAAGTTGACGTTCTTATTTTCACACATATAGTTCAGAAGGATGCCATGTTAGCCCCCATTATTCAGGGAAAAGGGGATAGACACATGTTTTTGATGTAAATGACTCTAGAAGAGTCTATTTTTTAACTCTAGTTAAGAGTTGATGTAGTCAAATTTAACCACTACTAAGCTATCAGGTTGTGTTATAATTGTGCCACTAGGACGAAGAGGCATTCCATTCTTTCGAGCGGATTTTGTTCCATAACTAAGAAAAGATAGATAGGAAATATAGGAGTTAGAGAAAACAGAGAGGATCTATGCATTGTAGCAACCCATGGGCCATAGGAATTACTTTTTTATATCTGTAGCCATTTTTCCAAACAGAGAAAGAGAGTGAAGCAACCTCACCTTCCAGCTAGGTTTTCTCTCAAAAGGGTTTCCCAGAGAGTATATCTGTGTATTATGTGTGTTTGAGATTATTTTTTCATTCTATACTTTTATTCTTGATTTAATTTTACGTGCATTCACTAATTACAATTAATTTTACAGATCTAGAAATTAAATAAAATTGTAATAATGTAGAATCTCATATTTTTAATATAATATTATCAGATCTGTTGTGACAAACTGTCCAGTGGAATATCCATGACAGTTTATGGATGAAAAATATTGTTCAACAGTTTAATAAAATAATTGATAAATGTAACCATAGGAGGGTAATTTTCTCCCAAAAGGGTTTCCACCAGAAATACTTGTGTCTTCATGTGTGCTTATTTGTGTTGATTCTCTCCATGGTTATTATGCTTTTAGTTTATTGTTGCTTTCATATTCAGTTAATCTAATGTTATGAATGTGTTTGGATATTTGATATTGTGGGAAAAAATACTTAAATTTACATAAAGGCCATAACTGCTTATTCACCTCCCACTCCCAGTAGTGATCTAATTTCCAACATAATCTATAAAGGACATCTTCATGATGTGCCCTTCTATCAAAAGGTATGATATGTATGAAAAAATTTAGTGTGTCACTCAAGGAGCTTGGCAAGCGAGGATTTGAAGTGGGCTTGTATGTTTTGTCTCTCCAATCTACCTAGTCAAGACTTTAAATAACTTCCCATAATCATAAGATAAAGCCGTATTTTAGGATAAACCCTCCATTTGTGAACATATTATTGTTGAAACTTTATCTATCTTAGAACACTTTATTCCAAACCATGGGGTTTTTTTGAACAGTGCATCAACTAAAACAAGGAAGAATGATAGAGGGGATTCATTCTCTTCCTCCCATAATCACATATTCTTCAACTCAAAATGGGTTTTAGCATAGGGTCTAATACTTGGGTAGAAATTTTGGCTTGAAAAGATATGCCACTCTTTTCTTTAATAGAGGGTTGTACACAAGCCAAAGTATATGGGAATTCCATGCTAATAATTAACTATCTCAACAACACCCAAATATATAGAAATATCTTACCTCTGTCAATTTTGGAAGAAGCAATATGGTTTAAAAACTCTTTTAATTTCTTTTCATGTTTTCACATCTACAAGGAACATGGAAGAAGATTGTCTCTCAAAAGAGGGACTATTAATTGAAGGAACATTGATATGGTATTTCATTTTTTGCTTTCTATCATAGGAAGTACATGAATATTTCTATAGGGGTATCAAGGACTACAAATTATGAAAAAAATTATTATTTTTTTAAAATAATATTTTTCATGCTTCACACCAAAATAGATATCTCCTACCTATAGGAGTTATATCTAAAGACTATCCATACATGTTGATATTTGCTAATATATGTCTCTTTTTTTGTAATTTTGGTCATAGGCAGATCTAGTTTCCATCCAAATTTATATTTTTTAATGCACTCATAGTGTCCATATTCAAAATGTAGTTTTATCATTTTGTTTAAATTAACGAAATTATAGTTTTTCTTTTGGAAAAAGATGTCTTCTCTACAATTCCACATGTATAACCAAAAAATGACATGCAAAATGAAAATTATGGTAACTCTCCTTAACATTATTGATTTATGGCCCTCTCAAGAGAAAAAACTTGTATAAAAATTCCAAATATCCTATTTCCATGATATGATTATGTTGGAAATAATACTGAGAGGGGGTGGGGTGAATCAATATTATCAAGTCAATAAAACTTTTTCATTTCCATACTCTGATTCATATATGCTGCTTCAGTTAAGAATACCCACGTATATTCAATGAACTTATGATTTAGTTAATTGATCTTCAATGAGTGCATTAGAACATTATCAACCATATTAACAGGAAACAGTTGTAGTAAAATAGAACAGATCATCACACATAAGCCACACACATGAACACCATGATATAAGGTGGAAACCCAATGTGGGAGAAAACCACCTACTGCAAGTCATCTCAATCTTCTTCTTAATAAGAAAATCCTTTTACAATATTTCTGTATTGGTGCAGTCTTATACCAGTATGTAGGCTTCTACCTACAGAGAGCTACAACCCTCTCTCGTTCTCCAGTCTCTCCTCGAATGGAGCTACAACCCCCATAGTTCTTGTACTAGCCGATCCATTTACTAGTACACAGGCTGCTACCTGCTACAATTCTCCAAAGTTTTCAACTGCTACTGGAAGGGAGCTACCACCACCTTTGCTCTTGTACTAGCTAATATACTAGTACGTAGGCACCGACCTACAATCTTCTCTCCTCCGGGTACCACGTTTCATACATTTTAAGACTGGATACTCCTAAAGCACAACACATAATCTGAAAGGCCACGTTTCATCAAAATATCATTGAAGCACATAATCAATCAATCTTCTGAATCACCCAATCACCATGTCAAGGATAATATTTGTGTTAGCAACCCGATCTAGTCCATTAGATCACATAAATATGAGCCATTATGATCCTAATCCATTATTAGATCTCATCCATCAACACAATCAATCAAATTGAATATGTAGAATACTGACACCATTAAACAGTCATCAGAACACATCAACAACCTGAACCACCTGTAACTTTAAACATCATAGCTCAAATGGTATACGCTACTACAATGAACCAAACCTACGTACATATGCGCTTTCACCAAAGCCAACCCGTGTACAGATCTATAAATATTCAATCATGACTTGCAGCGATTTCAAACTTAAGTTATACCCAGTTCAGATCATTACAAGCGTCAGTATACAGATCTAGACTAAGAATAATCAACTATATAGAGATAGTTCATTTCAAACCATTTGATGTCGATCTATCCTTAGATCTTGTTCTCCATCAACCGGTGAGATCCCTCTTTAGCTCAGATCCAGATCTGCACCATAACCCAATCACAGTATTCCAGATCTAGCACTTTATCAGATATTCAATAATTCAGATGATGCATTGCCAAATGATCTCCTTCCTCTCTTATAGTCTTAGGCCTTTCACAATACCACGGTCCAAAACCATAATGACACAATACCACAGACCCAATACTTGGGATCAACACTTTTGGATGCAATACCACAGACCAAAACCATAGGATCAAAAACTGTCAGACTAATACCATGAACCAACCATGAAAGTGCGTGAGATCAACACTTTTGGATGCAATACCACAGATCAAAACCATAGGATCAAAAACTGTCAGACTAATACCATGAACCAATCATGAAAGAGTGTGAACTTTTCTCTTGCATGAAGGGAACTTTTCTCTGCATGAAAGTGAGTGAACTTTTCTCTACATGAAAGAAACTTTTCTTTGCATGAAAGTGCGTGAACTTTTCTCTACATGAAAGAAACGTTTCTCTGCATGAAAGTGCGTGAAATTTTCTCTACATGAAAGAAACTTTTATCTTCATGAAAGTGCGTGAACTTTTCTCTACATGAAAGAAACTTTTATCTTCATGAAAGTGCGTGAACTTTTCTCTACATGAAAGAAACTTTTATCTTCATGAAAGTGCATGAACTTGAAAAATAACTTTGTTGCACTATAATTTATCATCTGTGTGATTTTCCATCAAGGACAACACTTGTCTCATAATTCCAACAATCTCCCCCTTTGGACTTGATGGAAAAGCTAACATGAGAACTGTCATCTGATTCCTTTGAGTTGTCCGGCACCCCATGCATTCTGTCACATCTGATACCTCTTCCATAGATTCATCTAGATATATATAAGTGATTTGATCTTCTATGAGTTGTTTGCCATCAAGTACAACACATGCATCATAATGCCAACAATCTCCCCCTTTGGACTTGATGGCAACAATACCAAATCACTCTCCCCCTTTGACATCAAGGGCAAAGGGCAGACCAAGATATTCTCTTCCTTTGCTGTCCATACTCCCCCTGAGTACCTGCTGAAATCTCTGAATGATCTCCCCCTTTTTATATGCCATGGTGCACCAATCTATCCATGCTCTTTCTGAGAACATGCTGAAATATCTGCTCTGCTGAAATATGTTGTTCATGCTCCCCCTGATTGTAAGCAAGGTCTGCAAAAAGATTTTCTACAAGAAGAACATGACTCTATACATCATAAATGACCTTCCTATCACCAAAGACTCATACATACATCTATCTCACATCATAATGGTGATATACCAAAAGTTTACATATGATAACATAAGAGAATAACATTATTCATCCCATGCATAGTGGGGAAACCAACATAGGGCGTTACATGACCTGAAGAGATCTCATCAAATGACTACAATAGATAGAGACACACTATTACATCATGAGTCTTGATATGACCTTTACATCGAATGATATACATGACATTTATAACAGAGACCAAACACCTAAATAAGATCACGATAAACATGAGCAACAACACTATATGATCTGCTCCATAGCATCTGTCAACAACAACTAGACCAACAACTTGTATTAGTGCATGAATCATCAAGGTATGTCCATATCAACTCATCCTTTTGAACATAATCATTCACATTCTATCATATGTGAGAAACACCATAGCCATCCAGATCTACATGAACCAAGTATCATCAATTGGGAATATTTGCATCAATCAACATATGAAACAACCTATCATCATATAGGCAAGAACTCATCATCATCATGTCTCCAACAATGCAACTTTGAATAATCATCCATGTATCCATCCAACAATCCTCATCCATATATGTGCCAAGAACAATAGGAATCCTACATCATAACTGTAATATATGATATTTATGCATATGATGACAATAGCATATGAGTGACTCATCATCAAGTAAAGAAGATGTGAATTATGTACTGCTCCTTATCCTTATGAAGATCACCATGTAAGCACCATTAGAGAATCAACCACAAATATGATCTAAATATCACCTATGTAACCCCAAGAATCATCTGAACAACTCATAACCATATCATAGCAAGATGAATCACATAAGCATCATCACCAAGGACTATTAACCATAATGCCAACAATGCATTAAAAGCATATTCTCCCCCTAAACCTGTGCATCTTGGTTACTGTCAGATCTGATCATACATCAAAAAGAAGTATCAAGACATCATCATTATCAAGTTAGAAACAAAACACTTCTAACCATCAAGTCATTTCCACACATCATCAGCAAATTGTAACCATTATCAAACAACGCAAATAATAAACTGAATCATAACTGATCCTTTTCCTGAACCTGTCCCTACTTCCTTTCCTCAAACAATCATATACGCGAATATGCCATAACCAACTCACATATATACATGAATTCTCTCTAAGAAACTTGCATATGAAATTTAGGACACTGAAGTTCTACACTTCCAGCTCCCTCTGATTTTGTTATGTCTGTATGTTGTGCTGCGCCGCCTCTTTCTGACTGTACATCTTTCTTCTTCCACATCTTCAAGTGTGATGATGATGTTTTCTCCTTTTGGTATGGTGCCCATACTTTGTTCCTGCATTCCTTAGCTATATGTCCAAGCTTGTTACATGTGTAACATCTTACATGTCTCATATTTCTTCTATAGCAATCAACAGCTCTGTGACCAAACATATTGCAAGCAAATCAATATCCATTAAAGTACCTTGAATATGATGATATTTCTACATGATGGTCCTGAAACCTTCTTCTTCTACATCTGTCTGCAACATGTCCAAGATTATGACATACATAACATTCAACATTATTCATAGGAGGAGTAAAAGATTTTCTTTGAAGAATTTCTTTCCTTGGTTGATGATGAGGTTGACCTTTCATATCCTTATTGAGCATTTCAGATTTTGCAGTAGAGTCCCTTGTCTTACTTTGTGAACTAGATTCACCTTCAATAGATACATGAAAACCAAGACTAGTTTTGATAGCAGGAGAACTTTGACTATTAAGAATATCATCCAAGACTTTAGTACTATCTTGAAATCATAACAGTTTATCCTTTTCTTCTAATTTATCTTTTAGAATATTTACCTCAACTTGATGTTGCTCTTCCTTTTCAAGGTACTGCTTCTTCACGTTTTCTTCAGCATTTCTTTCTTCTTCCAACTGACGTCTTAGTTCAAGAAATTCATTTTCATGATCTTGGAGTAGTTCTTTATTCTGCTTCTTTGATTCTTCAAGATCTTCTTTTAGCGAGCAGATCGTGGCTTCAAGACTTTCATGTAACTGGATCTATCCCTGAGTTTCTTGATGGTTGTGCTTCTTTCATTGACTTCATCTCTTAGTGATGTTACTTCATCCTGCAACTTTTGATATTTTTCCTTGAATAACTTCCTTACCTTGTTTCCTTCCTCTAGTTGAGCTTTTGGTTTGGCAGCTTCTTCTTTGAAGACACATTCCCTTTTGTTCAATAGATCTTGTTGATCTCTAATTTTGTCTGTAAGCCTTTTAAATTCTGCCTCTATTTGATATCTTTCTTGCTCACCCATAAAAGAAAATTCAGTTGTTTCGCTATCACTTTCATCTTTTCCAAATTGATAGATAGCTGGAACATCAGAAGATAACAAATTCATACTTGATAGTTCATCTTCATTCTGAAATGATTCTGAAATTGAAGTGCTTCTTCCACATAATCCCCAATCGATTCTCCCACTGTCATAGTTCTTCTGAGATGTCTTCTTCTGCTTAGGCACTTTCTTCTTAAGCTTCTTTCCCATTGTTCCACGGATCTCCTTCAAGCAATCAAGCTTCTACAAAAGGACCTGCTCTGAAACCAATTGTTGGAAATAATACAGAGAGAGGGGGGGGGGTGAATCAATATTATCAAGTCAATAAAACATTTTCATTTCCATACTCTTATTCATATATACTGCTTCAATTAGGAATACCCACGTATATTCAATGAAATTATGATTTAGTTAATTGATCTTCAATGAGTGCATTAGAACATTATCAACCATATTAACAACAAACAGGTGTAGTAAAATAGAACAGATCATCACACATAAGCCACACACATGAACACCATGATATAAGGTGGAAACCCAATGTGGAAGAAAACCACCTACTACAAGTCATCTCAATCTTCTTCTTAATAAGAAAATCCTTTTACAATATTTATGTACTGGTGTAGTCTTATACCAGTATGCAGGCTTCTACCTGCAGAGAGCTACAACCCTCTCTCGTTCTCCAGTCTCTCCTGGAAGGGAGCTACAACCCCCATAGTTCTTGTACTAGCCGATCCATTTACTAGTACGCAGGTTTCTACCTGCTACAATGCTCCAAAGTTTTCAACTGCTACTGGAAGGGAGCTACCACCACCTTTGCTCTTGTACTAGCTAAGATACTAGTACGTAGGCATCGACCTACAATCTTCTCTCCTCCGGGTACCACGTTTTATACATTTTAAGACTGGATACTCCTAAAGCACAACACATAATCTGAAAGGCCATGTTTCATCAAAATATCATTGAAGCACATAATCAATCAATCTTCTGAATCACCCAATCACCAGATCAAGGATAATATGTGTGTTAGCAACCCGATCTAGTCCATTAGATCAAATAAATATGAGTCATTACGATCCTGATCCATTATTAGATCTCATCCTTCAACACAATCAATCAAACTGAATATGTAGAATACTGACACCATTAAACAGTCATCGGAACACATCAACAACCTGAACCACCTGTAACTTTAAACATCATAGCTCAAATGGTATACGCTACTACAATGAACCAAACCTGCGTACATATGCACTTTCACTAAAGCCAACCCGTGTACAGATCTATAAATATTCAATCATGACTTGCAGTGATTTCAAACTTAAGTTATACCCAGTTCAGATCATTACAAGCATCAATATACATATATAGACTAAGAATAATCAATTATATAGAGATTGTTCATTTCAAACCATTTGATCTCGATCTATCCTTAGATCTTGTTCTCCATCAACCGGTGAGATCCCTCTTTAGCTCAGATCCAGATCTGCACCATAACCCAATCACAATATTCTAGATCTAGCACTTTATCAGATATTCAATAATTCAGATGATGCTTTGCCAAATGATCTCCTTCCTCTCTTATAGTCTTAGGCCTTTCACAATACCACGGTCCAAAACCATAATAATACAATACCATAGACCCAATACTTGGGATCAACACTTTTGGATGCAATACCACAAACCAAAACCATAGGATCAAAAACTGTCAGACTAATACCATGAACCAACCATGAAAGTGCGTGAGATCAACACTTTTGGATGCAATACGATGGACCAAAACCATAGGATCAAAAACTGTCAGAATAATACCATGAACCAATCATGAAAGTGCATGAACTTTTCTCTTGCATGAAGGGAACTTTTCTCTGCATGAAAGTGAGTGAACTTTTCTCTACATGAAATAAACTTTTCTCTGCATGAAAGTGTGTGAACTTTTCTCTACATGAAAGAAAATTTTCTCTGCATGAAAGTGCGTGACATTTTCTCTACATGAAAGAAACTTTTATCTTCATGAAAGTGCGTGAACTTTTCTCTACATGAAAGAAACTTTTATCTTCATGAAAGTGCGTGAACTTGAAAAAGAACTTTGCTGCACTATAATTTATCATCTGTGTGATTTGCCATCAAGGAAAACACTTGTCTCATAATGCCAACAATCTCCCCCTTTGGACTTGATGGCAAAGCTAACTTGAGAACTGTCATCTGATTCCTTTGAGTTGTCCGGCATCCCATGCATTCTATCACATCTGATATCTCTTCCGTAGATTCATCTAGATATATATAAGTGAGTTGATCTTCTACGAGTTAATTGCCATCAAGTACAACACATGCATCATAATGCCAACAGATTATTTTTTTTAATCAAATTTACCATGACCATTATTCTTTCTTTGAAAGTTATGGTACTAAAATTGTAATTCCGTGTTAAATAAGGTTGTCATTATTGTCAGAGATAGGGGAAGAATTGAAGGCTGGGTACAATCAAAGATGGGAGAATTATATAAGGAATGAAAAAGGGAGAGGGAGAAAAACCTCAAAATATAGTGTAAAGGAGAAAATTGGGGAAACCCTCAAAATTTAACAAAAGATGGAAAAGGGAGTGTACCTTAAAATTCAATGAAAGGGAGAAAAAGGGGTCGAAAAAAATCAGCATTTTTTATAATTTAAAATCACCACAAAACCAAAGGTTTTGACCCTTTTCCATTAGTTGATGGAATGTGAAAATCTCTAGAATTCAATGGCTTGTCTACAAGATTCCAACCAAATGTATTGGAATTTTTACAATGGAGAAAGTCTATTGATTCATTAATGTCCTGGTATGGAAGTAACCCTTGGTCACGTCCTTGTCATAGAGGTTCTTAGGAATAGCACTTGATGGCCCAAACCCTCATTATATCTCCATATCAACATATTAGACAAAAGGGAGAATATACATGAAATTCTTAATATCTAGTATATATGGTCCCTAGTCATAGCTCCAATCACATCATTGTTGAAATACAACACTTGAGGGCTAAGAGCCCTTGACATATCAATATATCGTTGAGTTATTGAAAGGAATGGCTTGATGAATTTCTTGATATCTGATATACGAAACCTCCTAGTCATGCCCTTGGTCATAAAGTGGTAAAGGCATAACATCTAAGAGATAAGATCCCTCAACATATCAATATATCACTGTTAAAGTGACAAAGTGAATGTTTTGGAATTTTTGATATTTCGGTATAGTGTAGCCCTAGTTATGCTCTTGATCATGAAGATCTTAAGCTATAGCGCTAAAGGTTTAATGTCCTCAATATATCAATGACCTAAATAATATGTGGTGCACTTGTCTTGAAATTTGTTGATAACCTGATATGAATGAGCAAATTCGTCAACTACAACCCTTGATTGCAAGGTGCTTAAGATGTAGCACCTAGTACTAAAGGACGTTGGAGAAGTTGATTTTGTTAGTGATTCTAATTTTAAATATTTTGGGGATTTTTATTGTTTTCCCAATGAAAAGTGAATTTTGTTGTTTTAGGACCTCAGAAACCCCATGTCGTGATATAAGGTAAAGTGCGTGCTGACAACGAAATTTGAGGTTGATCTCTCATCTACCTAATAACAATGATTCTCCAATATACTGATATAAATGCTCATGGGATCATTGTTTAGTTTCATGGTCTAATTCTTATGTATATATGCACTATTACATTAAAATATTGGATTGATGGGAGACTTAGGGAAGAGTAAGTGCTTGCATAACACTCAATTACATGTGAAGGTTCTAATATAGTAAAATATTAATTTATAACCAAGACCTAGTTTGATAAAAGGAGACCTTTGGAAAATAAGAATGTTATCTAATGATTCAATTCCATTTAAAAATTTTAAACGTTATTGAAATAAGAATTTACTTTCTCTATTTTGTTTCTCAAGGAAACAAGTTTCTCACAATTTATTTCCATTTCATTCACTTCACTTATAACTATTTCCCCTATTCTCTTTTCCTTTTCTAGTTGTGTCTTTAGGAGGATTATTGTTGCTTCGTTAGAGTCATGATCTTTATTTTCAAATTTATATAATAGTACCTTCTGCTTTTTATACTTTCTTCTAAGTCTATCTATCTCATCTAATTTACTCATAAGTTATGCCTCAATGTCTAGCTCTCCATCAACTTCTTCCTCTAAAATTGATTTATTTGTTTTGGTTTTCCTTATTTTATTGATCGGTATACTAAGCCTCCATGGCAATGAGAAGGAATTATTATTTGTATCCATCATATGAATTTCCATCATATTCTCCTTTGATGAGATAGCATATTCTTTGAAATATAATATTTTCTTCTTGAGATATCTTCCCTTTTTATGTTTATAAGATTTGCTTCTATATTTATGTTCTTTTTCATCATCATTTTCCTAGAATTTTTCATATGGACATTTAGAAGCATAAGGACCTATTTTACCACAATTAAAAAATTTGAATGGAATCTTACCAACTTTCTCAGAAGTTGAAATCCTTTAGGATTTGATTCATCACTGGAATAATCATGGGTTTTATGTCCTTTTGTTTTATTGATGCTTTTAAGGTTGCTTCCTTTAATCTAGATTTCTCTTTCCCTATTCTTATTTCACATGTAGTGAGAAGTATATGGATTTCATTCATCTTTATGTCTTATACATCTTTCTTTTATTATATTGGAAATAACACTGAGAAGAGGGGTGAATTAGTATTAGTCAAATCAATAACATTTTCATTTCCATAATCATACTTATATACACTACTTCAGTGAAGGGAACTCGCCTGTGCACACAACTGTATTTAAGGCAACCAATGTATATCCAACAAACTTACGATTCAGTTAATTCATCATATGTTGATCTTTAATCCGTGCATCAGTACTTCATTAGCCATATAAATATTAACCATGTGTAGTGATAACAGAACAAACCATCACACATAAGAAACACACATGAACACCGAGATTTAAAGTGGAAACCTAATGCAGGATAAAAACCACCTGCTGTTGTCTTCTTTTAATATAAGAAAAACCTGTTTACAATATTGTACTAGTGCAGACCCATACCAATATGTAGGCACCCACTTGCAGAAGACTACAACCTTCTCTTGTTCTCCAGCTTCTACTGGAAGGGATCTACAACCCCCTATCTCTTGTACTAGCCGATATGTTTACTAGTATGTAGGTGCCGACCTATAGAAGGCTCCAACATTCACTCATTTTCCAGCTGCTACTAGAAGGTAGCTCCAAACCCCTGTCTCTTATACTAGCCGATTCATTTACTAGTACATAGGTGCCAGACTATAGAAGGCTCCAACCTTCACTCATTTTCCAGCTGCTACTGGAAGGGAGATCCAACCCCCTGGCCCTTGTACTAGTCGATATGTTTACCAGTACGTAGGTACTGACCTACAGAAAGCTATGATCTTCTCTCTTCCTCCACTGATCACGTTTCATAAATTTTCATACTGGACACTCCTGGAAACAAGACCACAATCTGAAGGCCTCGTTTCATCAAATTTTCATACTGGACCCATCAGTACGATTGAAGCTCTAAATCAATCACCACTGTAATACAACCATTAAATACATCTACATCAACCAATCACTGAAAATCAATCATCAATCTCTAAATCAACCACAATTGAATCAATCAATCACTAAAAACCCATCATCACTGAAGCAAATCACAACCAATCAATCTGAACATTCAAAACACTGTCACCAGAACATAAAGGAGAACCCAGAAATCCGCATCAACAACAAAAAACAACTGCAACTTCAAACATAATATTTCATATTGTATACGCTACTTTGATTTTTCGAACCAGCATGTATATGTGCTTTTAACAAAGCAAACCAGCATATAGATCTACAAATACTTAAAAACTTCACAACTATTCTAGAATTTAGTCATACCCAGATCATAACATTTACAGAATAAAACATGCGTCAATATTTAGATCTAGACTATCCATGATCAAACCACATAATGATAATTCAATTTAGGTCTTATGATCCTGATCCATCATCCAGCATCAACCACATAGGTACATCCTTAGTTCAGATCAAGAAAAACATCAGAAAACCATAACCTGCATATTTAATCTAACACTTCATAAGATATTCAATACTAGCACTCCTTGGCCTAATGATCTTCTCCTCCTTATATAGTTTTAGGATTTTCTCAATACCTCAAACCAAAACCACTTAGGACCAATACCTTGGACCAAATACCTAAGACCAATACCTCAGACGAAATACCTCAGACCAATACTATTTGCATTATGATACAAGTTCTTTCCTTTATGGCAACTCACTCAGATGAAAAATCACAGTGCAACATGTCAACAACAAAGAATTACTGAACAAAAGGAGTGTATACATGCAGGTTTACTGAACAAAAGGAGTGTATATGTACACACGCACATTCACAGAAGGAAAAGCGCGTATATCTTGGAAAACAAAAGTTTTTGGTCCAAGGTGTTTGACCCAAGGTAAATGGTTCGAGGTATTTGGTCCAAGGTATTGGTCCTAAGTAGTTTTGGTCCATGGTATTGAGAAAGGCTTAAAACTATATAAGGAGGAGAAGATCATTAGGCCAGTGGCATGCAAGGATTTGAATATCTTATGAAGTGTTGAATCATATGTGCAGGTTGATGAGCTTTTGATGGTTTGCTTGATCTGATCTAAGGATGCACCTATATGGTTGATGAACATTGATGGACCAGGATCATAAAGGCTTAAATGTATTATCATTACGTGGTTTGATCTTGAACAATCTAGATCTGAATACTGACGCATGCTTTATTCTGTAAATGTGATGATCTGGGTAGGACTAAAGTCTAAAATAGTTGTGATGTCATAAATTAGAATTTACAGATCTGTATGCAGGTTCGCTTTAGTAAAAGAGCGTATACATGTTGCTTTAGTATATCAAAGTAGCATATACTTCATAAATTTGAATTTACATATCTGTACATTGGTTCCTTTTGGTAAAAGTGTGTATACGTGCTGGTTCGACACATGGAAGTAGCATATACCTTATGAAGTATGTTTCAGTTGTTTCTATTTTTTGTTGCAAAGTTCTGGGTTTTGCTTTGCGTTTTGGTGATTGTATTTTGATTACAATGTTCTGAATGATTAGAATGATTGATCATGATTTTCTATAGTGATGATGGTTTGTCAAGTGATTGATTGATTTCGTTTTGGTTGATTCAGAAAGGGATGATTGAGTTTCAGTGATTGGTTGGTAGATGTATTTGATTATTAGATTTCACTTATGATTTTCTGAGTTTCAATGTTGTTTATGGGTCCAGTATGAAAATTGGATGAAACGTGGCTTTCAGATTGTGGTGTTGTGTTCCAAGGGTATCTAGTCTGAAAATTCATGAAACGTCATCCCTGGTGGAAGAGTGTAGTTTTCTCTAGGCTGGCACCTACATACTAGTAAACATATTGGCTAGTACAAGATCTAGGGGGTTGTAGCTCCCTTCCAATAGTAGCTAGATTATGATAGAAGGTTGTAGCCTTTTGCAGGTGGGTGCCTGTGTACTGGTATGAGTCTGCACCAGTACAAGATTGTAAACAGATTTTCATATTATTAAAAGAATTCAGAGACGACAACAGCAGGAGGTTTTTACCCACATTTGGTTTCCACCTTATATCTTGGTTTTCATCTATGTTTCTTATGTGTGATGCCTTATTTTACTTTTACTACACTACCTAATAAATCTGTGATATACTAGTTTAAGCTCAATACATGATAAATTGTCTAAATCAAAAGTTCTCTACATATACATTGGTTGCTTTAAGAATAGTGGCGTGTACACGCTAATTAACTTCACTAGAGTAGCGTATATAGATCTGTTTGAGAAATAAAATTAAAGATTTGATAATACTGATTCACCCCCTCTCAGTATTATTTCCAAAAATTGGTATTGGAGCAGGTCCTTTAGAAGAAGCTTGATCGCTTGAAGGGAGATCCATCATCATGAATAATCAAGAAAGCATGGGATCCATCAGACTGCCAATCTTTGATGGGAGAAACTTTGTTTATTGGAAAATAAGAACCACATCTTATCTACAATCACTCGGAATGGATGTCTGGGAAAATATGGAAGGAGGATATACATTTCCAACAACAATCCCTACAGATATGGAAGGTAAAAAGCAATATGAAACCAATGCCAGAGCTTTCGATAATTTATTGGGAAGTTTGTCAGAACCAGAGTTTTTCAAAGTCATGCAGTTAAAATCATCCAAAGAAATATGGGACAAAATCATTCTAAGCTACGAAGGAGACTATCAGGCAAAACGTGTTAAGCTTCAAACTCTCAGAATTCAGTATGAAACTCTTAAGATGCACAATGATGAAATTATAGCTAGTTACTTCTTACGTATAGATGAGGTTGTTAATTGTATGAAAAATTTGGGTGAAGAAATAAAAGAAGTTACCTTAGTTGAGAAAGTTTTGAGATCCTTGTCTGCTAAATTTGAATCAAAAGTGTTTTCCATAGAAGAAAAACAGGATCTGCAGACTATCACTATGACATAGGTTCACGAAATCTTAATTGCCTTTGAGATGAGAAAAGGAGGACCATTAGATATGAGAGAAGTCGCATTTAAAGCTTCAACAAAAGGAAAGTAAGAACACAATGAATCAGGACATATTTCGGAAGAAGAAGGTGAGGTAAACTTTGTCAAGAAGCTTCAATGGGGTTCCAAAAGATTTAGAGGTCAGCTAGAGGTAAGCTACTCTTCAAATGCTTTGCCTGTGGTAGAGTCAGTCATTACGTTGCCGAATGTCCTCGTAAAGATAAATATGAAAAAGGAAAGGAATATGCAAAAATGGAATAAAAAAAAGTTGTACATAAAAGGAGTTACTATACTCATGAAGATAGCGATGGTTTATCAAATAGTGATGAAGATGAAAATAGCAATGATTATAGACTTCTAATGGCTTATGACGATGATAATTGTTGGGATGATTTAGAAGAGGATGAAATTCATGAATAAATCTATAAGCTGAAAATCTGTTTAGAAGAAAAGAATATGATTATAGATACCTTGACATACGAACTTGCTAAAAAAGAACACAATGAAAAACTAGAATGTGAAATTGTGGGTCTAAGAAAGGATCATGAGAAAACGAAATCTCTTAATCTTAGATTTTCTAAAGGATCAGAAACATTAAATGATATTGTAAAAGTTCAACGTTCTCCTCTAATAAAGATAGGGCTTAGATATACTGAGGAAGCATCTCAACTACAGAATTCATCAACCTCTACCAAAAGCTATCTTGATGCAGAAAAGACCAGTGAAAAGTATGAAAATCGTCAATAAAGGCATAAAGCAAATCACCAAGTAAATCAGGCTCAATTTACTCCAAGGATTAATAGAAGCGACAACCAACCTCAGGTAATACTCAATTTTCTCCAAAGATGAATATCGATAGAAACTAGAATCACCAAATCAATAGATTTGATAGTCGCATGAACTTCTTTAATGGGCAATGTTTTTCATGTCATAATTTTGGACACAAAGCTACTCAATGTGTTGCTTATAAAACCATCATGACCAGAGAACCACGAAATAAAAGGAATGTAACAAGGATCAAGAAAATTTCCTATAATAACTTTTCTCTTCTTGAAAATGAAATAGAATTCTCAATCTGTAACAACTTTGGCCATGAAGAAGATGAATGCAGGAGAAAATTTCAGCAAACATCTCAAAAGAAGGTTCAGCTAGTAAGCCTATTGAACTTGTCCATACTTATTTATGTGGACCATCAAGCAAAAAGTCACGTCGTGGAGAAGAATACTTTATTTTTTTCATTGATGATTTTTCCAGAATGTGTTGGATAGGTCTTCTAAAGAATGAAGATAAAGCATTTGAATAGTTCCAAGCCTTCAAAGCTTTGGTTGAAAATGAATCATATCGAAAAATCAAACGCCTCAAATCTGATCAAGAAGGGAATTTACCTCGGATTAATTCTTTGACTTTTGTGAATAGCATGGAATAGATAGGCAAATCTCCACCACAAGGACTCCTCAGCAAAATGGAGTGGTAGAAAGAATGAACATAACTGTTAAAATGGCTCAAGCTATGCTAGATGAATTTGGAACTCTTGTAACCTTCTAGGGTGAAGGTGCATTCGCCACCATAACTATTCTCAACCAAGAAAATGTTCAGGTAAATATCACTCAAACTCCACATGAAATTTGGTATGGTAAGACTCCTACTGTAAAATACTTTAAAGTTTTTGGAAGAAAATGTTATATGAAAAGGACTGATGAAAAACTTGGTAAGTTTGAGCACAGAGAAGATGAAGATATTCTTCTTGGTTACTCTTCCCAAAGTAAAGATATAAATGTTATAATAAAAGACTTGGAAAAATTGTTGAAAGTATTGATGTTGTAGTTGATGAAGCATGCAAAACTACAAAATAGACAAAAACAGAAGATTATAGCAATGAAGAAGATGGGGATTATTTTTCCACATCAAATCACAATGATATTGAATAAGAAACCGATGAAGCACCAGAAGAAGAGATAACAGTGGAAGAAAAGACTCTGTCTAGGTATGTTTATAAAAATCATTTAGAAACTAAAATTTTAGGGGGAAAAGAGGCAGGTGTACAGACAAGAATAACTATTATAGAAACCTCAAGCTATCTAGAATTACTATCCTCCATCGAACCTCAAAATGTAAATGAAGTATGCAAAGATGAATGTTGGGTCAAGGCCATGAATGAAGAACTTTAGAAAATTGAAAAGAATAATATGTGGGAATTAGTTCCTAGACCTCATGATAAAAATATTATAGGAACTAAATGGATATTCAAAAACAAGCTGAATGAAAATGGAGAAGTCATTAGAAACAAGGCTAGACTTGTTTGTAAAGGGTATGATCAACAAGAAGGTATAGATTTTGAAGAAAACTGTGCACCTATTGCTAGACTTGAACCCATAAGGATGTTTCTTGCTCTTTCTAGCTTTCATAAATTCAAAGTATACCAAATGGATGTAAAATCTATGTTCCTTAATGGAGATTTAGAAGAAGAAGTTTATATTGAACAACCAGAAGGATTAATTCTTGAAAATGATGTAAAACTTGTATGCAGACTCAAAAAGGCTCTCTATGGTCTGAAATAGGCTCCAAGTGCATGGTATTACCACCTTGACAAATATCTACACCAACAAGGTTCTACAAAAGGATCAACAGATAGCAATCTATATACAAAGATTGAAACTGATAAATTACTAATTATTGCTGTTTATGTTGATGATATCATTTTTGGTAGCAATAAAGAATCCATGAGTCAGAATTTTTCTTCAGTAATGCAGCAAGAATTTGAAATGTCCTTGCTTCATGAACTTACCTATTTTCTTGGTCTACAAGTTCAACAAAATAAAGATGGTATTTTTCTTTCACAAACCAAATATCTCAAACAGATCTTGAAAAGGTACGACATGGAAGATTCTAAACCCGTATGTACCCCAATGGTAACAAGATGCAGTCTTAGCTCAAATGATGAATCAATAGTAGTACATCAACCAACTTACATATCCATGATTGGCAGTCTACCATATCTAACAAGTACCCGTCCTCACATCATGCATGTGGTAGGAATAGTTGGAAGATTCCAAGCAAATCCAAAGGAATCACACCTTCAGGCAATCAAAAGAATTTCAAATATCTTCAAGGAACTCAGAAATTTGCTTTATGTTATCCTAGAGATACAGATCTTACTCTTCATGCATATAAAAATGCAGATTGGGAAAGATGTGTTGACGACAGAAAAAGCACTAGTGGTGGTGGATTCTATATGGGTTTTAGGTTACTGTCTTGGTTCAACAAGAAACAAATTTCAATTGCTTTATCTACAGCTAAAGTAGAATATGTGGTTGCTACATCTTGCTACACACAATTGCTTTGGATGATGCAAAACTTTCAAGACATTCAGATCACATGTACTCCACCCATCTCCATTCTATGAGATAATACAAGTGCCATCAGTATTTCAAAGAATCTAGTCATGCACTCCAAGACCAAGCACATACCCATCAAATACCATTTTCTACGTGAACAAGTGCTTGAACAAAAGGTCAAACTGGAGTATGTTCCCTCCGAAGAACATGTTTCTGATATATTCACTAAACCACTGCCCAAAGAGACATTTGAATATCTCATACAAAATCTGGGAGTAGTTTCTTCATCATCCTGCAGTTAAATTTAATTTTCAGAGAAAGGTTATTATACGCGTGTTTCATGGAGAATAGTCGTGTACACACATGGGTTTCTACGGGTCAAGGAGTGTATATGTTTTTCAGACAAGAAAAACAGTGGGGCAGGCTTTGATATGGGTGCTCTGACTGATAGTGATGATCAATGTCTATCGATATGCCTTGTTCAATAATTTTTATCTGACTGACAAAGATGCCTTGATAATTGACCTGCGAACAATGCAACGATAGCACAAGTTTAGGGGGAGAATTAGCCTTCATGTACATTCAACATTGTTGGAATTATGATTGTTGAGTCTAACTATGGCTTCAGATATTTATACCATTTTTTATTTAAGCCATGTAAAAGTCTAGGATGTTTGATGTCTTCTCATACATTTGAATGAGTCCTCTTGGACAAATGATTTAATTTGTATCCCCACTTTACATGGGATGGATGATGTGATATTTATTGTTTCTGTCATGTATAAACAATTGGTATATCCCCACTTGGTTGGGTGGATGAGTCAAATTTGGTATATCCCCACTTAGTTGGGAGATGGATTTATGTATGAGTCGTTGGTGATAGGAAGGTCACCCTCACGTACTTGAGTTATCGAGTCATGTTATTCTTTTAGATTTTTTTTTTTGTAGACTCTACTTGTGCTCAGGGGGAGCATGGATGATTTCAGTGCATCTCAGCATGTACAAAAGGGGATCTCAATCAGAGAATTCATCATGTACTCAGGGGGAGCATGAAAAATATAATGTATGTCGAAGGGAGAATATATCTTGGTCCACCCTTTTCCCTTGATGTCAAAGGGGGAGAGTGACTTGGTGTTGTTGTTGCCATCAAGTCCAAAGGTGGAGATTGTTGGCATTATGATACAAGTATTTTCCTTGATGGCAACTCACTCAGATGAAATATCATAGTGCAACATGTCAATAGCAAAGAATTACAAATAAGACTACAAAGAATGAAGAAAGAGAGGTATACATAGGTTCACCTTTTCCAAGCTGCGTATACACATAGGTTTACTGAACAAAAGCAGTGTATACGTACAAACGCACATTCACAGAAGGAAAATTGCGTATATCTTGCAAAACCAAAGTTTTTGGTCTAAGGTATTTGACCCAAGGTAATTGGTCCAAGGTATTTGGTCTAAGGTATTTGTTCTAAGTAGTTTTAGTCCATGGTATTGAGAAAGGCCTAAAACTATATAAGGAGGAGAAGATCATTAGGTCAGTGGCATGCAAGGATTTGAAAATCTTATGAAGTGTTGAATCATATATGCAAGTTGATGAGCTTCTGATGGTTTTCTTGATCTGATCTAAGGATGCACCTATATGGTTGATGAACATTGATGGACCAGGATCATAAAGGCTTAAATGTATTATCATTACGTGGTTTGTTCTTGAACAATCTAGATCTGAATACTGACACATGTTTTATTCTGTAAATGTGATGATCTGGGTATGACTAAAGTCTGAAATAGTTGTGATGTTTTAAGTTAGAATTTACAGATCTGTACGTAGGTTCAATTTAGTAAAAGAGCGTATACATGCTACTTAAGTATATCAAAGTATCATATACTTCATAAATTTGAATTTACAGATCTGTACATTGGTTCCTTTTGGTAAAAGTGCGTATATGTGCTGGTTTGACACATGGAAGTAGCATATACCTTATGAAGTATGTTTCAGTTGTTTCTGTTTGCTGTTGTAAAGTTCTGGGTTTTGCTTTGGGTTTTGGTGACTATATTCTGATTACAATGTTATGAATGATTAGAATGATTGATCATGATTTTCTACAGTGATGTTGGGTTGTCAAGTGATTGATTGATTTCGTTTTGGTTGATTCAGAAAGGGATGATTGCATTTCAGTGATTGGTTGATGCATATGTATTTGATGATTGTATTGCAATTATGATTTTCTGAGTTTCAATGTTGTTGATGGGTTTAGTATGAAAATTGGATGAAACGTGGCCTTCAGATTGTGGTGTTGTGTTCCAAGAGTATCTAGTTTGAAAATTCATGAAACATGGTCCCTGGTGGAAGAGTGTAGTTTTTTGTAGGCTAGCACCTATCTACTAGTAAACATATTAGCTAGTACAAGTGATAGGGGTTTGTAGCTCCCTTCCAGTAGTAGCTGGATAATGAGAGAGGGTTGTAGCCTTCTATAGGTGGGTGCCTACATACTAGTATGTGTCTGCACCAATACAAGATTGTAAACATATTTTCTTATCATTAAAAGAAGACAGAGATGAAAGCAACAGGTGGTTTTTACCCACATTAGGTTTCCACCTTATATTTTGGTGTTCATGTATGTTGCTTATGTGTGATGCTTTATTCTTATTTTACTGCACTGTCTAATAAATCTTCGATATACTAGTTAAGCTCAATACATGATAAATTGTCTAAATCAAGAGTTCTCTTCATCTACATTGGTTGCTTTAAGTACAATCATGTGTACATGCTAGTTCACTTCACTGAAGCAGCGTATATAGATCTGTTTGGGAAATAAAATTATAGATTTGATAATACTAATTCACCCCCTTCTCATTATTATTTCTAACAAATACCTTAGACAAAATACCTTGGACCAAATTCCTCGGACCAATACCTTGTTTTTTCATCGCATATGCACTTTTCCTTCTATGAAAGTGCATGTATATATACGCTTCTTTTGTTTTGTTAACCCACGTGTATACGCTTCTTTGACAAAGTGAACCAGCATATACTTCTTAAACCAAACTCTTTCTTCAATCTCTAGAGTCTAATCTGTAATCCTTTGATGTTAACCTACTGCACTGTGAACTGTCATTTGAGTGAGGTTCCATCAAGGACAACACCTGTAGCATAATTCCAACAATGTCCCCCTTTGGACTTGATGGCAACAACAACACCAAGACACTCTCCCCCTTTGACATCAAGGACAAAGAGAGGACCGAGATATTCTCCCCCTTTGATATAAATTATGTTTTCCATGCTCCCCTTGAGTACATGCTGAATTCTCTAATTAAGCTCCCCCTTTGTACATGCTCAAATGCTCTAAACCATCCATGCTTCCCCTGAGAACATGTAGAGTCTGCAAAAAATATTTTTCAAAGGAATAACATGACTCTATAACTCAACTAAGTTAGTATGATCTTCCTATCATCAATGACTCATACATACATCAATCTCCCAACCAAGTGGGGATACACCAATCTTGGCTCATCCAGCCAACCAAGAGGGGATATACGAAATGTTTATACATGACTAAAATAGAAATTATTACATCATCCTTCCCATGCATAGTGGGGTTACAAATTACAGCTTTTCATGACCTTTAAATAAAATGATATACATGCCATTTATAACAAGGACCAACAATCTAAACAAGACCATGGTATTCATCAGCAACTATCATATACCATATATTATTTGCACCATCAACATTTGTCACCAGTATCAAGATAAACAACATGTATATGTCCATCATCAAAAGAGTCACCTAAATCAAACAACTGTGTGGATAAAGCGATATATTTATCTTCATGTACCAATATCTTCTAACATAATGCCAACAATTCATTATTAGAAGAATATGCTCCCCTTGAACCTGTGCCAATTGTTCATTGTCCGATCTGATCATTGCAAATATCAATAAGAATCATCAAAGCATCATTGTTAATTAGATATACATCAACTTTTTAAGAGCTTAACATTTCCATATATCATCAACAGGCTGTAACCATAATCAAACAGAGTAAATAATTGACTAAACCATATCAGACCGATTTTCTTGAGTCTTTCCCACTGCTTTTTCCTCAAACCAACATATACGCGATTGTGCAGCTTCGAACTCACGTATATACGCGACTTGTCTTCATGAAACTTGCATATGAGATTTAGAACACTGAAGTTTCAACACTTTCAACTTCCCCTGAGTTTGTTATGTCCATACACTATGCTATGCCACACATTTATGACTATAATTCCTTCTTCTTCCATATCTTCGAGTGTGATGATGTTTTCTCCTTTTGGTATGGTGCCCAAAATTTTATCCTGCATTCCTCTGCTATATTTCCAAACTTGTTACATGCATAACATCTTACATGTTTCATATTACTTCTATAGTAGTCAATGGCTTTGTGACCAAACATATTCCAAGAAAAAAAATATCCCTTAAAGTAACTGGAAGCTAATGATCTTTTTGTGTGATGATATTGAACCATTAAACTTCTCCATATCGCTACAATATGTCCAAAATAACTGACTATCACTTCCACAATTATGAGTGAAAGAATTTCTTTGAAGAATTTCTTTCCTTGGTTGTTGATGGGGTTGACCTCTCATCTCCTTGTTGAGCATTTTAGATTTTTCATTAGAGTTCCTTGTGTCATCTTGAGAGCTATATTCACCTTCAACAAACTCATGAAAACCAAGACCTATTTTGATGGTAGGAGACCTTTGACTACTAAGAATATTATCCAAAACCTTAGTACTATCTTGAAATCGTAATAGTTTATCCTTTTCTTCTAATTTATCTTTTAAGATATTTACCTCAACCTAATATTTCTCTTCCTTTTCCAGATATTGCTTCTTCATGATTTCTTCAGCCTTTCTTCCTTCTTCCACTTGTTGCCTTAATTTAAGAATCTTATTTTCTTGTTCTTCTTCTGCTTGAGGTAGTTCTTCATTATGCTTATTTGAATTTTCAAGATATTCTTTTAGAGAGAGGATCTTATCTTCAAGACATTCATAGCAATTGGATCTGTCTTTAAGCATCTTGATTGTTATACTCTTTTCATTTGCTTCATTTCTTAATGATATCACTTCATCCTGTAACTTTTGACATTGATCTTGCCTTTCCTTGTATTACTTCGTTATCTTGTTTCCTTCCTCCCATTGAGCTTTTAATCTGGTAACTTCTTCATTGAAGGCACACTCCATTTTTTTAAACAGATCTTGTTGATCTCTAATTTTATTTGTGAGCCTTTTAACTTCTGCCTCTATATTTCTTTCACTCTCACTTTCAATATCTTCAACATTGCATGAACAAAGAAAAGTATCACTAGAAGACAAAAAAATTGTACCTGATACTTATTTTGCTTGTTCATCTTCAATATGAGGTGATTCTAAATCTAAATACTTGCTTCCACCTAATGGCCAATTGTCACTCCTGCTGATAGTGTTCCTTTGAGATGTCTTCTCTTATGAGGTGATTTCTTCTTCAACTTCTTTCCCATTGTTTCTACAGATATCCTTCAAGCAATCAAGCTTCTTCCAAAGGACCTGCTTTGATGCCAATTTTTGGAAATAATACTAAGAACGGGGTGAATCAGTATTATTCAAATCAATAACTTTTTCATTTCCATAATTAGATTTATATATGCTACTTCAGTGAAGGGAACTTGCTTATGCATGCCACTGTATTTAAGGCAACCAACGTATATCCAACAAACTTATGAGTCAGATAATTCATCATATGTTGATCTTTAATCAGTGCATCAATACTTCTTTAACCATATAAATAGTAACCATGTGCATTAATAATATAAAAAACCATCACACATAAGAAACACACATGAACACCGAGATTTAAAGTGGAAACCGAATGCGGGACAAAAACCACCTGCTGCTGTCTTCTTTTAATATAAGAAAAACTTGTTTACAATCTTGTACTAGTGTAGACTCATACCAATACATAGGCACCCAACTGCAGAAGGCTACAACCTCTTCTCATTCTCCAACTTCTACTAGAAGGGACCTATAACCCCCTAGCTCTCGTACTAGCCAATCTGTTTACTAGTACATAGGCACCGACCTGCAAAAGGTTCCAACCTTCATTTATTTTCTAGCTACTATGGGAAGGGAGCTCCAACCCTTGGCTCTTTTACTAGCTAATCCATTTACTAGTATGTAGGCGCCAACCTATAGAAGGCTCCAATCTTCACTCGTTTTCCAGATGCTACTGGAAGGGAGCTTCAACCCCCTTGGCTCTTGTACTGGACAATGTGTTTACCAGTACATAGGCTCCATCCTACAGAAATCTACGACCTTCTCTCTTCCTCCAAGTACCATGTTTCATAAATTTTCAGACTGGATACTCCTGGAACACAACACCACAATATGAAGGGCTCGTTTCATCAAATTTTCATACTGGACTCATCAGTAACATTGAAGCTCTAAATCAATCACCACTGCAATACAACCATTAAATACATCTGCATCAACCAATCACTGAAACTTGATCACCAATCTTTGAATCAACCACAACTGAATCAATCAATCTCTAAAAACCCATCATCACTAAAGCAAGTCACAACCAATCAATCTGAACAATCAGAACACTGTCACTAGAACAAAGTCACCAGAACACAAAGCAGAACCCAGAACTCTGCATCAACAATCAGAACCAACTGCAACTTCAAACATCATATTTCATATTGTATACGCTACTTTGATTTTCCGAACCAGCATATATATGTGCTTTTATCAAAGCGAACCAGCATACAGATCTACAAATACTAACTTGAAAACTTCACAACTATTCTAGAATTTAGTCATACCTAGATCATAACATTTACAGAATAAAACATGTGTCAGTATTCAAATCTAGACTATCCACAAACCACATAATGATAATTCATTTTAGGTCTTATGATCCCGATCCACCATCCATCATCAACCACATAGGTGCATCCTTAGTTCATATCAAGCAAAGCATCAGAAACCCATAACCTAAATATTTGATCTAACACTTCATAAGATATTCAATACTTGCACTCCTTGGCCCAATGATCTTGTCCTCCTTATCTAGTTTTAGGCCCTTCTCAATACCTTAGACCAAAACCACTTAGGAAAAATACCTTTGACCAAATACCTCAGACCAATACCTCGGACCGAATACCCCGGACCAATACTTGAGACCAAATACCTTGGACCAATACCTCCAAGCAAATACCTTAGACCAATACCTTGGACCAAAACCTTGATTTTCCATCCCATACGTGCTTTTCCTTATATGAAAGTGCGTGTATAAGTATACGCTTATTTTGTTCTATTAACCCGTGTGTATACAACTTTTGGACAAAGTGAACCAGCATATACTTCTTAAACCACTCTCTTTCTTAAATCTCTAGACTCTAATCTGTAATCCTTTATTATTAACATGCTACACATTGAACTGTCATCTGAGTGAGTTTCCATGAAGGACAACACCTGTATCATAATGCCAACATATTCAATGGCTAAAAACTTTGCATTGAATATTAAGGGAAGAGATCTCAACACTTTTTTAACAATTAATGATTTGTTAATATTTTCATCAGGTCCTCTAACAGTATTCACAAACCAATCTAGATGAAGGAAGAAACCTACACTATTTTCTTCTAAATTCATCTTTAAACTCTCAAATTGAATTATATGAATTTATGCTTTTCCCTCTTTACCCTTTCACTTCCTTCATTGTTTCAATGAAGATTCTTACACATATCTTTAGTAGACTCATATTGTGTTACTTTGACAAACTCTAATTGTGCAAGGCCAAATAAAATAACATTAATTTATTTTGTATTATTTACGGAGTCCTTTTTTCCATATTGATCAGTTGGAGGAGTTCCTATAACTTTATAATTATCCACCATAGATAGCCAAATGTCATCCCCAAGAGACATCAGATATATCCTTATCCTTATCCTCTAGAAGACGTAATTTGTTCCATCATATAGTGGGACTTTATTTGAGAAATAACCGTCATGATTGGCCATTTGTACCTTTGATATCTACCTTATGGTCGATAGATTGCTTCTAAGGAACTTTATTTGATACCAAAGTATGCAAATTTGTCCTCGTTATCTAAAATAAAACCCAAGAATTTTGCACAATCTAGTGAAGATGGGCATTGCATCAATGATATGGAGGATGATTTATTGAGACAAACACGACATGATAACTTGTTCCTAGATAAAGATATAATAATATAATTTTCATCAAGTGGGTCTTCAAGAACATACTAAATCGGGATGGACAGGTAGTGAGAAATATGGTTATATTGGTTTGCAAAGGATATGCACAAGTTGAAGGTTTTAATTTTGAAGAAACTTTTTCTCTAATAGCTATACTTAAAGACATTAGATTTTTTTGGCATTTTCTTGCTTTAAAGGATTAAAAGTATAATAAATAGATGTCAAATAAAATTTCCTAAATGGATATTTAGAGGAAGAAGTATATGTTGAACAACCAAAAGGATTTCAGTTGTAATAAAAGATAGGCTATGTCTGTAGGTTAAAGAATGCTCTTTATGGACTAAAGAAAGATCCCATGACCCAATACTCAAGTATTGACAAATATTTATAATAGTAAGGATTCAAAAGGGGTAAAATAGATAGAAACCTTCACATCAAAATTGATAATAAAAATTTCTTGGTCATTATTTTCTATGTGGATGATATCATCTTTATAAGTGATGTTGACACAATGAGTGAAAGGTTTGAAAAATAAATGAGAAAAAGAGATTGAAATGCCCATGTTGGAAGAATTGTCATTCTTCCTAATATTGAAAATTATTCAAATAGCTAAAGGTATATTCATCTCTCAAACCAAATACATTAAGGAGATGTTGAAGTTTGAAATAGAAAGTGAAAACTAAGGAAAGATGATGAATCCCCAAATGTAAATCAAACTTTTTACATATCAATAAGTGGAAGCTTATTATATTTGACAACATTAATACATGATATCATGCAAGTTTAGGATTGGTTGCAAGGTTTGAATATTTCAACAAGAGACACATTAGAAAGTAGTAAAATGAATTTTCAAATATTTAAAGGGTAGCGTGAACTTTGACGTATGGTACTCAAATATTTTGACTTTAGAATCATATACATATGCATATTAGGTAAGAAGTGTTGATGACAAGGAAAACACTAGTGGGGGATCATTCTTCGTGGGAAATATTTCAGTATAATGGTTCATCATGAAACAAACCTCAATCTATCTATCAACATTTGAAGAAGAATATATCATAGCAACAACATGTTGTACTCAGGTTATTTGGATGAAGAAAACTATGAAAGATACCAAGGTAGATTGTGATCAATGCATATCAATAATTTATTTTTATTTTTCCAAGGAAAAAAGCGGTAACCTTTTATTAAAAAATGAAAAATTACACAAGCATATGCATTGAAGCATTTCCAAAAGTTGCCCATTGGGCTCGAGTGCTTTTGCACACAATGCAATGTAGCGAGACTACCGTGCATTTAGAAAGAATGAAAGAAAAAAAGAAAGGAGGAAAGGACAGAAAAACTGGTTCCCGGTTGTGAGTATAGGACTCACACCTCATGCTTTTCTCCCCTTCTTCTTTTTGACCTTGTGCCACTCTCCTTGAGTAGGCTTGATCGAAGCTAGGACTAACTGTGTTTCTGCTTTTTGTGGAGCTGTATCCTTGTCTGATTCTGAAGTATCTGAGGGGTGATGCCATTTTGTCCCTCCCATACTTAGATCCTCGCTTGTCTTCTCTGCCTACTTTGAATGGAGCTGTGAAACCTTATTGTCTAATATGTTTTCCTTTTGGGTCTCCTTTCGTTGGGAAAGCTCAAAATTCTTTGTGGGGTAAACTTCCTCCTCTACTTTCGATTCGTCGTCCTCTAAGTCAGGAGGGGGAAATTGACATCCTTTCCTCTGCTTCCCCTTCTGCTTATTTTTACTGTTTGCTTTCTTGGCTTCTGGGCATGTACTTTGCAAGTGTCCTGTCAGCCTACAGTTCTTGCATTTGAAAGCAGTGTTTTCATAGTCTAGTCCTTGCAGCCAGTTTTGTTGTTTGTATACCAGCCTTATACTTTCCGGCAGTCCTTTACTTAGGTCTGCTTCCTCGCAAGTGTGTGCAAAGGTATAGATCCTCTCATCAGTCCTTTCCAGATCTGTTTTGATATATTTCCCTATGTTGTTCCCAATTCCTTCCAACACTTGTTCACTCCAAAAGTGAAGGGGAAGGTTATATAGTCGGACCAAGACCGACATTTTGGAGACAGTCATTTTGTTTGGGTCAAAATCTGGAAAACATGGGGTCATAAAAAGACCTGATGTTCCCCAAAACCAAGGCCCAGCATTGATGATTGTATCTCTGACTTCCGTGGATGCGCATTTAACAATGAAAAACCCCTTGGAGCATAAATGTATATCACATTCCATGGTCCAATTGGTGAAGATCCAGTGAAATAGATCAAGCATATCAATTATTTATGATAATACAAATGAAATCAATATCTCAAAGAACCATGTTATGGATTCAAAGACAAAACATATTCCTATCAAATGTCATTTCCTTCGAGAATAGGTTGTTGATCATAGTGTTAAGCTAGAATATATTTCTAGTAAAGAGGATATTGTAAATATATTTACCAAACACCTTCCCAAAGAAAAATTTGTATATCTAAGATAGAAGGTGATAGTGATACCTCTCACATATCATCAGAAAAGGAAAATATAAGGAGAATTTAGAGATTGCAGCACTACAATTCACATCAAGAATATGGAAGCTTTAGAGAGTGAGTTGTAGACAAGAATGATTGGATGAAATTAAAAATTATTATATTTCATGCAAAAAAACCATGGGCTTGTTCATTCAAGTGTATCATCAACAAAGTATTATCAGAAGATAGGAAAAAAATAGTTTCGAAGTATAAATTTGTAAAGCACAACCTCAAGGGAGAAATTGAAATAGGATGATAATTGTAGTTGAGACTACACATTAGTTCAAGGGAAGCAAAACTTTGCCATTAATTTCTAAGGGTAACAAATTATAGAAAAAATAAAAAAATGTAGACAGGGGGAGCTTCATTGAAGAAGTTAGACAGAAGGAGCTTATAGTCAAAGATAAATTTTAGGTAGGGTGAGATTCAATGAAGAAGTTTCAAATAAAATGAGAGGATTTTACAATTAGGGGGAGGTCCTCAACTCTTTTCCAAATTTGTCTAAGGATTTCCATCAATGATAAAGGGTGATATTATTGAATAAGCTTTCAATTGATGTAAAATATATCAGAAGAAGGTAGGATCCTGATCTAAGGTGCAAAAAGGAGAAAAAAGGGAGAAACCTCAAAATTTAGCAAAAAGGGGAAAATGGGGGAAAGCCTCAAAATTCAACAAAAAAGGGAAAAAAGAAAGTGGAAAATGGAAAAAAACTCAAAATTTAGGGAAAAGGATAAAAAGGGGTCAAAAACATAAAAAAAAAATTATAACATAAAATCCCCTCAAAAGAAAAGGTTTTATCCCTTCATCATCAGTTGACAAAATATGAAAATTTCTGGTCGTTGATGGCTGATCTACCAAATGCTCAACATATTGACATTTTCAAAATTGAAAAGTCCAGTCTATTCACTAATATCTGGGTATGAAAGTGGCCCCTAATGACACCCCTAGTTGTAGATGTGCTTAGGAATATCACATGAGGTCCTAATCCTTGACATATTACCATATTGATGTATTAAAAGAAGGGTACATATATTTGAAATTCTAAATACTTGGTATATATAACCCTCGTCACAACTCTAGTCACATGGGTGCTAAAATGTAGCACCCAAGATCTAAGATTCATCAACATATCATTATATCATTGTGTTTTTAAAAGGCAGAGTTTGAGGATTTTATCAATATCTAATACACAAAAACTCATGGTCACACCCTTGGTTATAAGGGTCCTAAGGTATAACATTTAATGGCTAAGAACCCTTAACATATCGATGTATCACTATTATAGCCAAAAAGTGAAGGATTGGGAATTTTTACCTTTCATTATAATTAAGTCTCTAGTTATGATTTTGGACATGAATATGCTAAGTTATAGTGCTAAGAGTTTATAGCCCTCGACATATATGCTACTAAAATAATTTATGGTTTGCGTGTGTTGAAAACTCAAAATATCCCTATATAATTTAGTAAAACTCTTAGTCATAGCCCTTGATTAAAGGGTGTTAAATTTGTAGCACCTAGTGTTAAAGGTGCTTGAAAATATCAAAATTTTAAGTAATTCTAGTTTTAATTTTTTGGGGGATTTTCCCCATTTTCCTTGGAAAAGGTGAATTTCGGTGTTTTAGGAATTTCAAAAACCCTTTCCATGATACGATTTAAAATGTGTATCGAAAAGGAAATTTGAGGTTCAACTCTAATCTACCTAGTAATGATGATTATCTAATTTATTGAAATAAAGGCTCTCAGGTTCATTATTTGGGTCTATGGCGTAATTCCTATGTATATATGCACCATTATATAAAATGGTTATATTGAAGGGATCTTGAAGGAAAAATAAATGCTTGCATAGAACTCACATATATGTGAAATATCTTTTATAATATGCGATTATTGTTGACAGTGGTGGAAGCTGACAACATGGAAAAAAGTTTTCCCCGATGTGAAGTTCCAATTAGACCCCACATAGTTTGGAGTAGAAGCTCTAATTAGAAATATGGATGATTTCCATAACAGTGATCTCAAATATGTGTCGTGGTTGCAAAACATACATAAGAAGATGTACACATGGCTTTGGTGACAAGAAGTGAGCAAGTTTGTGTAATATCAATTGTAACACATAAAAAGGTTCATTCACACCAAAGAAAGAAAGAGTGATCCTCTAGAAGAAGAGTAATAGTACTATCCTAAAAGAGACAAACAGACATGTGGAAGAATCATTAATAGGCCTGTAAAACAGTTCACAATATAAAAATGATCATGAAAGTGCTTACAACACACGTTTAATAATATACATACTAAAGAAAACGAAATAGTTCATTAACATTAGCTTGAATGGAAAAACATATATTGTAAACATCTAATGGATAGTCTTACAACATCAACAAAACACGCATGAAAGTGTATTGGATTTGAGAAATTTTGATCATTAAGTGAAACTTGAAAATATACAATTACAATTATATGACACTAACCTCAATAATGAAACATGAAGCCACCACTTTCTTCTCCAAAGAATGATACTCACTCCTATGCTAGACTAGATAAGCCAAGGCTACAAATCTCAAGTTGAAAGCCATTTGATCAAGTTATGAGGGTTTGTTTATAACAAATGGAATTACCTTTCATCTCCCCTTATGACCTTTGAATTTCCCCCATGGCTCCTGGATTTCTTTTGTCTTTACTCTAACTAATGACTCTTCACATTCCACATTTGACACTTGGACATCTTCTTACATTTACACTTTTATTATTTTCTAAATACAATAAGACAAAACTCTATACATAAGAAAATAATGTCTAGAACCTAATAAGAAAAAACATGTACATTAGGCTTGAGCTTGAGGCAAATCTAGGTCGAAAACTTCCACTTGTAGCTCTGTTGTAAAATATTGGCACCAAGCTTTTACTATGTTGCTATGTCGTCAAACTTTGAAGGAAGATATGGCTTATGTATGACCCTAGCCTCTATAGCATCTGGATAGATAGTTTTGGACCTAGTTTTGACTTTGTTCCATAACAAGAACAACTTGATGTTTACCTTGGATGGTTCGGCTACATACAACTGCATGTTCTTCCTGCTGATCTCCAAATATTCTTTAGTAGTAACCTGCCTCAAAGTGTTCAAGTATTCTTGAATCTACTTTCTGATAATATTTATGCCCTTTGCATCGAAAAATTCTTCAATATAAGGAATCTGATGTGCACTACAAAGAAAATACCTTCTAGTAAAGGTTTTACAGAAGCCCTTATAAATATAAACCAAAAGTATGTTTGTAGTGGAGGTCACTAGCAGAGGTGGGTAGGCAGACGTTTTTTTGATAGTGTGTCTACAATGTATAAATACACTGATACATTACTATACATATAAGCACTAGTGCCTAATAGAACATGGTGCACCATGAAAAACTTATTTTTTAAAATAAGAAAAAAATGGCTCACTAAATAAAAAAGAGCACTAGTATGTATATGACTCAATAACATCGGAAAAGGGTTAAATTTACAAAAATGTCAATTGTAAAATTATTTTTTCCGAGTCTCATGCTATACTATAATGATGACTTGATACTAAAATAGTACTATAATGTCCTGGTGTTTGCACAATATACCACACACTAGTGCTTACACAAATCGATAGCACCAGATAAAGGTTACATTTTAAAAAATTTCAATGCTATATCCACCCGCAGCATTGGTGCCCTTGTTGTAGTAAAATTCCCCAATGCATACTTAGAAAGAGAACCACTATAGGTTTTTAATTTTCAAAAAAATGTGGTGCTATATTCCAATGAATCATAACCGTTGTTGATGTATTAAAATGCCCCAATCCATCTTAGAAAGAGCACCGCTAGGAATTTATTAAAATGTGGTGCTATATTCTCACAGAGCACTAATGATATGAATTATCTAAAACACATCGATGCATCTTAAAATGCTATTTTCCATATGGTTTTCATTTTTTTCTAAATCGGTGTTATCTTATTAGGAACCAATGGTGTTATTCATGTATTAAAATGTCCTAATGCATTTATGAAAGAGCACTGCTAGACAATTTTTTTATTTTTTATTTTTAACAGTGCTATAGTCTGATAAAGCACCGATGTGGTACATGTATTCTAACACCCAAGTTCATGTTAAAAAGAGTGCCTTTATAGGGTTTTTAGTTTAAAAAAAAAAATGGTGCTATTGGATATTTTATACAATGGTGTGGTTATAATAATGTACCGAAACAATGTTAAATGTTACAAAACCTACCAATCATAAATTTCTTTTTTACCATCTATAATGTTGCAGATCTTTGAAGCACTACTACCACTCTTGACTGGCTTTTTCCTGAAAGGGTTTCCTAGAGAGAATATCTTGTGTATTATATGTGTGTGAACTTATTTTTTCATTCTCTACTTTTCTGCTTGATTTAGTTTTATATGCATGCACTAATTAAAATTAATTTTACAAATCGAGAAATTAAATAAAACTATAAAAGTGTAGAATCTCAGACTCTTAATATAATATTATGAGATCTATTGTGACGAAATATCTAGTGGAATATCCACATAATTTTATGTATCATTTGGTATCAGAGCCATGTTTCTTTGTGTATTTTGTGGAGATCGTAGGGATCTAGATTAGTGAGGCTGAAAATCATAAAACCCTAATCATGGGCGGAAAATCTATAAACGAACGTTGTGATCCTATAGAGGTGAGATTTTCGTGGCTTGAAGAACAAGTCATGAATATAAACCGCAATGTAAACTTCCTCATTGTGACCTGAAGTAATAAGATGTGGATATTTGGAGAAGAAGGGGGTTCAAATATAGAGGATAAATCAGAAGGGGGATCACGAGATCAATAAGACACCGATAACCAACCGAAGAAAGAATCCAAAAAAGATCAACCCAGTTCGAGTGTTGTGAACCAATCCATGTTTAAAGTGGAAGAAAAAGTCGATATCAAGCCATACCATAGTGAGATCGATGTTCTGAATCTGAACCACTATTTGCAACAACTAGAAGGTTATTCTAGTGTCCATCAGATCGAGGAAGGGTAGAAGATATCATTCAGGTGGCTGAAATTAGAGGCCCATGCACTACCTTGGTGGGCGATTCACACGGAAACCATGAGGTTGGAGGGAGAACATCGAGTGACTAAGTGGGAGGATTTCAAAACCCTCATTAATTCATAGTTTTAACCCATTAGGTATGTGGAATACCAATGGATCCAATTGCATTACTTTAGGAAAAATCTAGGCCAAAGCATGCAGGAGTACACCAAAAATTCAAAAACATTGCTATGATGTTGGGTATCTCTCCAGAGAGCCAAGATGTACTCCTCAAGTATTTGGGGGGTCAACACCACCATCTGCATGAGCAAGTGATGCTATTCAAACCAAAAATGATGGACGAAGCTTGTGTGTACGCATAGTACCTGAAGAACATAGGTCTAAAAAGAGTGCAATCAAGTGGATTGAAGAGAAATGAGAAACAAGATGCTTCTAATGATGGGAAGAAGAAGCAAAAAGGGGGAAAAGATAAAAATATGGCAACCAAAACACACCAGTGAAAAGATCCTATCAACCACTAACATTGATGGCCATATAGAGGAGAAGTGTTGGAAGTTGCATCTAGAGCTAAACCTGAAGAACAAGAAGAAAGATAATAAGAAGAAGAATATCATGGCCACTAATTTGAGAAACCATGTTGAAACAATCATAGACATGGATGAGAAGTTCATTTGTACATCAATGTAGAAGGAGGTGGATCTAAGTAGCCTTTAGGAATAGGAAGATAAATAAATGACCAATCTCTTCCATGTAAACATACAGGTTGACAAGACAAAGGTTGATGCTCTATTTGACTCACGATCGCAAGCAAATCTCAATGCAGTAGATTTTTTCAAGAAGATGGGGGTGGAATTTTGAGTGTCGTGAATCAATCCCTATTTAAAGTGGAAGAAAAAGTTGATATCAAGCCATACCAAAATGAGATCGATGCTCTGAAGCTGAACCCCTGGTTGTAACAACTAGAAGTTTATTTCAGTGTCCATCAGATCGAGGAAGGGCAAAAGATCTCATTCACGTGGTTAAAATTAGAGGGCCATGCACTACTTTGGTGGGAGAGTCACACTGAAACCATGAGGTTGGAGGGAGACTCTCCAGTGACTAAGTGGGAGGATTTCAAAACCCTCATTATGTCATAGTTTAATCCCATTGTGTACGTGGAAGAACAGTGGATCTAATGGCATTACTTTAGGGAAAAACTAGGCCAAAGCGTGTACGATTACACCACAGAATTCAAAAACATGGATATAATGTTGGGCATCTCTCCAAAGAACCGAGATGTACTCCTCAAGTATTTGGGGGGTCTGCACCACCAATTTCATGAGAAATTGATGTTATTCAAGCCCAAAATGGTGGATGAGGCTTATGTATAGGCATAGTACCTGAAGAAAATAGGTCTAAAAAGAGCGCAATCAAGTGGATCGAAGAGAAAGGAGAAACAAATTGCTTCTAAGGATGGCAAGAAGAAGAAAGAAGGGGGAAAAGATAAAAAGATGGTAGCCAGAACACACCAGTGAAAAAGATCATATCAACCACTACAACAACTACAACATTGACGGCCATATAGAGGAGAAGTGTTAGAAGTTGCATCCGGAGCTAAATCTGAAGAAAAAGAAGAAACATAATAACAAGAAGAATCTCATGGCCACTGATTCGAGAAACCAAATTGAAAGCATCTTAGACATGGATGAGAAGTTCATCTATACATCAGTGTAGAAGGAGGTCGATCTAAGTAGCCTTTAGAGATAGGAAGAGAAAGAAATGACCGAGCTCTTCCATGTAAAGATACAGGTCAACAAGATGAATATTGATGCTTGGTTTGACTTACGATCATAGGAAAATCTCATTACAGTAGATTTGGTCAAGAAGATTGGGGTGGAAGTTCATGATCATCCAAACCCATATCCACTGAGATGGGTTCATGTTGATGGTGTTGGACTTGCCAACATGTCAAGGGGATCTCCCCACTAAGAAGTCCCAATTATACCTCAGACTGTTTGGTGTAGGAGTCCCAATAGTGGGTCATAAATAAATTCCTTGATCGTGATGTCGCATAAAGGCAAGTAAGACAACTCTATCAGTAGCAAGGGTGTGACCGCTGTAGTGATTCAAGGAAGTTGTATGAGAGGTTCTAACACATGGGGGTTGAGATGAGTGCACCCATTGGAAACTCGTAACAATACTCAGCTGGGAAGGGAACACACGAGTGAAGATGCATCACAAGCTGGAAAGCAGGTCAACTAACAATTCAAAGTGATGGTCAAACCAATAGCACATCTGCAACAAGATTCATATAATTGAATACAAAACAATTCATACACAACTACGTAAGTTAAACAACATACATCAATAAAGCAAACGGAACAATCCAACTACAATAACAACATATGCATGAAAACGTGTTGGATCTTATTATATAAAGAAGGGTAAGCTCCAATCATGGAATACATCCATGTAAACCTGCTAACCCCAACAGTGGAACATTACAGCTACATTCACCTGCTCCTCCAAATAGATGTACTAACTTTGTGCCATGGAGAAGCCAAGGCACATTACAATACTATCCAAGATTTCTCCAAGATAGTCTTATCGGAAGCTTGGCTAACCAAAAGCCCGTACAATGAGCTATGAGGGACTATAGCAAAGGGTGGGTTGGCCCTTGACATTCCCCTTTGTGACATTTCAACTACCCTTATGACTCTTCACCTACTCTATGATAGTTACATCCACTATTAACACTTGAATTACACTTGACATGACTCAACATTACAATGCACATGTACCCATGTGAACACAACCAACTTGAGCAAGCCAAACTAGACATCACTCTAACTTAGACAACCATGAAAGTCCAACTCCTCAACATATTCATGTTGATCAAAAGTAACATAATAATGCCAAGATCTGTAGTCCTTGATGGTGTCCATGTGTTTCATGGTGACATCTGTTTGAAACCTGACCCTTGCCTCCATATCATCTTCGTACACTACTCGAGCTCCTCTTTCCAACTCATCTAAAAGCATGCACATCATTTTCTTCAAGGTGGCCGTACTAGAAACATACTTGTGCATGATGTCCGCATTGATGGGAAATTTTGGGCTGGTGGTAAAGCACATCAGCTCGTCAAAGTACAATTCAACCTTGGGTTAGACCTGTTTCTTTATCTTCACCTAGGTGAGAGTCCCAAGTGATGGGATTGCATATGTGTCCACTACAACATACGTACTCTTGAATACTCGTGCATGGGAAGCCTGTATGCCGATGATGAACTGCGGGAGCTCTTCATAATTCTGGATCTGACTCCAGATACATTCTTTCAGCTCGACCACATTGACCCTCATCATCTTAGGCAAGTGAAGTGGAGCTCCGTTTTACTTCATAATCCATGTTTGCATGTCATCAATAGTAGCACGCAAGTTCACCAAGATATGTGCTCTTCTAGCACATCATTGCTGTCATCTCTTGAGATAGACAACTGGCTTCTGCACGATACCAAACTTGGAATACAATGCTCGCATAAATGTGTCAAGGGACAATACTTCATCTAGTATTGCCTTCTTCAGTTCAGCTCGGGTAGAAATTCTCACCAAGTATCCTCCTTGCTTGGTTGTTTGTAGTTCCTTTTCCATTCGCTCATTCGCCGCTGTTAGGAAGCGAACACTTGAGCTAGTGACTTCAGCATACACTCTGGTTGCATTGGCCAAGGCAACTGGATGTTTCACACATCATTCACGATCACTCATTCTTCAACTTGTGCAGGAGATGTTTGATCCTCCGTAGTTGACACCCTTCGATATTGCACAACTCTATGTTGGGATTCATGAAACAAGATGTTGTGCATCTCTTCTTCCTTTTTATCACCATGGATCTCAATGCCTCTTTGGTCATCCGAGACTTGCTCATCATCTAGATGCATTGAAGTAGGTGAATCGACCTATTTGTAGTGAGGAAAGAGGTCAGTGTCCTGTTCCAACTCCTATTGCTCCATGTCTGCATCGAGCTACTGAAGTGCTTGTTCTATATCATGAACAAAGCCTTGCCCTTGTGATGGTTCACCCTGTTCACTTGATGCTATTTTTAGATGAATCCACTATTTCTACAGGCGTTGCTTCATCTGTTTTCACATGTTGTGACCCCTTCTGTATCTGTTGTTGTTCCACTTCCCTCTCTTATTTGTGAAGCTCTTTTTCCATTTGAAGTTTCTCCCTCAGCTCATGCAACTCCTTCTCTTCTTCTTCCATTCTCTTCTTTTCCTTTTTCCTTCACGTGATTCGCTTGTTGCGTTTTGCCTCTTTGCCCCTATAGCCATAGTTTCTTTCTCTACAAGTGGATCTCCTTGAAACTTGCATCTTCGCTCCTCCTCCATGTGATCGACAATCTTCCTATTCCCTTTGTTTCACACTAGTATGCTTGGCTCTATTTCCATTGCTGCTACTACTGCTAATGTTGTTGGTCTCCATGATGCTACTTCATGTTGCTTCACTAACCACTCTATTAGGGTCCTATAATTCATAGGATCTCAAGGTGATTCAATATTTCATAGTTTGCAGATTTCAAATTGTTCAAAGATTCCAATATTCAATTGATTTCACAAAAAAAGAGAAAAGAAAAGAAATGAAAAGAGGGTATATAAGAAGAAGAAAAGAACAAAAGAGAAAAAAAAATAAGAAAAAGAAAACCCCAAATGTTGTTCAAATCATACAGTCTAAGCATGATTGAACAAATTTCAATTTTTATTGAAAGGATAGAAAATAAAGATATGCCAAACAGTTTAATCTTGACAAATCAATAGCTAGGTAGAAATAAAATTGGTTCAACTCTTCCATCTGGACCAAGGGCATAGATAAGTGATAGAGTAGGATAGAATTAAAAAGAAAAAAAAAAGAGAAAAGGGAAAGGGTCTACAAGTCTAAACGCACCCTACAAATGAAAAAAAAAAATGCTAGATAAGAAAAATAAGGGTAGGTAGATTGAGGAAAATCCAAAGAAAGAAAGACATTAATGTTCTTTCAAGGTTGGAAGACATATCCTATTGTTTTTCATAAGGTCGGGAGAAGAAATTAAAGGGATAAGGGGTCTCATATTATTTTTCAATATTATTTCCCCCAACCTTACTCTATACCTCTATTTTCCTATAGTCTACCCTGTATTTATTTCCCTACCCCACCACGCACTCATCAGTCACATCCTATTTTATATACCCCCCATCTCTCGCCAAATCCCCACTCACCCCTCATGATTCGTCGACTCGTGTCCTTTTCTGGTGCCCCCTCACCCTCCAAAAGTTAATTTGGGGGGGGGGGGGTTCTAATATCAGTGGTTTCCAACCACGGACGTGTCGTGCCATCGTAATTTTGCACCACCCCCTCTCATACTGCTTACCACTCTCCATGCCCCCCTAAAGGTGGTTTATGTCGTTACTTAAAATACTTTGTGAATGTGACTGTTTGATGCCTCCCGCCACCTCCCGATGCCAACCCGTCCCATCCGCCCTATCACCTCCGTTCTCGCTGTTATGCATTTAATTGGCTAGATTGTTAGCTAACATACCTGTGCCAAGTCAATCGAATCCAACAGAATCACTCCAAATCCATAAAAGCACCATATCACGCCATTTTCAAAATTTAACTACTATTTCTACTATCAGGTGCATTTCATTTCCCTCCAGACATACACAGAGAGCACACAGTGCATACAGAAGCAACAGTGCAATCACAGAAAGATCCATTTTCTTGTAGTGATCGAATGTTCCCATTCTCAAATCCCACTTCTGATTAATCTCTTTTCTTTCTCCCTCACCAAGTTCCCATTTCTTTCTATTCCCTTTCTGTTACAAATTCAACACACGACAATTTCAGAGGTTTTCGTAGAAGATAGCCATGGCACCAAAGAAAAAGGAACAAGAAATATTTAATTCAATGGTGCACCCACCATTGGATTTGGATCACAGACCACTTATAGATAGGGATTTTAAGATACATGAAACACTCTCAAATTTTGATTTGTTTGACAAATACAACTGGTGGGTGGATAAATTTGTGGAGTTGATGGATGACATAGGTCTCTGGGACACTAATATACTTTTTTATAGTTTTCCTACACATAGTTGCCCAGAACTGATCAGGAAATGTCACTCATGCTACAATCCACAACAAAGGGAAGTGATGGCCCCAAAAATACATATTTTTTTTACCATTGATGCCAAGTCCATTATGCAGATGATGCAGGCCCCTGTTTTTGAAGGAACTACTCCCTTTTCCAATGATATTCTCAATGAAATGTATCAGAAGCTTGATTTTTCTAAAAGAGATAAAACCTTATAACTCTTCGTGACTAAGAAAACACCTCTTCCAAGCAAGAATCCTCCTTATTTCTCCTCTATTTTCCCTAACAGAACTAGACACATTTTCACTGTTCTCTCTTATTTACTTTGCTATTATTCATATCAATGGCTTGATGAAGCTATCATAGATTTCTTGTCTATTCTGTCAACTTAATCCAAACCCTCTATTCTCTTCAATTTTAGCTAATTTTTAGTAGATTCCATTCATGAGAATCTTTTCAATTTCTTCAGAGAGGAAGTTTTTCATTACTCCTTAGTTTCAGTGTATATGTTGGTTTATTTTTAGGCAGAGAGGTTCCAGTTTACTATGATCAAGGTGAACAAAGAATGTGAACCCCAATCTGTGATTTTCTAGACAACATTGGTGATGAAAGACCAAAAGGACTTCAGCTACAAGACATTTTTAGAAATATTTGTTCACCCAACAATGAGCCTCCTCAGTGGGACTGCAGAACCCAGGATTAGTGAAGAAATTATAAGGATTAATATGCAGTTAACATACCAGGCAAGAACAGGTGATTAGTAATTGTACGAAAATTACGTTGAATTAAGAGTATATGGTTGTGAGTTGGCCCCTTACAAGCTGCCAAAGTTCCTCCCCATGAGGATCTTTGCACTTGAGTGCGTCAGGCAAATGATTAATGCAGATGGAGTGCACTATGTAGCAGCTAAGAAAAAGTCCCAGTTCAGGATCAAATCTTAGATGGTCCCTTCATTTGTAACATCAGAGCAGTGGTGGAGGAGGTAGATAAAATATTGAAGGAAATGAATTTCACCCATAATTTTACATGGTCCTATGACCCATGGGGTATCATCTCCAAGAAGAGGGTGGAAAACAAGCAACAACCTATTTTCATACTCAAAGGCTTGAAATTGAGAAATACATGAACTAGATTGAGTGGATGCCTAATATATTGCAGGAGGCTGAGTAACAAGTGATTTCTTCTTCCAGTGCACAGACTTTAAGACAATAGGGAAAATAGACCACTGAATATAGAATTGAAAAAGGAAAAGAACCAGAATAGGGAATAACATGGAAAGGTCTTGGAGAAGATCAATCACTAGGGACTCATACTTCTATAAGATAATTCAAGTTGAAATATAGGAAAAAGCCTAGAAAGCACATGGACATAGACAAAGGATCACCGCAGAAAACATTCATCAATATCATTGGCATTCCAGACTCATCCCCGGATGGAGGGAAATCTTTTCCTAACACTCCAATTTCAGATAGATAGTAGTCTCTTTAGGTTTCATCATCTACAAATGTGACTGGAGAAAAGGAAGAGAAAATCTTTGACACATTCAGGGAGATTAAAATCAAGAATGAGGTATTGAAAAAGAACACTTATGCTCAATTTTTGAAATAGAGTACAACTACACAAGGCATACTTCTCTCTACCTTTGATTCAAAAAAAGGAAAAATGCACATGGAATTATTGGAAGCATAGCCAGCAAAGTCCAAAACTCTAGCAAATTTCAAGCAAACTTCTTTTTAGTTTGATGCCAGAAGTGTCCATCTGATTGACCAGTGGGAAATGCACAAGAAAACAGGTGAAATTATTTTATCTACTCTAACCAGAACTTATATGAACTTGTTTAAGGTGCAAGTAGCTCTGTCAAGTGCTCAATCTCAATGAAAGATGGAAAGGATTTCATCCTAATCCAAGGACAATAAAATTAAGTCTTTAGAATACTTAGTAGTGAAGATTGGGTATGATCCCTCAGATATAAAAGCAGCTGAAGAAATAAAAAAAGAAAGAGATGGATATAGCAGATTTGAAGAAGTAGCTCAAGATTCCTACACATATGACCCACTAACCAAGGAGATAGAGGAAACAGAGAGCCAAAAGGTTGATATGATGAAATTAATAGTGGAGCAGTCTCTCTAGATTAAACAAATCGAAGTAGAGATGGAAACGATGGTGGAAAGAAAGAAAAGGAAGCAAAGATGGCCAACACCGCAATGCATGCCCTTCCTCTTATAGCTCCTCCCATAACCATTCCAGCAAGTGCTTCTACAGGAGCAGGAAGCAGCACTAAACAACTGGCCAGATCAATGGAAGGCATGAATTTGTAGACTGAGGAGATTAAAAGACTAGAAACTCAAGTTAATGTGTTGCAATATCAAATCAAAAGGGCCTAAAGTAATCATTTGGTGGATATGCAAAGGTAAAAAACATTGATTGAAGCACTACAAAAATCAGAGAAAGAATCATCTATTGGGAATACTCTAGGAAGAGTGAACGAGATTATTTGGAATAATATAATCGATGGAATGAATGAAGTTTGGCCCAACATCCAAATTATCTCTGAGCATAAAGAATTAATTGAAAAAGCTAGAGAAGTTATTTGAGCTACTAATGAAGAGTTGGGAGACATGCCAACAACAGCCAACAGGATAATCAAATTTTTAAATTCAAGAAACAGGTATGAGCTGGAAGATTTGGGAGTAGTAGATAGAATAGAGACTATACTTCAATTGAAGAAGGTGTTGACTGAGAAGAGCTTGAATGTACATCTAGAAGAGAAATGTCAAAATTTAGAGCTGGCAGTGAATAGGTTCTTCAAAAAAATTCAACCTTTACATCAAAAAGCTCTCCCCTCTCTATTTGCCATAAATGACAAACTCATGTCTAGAGATGATTATGCCAAGAGACTCCAGGGCATAGCCACAGATGTTGCAAATCCTTCCAACATCAAAGGTAGCATAATAGGAAATGCATAGCTGGAAGCTATCAGTGATCAAATTTATATCAAGCATGAACTGAAGCATGTGTTTCAGGTCAAACCTACTTTTGCTAAATACATTGAAGCTAATGAAGTATACAGAAGATTAATTAAGGTAAAAGTTCCATATGAGGAAGCATGGAGTGATCTGTGTGACTATCAAGAGGAATGAGAAAAGGATGATTAAAGTGACAGAATAGGCCTAAGTCAACACTAGCCACATCAACAGAACCACTATAGTTAAAATTAATCTATCAAGCAACAACATCTTGAAAAAACAGGACCACATGACCCAATTTTCTCAGCATGGCCACTTCATGGTTACATTAGTCATTTTTCCTTTCATTATAATTAATAATAGTTTTCCAAGTGTATAAGACACATCGTCATAGGTTTTTGTTAAATAATTCATGCCTTGAATGTATTAGGGTTTGGACATAGGTCATTTGAATTATCTCTTCTCATTGGAGTATTGTAATCTTGAGTTGGAGCATCAATAAACATGACCATTTGCAATATACTTGATCTGTTTTGACTTGGTGATGTATTTCCTTTGTGCTTAATGTATCTGTGTTTTATTAATTTATGCATCATTAAGTCTTATTGTAAAGCAGAAATTATAGATTAAGATATGTTTTTGGAGCACCTTATTTCTATCTGTTTTTACAAGCTAAATGTTTTCTTCTAATGTATGATTAAGAAATACTTAGCTGCTTTTTAATCATTACTGATATCACTTTTCTGTCATCTCATTTCTCATTCTACTTTTAGATCCAGTATAAACAATTATATTTCCTTGTAAATGCTCTAGAAAATTGATGTTACCACCTGGCCTTTGACTCCACAGCCCAATTGAAAGGATTCATATACGATCTACGCCAACCAAACAAATAAACAACCAAGCAATCGATCAATAAATATCCTTCATTTTTACATCTAGCCTAACATATTAGAACACTGACAACAAAGTCAAATCCTAAAAATACAGAGAGAGCATATTTTGTGAATTTTGTCTTGCCAATCTTCAAAATCATAGAACGATAACATAGTGGCAAGTATACTAGTGATACTATTGAAAATTTATCCTTTCATTCGAACTCAGAGTACCCAGTTAAAATATTTGTATGATAAGTTTATTCCTAAGATTGGTTTCTTTGCTATTTTTTTTTTGTATATTCATTCTCCCTATGTTCTAGATTTGAACATTGGCCCCCAAAAGAATCTCTACTATATCCCATCCAGATCCAAATCCTCCTACCATAATGGACAATCCTGAAAAGATCTTAAGGAAAAATCCTAGAACTGAGAGTCAGACAAGCAACAGATTTCTTCACAGAGCCAACTCACTTCCTAAAAAATTTGTTACCTTCCAATACATTCAGTTTTATTTACACTTTGAGCAAGGCTTATTCATGACTAAATAAGATAATTGGAAACATCATATTATCTTTGACCCATCAATCTTACCAAACATCCTAGTGAGAGAATTTTCTTCACAAACTGAATCAAATATTCAACTTTTACAACATTTCGACACTCTTCAAGATCTAGTGACAGATCTCACCTCAGAAATTGATGGTGCTTACCTTCAACATTCAATAGAATTAATTGATTTAAACCTAGTAGCTTCCTCCTTCACATCTCAACCTGCATATATTCATTCACCACGTCCTACTGCCTCCATAATTCCTACCCCTTCTTTCATCCTTCAACATAAGGTTGATCAAAGTCCTTCACTCTCATTTCCACCAAGTACTAGTCCAACCTTATCCATTGTTCAACTTCCCTCATCCACTGTTCAACTTCCTTCAAGTGGTCCTCCTCCACCACCACCAATCATGGATGCAAGGTATGCTCCTGTGGTGTTACCAGCCCCCTTAGCTAATATGCCACAAGAATATTAGTCCAATATCACACTATTTGATGGGATGAGTCCTTTAACAACCCAACAACAGGTGGATAAAATGAATGATTGTTTAGACCTGCAAGAGGTAGATGACGAAAGTATTAAGCTCAAAATGTTTACTCAAAGTTTAGGAGGAGAAGTCAGGGAATGGTTTAAGCCTTTTCCTGCAAATATTATAAATGATCTCCCTACATTCCACCAAACGTTTCTTAATAGATGGGAAGTCAAGAAGAATCCTTTATAGATTCTATCAGAATATGAAAATATTAAAAGGGAGGTAGGTGAAAGTGTACAAGATTATTGTGCTAGATTCAACAATACCTATAATGCAATACCTGTAAATCTTAAACGACCCATGGATTTAGCCTTGATAAATTTCCCAGATGGTTTTGATACAGATAGGTCTTACTAGCTTAGGGAAGGAAATTCTTCAACACTAGAAGTAATGCAAAGAGATGTTGTCAGTGTAGAGGCCATTTTACAAGCTAAAAGAGTTAGGATGAGAAATGAAAGACAAGTGACTTTTAAGGAAGAAGCTTCAACATCTGCAACAAAAGAAAAAATTGATTCCTTAGTAAGGACTATGGAAAGAATGATAGAGAGAATATGTATAAATGATATGAATGTTCCTAGGGAGAATCCCCCTATCCAATAGAACCAAAATCCAAAACCTAGGATAAACACTCCACAAATAAAACAAAGAGATCAAAGAGTCCCAGATCAAAAAATTAGGCCACCATTTGAAGAAAATTATGCTGATGAAGGCATAAGTGTAGTTGAAAAAGTTGAGGAAAATCAGATTAATTTCATGGGAAGAAATGAAGATAGTTATGTTTTTATTACACAAGAAGAACAAGAATTGTTTTTATTAACTCAAACAGAACTAGAATCTGAAGAATCTAATGACTATAAACATGGATTTGAGAATGCTATCGTAGAAGTCCACACACAATATAATCTCAGGAGGAAGAAAAAAAATGATAAATCAAATAAAAAAGATTCTAATAACTCTTCCAAAAAAACTTTAGATATTGATCCCAAGAAGACTGTTGAAAGCTCTAAGAAAAATGAAAACAATCTAGAAAGGAGAAACACAAAAATATTGCTAAGAAAACAATTGGTGTCTCAACAAAATATTTCCAATCTGGAATGCCTACTACATGTCAAAAAACAAAACTCATAACAAAGGTTGTGGCCGAAAGGACTGGTTTCTCAAATTTGCTTAAAAATAAAGCACCCTTTGGTATTTAGAATGAAATGATAAACTGAAGATCTCTATTCCTCTTACTAAACTACTAGACAAAAGTATGTATAGGTCCCAATTCTAAAGGTAATCAACATAGGAGAAAGCATTGATACAATGAATTTGAATGATGACCAGCCTGAACTTTTGTTTGGACCAAAAGTTGATGTAAAGCATAAAGAAGGAGGTGTTCCTCCATTTTACGTCAGCCTCAATATTCATGAAAAAGTCCTTCATAATGCCATGTTGGATTTAGGTGCATCACACAATCTCATGCCAAAGATTGTTATGGAAAAACTTGGACTTAAATCACTAGACCATACAAAGATCTATATTCCTTTGATTCCAACAAGGTTAGATGTCTAGGTATCATTAAATACCTTTGTGTCATGCTAGCCCAGATACCAGCAAAAAGTTTAGTGATGGATATTGTAGTAGAAGACATTCCTCCTAAGTATGGTATGTTATTATCAAGATCTTGTGGAGCTAAGTTACAGGGGACACTTCAAATGGATATGACATATGCCACAATACCAGTATTTGGTTAATCAAGAAGGTTTTATATAGAAACCTTAATGACGTATATGGTGAGTAGTTAAGAGAATCCAGACAACTGACCCCTCTACTCAGTCCATACTAATCTTGATTCCTTCATACTGTATAATGACGATGATGGAAACATAGATACACATGTCAAATAGGAAGAAAATGAACTTAATGAAGAACATGATACGCAAGTACCCATTATGTAGAAGAAACTTGATACAGAACCTCTTTGGAATATAACTTTTGATGGATCATGTGGTAAAATAGGATCAGGAGCAGGAGTTTGGTTATACAATTCAACAACTAATTAGTTTGAAGTTCATTCTTATAAACTAAATTTTCTGTGTACAAACAACATAGAAAAATATGAGGAATTACTATTAGGATTGAAGTTACTTAAAAAATTAGGTGCTAAAAGAATTTCTATCCAGGGAGACTCTGAACTCGTCATCAAACAAATTAAAGGACAATACTCAACAAAACATCCTAGATTGAGAGAATAATGAAATGTTGTGATTCATTTCCTTAAAACCTTTGAAGAGTATGACCTTGTTGTTATCCCTTGGCTCCAGAATGCCCTCACAATGGATTATATTTTTCAGCCAACACATTCAAATTACCTCATCCAAATAAGCAATACATAGTTGAAGTGAAACATCGTCGTGAAGTGCCTAATAAAATGAGATACTGGCAAGTTTTTGGAGGTGATAAATAGATTGATAGTTTTTTTCAATCAAAGGACAAATTTCAGGATAGCAGCATAGATCTGGAGGATGAACTAGACAGTCAAATTGAGCTACATATTAGCATAAATTAAACTACTATTTGTAATGGGAAAATATTTGTGAATAAGACTGTACATAAAACTGAAATACATAAAGATCCATAAAAAGAAGAATTCAAAGTACTACAACTCAAAGGTAATTTTTTACCTAGAGGGATTTCCCCTTTGGAAGAGTTGTTTGACTTTAGTGATGTTTCTAGAAATCCAAAAATGGAACCAATAGGAACAAACATTGAGGAATGCAACATAGGTAGTGAGAAAACCCCCAAAATTATAAAATTATCAAAATCACTACCTCTCATGGCTAAACAAAAGTATATAGCTATATTCAAAGAATTTGTAGATGTGTTTGCTTGGAGATATGAGGATTTAAAAGCTTATGACACTAGAATTATACAACATAAAATTCCAATAAGAGAAGATCAAAATCCATTCAAACAGAAATTGCATAGGATTAACCCTGTCCTAGTGCCTTTGGTGGAAAAGGAAATCAAGAAAATGTATGAGGCTAAGATCATAGTCCAAATTATATATTCTAGATGGGTATCCAATATTGTGCCTACAAAGAAGAAAACTTGTGAAATAATGTGCATTTACTTTAGGAATTTAAACAAGGTTTCCCTAAAAGACAACTATCCCCTACCAAAGATGGATCACATATTGCAAAGGGTAGTGGGTTCTAGTAGGATTTCCTTGTTAGATGGTTTTCCAGGGTATAATCAAGTTTTGGTACATCCTGATGATCAAGATAAAACTACCTTTACTAATCCTTGGGGAATTTCATGTATGTAAAAATGCCTTTTGGATTAATGAATGTAGGTGCTACTTTCTAGAGAGTAATGGACATTGCCTTTTCATATGAAACTGGACATTTCATTGTGATTTATCTTGATGACATCACAATATTTTCAAATACTGATATAGAACACCTAGCACATCTAAGAAAAGTATTTAAAAAATGCATAAAGTTAGGTATCTCCCTTAATCCAAAGAAAAAATTGTTTGGTCTTGAAGAAGGAAAACTTTTAGGCCATATCATTTCTAAAGATGGAATCAGAATTTACCCTAGTAGGATTGAAGGTATCCTTAAAATCAGTCATCCACGAAACATGAAATAACTTCAATATTTTATTGGAAAAATAATTTTTTGAGAATATTTATACCAAATATTGTTGAACTACTCAAAAATATAATAAACACACTCAAGAAAGACACAAAAAATAAATGGAATGTTGAAGCCAAACAATATTTTGATCTAGTCAAGTATGCATTAACAGAAGCTCCAGTTTTAATCAGCCTAGATTTCACTAAATATTATTATATTTTCTTTTGCATCTAAACATACTAGTGTTGTTGTTCTATTACAGAAAAACAATGAAGGACACGAACAACCAATAGCTTTCTTTAGAAAATCTTTGAGAGACGCTTCTTTAAAATACAATATCATGGAACGATAAAAAGGTGTCTTTTGAACTCCTAATTACCTTCACATTAATTATCAACCCAGGGACGAATTTTTATTTCAAGAGTGTACTCAGTCTGAGGCGGCTATTTACTCAAGAGTAATGTTTTGCAGTATAGTGCTCAAAATCCAAAAGTAAATGAAAGCTGGAAATAAAATCTACTTACAACAAAGTACTTTAAGACTTAAATCATATATTCGAAAAAATAAGCAATGTATCAGTCAAGGGTTCGACAGCAATAGCCCATCCCTTTGGAAACTGATGGAAAGGAAATTAGAGCATGGACCACGGGTCTGGGAGTTAAGCAGTAAATGCCAAGGCTCACTACAGCCACAGATCGTCTCTCACACCAAAATAAAGATAATGCGAATAACAGGAAATGGAACGATAGATAAGAAATGGAATAGCAAGAAACTGAAATGTTCTTAAACTAAATCATTCACTCAAACAACCATCAATCGAGGATACAGTAGCAATAACTCATTCCTCTGGATATTGATGCAATTGAAATCAAACCGGAACAAGACAATCAATCTGGGAATGAGGAAGCAATAACCAATGTTCTCTACAGTTGACAGTCCTGCTTTAAAGCAATCAAAAGGAAATGGAAATTAAACTAAAGCTACCATTGAAAGTAAACTAGGAAAACTCTTTAAAAGCAAACTCTTGCAATTAATCAACCAAACTGAACAACGAAGTAAATGGACAACAAACTTATAATTAAAGGAATTAAACAACGAATCATATTTAATAAATCTGAACAGCAAACTCTGATTAGTGGAATCGAATAACCAACAATCTGAAATGAACAACGAAGCTTTACATTTGAAATGAACAGCATAACAATATAAGTTGAAAAGGATAATAATCTCTGTTATGATGGAAAAGAACAGCCACGCGATTCAATCTCAACTTGTGCAATAAAACAATTCCATAAAATATTCTAACAACACACTATAAAAACATGAAACTGTAAAATAATGCAATTCAAAAGAATAGGAAATAAATCAAACCATCACACAACAGCAATTGTAAAGATATGATACAAAACAATAGTGTACTCCACCAGAGGCTGGGCCCTTAGCCACCAGTGGATGCTGCTGGGCTACCTCAGATGAAAAGAATGAACAACAACTCCCAAATCAGCATTAATCAGTAAATGGTAAAATCATTACAACAGCAGCAGCTTTGAGACTTACAGCCTGAAACAATCCTTTCTTCCTCCTATCCTATCATGAATTCTTAATTCTAAATCTCTAATTTTAAATCCTCAATTCCATCATTTTTCCATCATTCGAATCTCCCAAAGTCACCCCCATCTCTGATCTCTGTTCTGATTTAAATAAAGAGAGATCAGAGAGCAGTTACAATAAAGATAAGTACAACATGATTTCTATTACAAAATTGGTTTTCTTCTAACCAATTTATCAACAAAAAGATATATTTCCATCCAACTTTCAACAAGAGCAAGACGAATTTGGCTTTGCAGCTGAGACTTAGAGGACGGCCGCAACAACAAATCTGAGAAAATCGTGCTCAAATAACCCTGTGTTTTTCTCAGTACAAGCCGAATTTGGGCAAACCATTCTAAACTAAAGTTTATTGGGTCCGTTCTGGACAAAACCCATGTTCCAGATTTTCCAGATTCTGCTTCATTTGCTCAGAATCGCAACCGCAAAACCGTCACTTCTTATTCCAGCGAATTTCTGAGTTGGCACTTTTAATGACCAAATCTTCAATTTGGAAATTATCTTGGAGGCTAAAAATGGTGAATAATGTTACAACTAGTTTATTAAAACTATCATTGATAAAATCATGCATAATCATCAATTTATTAGAAATAAAGGAGAATAAATAATATTCATTCATAGAAGCATAAATCATCATAAAATGGATTTATATAATAAATTATAATAAATGACATGATGAATAATAATAGAAATGTGTGGAATAAGTGTTCAAAAGTGATAATAATAATGGCATATTAACGGCCCAACATGCCCCACACTCAATATGTTGCATGTCCTCATGCAACGAAAACTGAATATATTGCATGTCCTCATGCAACCCAAAGACAAAAACCCATGTGTTAACTAAGCAATAAAAAAATATGTTTATCTCAACTCATGAAATGTATAGAACAAATGAATTCTTCCTTAATTAATGAATATTCACTTTTAGTAATCTTGATGAAAGCATAACAATTTTTACATTGACATTCAACTATATGTATATATGAAGTTGCAACAAAATATGATATAAGTAACAGCAAACTTCATTAACCATTTTCTCAAAAACTACAAACCAGCTTTTGTTGAAATTTGGCAAGTAAATTTATAATATATGAATTCCTTTATGATCCAAAAAATCAGACTGTTTTGATGCACGGATCATGAGATATAAACAAAATGGCTGTAGGTGAGAGTGCATGATTTCCGAAATTTTATGAACCAATTTATCTTGAAATTGTCTGGGTTTTTATTAATGATACGTCTGTGTTTTCCAAAAATCACAAGAATTGAGTTCATAGCTTTAAAAATATTATGGAAATCAATTTCTACACTGAAATTGTATGCCTTAAATGAGAAAGAAAATAGAAAACATCCATCATGCGTAGCAATTCCTCCCCCTCTTTGAAAAATTAGCATGCCCTCATGCGATGCTAGAAAACAAATAGAGGTGGTTGCTACTATCTGTTGAAGTCTATGCTTGGTGTAAAACAACATGGAATAAGGGAGGTGTTGAGAATGAATAAGAATAGCAATGGATGATAAAGAATATGAATGACATGGTCATAAGAAAGAAATGAATGAAAGCAACACTCCCCCATACTGAAAGATAATATGCCGCTGAAAAAGGGGAAGTGGTAAAGATGTGGAATGAAGGATGATAAATAATACTCAAAATGGATTTCATTAAATTCTCCTAAATTCGTAATAAATCAGAAAATTATGCGATTTTACCTCAAGTTTTACCTCCAAAAATGTGGAATGACATATATGGACTGGCATTTGTTGAAGCTGATGTAGGGAGAGTTGGTGTTGAAAGTGATACAAAAGGTGGAATCCAGGTAAGCACATCATGTCTGAAGAAGTGTTCACGTTCGCGAGCCGCTTCTATTAAGTGCAATAGTGTGGTCATGCTATGAATCGAATTCTGCCCATACTTGTTGTTTTCCTGCAAACAAAGCATTATTTGGCATACAATGTTCTTGAATCCATAGTGTTAGTTTTGAATAGCAACAGATAAGATGCATGCAAAAATTTCAATCAGAAAAATTTTTGTATACATGCAATACTGATATTTTGTCAAATCAACAAGTTATCGTAGAATGCAGTAATCATGTCACATGCAATCCCATAATGCACACATTCCCCCCCCTCCAATTGGAAAATGAATTCCATGACCATAAAGTGTATGAGAGGGGTTATGTTGACGGCAAGGCACGGGAATGAACAATATATCAGTAAATGAAGCAGAGTACACTTATCAATGATAGGACAGTGAGAGTTATGGTTATAATGAGAGCAGAGTATCTAAAGATAGTTATGAATAAGAGATAGGATGCTTAGGATTGATGATAAGTTATGAAAAAGATAAAAAGAAAAACAATATGCCAAAAAAATGCTTTACTGATACTATGCTAGCTAAAAATGAAGTGATTGATCATAAAACAATTGCTCATGCATAAAGGTTCAAAATAGGGAAAAAACAATTAAGGAAATAACTTCTCTGATGAAAAGAAAAAATAAGAAAAGGGTATTATAGTAATAATTGATGGTAAGATATAACTTCAATACCATAAGCAGAGCCTCTGCTGCCAACAGGCGTCCATAGCCTCGGCAGGGTTGCTTTTTAACCCATATGAGCCAGAATCCTCAATTTATAACTAGAGAGTTTTAGTGCTGCTCTTACAGAAGAGACCAGTGCGCTGGCGCGGTAACTAGATAACCACACTGCCATTCACTGGGATGTAGCAGAAGTGATCAGGCCAGCTCGTGATGAGACCTCCTGTTCCAAGGATAATCTGGCTATCCAGTGGATCATAACCCTGGTGTGGTGGCCATAATGGGAATGTCACTTTGTTACAACCTTATGAACATGGTAGGCTGGCTCGTAATGAGACCCCCTATCCTCCATCTGCGAACAAAATTTTGTTGTTATTACACATTTTTATGATAAAAAGAGGGAGGCTCACTACTCCTTAAGAGCAGGGATGGCGAAAGAAGTTGAACATGTCAATATAAAAAAATATACCCATAATCTCATTTATTACAGACAGAGAAGATTATAACCAGGAAGGGTGGAACCAACATGCTATTAAGATGATCAATCAACATCATGTTCAATAGAAAACAATGTAGTAAAGTAGTATATAAATAATTGTGTCCCTTTGAAAATAATCTATCATCAAGAAGTTGTTATGTTAAAGATCATAACGTGAATGATATTAACTTGCTTCAAAAGAATCCATAATTTTTGTCTTCATAAAAATAGTGTACTTCATGCCATGAAAGAGAATCAGGAAAATATGGTTGAGATGAACTAGGAATACTCCCACAAGAGGAAGGAAGGGTTGCTCTCGAAAATAATCCCAAAGTGTAGCTTCTTTGAAGGAACAACAAAAACACTCAAAAAGTGGTGTTCCATGTAGGGAACAGCAAAGAAAATGCACACAAAAAAAACAAAAATACACAAAAAAAAGTGTGAAAATGCGAATGTCGTTCCTTTGGAAAAAGGAACAGCAAAAACTAAAAGTGTCGTTCCTTTAGAAAAGGAACAGCAAAAACGCAAGTGTCGTTCCTTTGGAAAAGGAACAACAAAAATCAAAAGTGTCGTTCCTTTGGAAAAGGAACAGCAAAAACGCAAGTGTCGTTCCTTTGGAAAAGGAACAACAAAAATGAAAAGTGTCGTTCCTTTGGAAAAGGAACAGCAAAAACGAAAAGTGTCGTTCCTTTGGAAAAGGAACAACAAAAACGCAAGTGTCGTTCCTTTGGAAAAGGAACAACAAAAATGAAAAGTGTCGTTCCTTTGGAAAAGGAACAGCAAAAATGCAAGTGTCATTCCTTTGGAAATGGAACAGCAAAAACGAAAAGTGTCGTTCCTTTGGAAAAGGAACAGCAAAACGTGAAAGTGTAGAAGTGTTGTTCCATTCGGAAAGGAACAACAAAAAGTGAAAGTGCAGAAGTGCTGTTCCATTAAGAAAGAAACAACAAAAAATGAAAGTGCAGAAGTGTTGTTCCATTTGGAAAGGAACAACAAAATGTAAAAGTGCAAAAATGATGTTCCATTTGAAAAGGAATAGCAAAAAGTGAAAAAGGAACAACAAAATTAACCGTGGAAAAGGAACAACAAGATAAACTGCTGCCCCAAAAGGTTCTGTTCCTTTGGAAAAGGAACATCAAAATGAAAGTGAAAAAGGAATGGCTCACACAAAAGGTGTTGTTCTTTTGAAAAAAAAGAATAGCAAAACAAAAATGTTGTCCTTTTTGAAAAGGAACAGCAGAAACAACAAAAGTGCACACAAATGTTGTTCCTTCAGAAAAGGAACAGCAAAATGCACAAGCATAAAATGCAAGCACGCAAAGAATGAATTCGTTGTTCACTATATTGATGCTGAGGATGAGTTACACTTTGAATGAAGCAATACCTGAAACACAAAATATAAGAGAAATTAGAAAAGAAACAACATTTTATTTAAAAACAATATGTAAATTAAGTTACAACAACTATGATATTATGTAAAAAAAATGATCTTTTTGAAAAATGTTTTAGCAGCAATGACAAGACATGAATCTTCAAATCGAAATCAATTCTCCATTTATTCTATTATGAATCCGTTGGGTAATGACTTGGATGAAATTCCTTTGTTTCATTAAAATTTCTTTCAAAAATCACTCGTCCATAAATTGACCTTCTTTATTTTCCCAAGACCTGCAAAAAAACGAGTGTCTACCTACAATAAAACATCAAATCATGGAGAAAGAGAGGTGATCGGGCTCCCCTAATCCAAGAATCATGTAAAAAACTAACAATTAGTTACTCTATATAACAAATACACAGAGAAAATAACAAAGTAAAATTTATTTGTCACCTGCGGGAGAGCAGTGGTCGACCATACTAACCAGCGGTGTTTTAATCACAACTTCTTTGTTTTTCGTCCAAATTGAGTGATTCCAAAGTGAAATGAGAGCTAATTCAAAGGCGTATCTCCAATAGAAATAGGTTTTAAAAATTCAATGATATGATATGTCAAATTTGTTTAGAACAACCTGCAAAATAGAGTCATTTTCGATTACCCAATCTAGACCAACGATTGATATTTCAAGCATAGATTCTTCATTTGATGTTAGATTCAAATGATTCAAATTGGAAATGAAATTAGATTCATTTATTTATCTCCAATAGAAACATGTTTTGAATACAAGAAGAATTGATAGGTCAAATACTTTAAGGAACAGCTGGAAAGACAAAGTTTAAAGAGTGCTGATTTACGATAGACAGTCAGTATTTTGATCATAACTTCCCCATACAATATCAAAAATGAGTGATTTCAATTGCATTGTAAACTAGATTCATAGGGGAATCTACCATAGTAATAGGTTTGAAAAATTCAAACATTTATGCCTCCAAAAACTGACTGTCCCAACTCTGTTCCTGAGCTGCCCACTAGACACCCTGTCAATGTTTTGTTTCTAACTTTTTCGTTTCAAATCCAAATTGAGTGGTTCAAATTGGGTTATAAATTAGACATCAAGGGAAACCTAGGGTAGCAACAGGTTTTAAAAATATTTAGTTTTGGTCCCTCAAAACATGACTGTCCCGACTGTTTTTCCAGAAATCTCATTAAGCCCGCAAGCCAAAAAAATGATATTCAACCATTTTTTCATATTGATGATAAAAATGAATATAAGTGTTTGTAGAATTGTTATTTCTATTATAAATCATCTACATACACAAATTAATTGAAACATTTATCATCGATGTTGATTTCAATAGCGTGTTGCAACAAAAGAAACAACTAGTTTTACAAAAAAAAAACAAAATGCATTTATTTATTCCCTTATTTATTTTATTTTCTACACTAACCTATTTTGATTTTAAAAATGAATATGACTACATATAGGAGTACTTCCAATGGAACCATTTTCGAAATAGGGCTTCATGTATGCACATACCCAAATTTGAAAAATGCATGTTAATGGATATTAGGGTATGAGAAGCCAACTTCCCTTCAAAAAATGGTATCAAAAATTGTTGAAGCATAGAGTGATGTTGCAAACAAATGATGGAGTGAAACCAATGTTCAATGTATCCGTTACTTTCTTGATTTCTCATATCCATCAGATCATGAAGTTCTTGAGCTTTTAAAATAGCTTGTTGATACATACTATAAGAAACCTCATTTTCTTCCATAGCTTCTACAATTTTTGAATTTGAAACATTCTGAATCTCATTGTAAGTTTTCTCTAATGGCGCATGTGAGATAGAATGGGTGGGAAGGGTGGGTAAATTTGGTAGTTCAACATTGTAAGCATGTTGTATTGGTTTATTGTGGTGAGGGTGTGGAATTAGTTGAGCAGGAAATTGTGTAAGGAATGGAGCATTGTGATGATGTGGTTGATTAGGTTGAGTGGATGAATTTGGTATGCAAGCAGGATGTTGTGGAAGAGCTGGTGAAAAATATGGAGAATATGTTTGTGCTACAAGATGAGGGAGAGTATTTATGCCATCATAAGATGAACCATGCCCAACTTGTAAACAAGATTGGTGGTTATATTGAAATTGACATGGATGCCCTAACACATTAGTATTCCATAATGGATTATGCAAGTAAGAGAATGAAGAGGAAGTGTTTTGAACCATACCTGTAGGCCATGATTTCCATGGTTTTGACTTTGTTGCATCTTCCTCATCTCTTTGATATGCTACTTCCATCCTAGATAAGGAAGAACAACTATCTATGGACTGCTCCTTTCGGTCATGAGTGGAAAACACTTCATCAAATTCTTGATTTTTCTGAACTTGCAAAGCATCCAATTTTGAACTTAGAGAGCTAATAAAATCAACTTTAAAATTTTCAAATAAAGTATTGATTTCAGCTCTTATGTCTTTTATTCTTGTAGCAGATTTGGAAAAGAAAGAACAAACATCTCTAGAATTCTTACCAGTCTTGGAGATTCCTCTTGAATACGTTATGCACAATTCACAAACATCATCATATGATAACTAAAAAACATCACCTTTTCCTATCAGATTTAAGAGTTCTAAAAATTCATCTTTGATTCCTTTAAGAAAGAGTGTTTTTAAGATCTCATTTTCCAAATACTTATGTTTTGATTTTTGAAGGTTGTATTGAAATCGATCTACATAGTCCTCCAAGCTTTCATCTTCCCCTTGTATCATATTGAAAATATCTTCATTGGCCTTGCAATAGCCTTGGTACTTCTTCAAGAATATGTTCTTCATGTCCTCCCATGTTTGGATGCAATTCCCACCTAGGCTCATGAACCATCGGAGAGCTGCTCCTTTTAGAGTAAGAGGAAACACTTTCAATCTTTGATCATTAGTACAATAATCATATCCTCTACAAAGTATTTCGAACTCAAATAAGAATGTATCTGGATCTTCATTTGTCAAGCCATGAAAATTTGGTAGAGACAATGGGGGAATTATGTGCATTTGTGTCACTCCTCCTAGATCTTTGATAGGAAATTCAAAAGTAAAAATGTGATCCATTTCTTACCATAATAGAAGATGTTCTTCATGTGTTTCTTCGAGGCCCCTTCTTCAAATGTTCCTGTCAATCGGTTAGTGAAATGGGTGGTGCTTACATCACCACTTGAGAGAAATCATGAGATTTGTTTTTCAAAATTTCTATTTTTTTTCTTTTAATTCATTCACACAAAAATTCAAACATCTATTTCTACCCAACAAAGCAACAACAAATCTGTTAGAAAAGCAGACAGTGGAGCAGGGCTTTTACATGCTCCGCACGCAGGTTCTTACCTTCCGTTTTTAAGATCCAACTCTTCCCTAGCAGGCACTCATCAGATTCAAACTACTCTTTAGAAATGGCTACACTCTCCCCGGCAATGACGCCAAAATGTGGAACGATAAAAATGTGTCTTTTGAACTCCTAATTACCTTCACATTAATTATCAACCCAAGGATGACTTTTTATTTCAAGAGTATACTCAGTCTGAGGCGGCTATTTACTCGAGAGTAATGTTTTGCAGTATAGTGCTCAAAATCCAAAAGTAAATGAAAGCTGGAAATAAAATCTACTTACAACAAAGTACTTTAAGACTTAAATCATACATTTGGAAAAATAAGCAATATATCAGTCAAGGGTTCGATAGCAATATCCCATTCCTTTGGAAACTCATGGAGAGGAAATTAGAGCATGGACCACGGGTCTGGGAGTTAACCAGTAAATGCCAAGGCTCACTATAGCCACAGATCGTCTCTCACACCAAAATAAAGATAATGCGAATAACATGAAATGGAACGGCAGATAAGAAATGGAATAGCAAGAAACTAAAATGTTCTTAAACTAAATCATTCACTCAGACAACCATCAATCGAGGATACAGTAGCAATAACTCATTCCTCTGGATATTGATGCAATTTAAATCAAACCGGAACAAGACAATCAATCTGGGGACAAGGAAGCAATAACCAATGTTCTCTACAGTTGACAGTCCTTCTTTAAAGAAATCAAAAGGAAATGGAAATTAAACTAAAGCTGCCATTGAAAGTAAACTAGGAAAACTCTTTAAAAGCAAACTCTTGCAATTAATCAACCAAACTGAACAGCGAAGTAAATGGACAGCAAACTTATAATTAAAGGAATTAAACAATGAATCATATTTAATAAATCCGAACAACAAACTCTGATTAGTGGAATCGAATAACCAAAATCTGAAATGAAGGACACGAACAACCAATAGCTTTCTTTAGCAAAGCTTTGAGAGATGCTTCTTTAAAATACAATATCATGGAAAAACAAGCATTTTCTCTAGTCAAAGCAATAAAAGATTTCATGGTTTAAATTTTACATTCTCATATCATTGCTTATGTGCCTAATGTAATTGTGAAAGATATTCTTACACAAAATGGACCTAATGGGAAGAGAGGCAAATGCATAGTTGTGATTCTATAATATGATATAGAAATCAAGCCCACCAAGTTTATCAAAGGATAGGGATTAGCCAAATTGATGACTGAATCAAATTTCAATGCATTAGATATCAACATTGTATTTGCTTTGGATGATCTTGAGGAACTGGCGACTCCACCAATAGACAAGGCATATCTAAAATCCCCCTGGTATGCATACCTTTTATATGTTCTGTTAAATTTAAATTCTCCTCTTGGATTATCCAAAACAAAGGCTAGATTTCTTAAATTAAAAGCATTCAAATTTTGCATTGCTGATAATACATTATATTGGAAAGGTGTTGGAGGTGTCTTAATTATATGTTTGTTAAAAGATGATGTTGACAAAGTTATGGAGGAATTTCATGAAGATGACTATGGATGCCATCTTTATTGGAATACAACTACTAATAAAATACTTAGAGTAAGTTACTATTGGCCTACACTCTTCCGAGACATCCATAAGATATTGACTGCTTTCCATAAATGCCAAATCTTCTAAGGGAAGAGAAAATTACAACCTTTGCTGCTAAAATTATCTCTGTCCTTTGTTGCTAAAACTATCTCTATTGAAAGCCCTTTCCAACAGTGGGGATTGGATTTCATTGGTGAAATTCACCCTCCATCCTCTGCCCAAATCAAATGGATCCTAATAGTGACATACTATTTCACCAAATGGATAGAAGCCAACCATTCCATAGCTGCTACTGATTCTGTTATTATAAAATTCCTTGAAACCAATATCTTTTCTAAATTTGGCTGTGCTAGGAAACTGATCACTGATAATGCTGCAGCTTACAAATCAAAAAAGATGGTGGATTTTTTTCATAACTACCATATTTCTTTGGGTCATTCAATAGCTTATTACCCTCAAGGTAATGTGTTGGTTGAATCCTCCAACAAGAGTTTGGTGAACATCATTAAGAAGATTCTGGAGGATAATAAAAATTCATGGCACAACAAATTGATCTATGCCTTATGGGCTAATAGATTGACTACAAATAAATCCATTGACATGTCCCCATTTTAGCTAGTTTATGGAATAGATGCAATTTCCCCTTCTTCCATGGGGGTACCAGTTATGAAGATCATTTAGGAGGTAAAAAGTGAGCCAAATGATATACAAAGAAGGATCTATCTAACAATTCAATTGCAGCAGTCCAGAGAAGAGGTATACAATAGAACTCAGGTTGTCCAGGAAAACATAAAGAATTTTTTTGGTAAAAGAACCAAAGCAGATGATCTCAATGTGGGAGAAAAAGTGTTGAAATGGGACTCAAGAAGAGAAGACAAAGGGAACCATGGTAAATTTGAAAATCTTTGGAAAGGCCCATATATTATTTCTGCTTTTAGAGGGAATAATGCATTTTTTCTCAATGAGTTAGATGGAACGGAATTATCAAGAGGTATGGTAAATGGTAGGATGTTGAAGCATTACTTTTCTTGAGTCCACAAATTTCCTCACTCCATTGTAAATATCACAGTATTTCATGTTTTTAGTTGGATTATTCATTTGACAAAAGAAATCAGATTGAAAATAATGCAGATTTGAAGGATTCAAGGCTACCGGTCATGTGTTCTTAACACTTCAAGATGAGAAGTGCCATCCCTAGCTGGAGCCACTATTAGTGTCCTATAATTAACAGGATCTCAATGTGATTTAGTATTTCATAGTTTTCAGATTTCAAATTGTTCAAAGATTCCTATATTAAATTGATTTCATAAAAAAAGAGAAAAGAAAAGAAATGAAAATAGGGTATATAAAAAGAAGAAAAAGAACAAAAGAGGAAAAAAATAAGAAGAAAAGGAAAACCCCAAATGTTGTTCAAGTCATATAGTCTAAGCATGATTGGACAAATTTCAATTTCTATTCATAGGGTAGAAAATAAAGATCTACCAAATAGTTTAATCTTGACAAATCAGTAGCTAGGTAGAAATAAAATTGGTTCAGCTATTTAATCTGGACCAAGGGGAGAGATAAGTGATAGAGTAGGATAGAATTAAAAAGAAAAAAAAAAGAGGAAAGGGAAAGGGTCTACAAGTTCAAATGCACCCTAAAAATGAAAAAGAAAAAATGCTAGATAAGAAAAATAAGTGTAGATAGGTTGAGGAAAATCCAAGAAAGAAAGACATTAATGTTCTTTCAAGGTTTGAAGACATATCCTATTGTTTTTCCCAAGGTCAGGAGAAGAATTAAAAGGGGAAGGGGTCTCATATTGTTTTTCAATATTATTTCCCCTAACCTTACTCTATACCCCTATTTTCCTATAGTTCGCCCCCTATTTATTTCCCTACCCCACCACGCACTCATTCGTCACATCCTATCTTATCAACCCCCATCTCTCACCAAATCCCTGCTCACCCCTCAAGATCTGATGGCTCGTGTCCTTTTCTGGGGCTCCCTCACCCTCCAAAAGTTGATCCTGGGGTGTGGGGGGGTCTGAAATCATTAGTTTCTAAAAGTGGTTTATTCCATTACTTAAACTGCTCCGCCATTGTGACCATTTGATCACTACAGCCACATCACAATGTCAACCCATCCCATCCACCCTATCACATATGTTCCCTCTGTTATGCATTTAATTGAATGGATTGTTAGCTAACAGACCTGCACTAAGTCAAGCCAATCAACCAACATCACTCCAAATCCATAAAAGCACCATGTCATGCCATTTTCAAATGTTAATTGCTATTTCTACTATCAAGTGCATTTAGTTTCTCTCTAGACATACATAGAGAGCACACAGTGCACATGAAAGAAGCAGTGAAATTGCAGAAAGATCCTTTTTTGTGCAATGTTCGAATGTTCCCATTCTCAAATCCTACTTTTAGTTAATCCCTTTCCTTTCTCCCTCACTGAATTCCCATTTATTTCTATTCCCTTTCTATTACAAATTCAACACAAGATAGTTTCAGAGGTTTTCGGAGAAGACAACCATGGTACAAAGAAAAAGTAACAAGAAATATTTAATCCAATGGTGCACCCACCATTGGCTTTGGATCACATGCCACTTATAGACAGGGATTTTAAGATACATGAAACACTCTCATATTTTGATTTCTTTGACATATACAACTAGTGGGAGGATAAATTTGTCGAGGATATGGATGGCATAGGTGGTTGGGACACTAATCTACCCTTTTATATTTTTGCTAAAACACACAGTTGCCCAGAACTGATTAGGAAATGCTAGTCATGCTACACTCCACAGAAAAGGGCAGTGATGGCCACAACATCACATATTTTGTTTACCATTGATGCCAAGTCCATTATGTAGATGATTCAAGCCCCTGTTATTGAACTAAATACTCCTTTTTCCCATGAGATTCTCATTGAAATGTATCAGAAGCTTGATTTTTCTAAAATACCTAAAACCTTAGAACTATTCATGACTGAGAACACACCTCTGCCAAGCAAGAATCCTCCTTATTCCTCCTTAGTTTTCCCTTATAGAACAAGACACATTGTCATTATTCTCTCTTATTTACTTGGATATTATTTAGATCAATGGCTTGATGAAGCTATCATAGCTCTCTTGTCTATTCTGTCAACAGAATCCAAGCCCTATGTTCTCTTCAATTTCATCCAATTTTTAGTAGATGCCATTCATGAGAAGCTTGCCAATTTCTTCACAGAGGAAGTGTTTCATTACTCCTCAATTTTGGTTTATATGTTGGTTTATTTTTAGGGAGAGAGGTTCCAATTTACTATGAACAAGATGAACGAAGATGGTGAACCCCAATTTGTGATTTTCTGGATAACATTGGTGATGAAAAAACAAAATGACTTCAGCTACAAGACATTTGTTGAAATGTTGGTTTTCCCAATAATAAGCCTCCTCAGTGGTACTGCAAAACCCATGATTAGTGAAGAAATTAGAAGTATTATGCAGTTAACAAACTAAGCAAGAACATGTGATCACTACTTGTACCAAAATTACATTAAATTAATAGTATATGGCTGTGAGTTGGCCAGTTACAAGCTTCCAAAGTTCCTCCCTAAGAGGATCTTTGCACTTGAGTACATCAAACAAATAATTAATGCAGATGAAGTGCAATTTGTAGTAGCTAAGAAAAAGTCCCAGTTTAGGATCAAATCTCAGATTTGTCCCTTCATTTGTAACTACAGAGAAGCAGGGGAGGAGGTAGATAAATTATTCAAGGAAATGAATTTCATCCACAGTTTTACGTGGTCCTATGACCCATGGGGTATCATCTCTAAGAAGAGGGTGGAAAACAAGTCAACAACCTATATTCACACTCAAAGGCCTGAAATTTAGAAATACATGAACCAGATTCAGTGGATGGTTGATACATTGGAGGAAGCTGAGGAACACGTGATTTATTCTTCCAATGCATAGAATCCAAGATAGCAGGGAAAACAGACCACTAAAGATAGAACTGAAAAAGGAAAAGAACCAAAATAGGGAATAACATGGAAAATGCCTAGAGAAGATCAATCACCAGGGTCTGATACTTCTATGAGAGAATTCAAGCTGAAATACAGGAAAAAGCCCAGAAATCACATGGACATAGACAAAGGAGCACTACAGCAAATAGTCATCAATATCATTGACATTCCAGACTCATCCCTAGCTGGAGGGAAATAATTTCCTTCCACTCCAATTTCAGAAAGGCAACAATCTCTTTAGGTTTCATCATCTACAAATGTGACTGGAGAAAACGAAAGGACAATATTTGACACATTCAGGGAGATTAAAATCAGGAATGAAGTATTGAAAAAGAACACTTATGCTCAATTTTGGAAACATAGTGCAACATCACAAGGTATAATTTTCTCTACCTTTGATTTAGAAAAAGGAAAAACGCACATGGCATTCTTGGAAGCATAGACAGTAGAGCCCAAAACTCCAGCAGATTACAAGAAAACTTCTTTTGAGTTTGATGCCAGAAGTGTCCATCCAATCGACCATTGGAAATGCACAAGAAAATAGTTGAAATGATTTCATCTACTCTAACCAACACTTCTATGAACTTTTTTAAAATATATGTAGCTCTGTCAAATGCTCAATCTGAGTTATATATGGAAAGAATTTCATCCCAATCAAAGGACAATAAAATTAAATATTTAGAATACTTACTAGTGACTATTGGGCATGATCCCTCAGATATAAAAGTAGCTAAAGAAATAATAAAAAAGAAAGAGATGGATATAGAAACTTTGAAGAAGCAACTCAAGATGCCTACCAAAGATGACCCACTGACCAAGGAGATGGAGGAAATAGAGAGCCAAAAGGCTGATATGATGAAATTAATAGTGGAGCAGTCTCTCCATATTAAACAAATGGAAATAGAGATGGAAAATATGGTGCAAGAGAAAGAAAAGGAAGCATAGATGGCTAGCACAATAATGGAAGCCCTTCCTCTAACGGCCCCTCCCATAACCACTCCAACAAGTGCTACCACAGGAGTAGGAAGCAGCACAAAACAACTAGCTAGATCAATGGAAGGCACGAATCTACAGACTGAGGAGATTAAAAGACTGGAAACTTAAATTAATGTGCTACAAGATCAAATCAAAAGGGCCGAAGGTAATCATTTGGTTGAGATGCAAAGGGAAAAAATATTGATTGAGGCACTACAAAAATCAGAGAAAGAATCATCTATTGGGAACACTCTAGGAAAAGTTAAGGATATTATTTGGAATAGTATAAACGATGGAATGAATGAAATTTGGCCCAGCACCCAAATTATCTTTGAGAGGAAAGAATTAATTGAAAAATCCAGAGAAGCTATTTGCGCTACTAATGAAGAGTTGGGAGACATGCCAGCAACAACCAACAAGATAATCAAATTTTTAAATTCAAGAAATAGGTATGAGCTAGAAGATTTGGGAGTAGTAGATAGAACAGAGACTATAATTAAAGTGAAGGAGGTGCTGACTAAGAAGAGCTTCAATGTACAGCTAGAAGAGAAATGTCAAAATTTGGATCTGACAATCAACAGGTTCTTCAACAGAATGCAGCCTTTACATCTGAAAGGTCTCCCCTCTCCATTTGTCATAAATGACAAAATCATGGCCGAAGAGGATTATGCCAAGAGACTCCAAGGCATAGCCATAGATGCTGCAAATATTTCCAACATCAAAGGCATTATAACAGGAAAGGCATTACTGGAAGCTATCACCAAACAAATTTATATCGAGCATGAAATGATGCATGTGTTTCTGTTCAAACCGACTTTTTCAAAATACAATGAAGATGATGAAATATACAGAATATTAATTAAGGTCAATGTTCCAGATGAGGAAGCATGGAGTGATCTATGTGACTATCAAGAGGAATAAGACAAGGATGATTAAAGTGATAGCACATAACTAAGTCAAAAGCAGCCACATTAGCAGAACTACTACAGTTAAATTAATTTATTAAGCAATAGCATCCCTAAAAAATACAACCACATGTCCCAGTTTTCTCAGCATGGCGACTTCGCGGTTACATTAGTCATTTTTCCTTTCGTTGTAATTAATAATAGATTACCAAGTGTATAGGGAAAATCATTGTAGGTTTTTGTTAAATACTTCATGCATTGTATGTATTAGGGGTTGGACCCAAGTCATTTGAACTATCTCTTCTCATTGGAGTATTTTAGCCTTTACTTGGAGCATCAATAAAAAGGGCCATTTGAAAGATACTTGATCTGTTTTGACTTGGTGATTTCTTTCCTTTTGTGTTGAATGTATATATGTTTTATTCATTTATGCATCATTAAGTCTTATTATAAAGCAAAAATTATAGATTAAGATATGTTGTTGGATCACCTTATTTCTATGTGTGCTTACAATCTAAATGTTTTCTTATGATGTATGATTAAGAAATACTTCGTTTCTTTTTAATCATTACTGATATCACTTTTTGGTCATCTCATTTCTCATTATGCTTTTAGATCCAGTATAAACAGATAGTTTGCCTTGTAAATTCTTTGGAAAATTGATGTTACCACCCAGCCTTTGACTCCATAGCCCAATGGAAAGGATTCATATACGATATACCCCAACCAAACAAACAAACAACCAAGCAATCAATTAATAAATCTCCTTCATTTTTACATCTATCCTAACATATTAGAACACTCAAAACAAAGTCAAATCCTAAAAATATAGAGAGATCCCTCTCTGAGTCTAGGAGGGCTAGATCCTAGACTCCTAAGCAGGTTGATGTATCTTTTGTGAATTTTGTTTTGTCATTCTTCAAAATCATAGAATAATAACACAGTCCACAACGAGGACTACCGATTCATTGGGTCTGGAGAAACTGTAGCAATATCTCCATGGGTCCTCCTTGGCCCAATGACATGCCTCGTGCATCCAGTGGAACTGAACTCTCATGTAGTGATCTTTCACAATGAAATGTGGTTCATGTGGATTGTAGCTTTAGAGGTAAAATGGGTACTTCCTCATCAGTTCTACTTTGAAATTCACTTGCTTGATACTCCAGATCTCATATAACCCAATTTGCAATGAAAAGCCGGGCCAAGGTACCTTCTTCTTCCAATGCATTCTAGCTGTCAATCCTGGCAAGATGTGATATTCTACTTCCTGCATGACAAGTACGTCCAAGGAAAACTTTGGTAGAACATGCGAAGGATTCTCCACACTGAACATTCGGATGAAAGTGACGAAGAGAGAGGCATACCAATCTGAAATGCCTATCAATGCCTCCATTTATTCCTTTGACATGCACGGTGAATCCTATTTGAATATCATCTTATGCACAAGGGTGACAAAATGATCAGTTAGCTGTGTGATTACTCCATTCAAGCTGCATTCAGACAACAACTTGAAATATGTTTTCACAGCAGTCTCCACCAGTGACCATGCCCATGCCAAGCCCGGGAACACTTTTCGAGCTTAGACTATATCTAGGATGTATGTGGACATGTAAATCTCTGCATGCATACCTTTGAGTGACTGTTGAACCTTCATTACTTGCTCCTTCAACTGATGAGCTAGTATGCTAGACTAGTTACATGGTTTTCGTTCTCTAGCCAGTTGATCTAGTGCAACCACCCAACTCTGTGTGAAGGCTTCCATGCTTGCTTGGACATACAATCGACAAGAAAATGTGATCTTGTATTGGTATTCCTTCCTCAGTATCTTTGTCTTGTAGAACTAGTTGTGTGTCAACTTGAATCGAGCTAACTCCTTTACCCAATTCTGCAGAATGTCTCTGGAGTTAGTATTGTTGTTGGGTAAGTTGAATGGAGTCTCCATGACAGTCACGAGCTCTCACATTTGATACATTTCATCATAATCTCATTCCCATAAGGTTTCAAGATTCATCCCACTGACACTGCTCATGGTCATTGTCTTAAGATCAGTGTGAGAGATGATCCAACATATCATGTTCGCATATGAGAACACGGGATATCTGCATGCAATCTGGTACAATCAAGACTTGTGAATGTTCACATACCCCTAATGGTCTTCGAGGTGTTCCCCAAAAGTGTCTGCAAATGTTTCATTGACCTCTTTCCACTTCAATTTTGTTAGAAATTATATATTATGGAGCAATGGAACACATAAAATATTGCAGAAATATAAACACAAAAAATGCATAAAACAAGAGAGACACAGATATACGTGATTCACCCAGTTTGGGCTACATCCATCCCGAACAGCCAGTCCTTTTCTATTATCTAGCAAAATGAAGAGATACAACCTACAACAGATCTGTTGTAATATCCTCTGCTTTCTCTCACAGTCTCACCTCTTTATTTCTCGCTCAAAGAATACACATCTATCACACAACCTCAAATACAATGCCCTCATACATAGAGAGGGGTTGCCTTCTAGGGCAAAAAACTCTAAACTAAACATAAGTTCTATCGTCAGATCATCTGCCTAATGAACGGTCCAGATTGACTAGAAATTACTATACTTTTACAAGGCAATTTTACAGTTGTTTTTATCTTCGGGGGCGCTGCCCCCGAAACCCCCCTGCCAGGGGGGGGCTCCCAAAGGTCATAGACGCACCCCCTTGGACCCCCCCTGCAGCGAATATTTTACGGGCGGCATTGCCGCCCCCATTTCGAACTGGGGTCCAATGTGGCGATACCTTTGAATATAGAAGATAATCAAGCTCCACACCCAGCAATCTCCCACTTGGAGACTAATTGTAGCAACTCCACCGATGTTCCATTTGTTGGACAATGACTCCTCTTTGGACCTGGCTGTTTCTCATCTTCATCATCATCCTTGAAGACCAATTGAAACTGATCATATTCTCAGTTTCTCCCTAGTTACAACTTTTGTTAGCATATCTGCAGGATTCTGGCTAGTGTGTATCTTTTCCAGCTTCAACTCTCCATCTTCCAACATTGATCGTATGAAATGGTACTTGAGCTGTATGAGTTTAGTCCTGGAATGAAATGCTGAGTTCTTTGAAAGATGAATGGCACTTTGGCTATCACTATATAACATGCCCATATCATGCTCCTTACCAAATTCACCCATAAACCTTTGTAACCAAATCATTTCTTTACTAGCCTCTGTAGCAGCAACATACTCTGCTTCTGTTGTTGAAAGTGCAACAACACTTTGGATTTTTGAAACCCAACTGACAGTTGTTCCTCCAACAGTAAATACATATCCTGTAGTTCTCCTCGTGTTATCTCTGTCACCTGCCATATCTGCATCAACATATCCTTGTAGGGAGATGTTTGAACCACCAAAGAATAATTCTTGATTTGTGGTACCTTTCAAATATCTGAGAATCCATTTCACTACCATCCAATGTTCCTTTCTTGGATTGTTCATGTACCTACTTACAACTCCCACTGCATGTGCAATATCAGGCCTTGTGCAGACCATTGCATACATTAAGCTTCCAACTACTGATGCAGATGGAAATTTAGACATATAATCCATGTCTTCTTGGGTCTTTGGGCACATTTCCTTGCTAAGTTTGAAATGGCTAGCAAAAGGTGTACTAACTGGTTTTGCATTGTGCATGTTAAATCTTTTCAACACCTTTTGTATGTACTCATTCTGAGACAATGTTAATTTATGATTTTTCATGTCTCTAGTTATTCTCATACCAAGGATTTGTTTTGCAACTCCCAAATCCTTCATTGCAAATGAATTTTCCAAATTTATTTTGAGCACATTTATTTCCTGCATGTTAGATCTTGCAACAAGCATGTCATCTACATACAATAACAATATAATATAGCTGCCATCATTTTGCTTTTTTAAATAAACACAATGATCAGAGTGACATCTAGTATAACCTTGTTCAAACATAAACTTGTCAAATTTTAGATACAACTGCCTTGGAGCCTGTTTTAAGCCATACAAGCTCTTCTTCAAGTTGCACACTAGTTTCTCCTTCCCTTTCACCTCAGATCCTTGTGGTTGCTGCATATATATCTCTTCCTCCAAATCCCCATGGAGAAAGGTTTTCTTTACATCTAACTACTCAAGATGCAAATCTTCAGCTGCTACAAGACTTAAAATAGTTCTGATTGAAGTCATTTTAACAACAGTAGAAAATATTTCATCAAAATCAATACCTTTCTTCTGTGCAAACCCCTTCACCACAAGTCTAGCTTTATACCTCTGTTTTCCTCCATCTTCTTCCTTCAGCCTATAAACACATTTATTCTTGAATGTAGTTTTTCCTACAGGCAACCTGACTAAATCCCAAGTCTGGTTATGCATTAAGGAGTCCATCTCTTCTTCCATGGCTACCTCCCACTTCTTCCTACTTTCAACCTGCATTGCTTCTTCATAACATTCGGGTTCATCGGAATCAGTCAATAATAAATAATATAATGAAGGAGAGTATCGTTCAGGGGGTCTACTTATCCTAGTAGATATTCTAACACCACTTTCAGGTGTTTGGGGTGCCTGTTGTTGTTGTGGTGGTTGTTGTTGTTGTGGTTGTTGATTATTATTATTTTCAGGCACCTTTACTTTTTCAGTGATTTCATCAAGAACTGCGTATTCCTTGTTTTCCTTTTCCTGTTTCTTTTCCTGCAACTGATTCTTATACAAGACCTTTTCATTGAATATTACATCTCTGCTCCTAATGATTTTGTGATTTTCATAATCATATAAGCGATAACCAAAATCATTAACACCATATCCAATAAAGGTACATTTCTTTGACTTTGCCTCAAGCTTTGTTCTATTTTCTTTATCAATATGGACAAAGGCCTCACAACCAAAACGCTTTAAAATAGAGTAGTTTACCTTTTTACCTATCCATGCTTCCTCTGGAACATCACCATCCAAGGAACTTGAAGGCCCTCTGTTTATTAGATAAATAGTAGTATCTACAGCATCTGCCCAAAACTGTAAAGGCAATCCTGCATGCAATCTCATACATCTTACATGCTCCATGATTGTTCTGTTCATCCTTTCTGACACACCATTTTCCTGTGGTGTTCTTGGAACTGTCTTCTCTCTGAGAATTCCATGTTCTGAATAGTACCTATCAAACTCTTTGCTGCAATATTCACCTCCATTGTCTAATCTAAGACACTTCAATTTCTTTCCTATCTCAATCTCAACCAAATCTTTCCATTTCCTGAAAGTATCAAATACATCAGATTTATTCTTAATACAACAAATCCAAGTTTTTCTAGTTGCATCATCAATAAAAGTAACATAATAACGAGAGACACCGAGAGATGATACCTGAGCAGGTCCCCATACATCTGTATGCACAAGCTCTAATTTTTCATTCTTCTTTTCTTTCCCAACTCTGAGAAATCTGACCCTCTTCTGTTTTCCAAAAATGCAATTCTCATAGAAGTCCAAATCAACATTCTTCAAACCCGGCAACAAATTCCTTGAGTGAAGAATCTTCATCCCCTTTTCACTCATGTGTCCGAGCCTATGATGCCATAATGCTCCATCTGCTCCTTTCGAAGTTAAAGCATTAACAGAGTTAGAAATACTATTGCATAAATACAATGTACCAACCTTTTCACCTTTTTCGATTACCAGGGCTCCTTTGGTGACCTTCCAAGCTTTATCTGTGAAAGTTGTCACACAACCTTCACCGCCTAACTGCCCTGTTGAATTCAAATTTTTCTTTAGATCTGGAACATGCCTTACCTCCTTTAATAGCCATTGGTTTCCATTCTGTTGTTTTACAAGAACCTTACCCATTCCAACGATTTCACAGGGTTTATCATCACCCAGACGAACTTGTCAAAAATCTCCTTGAACATAGTCATGAAAGTATTTCTTATCAGGTGTGGCATGGAACGAAGCCCCTGAATCTACCACTCAGGAATCAATAATATTTTCAAAAGAAAGAATCAAAGCATCTTGTAACACCTCACCTGTCACATTTGCTTCATGATTGTTTTCTTGCTGTACAACTCCTTCTTTTCCCTTCCGAGATCTACAGTATTTCTTTAGGTGTCCTTTCTTTCCACATTTCTAGCACACTATCCCCGATCTGGACTTGGATCTACCCTTCCATGATTTACTATGATATCCTAAGCTCTTTCCTCTTTCCATTTTTCTTCCTCTAGACTCTGCACACAAAGCATTTCCCGATGTCTCATCGGAGCTTTTCCGTCGCATTTCCTCGCTAAGGATAGCACCGACAACATCATCAAAATTTAAAGTACTAGATCCAGAAACGGAGTTACTAATGGCCATTACCAAACCATTCCAACTTTCTAGTAATGAGCACAAGAATAACAGAGTTCTAACTTCATCATCAAAGTTTAGCCCTACAGAACTTAACTGACTTGTAACTGTATTAAAATCATTTAAATGGTCTGCAACAGATCCACCTTCCGACATCTTCATATTAAATAACCGTTTCATAAGAAATACCTTTTTTGAGGCCGAGGGTTTTTCATATAGTTTCGACAACGCCTGAATCAAACCCTTTGTCATGGTTTCCTTCGAAATGTTGAAGGCGACTGACGCAGCAAGGCACAACTGTATTGTTCCGGGTGCCTTCCTATCGAGAAGGTTCCATTCTTCGTCTGTCATACCCGTCAGCATCTTTGATTTTCCGCCCAATGTTAGGTATAGATCTTTCTGATACAGATAATCTTCCATCTGCATCTTCCACAGTGAGAAGTTTTGGCCATTAAATTTCTCGACCGTAAACTTACCATCTTCCGCCATTGCTCCCACTCGAACCAGGAACCCTTCTTTCTTGCAAGTTTATCAGCCAAATAGACCTTCGGCTCTGATACTAGTTGTTAGAAATTATATATTATGGAGCAATGGAACACATAAAATATTGCAGAACTATAAACACAGAAAACACATAAAACAAGAGAGACACAGATATACGTGGTTCACCCAGTTTGGGCTACGTCCACCTTGAATAGCTAGTCCTTCCTTTCTATTCTCCAACAAAATGAAGAGACACAACCTATAGAAGATCCACTGTAATATCCTTTGTTTTCTCTCATAGTCTCACCTCTCTATTTCCTGCTCATAGAATACACATCTATCACACAGCATCAAATACAATGCCCTCATAAATAGAGAGGGGTTGCCTTCTAGGCAAAAAACCCTAAACTAAACATAAGTTCTACCATCAGATCATCCGCCTAATGAATGGCCCAGATTGACTAGAAATTATTATACTTTTACAAGGCAATTTTACAGCTATTTTTAGCTTCGGGGGCACTGCCCCCGAAACCCCCGCCAGGGGGGGCTCCTAAAGGTCGCAGCCGCCCCCCTGGACCCCCCTGCAGTGAATATTTTACGGGCGGAAATGTTCGAACTGGGGTCCAATGTGGCGATATCTTTTTATATAGAAGATAATCACGGTCGACACCCAAAAAATTTGATGTCCTTGTCTAGATACAACTTTGTATCTTCATAGATCGGCAGACTAGATGACACTTGCTCAACTGCTGCTCCAGCTGCATTTTCATTAGTGTCCTGTGAACTTGTTCTCTTATAATCCATTGAGACAGACAAACACCTGAAATATCTGGAGACAATAAACATGCATGGCAAGAAATTTGTCAGTGAAAATAAAGCAACTGCAAGGAATGACACATCACATACATGGGAAACTGATGGGCAAGATTGCACAATTTCTCCTCAGAGGCTGGGTGACTAGCTACCAGAACTATGCAAAGATAGTCTGGGCTATTTAGGAGGTAGGAATGGCTATTGGATCTGCACAATACACAATCCAAACTAGCTGTTGGCTGCTGGGATTGCGTAATGTGCAATTCTAGCTAGGAGTTAATGGAGGCTTAGGGACTGCATTGCACAATTTTCTGGGCCAATAGTCACTGCCCCTCAAAAATGTGCAAAACACTCTTGGAGGGCAGTTTTGGGGAGAAATGTGCATTTATGGAGAGGAAGGTAGAGCCTTCCTTCCCTAGACTGCGCAATGCAGTCCCAGTGAAGGTAGAGTCTAGGCCAAGGTTGGCCCGACTCACCGATGGGCAACTGAAAGAAAATAAGATAGTGAATTCATGGCGACACTAAGTGAAAGCAGAAGTGATTGATAGTGCATGCAAAAAATGAATGAAAGATTCAACAAATAGATCAACATGCATGTGGGTGAAGTGATTCGCCGATTCGGCGAACGTTTGTGCAAAACAGTTTCATGCATGCGACAATAGTGAGATAGCAATGAAAATTGAAACAGAGCTAGGAAAAGCTATTATACATGTAAACGACTAAAATTGTTTAAATAAATAAATCAAACAACACTCACACAAGAGAATACACAAAAAGAGATAGAAGTGATGAAAAAGTCAAGTTGAGGCCACCTACCCGTGAATAGCTGAGCCGGATGTGTCAAAGAGTCTTGGATGTGTTGTGGGATGTTAGAGCTCCAAGATTGATGTGAAATAATGAGGTCTGATGCGTTGAATGAATAAATTTCGGCTCATGACGTGCATGTGACAAATCTAGGAAAAGGCAATACTTGGAGGGAAACTTCTAAAACAACTTTGCATGTAACCTACGGCTGCTAAAAATAGCTCCTTGAATCATATTTTTCCCTTTTTATGTTTCCTTTTACTATTCCACGAAAAAGAAAGTCATGCTACATGCAAGTCAAGTTTCCTTCAAGTGGAACTGGTCAACCGAACTGTTCATGCATGAAACTGCTCAACTACTTAAGAAAAATGTGAATTTTTGGCTAGGAGCTAGGCTGACTGCGCAGGAGTTTTTTGCAATTTATGGGTAGGGAAGATGAATACTACCCAGATTTACACAAATTATGGGCTAAGCGGCCCTCCTAAGGAAATTTTCGCAATTCCTGCTGGGCGTGTTGGATGGCATAATTGCGCAATTCTGTAGCCCAACAGGCTGCGAGACAAAATTGTGAAATTTCTAGAGGGAAGGCTCATTTCCCTCCAGAAATGCACAATTTTCTTGGGGAATTTTCTCATCCTACAGCTAGACAAAGTTTGGGTGAACAACTTGTAAGGGAAATGCATCAAGTTGTGATCAATAGGCTACCTTTGTGCAAGAAAACACTGAAGCTTGTGTACTTGACGAAACAAGACAAGGTGATGTGAAAGGTTGGTATGGAGGCCCAAAAACAGGCTAAGGAAAAATTTTGGAGGGTGGTTGTAGCCGCTATAACACTTGGTGACACACTGGTAGAACTCCATCTCTCTGAATGGAACTTGTTCGTGAAAAGAAAGTCTAACACCTCTGGAAGTATTGTTCAATTCTTAGCTCATCTTGGTTTCACACTAGCTTGATTGTACGAGGTAGCATCTTCCAAGCCCTTGGTAGATTGACACACATGCCAAGCCAAGGAAACATAGTTGTTTCGATTGGGGTTGAGGGGTATATTGATGCACAAGAAGTATAGTCATGAGAGTCTTAGTTTCATCTTTGGTGTTGCTCCACTGCCAGTAGGTCTGGACAGTACCTCGACGAAGTAACATTGGAACACAAGCATGGCTCTGTTACCAGTGATCCTGGTCAGTACCCCGACAAAGTTACTTGCATCACCTCCCTACACAAGAAGCCTTTCTCTTCTTTTTCCTTATTCATTTTTCATTTTGATTTTTTTACTTTTCATTTCTTTCATTCTTTTCATATATGCATAGCACTTATTCATTTCATCTATGCATAGCATCAAAGATAACTTGCATCGTACATGTGTGCTTGCAATGAAAAATTCCTCCAATGCATGAGCGATGGGATCGTGTAGTTCGCGTGGAGGAAGTGTGATTTGTGTGTGGGATGGATGTTCAATGAATACAGAGAAATGATAAGGAGCCTTGGGTGATTCAATAGTTTCCTGATCAGAAGTGAGACTAGCCCCAAGAGAGCGAAGACCTGACATAACCATCAACTCAGGCTAAAGTGCCTTAACAATCTTGGGTGTTTCAAGTTCATCATCAGATAGATCATCATAAATCAGTGGCTTTGAAAGAGAAACTGTGATATATTGCTGATCGTGATCAAATAGAGAAAAAAATGGATCACAACCACCATGATCAGAAAAATCAATGGTTTCATCGACATCCTCATGATCATATGAATCAAACAAAGGGGTAGATGAAATGCGAACAAATACATCCTCTGTGTTTTTGGAAAAGACAGATGAAAGATCAAGTGGATTTTCAATGAATAATGTATCCTCTCTATTGTCCAATAATGGACCAAAATCGAGTGAGTCCTACGAGCGATAAACAATGGGTGCATTCATGGATGAAGACACACATGCGAAATCATGGATGGAAGGTTCACCAAAGATGTTAGTTGTTAGTTCCAGTCTTCGCAACCTGTCACCAGGGATCAACATGAGCTCTTACTATGTCTGGTTTTGGATGTTTTGCACGTGATGTTCAACGCAAAACATGTCACAAGTTTGTCCATCAGAGGAAGCTCATAAAAATATTTCCAATGGTATATCACACTCCCGTAACCGGCTCCCGGATTAGAAGATATGATCAAAATGAACTGGTTATGCATGTTTTGAAGTCAGTTGTTGCACACAATGACAAGTTTAGTACAAAATCATTTTTTGAAATAAATATAAGGAATTTTTCAAAAGTGAAAGAGGTTTTTGTTAATAACGTACAAAATAATAAAAACCTCCTTCCGTTTATGCATAGGTGCTACTATGTGGGAGATATATAGTGATATTTGGAGCCTACAGTAAAACAAAGCAAATATTTCATATTTTTTACTGTTTTAGTCATTTTAGTGCGGGACCATTTTATATCATATGGAAAGTAGTTTTGCAAAACCCAAGGAGGTTTTTGTTGCAAAAATTCCATATAACTAAAACATATTTCAGTTTATTCACAGGTGTAATGGATTGGGGTATGTGGCTAGATCTTTACAGCTCATTTTCAAAGAATTAAATTTTTAATGATTTTCTGTTTTAGAGATGATTTTGTGGAACATATTTCGAGCTACTGGAAATGAATTTCCCAAATTTGAGAGAGGTTTTTCTCCAACACGAAGTTATCTATGAAAAATGTTTTAATTTTTGTAACAAGTGTTATGGTTTAGGAGATATGAGTTCATCTTCAGCACCTATTTTCATAAATTCGGCCCAAGTTTAATGTAACTAATTCTATTTTGAAGAAAATGGCTGAGCTCAATCCCTTAGTACAAGGATGAGAAAATGTATATATTTAATAAATTTCATAGTGTAGAGGTTGGATTTTGGTAGAAGGTTGGACACCTGGGATTGCTTGGCACTCTATTGTACATTTCATTTTTGCAATTTTGGCAAAAGAAAGACTAGGGTTTTGTAGCACTTGTTGGGATCCATGTGGCTCTATGTTTTGATGGTGTTTTTCTCTATGTATTTGTAAGTTCATTGATGTTTATGTGTATCATTTTCCCTTCTATTTTCTTCTGCAATTAAACAAATGAGTAATTAAGGTAGAATTCATTGGACTGCTATGCTCTGCCTTGATATTTTGTTTAATTCTACATGTTTTCATCTGTTTGAGGAGGACTCTTGAGACCCTCTTGCCCTCCTTAGCTCCTCACTAGTCTGATCCACCCATTAATTCAATACGAAGCATCAAAAATACTGCCTATCTTGCCCCTACCTGAACTCTGCAAAAATATGGCCTCATCCCCAAACCCAAAATTTGTCTGTCCCTTTTTACCAACAAAAGCCCCAAAAAATCAAATCAAAACTTTGCACTTCATAGCTAGCCTATGATCAGTTGTTAAATCAGTCATCTCAAGCCCCATCGATTATCTCCATTGAGATTGACTAGGAGAGAGCCCTCTCCTATCCTTGTAGGGCTAGCTACGAGGTTGAGCGTGGTTTGATGTGGACCTAGAACCTTGTCTTTTCAGCCTGAGGCAAATCTAGGCTCTAACATAGTGGCGACCATACTGGGGAACAAAAGTTTATTTGTTTGTTAGTGTTCTTTGTTTTATAGACTACATACAGAGCCTGAAGTTAGCTAGGTAGCCTTCGAAATTCTCTTGCTTTGCATTAGCGAAAGTAGATAAATGCTACTTCAGTCAATCTCCGATCTAGTCTTATAAATGGAATATCTAACCTGCAAATTGCCCCAGTACATGTATCAAGTTAGATCTGATGGTTAATGGTGGAAAACAGTCAGATACATATGAAGGCTGAAACATTCACCTGGCGACTCCAACTCAATCCAGAGATTCCAGTGCTCACTGATCCGTTCAAGCACTAAAATAAAATGATAGGGTATGTGGCAGACCCTATGTTTTGTGAAGCTTTAAAAGAAATTAGAGATCAGTTAGTGGATTTTGAAATTGATGAAGTATTTTTCATTGTCGTGCTTCAATGTTTGAGATCTCTAAAGTTTCCTCCTAAAACTAAAACTGGTTTCTTTGAGTTAGTTGTTGAAAAATTTTAGAAGGAGATTCAATACTTAAATGATCAGATCTAATCATATGAATTCCGAGATCCCAAAAAGTTCTTGGAAACTCACCCTCCTTCAAAACAAGAAACAATAGAGCTGCTCGTGGATGTTTGCATTGACAGTTTGTAGTTGGCAGTCTGTGTTGAGGAGTTAGGGCAGCAAACAGAGTCTGGTTTCTTTGATCCTATTGTCACACATATGGAGTATTTTTTTAGTTTGAATGATAAGTCAGATTGTCTTTTACATAACCAAATTCGTTATGTGCATGTATGGCTATCATCATTTACATTTGTGTCATGGTTGAAGCACTTTCAAGCAGCATCCTTGTCACAGTTACTTGATTGGTTGATATGGCATTACAAAATTACTTGATCTATCAATTTTGCAGCAAAGTGGGTTAGATTTGTACATAAATAAGCTGCCCAAGGCAACATTTCAGTTTTCGGTATTTGTTTATGTATAAGTTGCAGTATGTATATGTTTTCGGATTGGTATGAGTTGTTTTGGGTTTGCAGTTGTTTGACCATCCATGCCCAATGGAAGAGGCACTGTCTACTTTCTAGATATCTGTAGTTCTTGGAACCTCCAAGGAGCCACCATCCCCATTGGAGCCGATGTTAGTTCCAGTCTTTGTAGCCTATCACCAGGGATCAACATGAGCTCTTACTATGTCTGGTTTTGTTAGATGTTTCGCACATGATGTTCAGGAACAAAAAAAATGTCACAAGTGTGTCCATCAGAAGAAGCTCAGAAAAATATTTCCAACGGTATATCACACTCCCGTAACCAGCTCCCAGATTAGAAGATATGATCAAAATGAATTGGTTATGCATGTTTTGAAATCAGTTGCTGCACACAATGACAAGTTTAGTAGAAAATCATTTTTTGAAATAATTGTAAGGAATTTTTCAAAAGTGAAAGAGGTTTTTGTTCATCACATACCAAATAATAAAAACATCCTTCATTTTATGCACAGGTGCTACTATGTGAGATATATACAGTGATATTTGGAGCCTACAGTAAAACAAAGCAAATTTTTCATATTTTTTACTGTTTTAGTCATTTTAGTGCGGGACCATTTTATATTAGATGGAAAGTAATTTTGAAAAAACAAAGGAGGTTTTTGTTGATCACGAGTCATATAACAAAAACTTCTTTCAGTTTATTCACAGGTGTCACGGATTTGGACATGTGACTAGATCTTTAAAGCTCATTTTAACATAATTAAATTTTTAATGATTTTCGGTTTTAGAGATGATTTTGTGGAACAGACTGCGAGCTACTGGAAACGAATTTCCAAAATTTGAGAGAGGTTTTTCTCTAGCACGAACTTATATACAAAAATATATTTCATTTTTGTAATAGGTGTTATGGTTTAGGAGATACGAGTTCATATTCAGCACCTATTTTCAGAATTTCGGCCCAAGTTTAATGTAACTAATTCTATTTTGAAGAAAATGGTTGAGCACAATCCCTTAGTACAGGGATGAGAAAACGTATATATTTTATAAATTTCATAGTGTAGGGCTTGGATTTTCGTAGAAGGGTGGACACTTGGGATTGCTTGGCACTCTATTGTACATTTCATTTATGCAATTTTGGCAAAGGAAAGACCAGGGTTTTGCAGCACTTGTTGGGATCAATGTGGCTCTATTTTTTTATGGTGTTTTTCTCTATGTATTTTTAAGTTCATTGATGTTTATGTGTATCATTTTCCCTTCCATTTTCTTCTACAATAAAACAAATGAGTGATTAAGGTAGAATTCATTTGACTGTTATGCTCTGCCTTGATATTTTGTTTAATTCTACATGTTTTCATTTGTTTGAGGAGGACTCTTGAGACCCTCTTCCCCTCCTTGGCTCCTCACCAGTTTGATCGACCCATTCATTCAATACAAAGCATCAAAGCTACTGCCTATCTTGCCCCTACCTGAACTCTGCAAAAATCTGGCCTCATCCCCAGACCCAAAATTTGCTTATCCCTTTTTTCCAACAAAACCTCCAAAAATCAAATCAAAACTTTTCACTTCATACCTAGCCTAAGATCAGTTGTTAAATCAGTCATCTCAAGCCCCATCAATTATATTTTGCTAAGATTGACCTAGAGAGAGCCCTCTCCTATCCTCGTAGGGCTAGCTATGTGGCTGAGCGTGGTTTGATGTGGACCTAGAACATTGTCTTTTCAGCCTGAGGCAAATCTAGGCTCTAACATTAGGAAAGAATGGAGGGGGCTCAGACAAAAGGGAGTCCTCCTTCTCCGAGTGTTGATGCTCACGCTCCCACTCATACTCTTCATGAATGAAAACGCATGTTGGTTGTGCAACACTAACTCTGTCAATGGGTTGTTCCTTGTTCACAACAAGTGAAGAGTCCATAATGGATGAACACATGACAATATGATCTGGAGGGACACCCAAATGTGTAGATGGAGGTTGTATAACTGAATGCATATGAGAACTCGAAGGACTCACAACCAAATCTGCGTGAAAATTAAGTGAAGTAATGTTGGGAGGACATGAAAGATAAACAAGTGTGTGAGGGTGATCCTCAACATCATTTGTTAGTGATGGAGCTGTTGAATGAGAGGAAGGCAAACATTCAGTCGAGACAGTGAGCACATCCACATGAGATTGCGCAGCTCCATCAATGAAGAATGTTGAGCAAGGCTTGATATCAAGATTTTTCTTGTGACGGCTATATTTTTTAAGGCAATACTCGAACTAATTCCAAAGATAATAAAATTTCTTCTAGCTCTTCAGAGCTTGAAACTGCAAGTCATGGAGGCGCTGCCAAAAATCAATAACCAATTCATGCAGAGTGTTACATTGCTATAACATTTTTCGGTCAAGATAATGATCGACATGGTAGAAAGTATCTTCAATAAGATCACAAAAGTGCTCAAGTTAGTGCACGCTATCAGCCGATAGGCTGAGTAGCCATCTATGTGGAGATTCACGAAGTGTGTGTGCAAGAAGCAAGCTGGCTTGTTCGTCAGAACACCCATCTTCGTCATGAAGCATGGAAAGAAAGCCATGTAATTACTCAAGCTAGGCCACTTCACCTTCACCATCATACATGTAAGTGTACAAGAGATCTAAAAGCTCCCTCGTGATGAAGACATCTTCATGATTTGAAAATCATCACGGAGGGAGAAGAGTGGAAGAATCCATGAAATGTATGCAGAGGTTCAAAAATGGATGAGAGCACATAGCTTGTCATTTGGCCCTCCTTCTAGCACCAAAAATGTTGACGGTGCTGAACCCACCAACATGTCAAGGGGATCTCCCCGATAAGAGGTCCCAATTGGACCTCAGACAGCTTGGTGTAGGAGTCCCAACAGTGGGTCATAAATCAATGCCTTGACCTTGATGTCGCATAGAGGCAAGTAAGATAACTCTGTCATTAGCAAGGGTGTCACCACTATAGTGAGTCACAAAAGGTGTATGAGAGGTTATAACACATGGGGGGTGAGATGAGTGCTCCCTTTGGCAACCTGTAATAGTACTCAGCTGGGAAGGGAACACACGAGCGAAGATGTATCACGAGCTAGAAAGAAGGTCAGCCATTAATCCAAAATGACGGTTAAACCAACAACACATCTGCAACAAGATTCATATAATTTCATGCAAAACATTTCATACACAACTACGTAAGTTAGGCAACATACATTGCTAAAGCAATCAGAACATTCCAACTACAATAAGAACATATGCATGAAAACATGTTGGCTCTTATTATATAAAAAAGTGTAAGTACCAATCATATAATACATCCATGTAAACCTGTTAGCCCCAACAATGGAATGTTACAACCACATCTATCTGCTCCTCCAAAGAGATGTACTATCTCCGTGGAGTGGAGAAGCCAAGGCGCATTACAATAATGTCCAAGCTTTCTCCATGATAGTCTTATCAGAAGCTTGACTGACCAAAGCCCATACAATGAGTTATGAGGGACTATTTATAATAAAGGGTAGGGTGGCCCTTAACATTCCCCTTTGTTACTGTTCAACTACCCTCATGAATCTTCACCTACTCTATGACTATTACATCCACTATTGACATGACTCAACGTTGCAATGCACATGTACCCATGTGAACACAACCTGCTTGAGCAAGCCAAACTAGACATCACTCTAACTTAGAAAACCATGAAATTCCAAGTCCTCAAGATCTTCATGTTGATTGACACAAACATACTGATGCCAAGATCTATATTCCTTAATGGTGTTTGTGTGTTCCACGGTGAAATCTGTCTAAAACCTAACCCTTGCCTCCATAACATCCGAGTACAGTGCTCAGGCTCCTCTATCCAACTCATCTAAAAGCATGCACATAAAATCATCAAAGTATGAGTCAAGCTCGATTCAGACCTATTTCTTTGTCTTTTCCTGGGTGAGAGTCCCAAGTGATGTGATCACATGTGTGTGCACCAAAACATCCATACTCTTGAATACTCATGCATGGGAAGCTTGTATGCTAGTGATGAACTGTGGAAGCTCTTCGTAATTCCATATATGACTCTGGAGACGTGCTTTCAGCTAGACCGCATTGACCCTCATCATCTTAGGCAAGTGAAGTGGGGCTCCTTTGTACTTCAACATCCATGTTTGCATGTCATCAACAACATCATGCAAATTCATCAAGGTACATGCTCTTCTAGCACATCGCCACTGCCATCTATTGAGATGGACGTCTGCCTTGTGCATGGTACCAAACTTGGAATAAAGTGCTCACTTAACTATGTTAATGGACAATGCTTCATCTTGTATTGCCTTCCTTAGTTTAGCTCGGGCGGATATTGTCACCAAGTCTCCTCCTTGCTTGGTTTTTTGTAGTTCCTTTTCCATTCACTCATTCTCAGCTATTAGGAAGTGAACACTTTAGCTAGTGGCTTCGGCATACACTCTAGTTTCATTGGCCAAGGCAACTAGATTTTTTCACACATCATTCATGATCACTCATTCTTCAATTCGCGCATGAGAGTTTTGATCCTTTGAAGTTGACACCCTATGAGATTTTACAACTCTATGTTGGGATTCATCAACGAGATGTTGTGCATCTCTCATTCCGGCTGATCACCAATGATCTCAATGCCTCCATGGCCATCCTAGACTTGCTCATCATCTAGATGCATTCAAGTGGGTGAGTCGACCTCTTTGTGGTGAGAAATGAGGTTGGTGTTTTGTTCCAACTCCTACTGCTCCATGTCTGCATCTAGCCGTTGAAGTTCTTGTTTTATCTCATCATAAAAGTCTTTCCCCTACAATGGTTCACCTTGTTCACCTGATGCGAGATGTTCAAATGAATCCACTACTTGTATGGGTGTTGCTTCATATGTTTCCACATGTTGCACCCCCTGTTGTATCTGCTCTTGTTCTTCTTCCCTCTCATGTTTGCACAACTCTTGTTCCCTTTGGAGTTGCTCCTGTTAGTGTTAGTCTTCGCAGCCTTCCTCCAGTGATCAAACATGCTATTACAAAGTGATTTTAAGGTGTCAAGGTCAAATTTTGTCATTTCAGTTAGTCTTCAAGCAAAATTTGGTCGCTAGGCATTAGGTCTAGGGTTTGATTTTACCCTTGTCAAAGTTGTCCAAATGTCGGTCCATGTCACCATTCAACTGAGTGTACCATCATTCAGAGAGTTTTCATTATCATGTCAAGTCCCACTGGGTCATTTTACACCTTGTTCATGCTTCAGTTGCGCCTAGGTAAGGTCATTTCCCACTCCTAGGGTTTTGAAGGCAATTTCTCTTGGACGGCCAAATCATCGGCAAAACTTGTATCCTAATGTTCACACACCTTCCCCTATCCTTAAAGTACCTTATCAAACACTTCCCATCACTGAGATCCCCCAAATTCCTCATTTTCGCACAAACCCTAGTTTCTTGCTACAACCTGGCAATTTCCTAGGTTGAACCTGTGTTTTTCCTTTTTGGACCCCTTCCCCTCACTCAATCTCTGACATTACACTTTCCCCTACTTCCTAACATCCCTCCCTACTTCCCAAAATTTCCTCAAGAATTTAGAAACTCCCTATCCCCTTCATTTCACTTCATTTCAACAAATCCCTTGTTCCACACATCGGGATAGATTTCACTCAAATGAGGTTTCTGAGCAATAAAATATGAATTTGGGAAGACGGAGAGCGGTTTTTTTCCACAACATACCAAGTAAGAAAACCTCCTTCACTTTTTACACAGGTGCCACGGTTTTAGAGAAATGCCAAAAATACAATTTCCTTGGGAGAATTGATGCACCTCTGAAGTGACCTTGGGAAAATCAAGTTTTCCACTAGCTCAGTTGGCCAAATGATAACTAGACACAAATAGCTTTCCAACGCGCTATCATGAGCTCAATTTGTGGTTGAGGAAGGCATTCAAAAGTTGACTGCAACAGCACTCTGCCTTGAGGTAGCCTCATTTGGCACATTTTGACCAGTCTTGGGATATTTGATTTTTGATAGGGAAAATGAACTCCAAATTGAAAAATTATAGTTGGGATGGAAAGTAGACTCAAATACCTTTTCAACGAGCTATCCTCCGCCCAATTTGGACATCGGGAAGGCCTCCAAAAGTCTTTCAGAAAAGGCATGACACATAGGAGGAGGAGCACAACGCACATAGAGAGCGCGGCGCACTGAGATGAATTGCCCAGTGTTAATTTGAACGGGCACGACGCACATGGAGAGCATGGTGCACTGGGTTCTTAGCACGGCACATATAGCCTCAAGCCTGAAAATTGCTAGAAGCTTCACCAAATTGCTCATACTTTGCATAGATTTGCTAGGTAGGCTTGTTATCTTGCTGTTGCATCAAATTTTATGATAAGAGACGATGGCTTATGGGTGATAGTGGTTGCAACAAAAATTCTCAAAACCTACTTCTAAAGATCCTCAAGCCAATTGCTGCCAAGGTTTAAAAACAAATTGTTTTCTCCAAACATTGTGGAAGGGTCCAAACCTACATCAGCAGAATAGGGATCACCATCACAACATAAGGCACCTTTGCAAGATGAGGAGCAATTCCATATTTACACTGATATAGTAAACTTGAATGTTGATGAATAGCATAATATAGTAGATTAGGTCATCATGGAGAAAGATGCTAAGATCAAAGAGCTTAGGGATAATTTTTCTAAGGCCAATTTCATGGTTTGATTCCTAGAGCAGGATAATGAGGAATTGAAGGTAAATCAACTACTCTTGAATAAGCATAAGGCTAATGTCAGCAAAGAAGATGTAAAGGGAAAATAATTAGTTGACACAGATGATTCAGATGAGCATCAAGAGTAAGTGACAAGGAAGAGTCCAAATACTAGAGGACTCAAAAGGGAACTTCAACAACAAAGGGAGAAGATGTCTTCAGTTGACCTAATTGCAAGAGAAATCAATGAAAATAGGGAGTTTTGGCTTGAAAAAGTAATTTTCCATTTATAAAATCTTCTTAAGAGGGCCAAAAGAGACAACAAATTTCAAAGAAACATGGCTACTCATTACTACACAAGGAATCAAGTCTCCAAAGTCAAAATCAAGCAGTTGAAGAAAATACTCTAGGAAACCCTAATCAGGCAAAAAGAGAAGGTTAAGTTGGATTTGCTTGCTGATGCTTCCCTCAGAGCAATACAGGACAAGGACAAGAAAGCCTATGCATGACGAGAGGCCATCAGGTGAAACAAGTGGCCGATTTCATCCTCATTCAGGATGATGATGCAGATGTGGAGAGCGCCCGACTTAGGATGAATATTCAGGAGCATAACACAAAGATCCAAGACTTGTCACTCAATGCGGAGAGGGCCAAATGGATCATCAAGTGTTTGGAGAAGAGAAACAAGAAGCTTGAGGAGCAGCGGGTGATTATGGAGCTGCAAAACATTCGTGTGCATCGCCAAGCTGCTCAAAGGAGAAGAGCTGAGCTCACATCATTGGAGCAATAAATCAATGAGGATCGGGAGGCCAACCTCGAGAGGGTCAACATGCACTCAGAGAGGCTATTGGAAAAGGTCGATCAAGACCTTGCCTTACTGAGACACATGGCTTATCATTACAGGACACGAAATGTGAGTGCAAAGGCCCAGATAAGGATTTTTGAAGGCGAAATTGAGGAAAGCGAAAAGAAAAGCAAAAGAGGAAAAAGAGAAATATCAACTTCAAATCTTGGCTGCGGCTTCCTTGGCCCATCATAACACCTGATAGAGAACCTCTAGCCCAAATTTCAATAAATTTGGGGAATTTTTGGTCACATAACAAATTTTTTGGGCAAAACACAGGTTTCTTCTCCCTGTGCGGCGCGACGCTAAACATCTAGAGCTCCAAATGAGGAATGGTTTGAATTTTTGGATTCAGCATGGAAAATCAAGACTACTGGTGTCCGGACAAGAAATTTGAGCAAGATCTGACTCTCCTAGAGGTCAAAAACACCCAAAAAATGGCCTCTCTACCCCTTTTTTGACAAACAGGAAGCAGTCTTGGGAGAATGAAGATTTGGAAGGGTAAATGAGCACCAAATTCAAAAATTCCAATGGGGTTAGAAAGTAGACAAGACAGCCTTTCCAACAAGCCCATTTGGGAACATTTTGGACACGTGCAAGTGCCCCAAAGTAGGCACCAAAGTAGCACAACACACAGAGAAAATGGCGCGACGCACAGAGGAAAAATTGCCCAATTTGCTTCTGTTTCACGAAATTTTGGTTCATGACTTCTCCAAGTGGGCACGCTCATCTACACTTCAGTTTTTTGGCAACAAAGGCGACATTTAAAGTTTTTTTTTCTCCAGATTGGCTTCTATCCAAGTGGCAAAGGAAGGCAAACAGTCACCCAAGCCAAATGTCATGTTTGTGGCGCTGCACCTGTAGTTGATGGTTGGCTCTCCATCTCCATTTTGCAATGATTCGAGTAACTATCAAAACCTTGAGCATTCTATCTCTTCCTTACACATTCTATATATTATATGCAAGCTATTTGCAAAAGGTTGGTTGGCTTGTAACTTCTGGGAGACTGTGGGAAAGAAACTCTGTTTCTTCACTGTGTAATTTTGACAGAGAATTAATGAAAGGCAACAGCTCTGTTTCATGAGATTCTTGTGGTTGTGAGTGTAGCAAATGTGTCTCTTATGTTTTCATATGTATTTCGTTATGTTTCATAATTCAATTCATGTTCATTTCCAGTGAAATTTTCTGAGTGAGATTAGGTAGAATTCAATTTTATTGCTCTGCCTATGGGAAAATTTCATGTTCTGTTTTTTTCTTCTGTTGACAAGGATTCATGTCACTATGCCCTTTTCACTTTCTTCAGCAATCTATTCATGCCGCGGTACCTCAAACTAAATTGTTACATTTTCCGCCTACCTTGCCTCACTGAATAATCTATTCCTTTGTATTAAATTGTCTGTTCTTTGCTGAGCATTGGTCCCATACCATCCTCAAAGCTCGGTCATTCATAATATTTGTTTCTCGTACCCATTTTCACTTACTATCCTAAGATCAATATTTCATTTTAAGTCATCTCAGACCATTTTTTGCTTACCTATTCACTGAGCGTGACTCGGAGAGAGCCCTCTCTTGTTTTGGTAGGGCTAGCTACTAGACTGAGCGTGGTTTGTGGTTACCCTGATTTTGCCTTCCTTCATCCTAAGGCAGATTTAGGTGCTAACATAGTAGCGACCATACTGGGGAGTGAAAATGGTTTGCTTGAAGATTTTCTTGCCCTAGTACATATCTCAATTTCACAGCTGATTGTTGATGGTGAATAGCGATCAGACATAAGATGGCTGAAATCATTCACCTGGTGACTCCATTCACTGAAGAATCCAGCAATCGGTGCTTCATGGTGACTCCGTTGCAGAGAGGTTAGTAGCTTTGATATTTTCAAGACGGATCGGGTTGCAAGAAGATACACTCCCATGAGCCGAGATCACATTCAAGGCTTTCCAAATAAGATTCTGAAAGTAGATTGGTCAAGGAATTTGACTACGTTTAAAGATGATGGTAAGAAGGATGCTGCTTTACATCTAGTTCGATTTCACATGCATATTCGCAAGTTGAAGGTTGATTTTCCTGAATATTTCTTAATGAAGATATTCATAGCCACTCTAGAAGGTGAAGCCCAATTGTGGTATGAAAGTTTTCCACCTTCTTGTATTTACTGTCTAAAGGATTTTCATGCCATGTTCATTGAGAGATATGAATACTCTTATCCATCATTAAATTTAGTTCATGATTGTTGCAAACATGCTTCTACTTTTATTGAAAGCCTTGAAAAATACTATGAGGATGATAATTTTATGGATGATGAGATCATGGAAAGCTTGGATGAAAATCCCTTTCAACAGCGTAAAGACGATCATAAAAATTTGCAGCATGATCAAGATTCTAGTACGGTGGAAGAGGAAAGAATTTTGCATCTTGACAGTCAACAAGAATTACATGAAATGGATCAACAGTATGAGGAATATTTATATACACCTTCACTTGAAATTAATGAAGACAATCACTATTTGAGTGAAAGTAAACAAAAGGTCTTATCTCCTTTGTCTGAAGATGAGATAGGTCAACTCTTGCACGATTATGTTCCAGCTCAAGCTAAAGCGGATTTGCAGTGCACACATGGTCAAGAAAGTGTTGGTGAAACTTCTTCCTCTTTTGAAAAGCATGATAGTCCAGTGAACGACTTTATAGATCAGCAGGTTGAAGATTCCCATATGGCTAGAAATGATGAAAGAAGATGTTTTGCTTCAGATCTGGTGGAAATAAAAGATGATATGCAAGAAAATGATGTTCCAATCTCAGATAATGGGGATGATAAATCAGATAAAGAGACAGATGGTGAGGAGGAAAACGAGAGTTGCATGGTTGAGGTTGCCTCAAATGGAGAAAATAGAGGTACAGACCTAACTAACCTTATCTCACCAGAACTAGACCTTCATGAGGAGGTAGTCCAATCAGCTCATGAACAGTAAGATGAGAATTTTGTTCAAGTAAGGGAAAAAGTTTCCTTGGATGAATCATTGGTAGATGATAGAAATGTCATGCTTGGGTTTCAAGAATCATTCGAAGTTTCTTTTCTCATGATTGATGAATGCAAAGACAATCTAGCTGTCATATCATATGAAGATGACCTAAAATACATTCAGGCTACCGAAAAGCAAAACATTCAGGATTGTCTTTCAGACTCTTCCTCATATGTTTCATGTTTTGAAGTGTTCTTTGAAGAGGAAATCCACTCATCTGCTTGTTTAGAGGTAGCCTAAGATCAATATTTCATTGTAAGTCATCTCAGACCGTTTTTTGCTTACCTATTCACTGAGCATGACTCGGAGAGAGCCCTCTCCTGTTCTGGTAGGGCTAGCTACCAGACTAAGCGTGGTTTGTGGTTACCCTGATTTTTCCTTACTTTAGCCTAAGGTAGATTTAGGTGCCAACATAGTGGCGACCATACTAGGGAGCGAAAATGGTTTGCTTGAAGATTGTCTTGCCCCAGTACATATCTTAAGTTTAGAGCTGATTGTTGATGGTGAACAGCGATCAGACATAAGACAACTGAAATCATTCACCTGGCGAATCCATTCACTAAAGAATCTAGCAATCGGTGCTTCACAATGACTCCACTGTAGAGAGGTCAGTAGCTTTGAGATTTTCAAGATGGATCTGGTTGCAAAAAGATACACTCCCATGAACCGAGATCACATTCCAGGCTTTCCAAATAAGATTCTGAAAGTAGATTGGTGAAGGAATTTGCCTACGTTTAAAGATGACGGTAAGAAGGACGCTGCTTTACATCTAGTTCGATTTCACATGCATATTTGCAAGTTGAAGGTTGATTTTCCTGAAGATTTCTTAATGAAGATATTCATGGCCACTCTAGAAGGTGAAGCCCAATCTTGGTATGAAAGTTTGTCGCCTGCTTGTATTTACTGTCTAAAGGATGTTCATGCCATGTTTATTGAAAGATATAAAGAAATGTTAATGTCAGTCTTTGTAGCCTTCCTCCAGTGATCAAACATGCTCTTACAAAGTGATCTTAAAGTGTCAAGGTTAAATTTTGTCATTTCAGTGAGTCTTCAAACAAAATTTGGTCACTAGGCATTAGGTCTAGGGTTTGATTTTACCCTTGTCAAAATTGTCCAAATGACTTTCCATGTCACCATTCAACTGAGTGTACCATCATTCAAATGGCTGTCATCATCATTTCAAGTTCCACTAGACCATTTTACACCTTGTTCATGCTTCAGTTGCGCCTAGGCTAGGTTCATTTCCCTCTCCTAGGGTTTTGAAGCTAATTTCTCTTGGACGGTAAAATCATCAAAAAAACTTGTATCCTGATGTTCATACACATTTCCCTATCCATAATGTACCCTATTAAACACTTCCCATCACTAAAACCCCTAAACTCCTCATTTTCGCACAAACCCTAGTTTCTTGCTACAACCTGGCAATTTCTCTAGGTTGGACCTGTGTTTTGCCATTTTGGACCCCTTCCCCTCACTCAATCTCTGATATTTCACTTTCCCCTACTTCCTAACATCCTTACCTACTTCCCAAAATTTCCTCAAGAATTTAGAAGCTCCCTATCCCCTTCATTTCGCTTCATTTCGACAAATCCCTTGTTCCACACACCGGGATAGGTTTCACACAAATGATGCTTTTGAGCAATAAAAGATGAATTTGGGAAAAATGAGAGAGGTTTTTGTCCAAAACATGCCAAGGATCAAAATCGTCCTTCACGTTTTACACAGGTGACATGGTTTTGGAGAAATATCAAAAATATAGTTTCTTGAGGAGAATTGATGCAACTCTGAAGTGACCTTATGAAAATCAAATTCTCTTAGCTCTGTTGGCCAAATGACTTTCTTGATGAGTCAAATGATAACTAGATAGAAATATATTTCCAATGAGCTATCATGAGCTCAATTTGGAGTTGAGGAAGGCATCCAAAAGTTGACTGTAACAGCACTCTACCTTTAGGCAGCCTCATTTGGAGCATTTTGACCAGTCTTAGGAGATTTGATTTTTAATAGGAAACACAAACTCCAAATTACAAATTTCTAGTCAGGTTGGAAATTAGACTCAAAATCCTTTCCAACGAGCTATATTGTGCCCAATTTGGACACAGGAAGGCCCCCAAACGTCTCCTGCAAAAACCGCTACGCACAGGCTATATGCGCTACGCCTCAAGCCCAGTGCGCCACGCCACTTCCTAGTGCGCGGCGCTAAACATATAGAACTCCAAATGAGGAATGGATTGCATTTTTGGATTCAACATGAAAAACAATGACTACTGGAGTCCGGACAAGAAATTTGGAGCATTTTTGGGGCATTTTGGGTCACATGACAAATTTTTGGGCAAAATACAGGTTTTTTGTCCCTAGAGCTCCAAATGAGAAATGGTTTGCACTTTTGGATTCAGCATTTAAAATCACGACTACTGGTGTCCGGACAAGAAATTTTTGCAAGGTATGAGTCTCCAAAAGGTCAAAAAACACCCAAAAATGGCCTCTCTGCCACTTTTTTGACACACAGGAAGCAGTCTTGGGAGAATGAAGATTTGGCGCGGCAAATGAGCACCAAATTCAAAAATTCTAGTGGGGTTAGAAAGTAGACAGGACAGGCTTTCCAACAAGCCCACTTGGGCACGACACCTGCAATTGCCCCAAAATAGGCCCCAAAGTAGCGCGGCGCATAGAGGAAAAATTGCCCAACTTCTCCAAGTGGGCCCGCTCATCTACACTTCGGATTTTTTGGCACCAAAGGCGGCATTTAAAGTGTTTTTTCTCCAAATTGGCTTTTATCCAAGTGGCTAAGGAAGGCAAACAGTCACCCAAGCTAAATTTCATGTTTTTAGCGCTGCACCTGTAGCTGATGGTTGGCTCTCCATCTCCATTTTGCAATGATTCGAGTAACTCCCCAACCCTTGGGCGTTCTATCTCTTCATTACACATTCTATATATTGTATGCAAGTTATTTGAAAAGGGTTGGTTACTTTGTAACTTCTGGGAGACTGTGGGAAAGAAACCTTGTTTCTTCACTATGTATTTTTGATAGAGAATTAATGAAAGGAAACGGCTTTGTTTCATGAGATTCTTATGGTTGTGAGTGTAGCAAATGTGTCTCTTATGTTTTCACATGTATTTCGTTATGTTTCATAATTCAATTCATGTTCATTTCCAGTGAAAGTTTCTTAGTGAGATTAGATAGAATTCAATTTTATTGCTCTGCCTATGGGAAAATTTTATGTTCAGTGTTCTTCTTCTGTTGAAAAGGATTCATGTTCCTATGCCCTTTTCACACTCCTCAGCAATCTCTCCATTCTGCGTTATTCCAAACTAAATTGCTACACTTTCTGCCTACCTTGCCTCACGAAGTAATCTGTGCCTTTGTATTAAATTCTTTGTTCTTTGCTGACCGTTGGTCCCATACCATCCCAGAAGCTCGGTCATTCATAAAAATTGTTTCTCGTATCCATATTCACTTACTATCATAAGATCAATATTTCACTGTAAGTCATCTCAGACCATTTTTGCTTATATATTCACTGAGTGTGGTTTGTGGTTACCCTAATTTTTGACTTCCTTCAGCCTAAGGCAGATTTAGGTGCTAACATAGTGGCGACTCCGCTGGGGAAGAAATAGTTTACTTGTAGATTGTCTTGCCCCAATACATATCTCAAGTTCAGATCTGATGGTTGATGGTGGACAAAGATCAGACAAGAGACGGCTGAAATCATTCACCTGGCGACTCTATTCACTGAAGAACCCAGCAATCGGTGCTTCATGGTGACTCCACTGGAGGACTAACTCTTTCTTTGATAAAATGGAAGGATCTTACACAAAGTTCGGGTATCCAAAGTGGAATGGTATTCAAGTTCTACTCTACTTTCTTGTAAATTACTTCTTCGTTGTTCTTGAAGCTACCCTGAAAATTTTTCAGAATTTGTTGTATTATAAAGGTGATCAAAATCTTCACTCCATCTATTCAAAAAGTGTAAATAGTGAGTTTCACTTTGATCCTGGCTTCCTTACTTTTCCTACATCTTATGATGACTCTCTTCAGAGTGATGAGCCTAAAGAACACCAACCTGATCCCGTCACTCTTGTATATATTCCTACAGCTATTATAATCCCATATAGGTATAAACCTCTTGTTCTACCTTCTGTTCTTCATGCTTTCCCCAAAAACTATGATCTATACTTGCCAAGGTTTGATGGTGAATGTAAGAGTGTCAATACTGAGCAACTTGTGCAGAATGTGGAGACTTTTCTAGACCTTTTCGAAATTGATGAAGAAGATGTCAGTATAAGGCTTTTTTCTCTTTCTTTGCAAGGAAAATTCAAGAGTTGGTTCAAAGCTCTGCCTGATGCGAGCATCATAGATTTACAGCAGTTCATCAAAGTTTTCCTTGACAGGTGGAGGATCGGAGAGAACCTTTTCCTTATCGTAGAAGAGTATAATCAACTGAAAAGACTACCAGGGGGGACAGTACAATAGTTTTCAGCCAGATTTAATCAAGTTTATTATTCAATGCCAGTTGATATAAGACCCCCTCCTGGATCTGCTCTCTTGCATTACCCGAGTGCCTTTGATCCAGAAATGGAGTTTCAGCTAAGAGAAAAGAATGCCGCAACATTTGAAGGGATGCACAACAATGCAGTAAACGTAGAGGCTCGTTTTCTAATCATAAGGGCAAGGTTGAAAGAAGAAGAGATGAAAAATGTGGATCCAGAGAAAACTACACCTTCAGAGGAAAAGCTTGACATTTTGGTGAGTACAGTAGAAGAGATGGTGAGGAAAATGACTACAAAAGATGAAAATGGCATTCATGAACAAGTGGCTGATCCAAAACATTTTGTTTCTTATCTCAGTAGTCATAACGATTGTTTTGTAGATCATATTGGAAAAGAAAGACCTGTTGATATGACATATATGCTTGATGACGTGTTTTATACTGACGCTTTGCCTCAGTTTGATCAGTATGATGATGATGATTATGCTCTCCAAACAGAAGCTAATCTTGAACACAAATCAGCAGCCAGTTTATGCGATGAGGAAGTTCGCTTACAACATCTCGCGTACAGTGATCAACCGAGGCATATCAGCTACGGAAACGATGAGGAAAGTGCAGTAGATTTTGAGGTAAGTGAAGGGTCTTTGCCTTTGTGCTTTGATTGATGTCAGTTCATCAGATATAATTTCCATGCAATCAGACATCAGCTATCGACAAATCTTGATTTGGATCCTCTTGAGGGAGATGAAAAATTTGTTCCAGACTTCTTATATTCAGAGTTCCAGCCCCCAAATGCGATTCATAGTCAGGTTGCACATGAAGACATAGAAGCTGGCTTATATGATCAAACAATACAAGAAGATTCCTTACCTCTCTATTTTGAATCATTTCAGTTTTTGCAGGGTAAATTGCATAGTAAATATTCAAAGGTAAAGCTTGTAGGAAATCAACAATCTCTCAGTTTTAATGTTGAAGATGAGACAGATGGTGAAATTTTCGAGCAGGTTGTTAATAAGAAATCTTCCCCTGAAATGATTAATGAAATTATTTTGGATACAGAACCAGATTTGTAGCCACCAAACACAATTCAAGGTCAGATTACAGATGAAGGTGAGGTAGCCGAAATACATGATTTAATGATGCAAGAGGATTCTGTACCCTTGTGTTACGAAGCATTTCAGTTTATAAGGCAGAATCTTCATAATATCTCTAAAGAAAAGGATGAACAACCAATAGGATGTCATACAGTTTCAATAGATACATCGCAGCAGTCTCCTCAAGTTTTTGATGATCCTTTTGCTCATGTGTTAGATTTCGTTTGCTGTAAAACTTCTTCTCCATCAGCCAACTAGGAGACAAAAGAGAATGTTGATAATCATCTGTTTCAAGGGTCACCTTCATTGTCTTGTTTAACAGAGTGTTCATTTCATATCCCATACCAAAGTTTGCAGTCATATGAGGAGATTGATAAAGGAGGCTTTGGTTCTGTTTGGAATCAACAACAGAGTTTGGTTCTTCATGAAATTCAGGATCCTTTTGACCACTTGCTGCAATCATCAGAGAAAGACAGTGCAAATGTGAGGAAAATTTTAATATCCAGCTATGAAGATTACTTGGACCAGAGCAGTAATGTGTTAATGGAAATCAATGGCGATGCTTATGAAGATCCTTTTGCAGTATTCTTGAAGTCATCAAGCCAATTCATGCTTTGCAAGTTTGTCAACAGTGAACATGATTCCAAGTTTCCATGGGAGTTTCCTTTCGATTCTTCCCTTTTCCTACGCATCAGAAAGCATTTGGGAAGAAATCAAATATCAGCCATAATGCTTACCTGGTTGCATTAGCTGTTCCATCTCACTTGACTGGGTGGTGGAAAGAGTAATTAGGGTAGGTTTGCTGAATAAGCTCAAATATGAGCATCTTTCCAGTTTTTTAGTTAGGATTTAATCATGTCTGGTTTTATTATGGTTTTCAGTTTGAGTCTTCAGTCAGAGTTCATCTGCATAATGTCAGTTTCTGTGTTTTGACTCCATAGCCCAACGGACAAAGGCACTGTCTGCTCACCAAAAGATCTGCAGTTCTTGGCACCACCAAGGAGTTGGAGCTGCCATCCCTATTGGAGCCAATGTTAATGTCAGTCTTTGTAGCCTTCCTCCAGTGATCAAACATGCTCTTACTAAGTGATCTTAAATTTTCAAGGTCAAATTTTGTCATTTCAGTGGGTCTTCAAGAAAAATTTGGTCACTAGGCATTAGTCTAGGGTTTGATTTTACCGTTGTCAAAGTTGTCCAAATGACGTTCCATGTCACCATTCAACTGAGTGTACCATCATTCAAAGAGTTTTCATCATCATGTCAAGTTCCACTAGGCCATTTTACACCTTGTTCATGCTTCAGTTGCGCCTAGGCAAGGTTCATTTCCCTCTCCTAGGGTTTTGAAGCTAATTTCTCTTGGATGGTCAAATCATCATAAAAACTTGTATCCGGATGTTCATACACCTTTCCCTATCCATAATGTACCTTATTAAACACTTACCATCACTAAAATCCCCCAAATTCCTCATTTTCACACAAACCCTAGTTTCTTGCTACAACCTGGAAATTTTCTAGGTTGGAGCTGTGTTTTGCCTTTTTGGACCCCTTCAACTCACTCAATCTCTGATATTTCACTTTCCCCTACTTCCTAACATCCCTCCCTACTTCCCAAAATTTCCTCAAGAATTTAAAAGCTCCCTATCTCCTTCATATCGCTTCATTTCGACAAATCCCTTGTTCCACACATCAAGATAGGTTTCACTCAAATGATGTTTCTGAGCAATAAAAGATGAATTTAGGAAAACTGAGAGCAGTGTTTGTCCAAAACATGCCAGGGAAGAAAAACCTCCTTCACTTTTTACACAGGTGTCATGGTTTTGGAGAAATGTCAAAAATATAGTTGCCTCGGGAGAATTTATGCACCTCTGAAGTCACCTTGTGAAAATCAAATTTTCTCCTATCTCAGTTGGCCAAACGACTTTCTTGATGAGTCAAATGATAACTAGATGCAAAAATATTTCCAATGAGTTATCATGAGCTCAATTTGGAGTTGAGAAAGGCATTCAAAAGTTTACTATAACAGCACTCTGCCTTTAGGCAGCCTCATTTGGCACATTTTGACCAGTCTTGGGAGATTTGATTTTTGACAGGGAAAATGAACTCTAAATTAAAAAATTCTTGTTGAGTTGGAAATTAGACTCAAGGTTATTTCCAACGAGCTATTCGGTGCCCCATTTGGACACTAGGAAGGCCTCCAAAAGTCTCCTATAAAAACTGCTATGCACAGGCTATATGCGTCGCGCCTAAAGCCCAGTGCGTCGCGCCACTTCATTGTGCGCCGCACACTGGCGTGGCGCTAAAAATCTAGAACTCAAAATGAGGAATGGTTTGCATTTTTGGATTCAGAATGAAAAATAATGACTACTGATGCCCGAACAAGAAATTTGGAGCAGTTTTGGGGCATTTTGGGTCACATGACAAATTTATGCGAAAAATACAGGGTTTTTCTCCCTGTGCGCCGTGCACAGGGACCATGTGTGCACTGCAAGGTTCATTTACCTCACCTAGGGTTTTGAAGCTAATATCTCTTGGATGGTAAAATCATCAGAAAAAATTGTATCCTGATGTTCATACACCTTTCCCTATCCATAATGTACCTTATTAAACACTTCCCATCACTAAAATCCCCCAAATTCCTCATTTTCGCACAAACACTAGTTTCTTGCTACAACCTGGAAAATTTTCTAGGCTGGACCTGTGTTTTTCCTTTTTGGACCCCTTCCCCTCACTCAATCTCTGAGATTACACTTTCCCCTACTTCCTAACATCCCTCCCTACTTCTCAAAATTTCCTCAAGAATTTAGAAACTCCCTATCCCCTTCATTTCGCTTCATTTCGACAAATCCCTTGTTCCACACATCGGGATAGATTTCACTCAAATGAGGTTTCTGCACAATAAAAGATGAATTTTGGAAAACTGAGAGAGGTTTTTTTCCAAAAAATGCCAAGTAAGAAAAGACACCTTCACTTTTTACACAAGTGCCATGGTTTTAGAGAAATGCCGAAAATACAATTGCCTTGGGAGAATTGATGCACCTCTGAAGTGACCTTGGGAAAATAAAGTTCTATCCTTTCTCAAATGGCCAAATGACTTTCTTAATGCATCAAATGATAACTAGACACAAATTTCTTTCCAACGAGCTATCATGCACTCAATTTGGGGTTGAGGAAGGCATTCCAAAGTTGACCGCAACAGCACTCTGCCTTGAGGCAGCCTCATTTGGCACATTTTGACCAGTCTTGGGAGATTTGATTTTTTACATAGCAAATGAACTCCAAATTGAAAAATTGTGGTTGTGTTGGAAAGTATACTCAAGTACCTTTCCAACGAGCTATCCCATGCCCAATTTTGACATCGGGAAGGCCTCTCAAAGTCTTCTGGAAAAGGCGCAATGCACAGGAGGAGGAGCGCGACGCACTGAGAGGAATTGCCCAGTGTTAATTTGAATGGGTGCGACGCACATGGAGAGCGCAGTGCACTGGGTTCTTTGCGTGCCGCATATAGCCTCAAGCCCAAAAATAGCTGGAAACTTCACCAAATTTCTCATACTTTGCGTAGATTTGCTAGGTAGGCTTGTTATCTTGTTGTTGCATCAAATTTTATGATAAGAGACGATGGTTTATGGGTGATAGTGGTTGCAACAAAAATTCTCAAAACCTACTTCTAAATATCCTCAAGCCAATTGCTGCCAGGGTTTAAAAACTCATTGTTTTCTCCAAACATTGTGGAAGGGTCCAAGCCTACATCAGCAGAACAAGGATCACCATCACAACATAAGGCACCTTTGCAAGATGAGGAGCAATTCCATCTTTACACTGATATAGTAAACTTGAATGTTAATGAATAGCATAAGATAGTAGATTAGGTCATCATGGAGAAAGATGCTAAGATCAAAGAGCTTAGGGACAATTTTTCTAAGGCCAATTTCATGGTTTGATTCCTAGAGTAGGATAATGAGCAACTGAAGGTAAATCAACTACTCTTGCATAAGCATAAGGTTGATGTTAGCAAAGAAGATGTAAAGGGAAAATAATTAGTTGACACAGATGATTCAGATGAGCATCAAGAGAAGTTGACAAGGAAGAGTCCAAAGACTAGAGGACTCAAAAGGAACTTCAACAACACACGGAGCAGATGTCTTCAGTTGACCTAATTGCAGGAGAAATCAATGAAAATAGGGAGTTTTGGCTTGACAAAGTAAATTTCCATTTAAACAATATTCTTAAGAGGGCCAAAAGAGACAAAAAATTTAAAAGACACATGGCTACTCATTTCTACATAAGGAATCAGGTCTCCAAAGTCAAAATCAAGCAGTTGAAGAAAATACTCCAGGAAACCCTAATCAGGCAAAAAGAGAAGGTTAAGTTGGATTTGCTTGCTGATGCTTCCCTCAGAGCAATACAAGACAAGGAAAAGAAAGCCTATGCATGATGAGAGGCCATCAGGTGAAACAGGTGGCCGATTTCATCCTCATTCAGGATGATGATGCAGATGTGGAGAGCGCCCGACTTAGGATGACTATTCAGGAGCATAACACAGAGATCCAAGACTTGTCACTCAATGTGGAGAGGGCCAAATGGATCATCAAGTATTTGGAGTAGAGAAACAAGCAGCTTGAGGACCAGCGGGCGATTATGGAGCTGCAAAACATTCGTGAGCATCACCAAGCTGCTCAAAGGAGAAGAGCTGAGCTCACATCATTGGAGAAAGAAATCAATGAGGATCGGGAGGCCAACCTCGAGAGGGTCAACATGCACTTGGAGAGGCTATTGGACAAGGCTGATTAGGACCTTGCCTTACTGAGACACATGGCTTATCATTACAGGACATGAAATATGAGTGCAAAGGCCCGGATAAGGAGTTTGAAGGCGAAATTGAGGAAAGCCACAAGAAAAGAAAAAGAGGCAAAAGAGAAAGATCGGCTTCAAATCTTGGCTGAGGCTTCCTTGGCCCATCATAACACCCCATAGAGACCCTCTAGCCCAAATTTCAAGAAATTTGGGGAATTTTTGGTCACACAACAAATTTTTGGGCAAAACACATGTTTTTTCTCCCTAGCGCGGTGCTAAAAATATAGAGCTCCAAATGAGGAATGGTTTGCATTTTTGGATTCATCATGGAAAATCATGAATACAGGTATCTGGACAAGAAATTTGGACAATATCTAAGTCTCCTAGAGGTCAAAAACACCCAAAAAATGGTCTCTCTGCCCCTTTTGTGACACACAAGAAGCAGTCTTGGGAGAATGAAGATTTGGAGGGGCAAATGAGCACCAAATTCAAAAATTCTAGTGTGGTTAGAAAGTAGACAGGACAAGATTTCCAACAAACCCACTTTGGCACATTTTGGACACATGCAAGTGCCCCAAAATAGGCCCCAAAATAGCGCGGCGCACAAAGAAAATGGCGCGGCGAACAGAGGAAAAATTGCCCAATTTGCTTCCGTTTCGCGACTTCTCCAAGTGGGCCCGCTCATCCACACTTCGTTTTTTTGGCACCAACGACAGCATTTAAGGTGTTTTTTCTCTATATTGGCTTCTATCCAAGTGGCGAAGGAAGGCAAACAGTCACCCAAGCCAAATTTCATGTTTGTGGCGCTGCACCTGTAGCTGATGGTTGGCTCTCCATCTCCATTTTGCAATGATTCGAGTAACTCCCCAACCCTTGGGCATTCTATCTCTTCCTTACACATTCTATATATTGTATGAAAGCTATTTGCAAAAGGTTGGTTGGCTTGTAACTTTTGGGAGACTGTTGGAAAGAAACTTTGTTTCTTCATTGTGTAATTTTGACGGAGAATTAATGAAAGGCAGTCGTTCTATTTCATGAGATTCTTGTGGTTGTGCATGTAGCAAATGTGTCTCTTATGTTTTCATATGTATTTTGTTATGTTTCATAATTCAATTCATGTTCATTTCCAGTGAAATTTTCTATGTGAGATTAGGTAGAATTCAATTTTATTGATCTACCTGTGGGAAAATTTCATTTTCAGTGTTTTTCTTCTGTTGAAAAGGATTCATGTCGCTATTCCCTTTTCACTTTATTCAACAATCTATTCATGCCATGGTACCTCAAACTAAGTTGTTACATTTTCCGCCTACCTTGCCTCACGGAATAATCTATGCCTTTGTATTAAATTGTTTGTTCTTTGATGAGCGTTGGTCCCATACCATCCCAGAAGCTCGGTCATTCATAAAATTTGTTTCTTATACCCATTTTCACTTACTAGCCTAAGATCAATATTTCATTGTAAGTCATCTCAGACCATTTTTTTGCTTACCTATTCACTGAGCGTGACTCGGAGAGAGCCCTCTCCAATTCTGGTAGGGCTAGCTACCAGACTGAGTGTGGTTTGTGGTTACCCTAATTTTTCCTTCCTTCAGCCTAAGGGAGATTTAGGTGCTAACATAGTGGTGACCATACTGGGGAGCGAAAATGGTTTGCTTGAAGATTGGCTTGCCCCAGTAAATATCTCAAGCTTAGAGCTGATTGTTGATGGTGAACAACGATCAGACATAAGACGGATAAAGTCATTCACCTGGCGACTCCATCCACTGAAGAATCCAGCAATATGTGGTTCATGGTGACTTCACTGCAGAGAGGTCAGTAGCTTTGAGATTTTCAAGATGGATCGGGATGCAAGAATATACGTTCCCATGAGTCGAGATCACATTCCAGGCTTTCCAAATAAGATTCCGAAAGTAGATTGGTCAAGGAATTTTCCTACGTTTAAAGATGATGGTAAGAAGGACGTTGTTTTACATCTAGTTCGATTTCACGTGCATATTTGCAAGTTGAAGGTTGATTTTACTGAATATTGCTTAATGAAGATATTCATGGCCACTCTAGAAGGTGAAGCCCAATCTTGGTATGAATGTTTGCCGCCTGCTTGTATTTACTGTCTAAAGGATTTTCATGCCATGTTCATTGAGAGATATAAAGACTCTTATCCATCATTAAATTTAGTTCATGATTGTTGCAAACATGCTTCTACTTTTGTTGAAAGCCTTGAAAAATAATATGAGGATCATAATTTTATGGATGATGAGATCATGGAAGCCTTGGATGAAAATCCCTTTCAGCAGCGTAAAGACGATCATGAAAATTTGCAGCATGATCAAGATTGTAGTATGGTGGAAGAGGCAAGAATTTTGCGTCTTGACAGTCAACAAGAATTAAATGAAATGGATCAGCAGTATGAGGAATATTTATATACACCTTCACTTGAAATTAATGAAGATAATCACTGTTTGAGCGAAAGTAAACAAAAGGTCTTATCTCCTTTGTCTGAAGACGAGATAGGTCAACTCTTGCACTGTTATGTTCGAGCTCAAGCTAAAGCAGATTTGCAGTGCACACACGGTCAAAAAAGTTTTGGTGAAACTTCTTCCTCTTTTGAAAAGGATGACAGCCCGGTGAACAACTTTATAGATCAGCAGGTTGAATATTTTCATATGGCTGGAAATGATGAAAGAAGAAGTTTTGTTTCAGATCTGGTGGAAATAAAAGATGATATGCAAGAAAATGATGTTCCAATCTCAGATAATGGGGATGATAAATCAGATCAAGAGACAGATGGTGAGGAGGAAAAAGGGAGTTGCATGGTTGAGGTTATCTCAAATGGATAATAGAGGTACAGACCTAACTGACCTTATCTCACCAGAACTAGACCTTCATGACGAGGTAGTCCAGTCAGCTCATGAACAACAAGATCAGAACTTTGTTCAAGTAAGTGAAAAAGTTTCACCGGATGAATCGTTGGTAGATGATAGAAATGTCATTCTTGGGCTTCAAGAATCATTCGAAGTTTATTTTCTCGTGATTGATGAATGCAAAGACAATCTGGCTGTCATATCATATGAATATGACCTACAATACATTCAAGCTACCGAAAAGCAGAACATTTAGGATTGTCTTTCAGACTCTTCTTCATATGTTTCATGTTTTGAACTGTTCTCTGAAGAGGAAATCCGGTTATCTGCTTGTTCAGAAGTAGCCTAAGATCAATATTTGATTGTAACTCATCTCAGGCCGTTTTTTCTTACCTATTCACTGAGCGTGACTTGGAGAGAGCCCTCTCCTGTTCTGGTAGGGCTAGCTACCAGACTGAGCATGGTTTGTGGTTACCTTGATTTTTCCTTCCTTTAGCCTAAGGCAGATTTAGGTGCCAACATAGTGGCGATCATACTGGGGAGAGAAAATGGTTTGCTTGAAGATTGTCTTGCCCAAGTACATATCTCTAGTTCAGAGCTAATTGTTGATGGTGAATAGCGATCAGACATAAGAAGGCTAAAATCATTCACCTAGCGACTCCATTTACTGAAGAATCCATCAATCGGTGCTTCATGGTGACTCCACTGCAGAGAGGTCAGTAGTTTTGAGATTTTCAATATGGATCGGGTTGCAAGAAGATACGCTCCCATGAGCCGAGATCACATTCCAGGCTTTCCAAATAAGATTCCGAAAGTAGATTGGTCAAGGAATTTGCCTAAGTTTAAATATGATGGTAAGAAGGATGTTTTTTTACATCTAGTTCGATTTCACATGCATATTCGCAAGTTGAAGGTTGATTTTCCTGAAGATTTCTTAATGAAGATATTCATGACCACTCTAGAAGGTGAAACCCAATCTTGGTATGAAAGTTTGTTGCTTGCTTGTATTTACTGTCTAAAGGATTTTCATGCCATGTTCATTGAGAGATATAAAGAAATGTTAATGTCAGTATTTACAGCCTTCCTCCAGTGATCAAACATGCTCTTACAAAGTGATCTTAAAGTGTCAAGGTCAAATTTTGTCATTTCAGTGAGTCTTCAAGCAAAATTTGGTCACTAGGCATTAGGTCTAGGGTTTGATTTTACCCTTGTCAAAGTTGTCCAAATGACGTTCCATGTCACCATTAAGCTAAGTGTACCATCATTCAAAGGGTTTTCATCATCATGTCAAGTTCCATTGGGCCATTTTACACCTTGTTCATGCTTCAGTTGCGCCTAGGCAAGGTTCATTTACCTCTCCTAGGGTTTTGAAGCTAATTTCTCTTGGATGGTAAAATCATCAGGAAAACTTGTATCCTAATGTTCATACACCTTTACCTATCCATAATGTACCTTATTAAACACTTCCCATCACTAAAATCCCCCAAATTCCTCATTTTCGCACAAACCCTAGTTTCTTGCTACAACCTTGCAATTTTCTAGGTTGGACCTATGTTTTGCCTTTTGGGACCCCTTCCCCTGACTCAATCTCTGAGATTTCACTTTCCCCTACTTCCTAACATCCCTCCATAATTCCCAAAATTTCCTCAAGAATTTAAAAGCTCCCTATCCCCTTCATTTCGCTTCATTTCGACAAATCCCTTGTTCCACACATTGGGATAGGTTTCACTGAAATGATGTTTCTGAGCAATAAAAGATGAATTTGGGAGAAATGAGAGAGTTTTTGGTCCAAAACATGCCAAGGAAGTAAAAAATCCTTCACTTTTTACACAGTTTTCATGGTTCTGGAGAAATGTCAAAAATATCGTTGCCTTGGGAGAATTGATGCACCTCTGAAGTGACCTTGGGAAAATCAAAATTTCTCATAGCGTAGTTGGCCAAATGACTAGACGGATGCATCAAATGATAACTAGACACAAAGATATTTCTAATGAGCTATCATGAGCTCAATTTGGAGTTGAGGAAGGTATTCAAAAGTTGGCTGTAACAGCACTCTGCGTTTAGGAAACCTCATTTGGCACATTTTGACCAGTCTTGGAAGATTTGATTTTTGACAAGGCAAATTAACTCCAAATTGAAAACTTCTAGTTGGGTTGGAAATCAGACTCAAATACCTTTCCAGAGCACTATTATTTTCCCAATTTGGACATCGGGAAGGCCTCCAAAAGTCTCTTTCAAAAACTGCTATGCACAGGCTATATGCGCTGTGCCTCAAGCCTAGTCGCCGCGCCACTTCTGGCGCGACGCTAAAACTCTAGAACTCCAAATGAGGAATGGTTTGCATTTTTGGATTCAGCATGAAAAATCATGACTACTGGTGCCTGGACAATAAATTTGGAGCATTTTTGGGGCATTTTGGGTCACATGACAAATTTTTGGGCAAAATATAGGGTTTTTCTCCCTGTGCGTGCGACGCAAAAATTCTAGAGCTCTGAATGAGGAATGGTTTGCACTTTTGGATTCAGCATGGAAGATCACGACTACTAGTGTCTGAAAAATAAATTTTGGCAAGGTATGAGTCTCCAAAAGGTCAAAAATCACCGAAAAATGGCCTCTCTGCCACTTTTTTGGCACACAGGAGGTAGTCCTGGGAGAATGAAGATTTGGAGGGGAAAATCAGCACCAAATTCAAAAATTCTAGTGGAGTTAGAAAGAAGACAAAATAGGCTTTCCAACAAGCTCACTTGGGCACATTTTGGACACCGGAAAGTGTGCCAAAATAGGCCCCAAATTAGTGTAGCGCACAGAGAAAATGGCACGGCTCACAGAGGAAAAATTGCCCAATTTTCTTCCGTTTCACGAAATTTCGGTTCGCGACTTCTCCAAGTGGGCCCACTCATTTACACTTTGGTTTTTTGTCACCAAAGGTGGCATTTAAAGTTTTTTTAATCCTGATTGGCTTCTATCCAAGTGGCGAAGGAAGGCAAACGGTCACCGAAGCCAAATCTCATGTTTGGAGCGCTGCACCTGTAGCTGATGGTTGGCTCTCCATCTCCATTTTGCAATGATTCGAGTAACTCCCTAACCCTTGGGCATTCTATCTCTTCCTTACACATTCTATATATTGTATCAAGTTATTTACAAAGAGTTGGTTAGTTTGTAACTTCTGGGAGACTGTGGGAAAGAAACTTTGTTTCTTCACTGTGTATTTTTGACAGAGATTTAATGAAAGGCAGTGACTCTGTTTCATGAGATTCTTGTGGTTGTGAGTGTAGCAAATGTGTCTCTTATGTTTTCATATGTATTTCGTTATGTTTTATAATTAAATTCATGTTCATTTCTAGTGAAATTTTCTGAGTGAGATTAGGTAGAATTCAATTTTATTGCTCTGCCTGTGGGAAAATTTCATGTTCAGTGTTCTTCTTCTGTTGAAAAGGATTCATGTTCATATGCCCCTTTAACACTTCTCAGCAATCTCTCCGTTTCATGTTATTCCAAACTAAATTGCTACACTTTTCGCCTGCCTTGCCTCATGAAGTAATCTGTGCCTTTGTATTAAATTCTCTATTCTTTGCTGACCGTTGGTCCCATACCATCCCAGAAGCTCGGTCATTCATAAAAATTGTTTCTTGTATCCATATTCACTTACTAGCCTAACATCAATATTTCACTGTAAGTCATCTCAGACCATTTTTGCTTGTATATTCACTGAGCATGACTTGGAGAGAGCCCTCTCCTGTTCTAGTAGGGCTTGCTATCAGACTGAGCGTGGTTTGTGGTTACCCTAATTTTTGCCTTCCTTCAGCCTAAGGCAGATTTAGGTGCTAACATAGTGGCGACTCTGCTGGGGAAGAAAATAGTTTACTTGTAGATTGTCTTGCCCCAGTACATATCTCAAGTTTAGATCTGATGGTTGATGGTGGACAATGATCAAACAGAAGATGATTGAAATCATTCACCTGGCGACTCCATTCACTAAAGAACCCAGCAATCGGTGCTTCATGGTGACTCCACTAGAGGAGTAACTCTTTCTCTGCGAAAATGGAAGGATCTTACACAAGGTTCAGGTATACAAAGTGGAATGGTATTCAGGTTCTACTCTACTTTCTTGTAAATTACTTCTTCGTTGTTCTTGAAGCTGCCCTAAAATTTTTTCATAATTTGTTGTATGATAAAGGTGATCAAAATCTTCACTTGATCTATTCAAAAGGTGTAAATAGTGAGTTTCCCTTTGATCCTGGCTTCCTTACTTTTCGTACATCTTATGATGACTCTCTTTAGAGTGATGAGCCTAAAGAACACCAACCTCATCTCGTCGCTCTTGTATATATTCCTACAGCTGTTATAATCCCAGATAGGTATAAACCTCTTGTTTTACCTTCTGTTCTTCATGCTTTCCCCAAAAACTATGATCTATACTTGCCAAGATTTGACGGTGAATGCAAGAGTGTCAATGCTGAGCAATATGTGCAGAATGTTGAGACTTTTCTAGACCTTTTCGAAATTGATGAAGAAGATGTCAGTATAAGGATTCTTGTTCTTTTTTTGCAAGGCAAAGTCAAGAGTTGGTTCAAAGCCCTGCCTGATGCGAGCATCACAGATTTACAGCAGTTCATCAAAGTTTTCCTCGACAGGTGGAGGATCGGACAAAACCTTTTCCTTATCGTAGAAGAGTATAATCAGCTGAAAAGACTACCAGGGGAGACAGTACAACAGTTTTTAGCTAGATTTAATCAAGTTTATTATTCAATGCCAGTTGATATAAGACCGCCTCCTGGATCTGCTCTCTTGCACTACCCGGGTGCCTTTGATCCGAAAATGGAGTTTCAGCTAAGAGAAAAGAATGTCGCAACACTTGAAGAGATGCAAAACCATGCAGTAAACGTATAGGCTCATTTGCTGATTCGAAGGGCAAGGTTGAAAGAAGAAGAGATGAAAAATGTGCATCCAGAGAAAACTACACATTCAGAGGAAAAGCTTGACATTTTGGTGAGTGCAGTAGAAGAGATGGTGAGGAAAATGATTGCAAAAGATGAAAATGGCGTTCATGAACAAGTGGTTGATCCAAAACATTTTGTTTCTTATCTCAGTAGTCATAAGGATTATTTTGTAGATCATATTGGAGAAGAAAGACCTGTTGATATGACATGTATGCTTGATGACGTGTTTTATACTGACGATTTGCCTCAGTTTGATCAGTATGATGATGATGATTATGCTCTCCAAACAAAAGCCAATCTTGCAAAAAACTCAGCAGCCAATTTATGGGATGAGGAAGTTTGCTTACAACAGCTCGAGTACAGTGATCAACCGAGGCATATCAGCTATGTAAATGATGAGGAAAGTGCAGCAGATTTTTAGGTAAGTGAAGGGTCTTTGCCTTTGTGCTTTCATTCATGTTAGTTCATTAGAGATAATTTCCATGCAATCAGACATCATCTATCGACAAATATTGATTTGGATCCTCTTGAGGGAGATGAAAAATTTGTTCCAGACTTCTTATATTCAGAGTTCCAGCCTCCAAATTCCATTAATAGTCAGGTTGCACATGAAGACATAGAAGTTGGCTTATATGATCAAACGATACAAGAAGATTCCTTACCTCTCTGTTTTGAATCATTTCTGTTTTTGCCAGGTAAATTGCATATTAAATCTTCAAATGAAAATCTTGTAGGCCAAATGACTTTCTTGATGAGTCAAATGATAACTAGACACAAAGATCTTTCCAATGAGCTATCATGAGCTCAATTTGGAGTTGAGGAAGGCATTCAAAAGTTGACTGTAATAGCACTCTGCCTTTAGGCAACCTCGTTTGGCACATTTTGACCATTCTTGGAAGATTTTATTTTTTATAGGGTAAGTGAACTCCAAATAGAAAAATTCCAATTGGGTTGGAAGGTAGACTCAAAGGCCTTTCCAATGTGCTATCATGTGCCCAATTTGGACACCGTGAAGGCCTCCAAAAGTCTCATGCAAAAACTGCTACGCACAGGCTATATGTGTCGCGCCTCAAGCCCAGTGCGCTGCGCCACTTCCCTGTGCGCGGCGCACTGGCGCGACGCTAAAACTATAGAAATCCAAATGAGAAATGGTTTGCATTTTTGGATTTAGCATGAAAAATCATGACTACTGGTGCTCGGGCAAGAAATTTAGAGCATTTTTGGGGCATTTTGGGTCACATGACAATTTTTTGGGCAAAATACAGGGTTTTTCTCCCTGTGCACGCGACGCTAAAATTCTAGAGCTCCAAATGAGGAATGGTTTGCATTTTTGGATTCAGCATGGAAAATCACAACTACTGGTGTCTGGAAAAGAAATTTTGGCAAGGTATGCGTCTCCAAAAGGTCAAAAAACACCCAAAAATGGCGTCTCTGCCACGTTTTTGACACACAGGAAGCAGTCTTGGGAGAATGAATATTTTGAGGGGGAAATGAGCACCAAATTCAAAAATTCTAGTGGGGTTAGAAAGTAGACAGGACAAGCTTTCCAACAATCCCACTTGGGCACATTTTGGACACATGCAAGTGCCCCAAAATAGGCCCCAAAGTAGCGCAGTGCACAGAGTAAAAATTTCCCAATTTGCTTCCGTTTCGCGAAATTTCGGTTCGCGACTTCTCCAAGTGGGCCCGCTCATCTACACTTCGGTTTTTTTGGCACCAAAGGCATCATTTAAAGTGTTTTTTCTCCAAATTAGCTTTTATCCAAGTGGCAAAGGAAGGCAAACGGTCACCCAAGCCAAATTTCATGTTTGGAGCGCTGCACATGTAGCTGATGGTTGGCTCTCCATCTCCATTTTGCAATGATTCGAGTAACTCCCTAACCCTTGGGCATTCTATCTCTTCCTTACACATTCTATATATTGTATGCAAGTTATTTGCAAAGGGTTGGTTAGTTTGTAACTTCTGGGAGACTGTGGGAAAGAAACTTTGTTTCTTCACTGTGTATTTTTGACAGAGAATTAATGAAAGGCAGCGGCTCTGTTTCATGAGATTCTTGTGGTTGTGAGTGTAGAAAATGTGTCTAGAAAATGTGTCTCTTATGTTTTCATATGTATTTCGTTATGTTTCATATTTCAATTCATGTTCATTTCCAGTGAAATTTTCTGAGTGAGATTATGTAGAATTTATTTTTATTGTTGTGCGTGTGGGAAAATTTCATTTTCAGTGTTCTTCTTCTGTTGAAAAGGATTCATGTTCCTATGCCCTTTTCACACTCCTCAGAAATCTCTTCCTTCCACGTTATTGCAAACTAAATTTCTACACTTTCCGCCTGCCTTGCCTCACGAAGTAATCTGTGCCTTTGTATTAAATTCTCTGTTCTTTGCTGACCGTTGGTCCCATACCATCCCATAAGCTCGGTCATTCATAAAAAAAAATTCTTGTATCCATATTCACTTACTAGCCTAAGATCAATATGTCATTGTAAGTCATCTCAGACCGTTTTTTCTTATATATTCACTGAGAGTGACTCAGAGAGAGCCCTCTCCTGTTCTGGTAGGGCTAGCTACCAGACTGAACGTGGTTTGTGGTTAACCTAATTTTTGCCTTCCTTCAGCCTAAGGCAAATTTAGGTGCTAACATAGTGGCGACTTTGCTGGGGAAGAAAATAGTTTACTTGTAGATTGTCTTGCCCCAATACATATCTCAAGTTCAGATCTGATGGTTGATGGTGGACAACGATCATAGAGAAGACGGCTGAAATCATTCGCCTGGTGACTCCATTCACTGAAGAACCCAACAATCGGTGCTTCATGGTGACTCGACTGGAGGACTAATTCTTTCTCTGAGAAAATGGAAGGATCTTACACAAATTCCGGGCATCCAAAGTGGAATGGTATTCAGATTCTACTCTGCTTTCTTGTAAATTACTTCTTCACTGTTCTTGAAGCTGCCCTGAAATTTTTTCAGAATTTGTGTATGATAAAGGTGATCAAAATCTTCACTCGATCTATTCAAAAAGTGTAATTAGTGAGTTTCCCTTTGATACTGGCTTCCTTACTTTTCGTACACCTTATGATGACTCTCTTTAGAGTGATGAGCCTAAAGAACACCAGCCTAATGTCGTCGCTCTTGTACATATTCCTACATCTGTTATAATCCCAGATAGGTATAAACCTCTTGTTTTACCTTCTGTTCTTCACGCTTTCCCCAAAAACTATGATCTATACTTGCCAAGATTTGATGGTGAATGCAAGAGTGTCAATGCTGAGCAACATGTGTAGAATGTTGAGACTTTTCTAGACCTTTTCGAAATTTATCAAGAAGACGTCAGTATAAGGCTTTTTGTTCTTTCTTTGCAAGGCAAAGTCAAGAGTTGGTTCAAAGCCCTGCCTGATGCGAGCATCACAGATTTACAGCAGTTCATCAAAGTTTTTCTTGACATGTGGAGGATCGGACAAAACCTTTTCCTTATTGTAGAAGAGTATAATCAGCTGAAAAGACTACCAAGGGAGACAGTACAACGGTTTTCAGCCAGATTTAATCAAGTTTATTATTCAATGCCAGTTGATATAAGACCCCCTCTTGGATCTGTTCTCTTGCACTACCCGGGTGCCTTTGATATGAAAATGAAGTTTTAGCTAAGAGAAAAGAATGTTGCAACGCTTGAAGAGATGCAAAACAATGCAGTAAATGTAGAAGCTCATTTGCTGATCAGAAGGGCAAGGTTGAAAGAAGAAGAGATGAAAAATGTGGATCCAGAGAAAACTACACCTTCAGAGGAAAATCTTGACATTTTGGTGAGTGCAGTAGAAGAGATGGTGAGGAAAATGACTGCAAAAGATGAAAATGGCTTTCATGAACAAGTGGTTGATCCAAAACATTTTGTTTCTTTTCTCAGCAGTCATAAGGATTGTTTTGTAGATCATATTGGAGAAGAAAGACCTGTTGATATGACATGTATGCTTGATGACGTGTTTTATACTGAAGATTTGCCTCAGTTTGATCAGTATGATGATGATGATTATGCTCTCCAAACATAAGCTAATCTTGCAGACAAATCAGCAGCCAGTTTATGGGATGAGGAAGTTTGCTTATAGCAGCTCGAGTACAGTGATCAACCGAGGCATATCAGCTATGGAAACGATGAGGAAAGTGCAGCAGATTTTGAGGTAAGTGAAGGGTCTTTGCCTTTGTGCCTTGATTCATGTCAGTTCGTCAGAGATAATTTCCATGCAATCAGACATTAGCTATCGAAAAATCTTGATTTGGATCCTCTTGAAGGAGATGAAAACTTTGTTCCAGACTTCTTATATTCAGAGTTCCAGCCGCCAAATGCCATTAATATTTAGGTTGCACATGAAGACATAGAAGCTGGCTTATATGATCAAATGATACAAGAAGATTCCTTACCTCTCTGTTTTGAATCATTTCAGTTTTTTTGGGGTAAATTGCATAGTAAATCTTCAAATGAAAAGCTTGTAGGAAATCAACAATATCTCAGTTTTAATGTTGAAGATGAGACAGATGGTGAAATTTTTGAGCAGGTCATTAATAAGAAAGCTTCCCCTGAAATGATTGATGAAATCATTTTGGATACAGAACCAGATTTGCAGCCACCAAACACAATTCAAGGTTATATTATAGATGAAGGTGAGGCAGCCGAAATACATGATTTAATGATGCAAGAGGATTCTGTACCCTTGTGTTATGAAGCATTTCAGTTTATAAGGCAAAATCTTCGTAATATCTCTAAAGAAAAGGATGAACAACCAATAAGATGTCATACAGTTTCAGTAGATACATCACAGCAGTCTCCTCAAGTTTTTGATGATCCTTAGATTTGGGATCCCAAAGGAAACTGATATGAATCAAAGCACAACTAATAGAGGAAACTGATTTGATGATCCTTAGATGTCTCTCATGTAGTGATCGTTCATAATGCAATGTGGGTCATGCGAATTGTAGCTTTGGAGGTAGAATGGGTAATTCTTCATCAATTCTTCTTCGATATCCACTTTCTTGATACTCCGGATCTCATATAACCCAATCCGCAATGCTAGAGCGGGCCAAGGTGCCTTCTTCTTCCAATGTAGTCTAGCTATCATTCCTAATGAGATGGGATATTCTACTTCTTACATGACAAGTACGTCCAAGGAAAACTTTGGCAGAACATGCAGAGGCTTCTCCGAATTGAACATGTTAGAGCTAGTATTTTCATATTGCCATCAGTGATCAAAACTCCTCTTTTATATCATATTCATGCCCCATTTGAAATTTTTATCATTCCACCTAGGTCATCATGTAAAAATTTACTCACTCATGGTAGCCCAAAATAAAAAATCACACTCCCCTCTCAAAAACATTGTATTTACTGACCCAACTTCATGTGTCTTTCTGAGCATCCATTGACTATAAAGGCTCATTTCATCATGTTTTATGTCAGTGAAGTCCACCTAAAGTCCATTCATTCAAGGTTCCATTAGGTCACCTAGGTTTCACTTTCCCAAGGTCCAATAAATCACCATCTCACTGCATAAGGCAAAAAAATTATGAAAGTAAAGAAAATAATATCCCTTTTTCAGTCAAATAAAGGTTTACAAGTATGTAACCATGGTTGCTGAAGTTCCAAATTTGATTTTAAGAAATAATTTCATTCTAGTTTGTAACTTTATTTCAAAAGGGAGATAAAATATTTTTTATTTTTATTTATGTAATTTTATGTTTATCATATGTAATAAGTCTCCCTTTTAGTTGTTTATTCAATTCCATTTCCAAAAGATCAGCATCATCCACCTGTAGAGAAAAAAGTCAGAAGACAAAGAGCATTAGTGTGAAAATTTGAAAAGTGACATGAAACATTAGAAAATGGATTTCAAAGCATAAATTAAACCCATTAAAATATAAAATCCATCAAAGGCATCAATTCAACATTCATTTGCATTCCTACACTCTCAACGCATCCTCAACAAAAGAGAATTTTTGAGAAATTGGGAAAAACAGGGGTAGATGGTGCATTTTGAAATTGGAGGATGCATTCTGAACTAGTGATGAGCATTTTCCTCAAGACGTTGAGTTCTTCCTAAGGGTGTTGCATGCCTGTTAAGAGAGGGCGTGTTTGACTAGATTGATGATAATTTTCCTGAAAACATCTAGAGATTTCCCAAAGAGCATTGCATCATCTCCAAGCTTCAAAATCTATTACCAACATGCACCAACAAAAAAGTAGGTTGAAATCATATCACTCCTCTCCTCAACAGTTGATTTATATAATGTTTCATTGTGTTTTTGTGTCCTACTAAATTCAAAACCCTAGTAACATAATCCCATTCCTAAATCCCATTTCCTACCTTCCCACTTCCATTCCTACATTTCAAAACTACCCCCTATCACCTCCCTCATATCACACATCCCCATTTCCATCTCTTGAATTTCCTCATACCATTCCACACTCTCTACACCTACATTCCATTTCATCATCTCCCTAGGGTTTTACTCCAATAACTCATGGCAAAAGAAGAGAACATAAGTCATAGTGAAGAAGAAAGATAGGAGATGAGGTTATCTAAGAAATGAAAGAGAATCATTAGATATTAGCCAACTAATACCAAAGAAATCAAGGCATCTCCCATCACTATGACATGGTTTAAGCATGTGGACTATTTTGAGTTTTGTGAGAAAGTACAAAGGATCCAACACCATCCTATGTTGATTAGATTATTTATCACCAACCTCCATGACAAATAGGTAACCCTTGATGGTATCACCTTCATTGTATCTCCTGCTATCGTATCTGTTTCCTCTGGGATGCTAAATGTTGGGGGAAAATGGTTTAAACAAGGAGAATTGGATCATTTCTATTATGAGCCATATCTTAAACCATGGTACAAGAATGAGAGAAAGAGGATTTTTCCTTTCTCTTACCTCCTAGATAGATATGTTCCCATGATGAAAATCATCATGAAGTACTTCACTTGTGAGGGTAGGTTTTCTAGGCTTTATTCCTATCATATCCAGCTACTCATGCATTTCACAAGAGTCAAAATGCTCGATATGCCCTACTATCTTTACCGGAGCATTGAAAAGATGTCATACATTTCCCAAAAGAAAGATTATGATCATCAAATGCAAAGTATCTTTCACCACTCCCTCATCAAGATGATAGTCTTCCATTACCTTGATCAGCTTAACATTGCATGGGACACTTTTATATCCAATTATATTTTCATTGTCCCACCTATTCAGCATGGCCAAGAAGTACCTTCATCATCTCATCCATGCACCTCAATTCCTCCACCTAAACCCATACATCATTCATCTTCAACTAATGAGTTAGTGACACAGTCACATCCATCATCACCATTTCGTGAGCCTATTCTTACACCTGGCAGAGATGAAGGCAGTGAGAAAGAACACATTGAGCATGGTGAGAGAAGCAAGCATAAAAGGGATGGTTTAGGTACCTTGACATTTACCTACCAGAGAGGGCATAGGCAAGTGTTTTCCCCACATATTGTGGGAGGGGCCCTACCTTCTTCATCAGCAAAGCAAGTACATAAGGATAAGGAAAAAGTCACAGAGGCAGAGATCCAGTAGCAGCAGGAGGACCTCCACGAGACAGAGTAGGATTTTCACTTAGTTGACCTAAGTGAAAATGATGACAGTGAGAACACATCCATTTTCATCAAGGAGAATAATTCACTCATATGAGTGCTCTAAGAAAACTTTCAAAGAGCCAAATACATTATTTCATACTATGAGTAGGAGAACAAGCAGTATGAGGTTGAACATGAGCTCATGCAGATTCAACTCATCAAAGCAAAGAGAGAGGTTGAAAAGGCTAAGGCCTTACTTGATGAGGCATATGGAGAATATAGTGACTAGCTGGAGGAATAGGTGCCAAGAATAAGGCCAAGGACTAGAGTCCTAAAGAGAGCTTTGGAGGTAGAAAAGCAAAGGGAGGCAAAACTGGCTAATGAGCTCACCCTAAATGAGCAATTTTCCAAAATGGTAAATGAGAACTAGGAACATTGGCTCGCGAGGGTGAATGTTCATCTTGAGAAACTCCTAGACAGGGCCAAAAGAGATAATGATATTCATAAGAAGATGGCTAAACATTATGCTTACAGAGAAATGATTTCCAGGGAAAAACTCAGCTGCAAAGGAGAAGATTGAAGCCTTGACCAAGTAAGAGGAGAAAAGGAGGCTAGAAATTCTTGTTGAGGCATCACTCCATGCCTCAAACACATGATCAGATATCATCCCACCAATTTTGACAAGTTTTGAGAAAATTTTGAACTTTGTGAACTACTGTATTTTTTGAGGCATTTTTAACAATGTAAAAAGGTCAAATGCACATCACCTAGGGAGTTGCGCTCTTTTCTGGGACATATAATGAAAAAATTACAACATAATTGGATTAATAGTGATGAGAACATGCACCCTATGAATTTTCTAGGCATTTGGAGACAAACAGGTCAGTCAAAAAGGTCAAAAACCACCAAAAAATCACCTTTCTGCCTCATTTCTAGCTTCGGCGTTGCGCGTTTACTAGTCTTGGGAGATTGAGTTTTTGACAAGGCAAATGATCTCCAAATTGAAAACTGAAGACATTTCTAAAAAACTAGACTTGAAGGGATTTCGAACAAGCCATCTTGGAGCAAATTTTCATACCCGGAAGGCACCCAAAAGTAGTCCCGAACTTGGAGGGTGTGTTTAACAAAGAAAGGGTGTGTTTGACAAAGACAGGGCACATTTGACAGTATTTAATTTTATGAGTTTCTCCCCTATTTTCATTTTCAACTTGGAAAATAATGATTTTACCTATGTAAATGATCAAATTGGATGTAATTATCATGTTTTTACTATTACCTAGGGTAAATGCATTAGTTAAATCAAGTAGATGAGGTGTAATGAATTAGTTTATTTAAGATAGGAATGAGTCACTTGGACCATCCTACAAGTTATCTATCAGTTTAGTCTTTTGTGTAATGTCTTCCTGACTTCATGCATTCAAGTCGTAAGTATGAGGGGAAGTGGTTTTAATGTTTATTTAGTCCCTTTATTCACCATAGAGAAGGGTTGGAATCAGTTGGATGTTTGGCTATTGATCAGAGACACTAGTGTAATTAGTATTTGGAAAAATTTAATGAATGAGTTGCAGCTATTTTGATGGAATACTTGTCGTATGGAATTTTGACTTATTTTCTCCTTATGTTGCATATGTTTGAATGTTTTGTACTCCCATATTTCACTTCATTTTTATGATATGTTGATTTTCAAGTTGATGAGCAGAATACATTTTACATGCTCTGTTTTGGGGAAATCTTCATAATTTGTCTAGTTTCTTCAGTTTAGAAAGAATACATGCTTGTCTTCCTCTTTCTAGCACGTCACCATTATTATCCATCTCACTTCATAAACTTAAAGTGGTTGAGTGCCTACCTACCTTACTCCATCAGATGTCTACAATCATACCCTCATTTGCCTTGACCTAGTCCTTTTGACCTAATCCTCTTCCAACAACCCTAATCAAATCAAATCAAAACCCTGAGATACTATATCTAGCCCAAAATCCTAATCCATCCAACCATCTTGGCTGCGATCCTTTGGATAGAGCCCTCTTTGGCTTGGTATTTCTAGCTACGAATTCAAAATATTGGTCTGTCGTTACCTCAACTAGACTCTTCCAAAACCATGGAGATCCAGAGTAGTGATAAGAGAAAATTCATATGAAAGTGTTGGACAATGAGGCATACCAATCTACAATGCCTATCAATGCTTCCATTCCTTCCTTTGACATGCAGGGTGGATCCTATTCCAATATCATCTTGTACACAAGGGGTGACAAAATGATTGGATAGTCGTGTGATTACTCCTTTCAAGCTACATTCGGACAACAACTTGAAATATGTGTTCACAACAGTCTCTGTCGGTGACCATGCCCACTCCAAACGTTGAAAAACCTCTCAGGCACAGACTGCATCTAGGATGTAGGCGGACATGTAAATCTATGCATGTATACCTCCGGGTGATTGTCGAGCCTTCACTACTTGCTCCTTCAACTGATGAGCCAGTATGTTGGACCAATTACATGGTTTTCCTTCTCTAGCCAGTTGGTCCAGTGCAACCACCCAACTCTGTGGGAAGGTTTTTGTGCTTGCTTTGCCATACAGTCGACAAGAAAATATGATAAATTTTTGGTATGCCTTCCTTAGTATCTTTGTCTGGTAGATCTAGTTGGGTGTCAACTTTAATCGAGCTAGATCCTTTACCCAATTCTTCAAAATGTCTCTAGAGTTAGTATTGTTGTTGGGTAAGATGAATCGAGTCTCGATGACAGTTAGAGGATCTGACATCTGATGCATTTCATCATAATCTCATTCCTGGAAGGTTGCAAGCTCCATCCCACTAACACTGCTCAAGGTCATCGTATCGGGATCAGTGAGAGAGGCAATCCAGAGTATCATGTCCACGCATGGGAACACGGGATATCTGGATGCAATCCAATACAAGCCGGACTTGTGAATGTTCACTTACACCTGATGGTCTTCAAGGTGTTCCCAAAAAGTTCCTACAAATTTTTCATTGACTTCTTGCCACTTCAGTTTGATGTCCTTGTCTAGATACATCTTTGTATCTTCATGGATCGGCAGATTAGAGGACACTTTCTTAACTGCTACTCTAGCTGCATTTCCACCAATCTCCTATGAACTTGTTCTCTTGGAAGCCATTGAGATAGATGAACACCTAAAATATCTGGAGACAGGAAACATGCATGGCAAGAAATCTGTCAGTGAAAACAAAGAAACTTCAGGGAATGACATAACACATACCTGGGAAACTAATGGACAAGATTGCGCAATTTCTCATGGGAGGCTAGGTGACTGGCTGCCAAAACTGTGCAAAGGTAGTCTGGGTTGTCTAGGAGGCAGGACTGGATGGTGGATCTATGCAGTGCGCAATCCAAAATTGCTAATGGCTGTTAGGATTGCGCAATATGCAATTCTAGCTAGGAGGTACTGCAGTTTCAGGGACTGCATTGCACAATTTTCTGGGCCAGCAATCACTACCTCTCAAAAATGCGCAAAATAGTCTTAGAGGCAATTGTTGGGAAAAATGCGCATTTCTAGAGAGGAAGGTAGCACATTCCTTCCCAGAATGAGCAATGCAGTCTCAGTGAAGGAACAGTCTCAGCCAAGGTTGTCCCGACTCACCCACAGGCAACAGAAAGAAAATAATATAGTGAATGCATGGTGACACTAAGTGAAAGTAGAAGTGATTGACAGTGCATACAAAACATGAATGAGATTCAACAAACAGATCAACATGCATGTGGGTGAAGTGATTCGGCAGTTCAACAAATGTTCATGGAAAACAGTTTCATGCATGCGAAAATAGTGAGATAGCAACGAAAACTAAAACAGAGCTAGGACAAGCTAGTATACATGTAAATGACAAAAAATGTTCAAAGAAATCAAGAAAACAACACAAACAAGGGAATACACAAAAAGTGACATAAACACTGAAAAATAAAAGTTGAGGCCACTTACCCGTGAATAACTGAGCTAGATGTGTTGAAGAATCTTGGATGTGATGTGGGATGTCAAAGCTCGAAGATCAATGTTAAAGAATGAGCTTTGATGCATCAAATACATAATTTTGGGCTCATGACGCGCATGCCACAAATCTAGGAAAAAGTGACACTTGGAGGGAAACTTCTAAAACAACTTTGCATGTAACCTCTGACTACTAAAAATAGCTCCCTAAATAATGGGATCTCATTTGCATGTTTCCTTTTGCTATTTTGGGAAAAATCAAGTCATGCATGCATCCAAGTCAAGTTTCCTTGGTCCCGTGTGGAATTGGTCAATCGGACTTCTCATGCATGAAACTGCTCAACTTCTTGAGAAAAATGCGCATTTCTAGCTAGGAGCTAGGCTAATTACCCAAGAGGTTTGTGCAATTTCTGGGCAAAGCAGTTGAATTCTCCATATATTTGTGCAAATTTTGGGTTGAGAAGCCCTCCTGGGGAAATTTGAGCAATTCCTAATGGGATTGTTGGCTGGAATAGTTGCATAATTCTGGAGCCCAGCAGGCTTCGAGATAAAATTGCGCAATTTCTAGAGGGAAGGCTGGTTTCCCTCTAGAAATGCGCAATTTTCTTGGGGAAACTGCTCAGTCTGCATCTAGACCAAGTCCGGGTGAACAACCTGTGAGGGAAATGTGTCAAGATGTGATCGACATGCTGCTTTTGTGCAATAAAATGATGAATCTTGTTTACTTGACGAAACAAGACAAGGTATTGTGAAAGGTTGGTAGGGAGGCTCCAAAATGGGCTAAGGAAAAGTTTTGGAGGGTGGTTGTAGCCACTACAATAGCACATAAGGATGCAACGCTAAAGGTAACAAAATAATGTAAAATTAGATTTTCTATCAGTGTTGATTTTATTGATGAAGTAGAACTGGATGTGGTTCCCCTCGATGTATGTGGAGTCGTGTTTTGGAGTCCATACATGTACATGTGTGATGCAATATTCACGAGGAGATCTAACTAGTACCAGACCATCAAGCATGGAAAATTGTTCATCATCAATGCACACAAAGGAAAGTCAAATATTTCACTCATAAGTGCCAACCAAGACAAGAAATTGATCAATTCCAACAAGAAGTATGTTTTATTGATTTTAAGAGAAATCAGTTTGTAGAGGAGTCAATAAGAGGCAAGGAATCCCTAAAGGGGTGTACTAATAAAAAAAAAAATTGGAGGATTTGTTACAGGCATACAAGGACATGTTCTGAGAGCCTAAAGGGTTACTACGTAAGAGAGAAGTGGAGTATGAGATCCAATAATTTCCATACTCCCCATTGCCAAATATTGGGTTGTACAGGTAGTCTGTTATAGAAGCAAGTGAGGTGAAGAAATACTTGCAGTAGCTCCTAGAACAGGGTTTCATTCGATTGAGTACATCACCATGTGGGTCACCAATCATCATTATGCCAAAGAAGGATTGGAATTAGAGGATGTGTATATATTACAGGGTGTTGAACAAAATCACGCTCAAGAACAAATACCCCCTTCCCAGGATAGATAATCTACTAGATCATCTGCAGCAAGAAAAATATTTCACTAAGTTGGACTTGAAGTTTGGATATCAACATGTTCGAGTCAAATAAGAAGATACATGGAATACCACCTTCAAAAACAGACAAGGTTTGTATGAATGGTTAGTTATGCCATTTGGCCTATGTAAAGCACCAACTACATTTATGAGATTAATGAATCATGTATTGTGCCCTTTGATGAGCCTCATAAATGGGTAATTATATGGGCTCATTTTACCTCCTAACCTAGTCAAATCAAGCATCCTCTTAACTTATTGTATGATTTTCTAATTATATTTACGCTTATAGGGTGAGTTGAGTTAGTTATTATTCGATGTGGTCTAACATGTATTTATTGCAGATTATTGATGGGTTTCGAGGTCAAAGTCAAGGATGTAGTGGTCAAACTGCAACAATAACTCGAAGTAGATAGAGGAGAGGAGTTATAGGAGGGAATCCCCCTCATTTATTTCTCCTCACTTTGAATTCCCCTTCATTCAGCTCCGAGTACAAGCAGCCGAATCATGCAATAGAAGGCATTCGAGCAAGTGGAAGATGATTGATATTTATCTCGAGTTTTGGGAGCCAAGTCTCCCTGATTTTAAGGAATTTGTTGGTAGCTTCAGACGTATAAGTAGATATCCTAGGGCCTCACTAGGGTCGACTTTTTTTTGCTTATGTAAACTCTACTCGAATTTCGAGCTTACTATTTTATGACAGTTTTATGTAATCTTGCTATTTTTTGATAATGAAGATGGAATCCTTTTTGAGCTAGCACTGAGTTACCTCAGAGGGCTAAATATCTTGGGTTAGGGCCTAATCCAAGTAGGCAAGCTTCTCTTTACTTGTATTTGTATGCTTTACTTCAGTTTGTAGATTAGTTTGTTGTTACATGTATTTCTCTTATGGTTAAGAATAGGTTGCTTTTGATGATTTAGTAGCTTGCCTCCATTTGTGCTTTCTATAGCAGGTTAAGAAGTGATCAGAGAAGATTGAAAAGGCTAGCAACAATTCCTTAGCCTCTCTTCCTCCCTTCGGGACCATGATTTGAGGCAAAGACTCTCTTGCTACCCCAAAAACACAGATTTTCCTCATTCCTAGGACTTCTAGTGTTTGCAGCTCTCTAGTAGGTTAATAGTCAAGTTTTGATTTTCTTTGGATCTTCTTTATCATGTTCACTTCCTGATTTGAAATAGTCCTTTTGCATGCTTTCCTTTCCTACAACATTTCCCAGCATTTCCTTCTATATATCATAGTCTAGGCCATTTTAATGCAAAACTTTGTTTTTCCTAGGATGCACTCATTTCATTGGTTGCTTGATTTTCTTGGTTGACTGTCAGATTCTATGCAGCAGATCTCTTCCAGCAGTAGGCCAGCTTACCAGCAATCACACCCTCCATCTGATCCATGCCCTATAGGTCTCCCAAAACTCACCTCAATTCAGCCCTAGTTTCCTTCATTTTTCATAGAACTTCTTCCTCCCTCCTTGAGAAAACCCATTCATCTTTCTCTCTCCTGGTGATTCATGGTAGACCTTAGGTGCCCTAATACCTCATCCCAACCTTCATCCACCTTTTCCACCCACTCTCACACCATCAAAACAACGAAAATTTCTCTTGGCCGCCTCCTGTAGGCCTCTTGTAGTTTCCCTGTTTTCCTCTTGTAGTTTTCCTGTGTCCTGCTGTAGTTTTTATTATAGGCTTTATTTTGAAGGCCGAGTGTAGGAAAATCCTCTAGAAGGCCACATAATACCTCCTAGGAACCATACACACCATCCTACATCCTCCCAAGCTCCAAAATTGCCCTCTAATGCCACTTGTTCGCTGCCACACTCACACACAATAAATTAGATGCATGTTAAATTCACATAAAAGCACATAAAAAACCAAAAATATGTTTTTTTCTTATTTACTTCCAGAAATAGCATGGTTAGGTTTTTTTTACTTCCTTGAGTAGGTAATGGCATTTATTTCATGGTTTTCATAGTGTTTTTGTGAAAAGTAGAATTAGCTTGTTAATTAGGGTTTACTAGGTTTTGCTTTACATTCCAGTATTTCTCCTTTCTGCAGTTAGAATAACATTTGTAGAGTAATGTTTCCTTCCTTTCATCACACATAGAGCTTCTTTTGAAATCTATAGAAGTTGTCTTGAGATCCTAGTGATCTCGTGTCAACTGACCAAGTGACAACCTGCAGTGAGAACTAGTACTTATGCATATAGCACTAACACTTCCAAGTTTGTTACGAACTAAAAGGTTGATAAAAGTAAAGTTGGTAGCCTAGGAGTTGCAGCATTCTTGCTACAATACTGGCACTCACCACTTTTTGTCACCATTACTAGGGAAGTGTCAGAGTATTCTATAACTACTGCCTTCTTCTATTTCCTATTGCAACATTCTGCTAATAGTTTATTTCGGCAAAAGTAGACTAGTCATTTCTTTTCTTTTAGTTCTGCATTTCCTTGCTTTTCTTGGGCCCCCCCTGCTCATCCTTCCTTGTCCATGCCTCATCCTTGGTCCTTCACGTCTCAATATCATGCCCAACCAGCCACCCATTCATTTAAATCCTATGCTCAGCCACAACCTCAGTGGAATGCATCTCATCAGGGGTGGAGGCCCCAATACAACTCTCTTCCCACTCTTCTTCCTACACCACCTGCCCAACCACAACCGTTACCTTCTGCTCCACCAAGGAAACCCCAAATGCCTGCCCAAAAAAATCTGAACCTGAACAACGGACAAGCTCAACAAGTGTATAGTGGGGAACTATCACGCCCAACTTATGCTGTGGAGATTAAAGAAATTAACTTGCGATCTGGGAAAGTTCTCCTAGATAGCCAGCCTCCACCCGGTGAGTTTGAGGAAGATAAAGAGGAAATCAAACCTAAAGAAAATCCATCCTTTCCTGAGAGACTATCCATGACAATCCAACCTACCCGAGAAGAGAATGAACTCTTGGGAGAATTGAAACATTTATGTGTGAAGATACCACTTCTCCAAGCCATAAAACATGTGCCTATCTACAATAGTTTGATAAAAGAGAAGTTCTTTAGGCATCTAGGAAGGTGCAAGAGAGCTGCCCCAACCATCAATGTGATGGGATAACTGTCTGACCAGATGTTGGGGTAGATAATTTGTCCAAAATATCTGGACCCTAGAAGCCCAGTAGTTGATTTCCACATCAATGGCACAATGGTCCCACATGCCTTGATTGATCTGGGAGTTTCCATTAATGTGATGAAAAAGGACACAATTCTCAAACTTAACCTCCAAGGCTCCTTGCGGAAGACCACGACAGTGCTGTAGCTAGCAGACCGCTTCACAGTGACCCCTTAGGGTATTATGGAAGATGTGATGGCCTCCATTCATTCTTGGGAGTACCCTACTAATTTCTTAGTTCTCCAGCCAATGGCAAAGATCACTGGGTATCCTCTCATTCTAGGAAGACCCTAGTTGGCTATAGCCGATGCGTACATCAGCTACCGAGATGGGAACATAACCATAAAGAACGAGCACATGTCCAAGCAATTAATCCTCTATCCTCCTACCAAACCCTTGCTAGAACATGATCTACCTCTCTAGTTGGAAGAGGAGGATGAGGATGAAGTTTATTCTGCACCACTTTTACATTAGAAATCGCCATGGGGGGAAAACTGCAAGATGAGGATGATATGATTGAAAATTTTATTCAGAATCCACCTCCCAATGTATCACCATTAGAAGAAATAGTAAGAGAAACCCAAAACAACCCTTCAAATAATATTTGTGTGGATGACCCCACTTCTCTCCATGTTACAAATATAGAGTTTGGCCCAGAAAGAAAATTGAAAGTCAATCCATCCGTATCTACTTCCCAGGAGAGGGAGCTATGCATCATACTGAGAAAACATCTAGATGCCTTCACCTAGAGTAATAAGGAGATGAAGGGAGTGCACCCTTCAGTATGTACTCATCATATATACATCAAGGAAGATTGCAAGCTAGTCAAGAAGCCTCAAAGGAGGATGAACCAAGCACTTAAATATATTGTTAAGGAAGAACTGTAGAAATTGCTTGATGCATGATTCATCTATCCCATCTTTGACAGCGAATGGGTCTCTCCTTTGGTGCTAGTGCCAAAGAAAAATGATAAGCGGAGAATCTATGTCAACTATCAAGAATTGAACAAAGCCACTAAAAAGGACCATTTTCCTTTACCTTTCATAGATCTAGTGTTAGATGGTTTAGCAGGGAAAATGTTTTTCTCCTTCCTAGATGGATTTAATGGGTACAATCATATTCAAATCAGCTTGGAAGACCAAGATAAGACCACTTTCACTTGTCCTTGGGGTACCGGGTCCTTCCTTTTGGTTTGTGCAATGCTCCATCCACTTTCCAAAGAGCGGTATTGAGTATATTTTCTGAACTAGTTCATGATGTAATAGAAATATACATGGATGATTTTACTCCTTATGGCTCTAACTTTCAAGAAGCTTTATCTAACCTAGGAAAAGTTTTAGATAAGTGTATTAAGATGAAATTATTCATCAGTTCATAAAAATGTGAATTTTTGATGACTGAAGGGACCGTGCTAGGTCATGAAATATCTCAACAAGGACTGCAAGTGGACCCCAACAAAATTGCCATCATCCAAAGGGTCCCACCTCCTCAAAAGGTGAGAGATGTCAGAAGCTTCCTAGGCTTAGCTAGATATTACAGGAGATTCATTAAATACTTCAGCAAGTTAGCCTCTCCTTTGTTTGGCCTCATAGGAAAAGATGTTGAGTTCATATGGTTGGAAAACTATCAAGAAGCCCTAGATACCTTGAAGAGCAAGCTAGGCCACTACCCCAATTCTCAGAGGTCCAAACTGGGCCCTACCGTTTCACATTCACACAAATGCTTGGAACAAAGCAATAGGAGTAGCCTTAGGAAAAATTGATGAAAATTTACCTTATGCCATATACTTTATAAGCAAAAACTTGTTAAAGGCAAAGTTAAACTATATAGTGACTGAGAAGGAACTCCTAGCTGTTGTGCATTCCTTAAACAAATTAAGACATTATATCACAAGCTATCAAGCCTTTTTTCATGTTGATAATGTTGAAATTAGATATTTAGTGAACAAATAGATGTAAATGCTTGCATTATTAGATGGTTGCTTTTACTGCAGTAGTTAGATATGACCATTATTGATAAGCCTGGTAAAGAGAATGTTGTTGCTGACTTTTTGTCTAGAGTAAATTTGCTTGCAGGTGAAGAAGGAATGGTGGATGAAAAAATTCCAGATGAACACCTATTTGCTATATCAGTACTCTCTCCATGTTTTTCTGATATAACAAACTACTTGGTTTCAACACAGTTCCCACCACATCTATCCTCAAAAGAGAAAAGAAAGATAGTAAGGAAAAACACCCCTTTCACCTAAATTGGAGGCAATCTCTTCAAACTTGGTCCAGATTAGATCTTGAGAAGATGTGTCATGGAGGAGGAAGTCCTGGACATCCTCCTGACCTTTCATGACGAGCCTTGTGGAGGTCATTTTGCAGAAAAAAAACCGCCTTCAAGATATTGCAAGTAGGGTACTATTGGCCCACTCTTCATTAGGATGTGAGGAGATACACGAGCCAGTGTGATCAGTGTCACAGGATAGGGAAGCCCACTCTGAAGGATGAAATGCCCATGCAACCTCAAGTGACCTTTGATCCATTTGAGAAGTGGGGCATGGACTTTGTGGGGCCTATCAACCCCCCTTCAAAGTAGAAGCAATACATCATTGTGTGCACCAACTACCTGAGAAAGTGGGCAGAGAAAAAAGCAATCAAACCAGTGATAGAGGAAAAGGTAGCTGTGTTTTTAAGGGAAAACATATTGTACAATTTTGGGTATCCGAGAGAGTTGGTCACAGACCAAGGCAGTCAGTTCACTTCCAACCTGATTGAAGACCTGCTCACACATCATAAGATCAAGCACAAGACTTGCACCCCTTACTATCCACAAGCCAATGGGAAAGTGGAGGTCACTAACAGAGCATTAGAAGGGATCCTAACCAAGGTAGTGAGCAATAGCAAAAAATATTGGGCGGATAGATTAGTTGAGGCCACTTGGGCCTACAACACAACATGGAAGACCACCATCGGGTTTACACCCTATGAAATGGTCTATGGGAAGAAGGCTTTGATATCAATAGAGTTTGAATTCAATACCCTAAGGATGGTAGCTCATCTAGACCTAGACCTAAGCCATGCACAGAAGAAGAGATTACTTCAGCTCAAGGATTGGATGAATACAAATTGCAAGCCTTTCTCCATATAGAGGTAGTTTAGCTTCAGAGGAAGATATGGCATGATAGAAATATCAGAGAGAAGCAATCCCAAGAGGGAGATTGGGCACTACTTTATGATTCAAGATACAAGGATTTCAAAGGTAAGATGAGGACAAGATGGCTGGGACCGTACACTTTGGAGAAATGCAATGGAAATGGTTCAGTTCTGATCAGAACCATTGATGATGAAGCCATCCCCATTCTTGTCAATGGACATCAGTTGAAAGTCTACAAGAAACCCCTCTCCAAGCGAGGATTTATTGAAGGTTTGAATAAAAAATTGATGGTAGTGGAGCATGTCTTATATTCCACTTCACCCACTCACTAAAGAAAAAAGAAAAAAAATAAGGACTCAAGTGAAAACCTCCATGAGGCAATTAAGTCCCATCATTGGATTGAAAACCTCTTCTGAGTTGGCCTAGTTATATAAAAAAAAAAGGGAAAAGAATAAGATCCCTAGGTGAAAACCTCCCTTGGAGGCACTCAGTGTTACAGGGAAAAGTGTCTATATAGAACTGCTCTATCCCACTAAGGTGTGACAGCTGCCTTAGAAACAAATAGAGAAAAACTACTTTTGTTTTTCCTTTATGAATTATAGATAGAGAGGAACAGAAGGACCAACCTCTGTCTTGCGCTAATCCTTTGATTCAATCCCTCTCTTCTTTGATAGTCCTCAACTACCTGCTCCCTTGCATGCCCAGCTTCACAAAGTACCTGTAAGGTCATAGAAGCATAGCACTATACAAAGACATGGATCTATATTCATAAACAATCTAAGATCAGATGTAAATTGACCATACAAATGTAACAAGCATCAATGATACAAAAGCATGGAGGAAAACTCAAACAGGTTTTATTGATAAACAAGAAAAGATCCAGGAGGAGTTACAACCAGTTGTTCCGACCCAGCATCAACCTCCCAGCAAAGAAGCCCCTCTTCACCTCAAACAAAGCTTAGATCACCCAACAATCTGATGTTTGTCTCTAGAAACCAACAACAATTCCTTACAATATGCAAAATTCCAACCTCTGATCTCTGGGATGAGGGATCCATATATAGATATCTGTAAGGGGGATGAGTCAGCTTGTGATTTTATTAGTGTCTTCTCTTTGATAGATCTTGCTTCCACTTGGAGACTGAAGGCCTCTTGCTCATCCTTGGTCGAATTCAGTGAGGCAAGTGTTGGCATTATGATTCAAGTGTTGTCCTTGATGGCAACTCACTCAGAGGTTGGTACAGGTGCTCAGAGGTTGGTACAGGTGATGGCAACTTAATCAGAGGACAGATCTTAGTACAACATGCCAAGAAAGTTCATACACGCAGGTTCGTTAAGCCCAAGTCGCGTATACAAGTAGGTTCACTATATACCAAGTCGCGTATACGCAGGTTCTCTATATATCAAGTCGCGTGTACACGCTGGTTGGCTTCAGTAAAAGCGCGTGTATGTGGAAAACTTATCTTTGGTCCATGATGGTTATTCCTTGGAAGTTGTGCCTATGGTTTTGGACCTTGATGTCTCGACGAACGTGTTGATCCCTAGTTTTGAAGCTGATGGTATTGGGTTACTATGGTTTTGGACCGTGGTATTGTAAAGGGCCTAAGGCTATATAAGGAGAAGATCATTAGGCAAGTGTGAGCAAGCATGATGTGTCTGACGAAGTGAGAATATCTGGTATCACTGTTTATCTATTCGGGACGCTTGGCAAGGGTCGGATCTGACAGCGAAGGCATAAGTAATTATTTCTAGATCTGCACGCGGGTTGCCTTTGGAGAAAGCGCGTATACATGCGGTTTTGGTTCAGTGAAGTAGCGTATGCATAATAATATTTGATATTTCAGGTTGTTGTTGATTCTGGTGGTTGTTGCAGAGTTCTGGGCTCTGGTTTGGTTTCTGTGTTCTTGATGACAGGGTTTCAGTGATTCAGTATTGGGTTGTTTAATGAATTATGATGCAACTATAAGTTGATGATTGTATTACAGTAATGTTTTTTTTGTACTCTTGGATCCAGTCTGAAAATTGATGAAACGTGGTCCCGGAAGGAAAGAAGGTTGTAGGGTCAGTACCTAAGTACTAGTAAATGGATCGGCTAGTACAAGAGCTGAGGGGGTTGTAGCTCCCTTCCAGAAGTAGTTGGAAAACGAGAGAGGGTTGTAGCCCTCTGCAGGTTGTAGCTTGCGTACTGGTAAAGGACTGCACTAGTACATTGTAAAAGAAGTTTCTTATTAAAAAAGAAAGAGACGATTTGCAGCAGGTGGTTTTCACCCACATTGGGTTTCCACCTTATATCATGGTTTTCATGTGTGTGGCTCTTGTGTGATGTTATGTTATGTTATACTGCACCTGTTTACTGTTAAATATGCTTAATAATGTTCTGATGCATTTACTGAAGATTAAGCTAACTGAATCATAAGATCTCTGGATATATGCTAGTTGCATTAGACATAGTAGCGTGTACACGCGGGTTCACTTAATTGATGTAGCGTATATGTTTCTGAGTATGAAATTGAGAAAGGTTTTACTGATCTGATAATACTGATTCACCCCCTCCTCTCAGTATTATTTCCAACAATTGGTATCAGAGCAGGTCCTTCAGAGGAAGCTTGATCGCTTGAAGGAAAAGATCCATCAGAATGGCTAATCCAGAAAGAGAGGCACACATCAGGCCACCAGCCTTTGACGGGAACAAATTTACTCACTGGAAGATAAGAACCACTGCATATCTACAATCACTTGGAGCAGAAATTTGGGGAATCGTAGAAGGAGGATACAAATTCCCATCAGCAACTCCTACAGATCCAGCAGAGAAAAAGCAATATGAGCTCAATGCCAAAGCTGTTACTGTCCTATTGAGTAGTTTGACACAATCAGAATTTTTGAAGATCACGCATTTCAAATCAGCTAAGGAAATATGGGACAAAATCGTCACAAGCTACGAAGGAGATGATCAGGTAAAAAGAGAAAAGCTTCAAACTCTCAGAATCCGGTATGAAACTCTTAAGATGCATAGTAATGAAAGCATAGCTAATTATTTCCTGCGTATGGATGATATTGTGAATTGTATGAGGGATCTGGGTGAAGAATTTGAGGAAGTTGTCTTAGTTGAAAAGGTTTTGAGATCTCTGTCTGCTAAATTTAATTCTAAAGTATCTTCCATAGAAGAAAAGGAGAATGTGCAGAAAATCACCATGTCACAGCTTCAAGGGATCTTAACTACTTTTGAAATGCGATAAGAGGTACCACCAGAAGCCGCATTCAAAGTGTCAGAGGAAGAAGATGAGGTAAATTTTGTCAAGAATCTTGAACGGGGAACTGGACGGTTCAAAGGTAAGCTACCTTTCAAATGTTTTCTATGTGGTAGAGTTGGTCACTATGCTGCTAGATGCCCTCATAAAAAAGGAAAGATATCTGAAGAAGATGGTAGAAGCTATTATACCCATATTACAAGTCCATTCAATGATAGTGAAGATATTAGAAGTCTCATGGCACATGAAAAGAAGAATGCTTCATCCAATAATAGCAAAGATATTAAAAGTCTCATGGCACATGAAAAGAAGAATGCAGAAACTGAAGAAGTTACCAAATTAAATGAACAATTGGAGACAGTAACCAGGGTAAGGGAGAAATTGCAGGATGTAGTAAAGGATCAGAGCATAACTATTCAAAGGCTTGAATCAAAGATCCTCTCTCTAAAAGAAGATCTTAAAAAATCAAGAGAACATAACAAAGAAGCTCTTGAAGATCAAGAACATGAAGTGATCAAACTAAAGCGACAAGTGGAAGAAGGAAGAAAAGCTGAAGAAGACCTAAGGAATCAATATCTGATAAAGGAAGAACAACATCAAGTTGAGGTAAATATCTTGAAAGGTAAACTAGAAGAAAAGGATAAGCTTTTACGATTTCAAGATAGTACTAAAGTCTTGGATGATATTCTTAATAGCCAAAGGTCTCCTGCTATCAAAACTGGTCTTGGTTTTCATGAATATGTTGAAGGTGAATCTAGTTCACAAGGTGAGGCAAGAAACTCTAATGAGAAATCTGAAATGCTCAACAAGGAACAACCAAGGAAAGAAATTCCTCAAGGAAGATCCTTTACTCCTAACTATGGACGTGATAGACGATTATTTCCTCCACTAAATAATGTTGAATGTTATGTATGTCATAATCTTGGACATGTTGCAGCCAGATGTAGAAGTAGAATGGTTCAAGAAAGATCATCACATCCCAGGTATTTCAGAGGATATTGCTTTTCCTGCAATGCATATGGACACAAAGCAATTGATTGTGATAGAAGGAACATGAAAAATGTAAGGTGTTATACATGCAACAACTATGGGCATAAAGAAAGGGAATGCAGGAGTACATTTCAAAATTCAAAACAAGAGGACCATACATCATCACAGTTCCAGGAACTGAAGAAGACAGAGACAGAAAGGTGTGGCATAATTCAAACAGCTGACATAACAAACACAGGGGAATCTGAAAGTGATGAAATTCAGTATTCCATCCTGCATATGCTGATAGAATGAAGACAAGTCGCGTATATACGCGAGTTACAGGCTGCAAAGTCACGTATATGAAGAAAGGGCAGCAGAACAGACCCAGGTTCAGTCATGGTTGGCTCAGGCTCAAGGGGAGTAGAACAGACTCAGGAAATGGTTCAGTCATGGTTGGCTCACACTCAAGGGGAGCATATACTTCAAATCATTCATTGTTGGCATTATGGTTAGAAGTTGCTGATGAAACTAAATGATACATCTTGTTGTTTGATCAAAGAAATAGTATTGCAGGCTGATGCTTATGGTACAGATCTGAATGGCTGGTCTTAGAACCTGCATCTGCTCAGGGGGAGCATGGATGGATTGATACAACTTGGCATATAAAAAGGGGGAGCCAAATCAGAAACTTCAGCATGTACTCAACGGGAGTATGGACAGCAATATGGACAGTAAAAGGTATACCAAAGAAGAGAATATTTTGGTCCGCCCTTTGCCCTTGATGTCAAAGGGGGAGAGTGACTTGGTGTGGTGGTTGCCATCAAGTCCAAAGGGGGAGATTGTTGGCATTATGATTCAAGTGTTGTCCTTGATGGCAACTCACTCAGAGGTTGGTACAGGTGCTCAGAGGTTGGTACAGGTGATGGCAACTTAATCAGAGGACATATCTTAGTACAGCATGCCAAGAAAGTTCATACACGCAGGTTCGTTAAGCCCAAGTCGCGTATACAAGCAGGTTCACTATATACCAAGTCGCGTATACGCAGGTTCTCTATATATCAAGTCGCGTGTACACGCTGGTTGGCTTCAGTAAAAGCGCGTGTATGTGGAAAACTTATCTTTGGTCCACGGCGGTTATTCCTTGGAAGTTGTGCCTATGGTTTTGGACCTTGATGTCTCGACGAACGTGTTGATCCCTAGTTTTGAAGCTGATGGTATTGGGTTACTATGGTTTTGGACCGTGGTATTGTAAAGGGCCTAAGCCTATATAAGGAGAAGATCATTATGCAAGTGTGAGCAAGCATGATGTGTCTGACGAAGTGAGAATATCTGGTATTACTGTTTATCTGATCGGGACGCTTGGCAAGGGTCGGATTTGACACCGAAGGCATAAGTAATTATTTCTAGATCTGCACGCGGGTTGCCTTTGGAGAAAGCGCGTATACAAGCAGTTTTGGTTCAGTGAAGTAGCGTATGCATAATAAGATTTGATATTTCAGGTTGCTGTTGATTCTGGTGGTTGTTGCAGAGTTCTGGGCTCTGGTTTGGGTTCTGTGTTCTTGATGACAGGGTTTCAGTGATTCGGTATTGGGTTGTTTAATGAATTATGATGCAAGTATAAGTTGATGATTGTATTACAGTAATGTTTGTTTTGTACTCTTGGATCCAGTCTGAAAATTGATGAAACGTGGTCCCTGAAGGAAAGAAGGTTGTAGGGTCAGCACCTACGTACTAGTAAATGGATCGGCTAGTACAAGAGCTGAGGGGGTTGTAGCTCCCTTCCAGAAGTAGTTGGAAAACGAGAGAGGGTTGTAGCCCTCTGCAGGTTGTAGCCTACGTACTGGTAAAGGACTGCACCAGTACATTGTAAAAGAAGTTTCTTATTAAAAAAGAAAGAGACGATTTGCAGCAGGTGGTTTTCACCCACATTGGGTTTCCACCTTATATCATGGTGTTCATGTGTGTGGCTCTTGTGTGATGTTCTGTTCTGTTATACTGTACCTGTTTACTGTTAAATATGCTTAATAATGTTCTGATGCATTTACTAAAGATTAAGCTAACTGAATCATAAGATCTCTGGATATACGCTAGTTGCATTAGACACAGTAGCGTGTACACGCGGGTTCACTTAATTGAAGTAGCGTATATGTTTCTGAGTATGAAATTGAGAAAGGTTTTACTGATCTGATAATACTGATTCACCCCCCCCCTCTCAGTATTATTTCCAACAGCAAGTGTCAGAGGAGAAGATTCTGGAAGCTTCCATTGTCTCTCCACCTCGCGGAATGACACTGCCATTTGTCATTTCTCACCCATCGCACCCCACAGAAGGGACTTTTGAAATACAATGCACCCTCACAGTGTATTTAGGTGAGATGCAACACACTTAGACAGTGGAGCAGCTGCAATGATCCTGTTTTGACCAATTCTGAGCAGTTTCTCATGGAGAACTTCTGGGAGAAGCTGTAATCTATTGACCTTTTGCCTTTAGGGGTTAGAACAACACTTTTAGGGACTTAGGAGCCCTTGGTTTATGGACATTTCATGCTTGTGGTTGCAGGGCACAAAAATGTCTATAACAGTTGCCCCCTAAAGTATGAGGCCGTTAACCTTTTGGTGTCAGGTGAAATGCTTTATTATGAGGATCCGAAGTTCTTTCAATGCTGGGAGGAGACCTGCAATAAGATACAATACAATACAGTATCTTCATACTATTTTCATGATCTAGCTGAGGTGGGCATTCCCATGCTCAGCTTTATAAATTCATTTTCATGTACATAGGACAGACAATCGTCTGAGTGTAGACTGATGATTCTGATAGAGCCATCATCCTTTTGAGTGGATGATTATCTGTGCAGCAATGATGTACATTTAATGTCTTTATTTCCCTGAATATATATCGCAGCCCAGATGGACGAAACTAGATCTGGGGTCTTCAATCTCGTCCGATCTTCACTCGAAGTACAAGTCGATCCATGTGAGAAATGTTCTGAAGTCGAACACGGAAAGACATCGCTTGATTACCAGTCAATGATGTAAACTGTTAACAAGCGCGAGAGGAATCACCGATAATGATAATGGCCCTCAAGGTACTACAGTACAATTCCCATGGTGTGAATAAAGGACTCGGCGTCGAACACCACGCAAAATCTTTCGGTCGAACGCCATTGATGTAAACCTTTCGCCAGAAGTGAGAAACTTGCCATTGAGGCATGCAAGCTTCAAAGTACTGAATGGGGTGTTCCTAGATCAACTTCTTGGATAATGAGCTGATGTCAACAAGAAGTGATCCGTCAAAGGAGGGCCTTAATGAATCCCACATCAATGACACAGAACGGAGCAAATCATTTTAATGGAGGTGAAAATGATCTGGTGATATAAGGTTCAGGGTGGCGGTCATGAAAGAATGGAGTATAATGTATGGTAGTGGGTGAGACACAGGTGAATTCACTGAATGACTTCTCTTGAACATATCAGCGACACTGATGTGATGGATTGGTAGCATTAACCCCAAATGTGGATGGTATGGCGTGACCATGGTGATGTGACCGGTGAATGAAACAACCCAACCCGACTCGGACATGGAGTGGAAGTGTCATGTTCAAGAGCGACTTGCTACCAATAAAGTTTCTTTGAGTTTTCTTCCCAATTTTCCCCAGTCATTGCTGACCAGTACCTCTTTATTTTTGTCAAGCTTGAGGAGGATAACATATGCTTGTTCTATAATTTTCCCTTCGGGCAAACCCATCGCTATGTTTTAACGAGCCTAGCGATAGTGAAACTCATTCTCGTCTATTGACAAGTTTGTCGCTATTAATCTTTTTAACGAGTTTAATGACAAAGATAACTCGGTCCTTTTCAATTTTAGAGAGTCTGAAAAGGAACGTAAAGGTACCTCCAAAATTCCTTTTTCGTCATCTAATCCCTTAAGTCCGAAAAAGTATAAAACAATACAGAAGGGATGAATTTTCGATACTTTTAATGAGCAGAACAAAACAAGCGCTCGATCGTTTTGTGTAATAACCCCTCAGGTTCAAAAAGATTAAAATCTAGAGGAGGGGTAGCACTTCCTATCCCTTTAACGAGCTGGAGAGGCCAATGGCTCGGCAATCTTTTCATATTTTACGAAGCAGTTGAAAAGAGCTTAAAGGAGACTCATCTTTTGAGGAACGAGTGATAAAATGGGTAACAGCTGATTCCAGGTAAGGTTTGGAATTTTCCAATCATGGCAATGTCACAAGGATGGCTAGTGAAATCACTCTTCGCAGCTGTTCCTCAAAATGGGTAAACAATCAAATGGAGGTGAATGATCGGCCAATGAAAAAGTGGAGGTGACAGTGCAAACACGACCAAGGCTTTAATGGCTGAAGTACTACATTCACGATTGTTATTTACCGGGGAATAGTTCATTTTTTAACGAGCTTAAACGCGGGTGGAAACATTTTCTCATGTCTTATGTTTATTTTTTAACGAGCTTGAACTACGTGCTAAAATTGCTCGATTAATCCAGTCGTGTGATAAGAATGTCTCATATAAAATGGCAACTTTTAGATATTTTCCCCACATCCTTTCTTTATGCAAGTTAGGAAACGACTAATCCTACGAGTTTAAAGGGTTAGAGGACCTATAAATTTAAAGAAATTAATAGTCATTCTTTGCTTGCACTCCAAAAGGCTTGCATGCCCCCAGGTATAAAATAGAGTTTGAAGGTCACCTTCTATTCGAGCTCACAAAACATTTGTTTTATCAGGAAAGGTATACCTCTTTCAGGTTACCCAAAGATTGTTCTATCTAGCGCTTAAACGGAACATTTCTTCGGCGATGTCTACCGAAATAAACAAAGGTGAGCGACGATGCCCGCCAACCCACATAACTTTGATAAGAGGATATTATTCCAGTCCAAATCCCTCTTCCAATCACGAACAGGAGTACGAAGGTCATATTCTCTCGTGGAAACCTACCCTATACCCGAAGTTTTCCTGCCGAAGCAGACCAGGGTGCATGCCCCCTGGGTTTCAGTCATGTCCCCCCGAATCACTCGCGCTCATCGGGTAGACGGACTGGGGATTGAGACATTTCTTGCGTGAAAAGACCATTCAGGGATGGTATATGACTATTTGCTCTGTATGATCTGGGAAATGAAAGCTGGTCAACGAGCTTGACCACTCTTCCTTCGTGCGGAAAACACATTACTCTAGAGAGTGAGGAGACAATTGCTCCCATGCAATAAATATAGTCTTGTCCAAGGAGTAGATTGTAATCTAGGGGTCCTTGAACTACCATTACGTTCATGTGAACAATTTTCCCTCTCAATGTTATGGGCACATTGGGAAGGATCCCTAACGGTCGACTAGTTCCTTTATCAAAGCCTGTCAGATTTCTCATCTCAGGGAAAAGCGATGGCAAACCAAGCGCTTTCCGAGCAGTTGAGGAAAGGATACTCACAGAAGCCCCCTCATCTATGATGGTATACTAGCTGGTAAATGGGGTCTGCCTAGTTGATTCCAGTCGAAGGAGACAACCAGGTTGCTTGGAGGTGGGACCGAATAGACGGCTGGGTACAACTCTGACGAACTTCCTTCCTACGGTAAAGGAACGGGTAAATTGGCCCCATGTTCGTTGGAGTCTATGCTTATGAAGAGAATTTGGACAGTGTCATCCTTGTTCTCTTCAGTGACTGTATCATCTAAAGATGGAACCTCTGAAGGTAAGACTGGGTCAACTGCCGCCTTGACCTTTTGACTTTCGTCTGGTATGGATTCAGATGGTTTATCTTCAATGATAGATGCTTCAGCAGACCACCTGAGTGGGCCAGCCGGATTTTCAACTGGTGACGGACTCGGCAAGAGTTTTTTATATACAGGAGGAAGTCGTAACGGTGAAACCGGACGATTGTCCAAAACTCTTTTAGCCTCGTCTAAGAAGGTACAACGGTGGACGGCGTGATTGCCTTCGCACAGTTTACAAGGAAATCTATATTTTCCTTTTTGTCATGGAGCTTCACTTTCACTAGTTGACGGTGTGTTTTCAACATGATCATCAGAGGTTGACGACACCGGGTTGTGCAAACGGGGAGACCAGTCCCTTAAGATCCGAGGGATGCAAGGACAATCTCTGTGATAGTGGTCTCCCTTGCAAATGACACATGGCGATTTAGGCCTGGTCAGTGCAGTGTGTGGATTTTCATTAGACGACACTCGTTTGCCCCCATTCGCTTTTGGCTCCTTCTTCTTCTTCTCTTTCTTCTTATTTTCCTTCTTCTCCTTAGGTACTTGACTTTTGGCTTTGCCAGCCCCATCAAGCGAAGAGGAAGGGGGAGAGGAAGAATTAGAGGAAGTAGAAGGTTGGTGGGCAACTCTGGACTCGTCTATTTGCTGATTTGATTGTTCAGGAATAGTGGTGTTCTGAACGACGGAGGTTGAGAAGAGCCATACAGGCAAACCAATTGTCAGTCCTAGAAGCGACAATGTGGCCATATGGGGTGCACCAACATCTCCCCAAGAGGATAAGGGACTAGTATTTCTTCCAAGGGGAATTACTTGGTTGGTGGACTCCATTTTCTCAACCCAATATCAACGTAGGAAAGGGGTAATGAATATTCCGTTTAAAATAAATTTTAGACGCTTTGACACAACTTGTTTTTTCAGTTTTTAAGAGTCGAGGAAAAACAAAAGATGACTCTAGTCTCCTTCGATTTTTAATGAGCCTGAAGTGACAAGTGCTCAGATGGACCTTTTCCGTTAAGGAGTCTAAAAAGGAACGAAAGGGACTACTCTGGAAGTCTAGGTAGAGGGAGTACCAAACCAATCGCAAAACTGCAGAATACATTTTACGGTACGACAGTCAATCTTCCCGAATGCTGTGTTCAGTGCATTGCGATCGATAGGGCGGCAGACACGGCTTCCTATGGATAAAGGATTTAAGCCTGAAGGGGTCTCCCAAAATATACTCAACGGTACGTGGGAGCACAAGTCCGTACTGGCACTTATCGTCTCAAAGTGGAGGAATCACCCAACCATCAGTGAGAACAATAGTTACCAGGCTTTACGATGCCGGAATACGTCTCTAGCCTAGACCTCTAAATGTTGTGTGTTAAGTTCCAAAGCGTTGTTAGATTCATTGAATTTATTTTAGGTTGATATTGCTAATGAAGTTTTCCTTTCGGGTTCACCACGAGATGTAGATGTAATTCCTAAAATGCAGTCTAAGATGATAAAAAAACTTTTATCTCTTTTATGCAATGAAAATCCTAGCTACTAGGGAAAAGAAAGACAGAACGTTTTCACAAAGAGCAAAGAGCACACTATAAATGCACTTTCCTAAATCAAGCCAAACAGACTGTCTATATGAAAATGCACATGCATGTATTTGTTTTCGACTTTCTTAGTATATGGATGCTAAAAATAAAGTTGATGCACAAATTTGAATTTCTTTTCAAGCGACAAATATAAACAAGTTTCTTTTCGAAATCAAAAAATGGAGACAATCACAACACTTTACGATTTTGAACTGAATACTTGTTCTTGACACTAGAAAATTACAAATTCAGACCACAAGCAATAGTAATAGGATAATCAACCATCAACAGCAATCAAACTCTTTCCTATGATTGAAATCGACACTTGCGACAGATTCAAATCAAAGGACGACAGTACGATTATGCTACTTTTGCAAAGGAGAATTGTAAATGACTCAACAAACACACAAAAACATCTACAGTTATTTTGTACAAAGGAGGTGGAATAACAGTAAGGAAAAGGAGTTTCAAACAGACATACACTGATCACAGGTAGCAAAATTCAGGAATAGAACTGGAAGGAATGAAGCACAGAAGCCACAGCTGCACAGAGCTAGTCTGATCAGCGCACCTGTAACATAGAGAATCTGAAATGTAGTGCAGGTTGTCCACTCAGGAAGTGCGCTGAAATTCAGAATCTCTGAACAGTACCTGCGCTGGGCCGGAAACGAGACTCTGTTCAGGTTCCGGGTCATAGTTTGCAGTTCAGTTCTTGGTTTTTGGCCGAGTAAAAAGCAATCAGTAATGCAACAATCAGGGGTAGATCTAAGGAGGATCTAAGAGCTATCACAAGGGCAATCATATAGTTTGTGAATCAGTTGTTTAAATCATAAACAGATCCAGTAGATGGATTGAAGTAGGAGTTATCTACTTTGCATTTGTTATGGAAAATGTTGTTCGAATGCTACTTGTAAGTTTATGAAACAAACAACAAAGAATGATAAACAAACAAGCTAACTTGCTCCCCAGTAGAGTCGCCATTTTGTTACAGGGAAAAGTGTCTATATAGAATTGCTCTATCCCACTAAGGTGTGACAGCTGCCTTAGAAACAAACAGAGAAAAACTACTTTTGTTTTTCCTTTATGAATTATAGATAGAGAGGAACAGAAAGAACAACCTCTGTCTTGCGCTAATCCTTCGATTCGATCCCTATCTTCATTGATAGTCCTCAACTACCTGCTCCCTTGCACGCCCAGCTTCACAAAGTACCTGTAAGATCACAGAAGCATAGCACTATACAAAGACATGGATCTATATTCATAAACAATCTAGGATCAGATGTAAATTGACCATTCAAATGTAACAAGCATCAATGATACAAAAGCATGGAGGAAAACTCAAATAGTTTTTATTGATAAACAAGAAAAGATCCAAGAGGAGTTACAACCAGTTGTTCCGACCCAGCATCAACCTCCCAGCAAAGAAGCCGCTCTTCACCTCAAACAAAGCTTAGATCACCCAACAATCTGATGTTTGTCTCTAGAAACCAACAACAATTCCTTACAATATGCAAAATTCCAGCCTCTGGATCTCTGGGATGAGGGATCCATATATAGATATTTGTAAGGGGGATGAGTCAGCTTGTGATTTGATTAGTGTCTTCTCTCTGATAGTTCTTGCTTCCACTTGGAGACTGAAGGCCTCTTGCTCATCCTTGGTCGAATTCAGTGAGGCAAGTGTCAGAGGAGAAGATTCTGGAAGCTTCCATTATCTCTCCACCTCGGGGAATGACACTGCCATTTGTCATTTATCACCCATTGCACCCCACAAAAGGGACTTTTGAAATGCAACGTACCCTCACAGTGTATTTAGGTGAGATGCAACGCACTTAGCTAGTGGGGCAGCTGCAATAATCCTGTTTTGACCAATTCTGAGCAGTTTCTCATGGAGAACTTTTGGGAGAAGTTGTAATCTGTTGACCTTGTTCCTTTAGGGGTTAGAGCAACACTTTTAGGGACTTAGGAGCCCTTGTTTTATGGACATTTCATGCTTGTGGTTGCAGGGCACAAAAATTTCTATAACACTCAGGGTAGAAAATTAAGGTGAAAACCTCTCTGAGGTTCCCTAGTTGTTTTCAAAAGAAAAAAAAAAAAAAGAGAAAGAAAAAATGAATTTTTATTGCATTGTAGGTTTGCAGTAGGACTACAGGGAGCAGAAGAAGGTGTGAAGGAGATCCTGATATTCATACCAGCATCCATCTCATCTTCTCCACACCTTCCTCCATCATTTTTGGCATCTCTTTCACCCCACTGTATCTCTTCTTCCAAAACTGTGCTTTCTACGGGAGGCTCTGTTTTTTCTACAGGAGGCTCCTGTAGGAATTAGAGAGAGCCAAAAGTGTCTACAGGAGATAGTTTTAGGGATAAGAAAAACTTCATGAGGAACCTATAATCCTTCTTACCATCTTCAAACCTCCTTGCCATGATTTCCAAGCCTACATCACACTCCAAGCATCATTATTTTTTTTTCTTTCCAAGAAAAAACACAGAAAAACAGTTTTTCAGTTTTGAAAAAGAAAACAAAAATAAAAGGAGGAAAAGGCACCCTTAACTTTACCTAAGGCTTACCTACTATCGCTCCATCATTCATCTCCACCTTTGGCATCATTCTCGAGCTCCAAGCATAGGGAAATAACTAAAGTTTCAAGGGGAGAAGCAGCTACAAGAGCTCCTGTAGGAATTCCTGTAGCAGTTGATCCCATAGAAGTCCAACACCAGCAGCAAGGGACAAGACATCTGAAGGTTGAAAAGGCACATGCAGCTCAGCTTTAGCAAAAGAAGAACCTGCAAACACAAACACATCAGCAAGCAGAGACATCATGCATGAGGGAAAATGAAGGCATGTAGTAGAGAAAGCCACAACACCTCACAGTTGATGGTAGCAAATACACTTGGATTACAGGTAAGTAGGTAAGTCACTCCTCTATCTGCATTTGTGTAATTATGAATCATATGAAGGAAATGAGATGGCTGAAATTGAAAGAGGGAAAGGTGTCCAGTTAACTTGGCCACCATCATTTAGTTGACTCCACTTAACCGAGATATCACCCACACATGCGCACAATCAACTCAAGCAAAAGATGCGAAGGACAGGTAGTGGGAGGAAGATTTAACTCTGATGTAGTAATGAGGGGATGATTACGAGGTTTGTCTTGATGACCAAGTAGGTGGGGACCAACAGTTCTAATCTGGGCAACGTACACCTTTCCGGCTCAACACTCATAACTAAAAACAACCATAAAATGTAATGAGCACTCCTCCCCACGCATTCTCACCACCCTTTCTTCAGTTTCTCCTCGTAAATCGGCCACAAAGCAATCTTCTTATGCCCCCACAACCTCATATCCACCGTCCTCCATCTATTTCCTCCATATTTTTTCTCTTGGCATCTTCTATAGTAGCCCTATAGTTTTTCTACAGGAGCACCTACAGGAAATCTACAGGAGGGACAGCGGGCTTCTACAAGAGGGGCAGTGAGTCATTTTGAAGGGAGGAATCATAATTTTTGGCATGAATTTTAGTCTTAATAGGTAGGGTTCATGAATTCCCTCTGTTTAATATCAAAATGTGAAAGAGTTGGTCTCAAATTGAAGATAAAATGAGTCTTTAAGAGGGTAGAAATACATAAAAAAATATTGTTGTTTAAAAAAAAAAAAATTGTCCCCTATGTTTTCTACTTCACTCAAAATTCTTTGTCTCCACCTCCATATTTGGTTTTTCAAAAGAAGTATAGGTAGTGTGATGGGGTTTTTTATGAGAAAAGAGCCCACTAACTCCACTAGACTCCATGCACATCCTCAAGTGGTGGAAATATTTACAAGGGAAAACTAGATGAATTTCTTTGAGAAGTTTAGAGGGTTTGATGATGAAATTTCCCATGAATTTTCTCTCTCTCTAGTCCCTCACACAAGAACTCATGCTATTATAACCATTAGAGGCCTCTCCATTGAAATAACCCCTGAATTCATCAGTAGGGTCACTACCCTTCCTCTTGGGCTGCCTTGGAGAAAAGATGAGAAAATAATTGGGCATGCTACCAAGAGGAAATTTTTCCAAGATAATGAAACCCCTGTTGAAGAAAAAAATGGAATTAGGAGGGCTAGTGTATGATATCCCTGGGATGAGGTTAGCTACCAGGTAATCAAATACATTTCCTGTAAGGGGAGGTAGAACATTGTTTATGGATATCATTTTAATCCTCCAAGAATTAAGATATGGCATGGATACCCCAACACATCAAAATCTCAGTATCCCTTACTTTCTCCTTCAGTCCCTCATTGACTCCAGCACCAAGGTATAAGAAGGAAATTCACAGTAGCTATCTTGCCATGGCCTAATCAAGATCCTAGTAGAAGAAGCCCTCCATACCTTTACAATCCCTATAGCATGGGAAATTTTCAGAAATATGACAGCCGAGGATGGCATCAAGGCATTAACCTATGATGTCAGTCCTGCTGTTAATGAGGAGGGAGAATAGCAAGGAGGAGAAGATGAAGCCAGTGGTGACATAGCAGAGCAAGAGAGGGAGGAGGAAAGAAAAGAAATAGAGGAGGGGAGAGTTGAAGAGACAGAACAGGAGGTAGAAAAAGAGACAGAGCAAGAGGAGGAAAAAGAGATAGAAGAGGGAGAAAAGGAGGCAGAGAGGGTAGAGAAAAGAGAAGAGTCCCCTGAAACCTTGGAAAGAGAAGAAGCAACTGACCTCACTGCCCTTAGTACACCATTCAAGTAAAAGCAAAAGAGGAAAAGAAAAACCTCCATGTATTTCAGGGCAAGGAAGAGTACCATAATGAAAATAGGCAAACCTCAGTCTTCATCAAAGACACCCATTAACATTGAAGATTCACCATCTTCCAAGGTGAAAGAATCTCCTTCCAAGACACCCATAACCTATGAAAGCAGGACTACAAGATCTTCTACATGGAAGGGAAAGGAAATTATATAGGACCCCAAACCAGACCTACAAGAGTCTAAAATAGTCCTACGGAAGACACTGTCGAAACTACAGGAGACACAAAAACTTGAGGAAAAGATAGGAGGACAGCCAGAGGTGAAAGAGGAAGCACAAGAGCTACAAGAACCTAACCCCCAGCCTAATCTTGACTCCTATTACAGACTAGTTATGGGAGGCAAGATAATCCCACATAAATTTTCAATTCCACTGTTTTTAAAATTGGAAAAGGAGAGAGTGAGAACCCATGGGTGGATGCAGATAGACAAGTCCAAAGGAGTTGAGGATATTAGCCACATGGAAGACAAACTTAAGGAAATGGGCAGGGAATTGAGTGCTCTCAGAGACAGAGAAGCCAGAAGCCACCTTGAGAGTGAGAATTAATTACTAAGGAGACAGCTACAGGAGAAAGAGACTCATTTGGCATACATGGCTAGCTTATCCATAGAAGCATTACAATGCAGAACACCAGCCAAATCTTATGGCCTGTATCTGAAGGTTCAATGGCTTCAATTCAAAATAAAAACTTTGGCACAAGGAGGCATAATTCCTTTCCAAGACTATAGGTAGTTCATGGATTTGTGTGACTAAAGCAACTTCGAGGACAAAGCAAAGATGATAGAGTTCTATCTACACAACATGGCCCTCACAGACCAAAATGTGTGGGACCCCAATGCCAAGCTAGGGGATATGTAATTAATGGCCATGGCGTCATGGATGAACCATGAAGAATTGAGGGCAACAGAAATGAAAACATTATTAATAAAAGAGTAGAATGAATCACTATTGACAAGAGACGAGCCATCAAATCCTATGGCACTCATCAACACACAAAACCTGCTTGCCAATGACCCTCAAATTGCCGCTAAATATCTAGCCAATCACGAAAAATCCATTGCACACTTTGAAGATATGCTTAGGCCACTTGGGGATGACTATGTGCATGCATGCATGAGAAGATGGGACACCCTACCCCATAGCTTGCAGATCAAAGAATACCATTTCCCCATGATGCTGAAGGAGGCATTGAAAAGAGTGCCAATGTACAAGCACTCCATGCAAAGGCTGAAGGTCAACTAGATTAGCCTCAAACTGAGTCCTCCACTCATATTAGGCATGCTGGAAGGTAGAAGAGAAGAAGAAGAGAAGAAGCAATGGAAGGACATAGACAGAATGGTAGTATTTCATGGAGAACATGAGCAGACCACATCAGAAGCCTGGAATGCTAGGGAGGCCACCAGAGCCATGAAAGCCCAAGAGATTGACTAGGTTGCTCAGAGGATGAGCAACACCGTTAGTAGGGGGGTGATGATGAGCCTCATAAATGGGTAATTATATGGTCTCATTTTACCTCCTAACCTAGTCAAATCAACCATTCTCTTAGCTTATCATATGATTTTGTGATTATATTTATGCCTGTAGGGTGAGTTGAGTTAGTTATTATGCCATGTGGTCTAACATGTATTTAATGCAGATTATTGATGGATTTCGAGGTCAAATTCAAGGATCTAGTGGTCAAACTACAGCAATAACTCGAAGTAGATAGAGGAGAGGAATTATATGAGGAAATTCCCCTCATTTATTGCTCCTCACATCGAATTCCCCTTCATTCAGCTTGGAGTACAAGCAGTCGAATCATGCACTAGAAGGCAGTAGAGTAAGTGGAAGATGATTGACAATTATCTCAAGTTTTGGAAGCCAAGCCTCCATGATTTTACGGAAGCTATTGGTAGCTTCAGATGTATAATTAGAAAGCCCTAGGGCCTCACTAGGGTTGACCTTTTTTCTTGTGTAAACTCTGCTCAAATTTCGAGCTTACTATTTTATGACAATTTTATGTAATCTTGCTATTTTTTGATAATGAAGATGGAATCCTTTTTGAGCTAGCACTGAGTTACCTCAGAGGGCTGAATCTCTTGGGTTAGGGCTCAATCCAATCAGACAAGCTTCTCTTTGCTTTTATTTGTATGCTTTACTTCAGTTTCTGGATTAGTTTGTTATTAGATGTATTTCTCTTATGGTTAAGAATAGGTTTCTTTTGATGATTTAGTAGCTTGCTTCCATTTTTGTTTTCTGTAGTAGGTTAAGTAGTGATCAAAGAAGACTCAAAAGGCTAGCAATAGTGCCTTGGCCTCTCTTCCTCCCTCTGGGACCATTATTTGAGGCAAAGACTCTCTCGCTGCCCCAAAAACACAAATTTTCCTCATTCCTAGGACTTCTAGTGTTTGCAACTCTCTAGTAGGTTAATAGTCCGGTTTTGCTTTTCTTTAGATCTTCTTTCTCATGTTCACTTCCTGATTTGAAATATTCCTTTTGCATGCTTTCCTTTCTTACAACATTTCCTAGCATTTCCTCCTATACATCATAGTTTAGGCTATTTTAATGCAAAACTTTGTTTTTCTTAGGATGCACTCATTTCACTGGTTGCTTGATTTTCTTGGTTGACTGTCATTTTCTGTGCAGCAGATCTCTTCTAGAAATAGGCCAACTTACCAGAAATCACACCCTCCATCTGATCCATGCCCTATATGTCTCCCAAACCTCACCTCAATTATGCCCTAGTTTCCTTCATTTTTCATAGAACTTCTTCCTCTCTCCGTGAGCAAACCCAATCATCTTTCTCTCTCCTGGTGATTCATGGTAGACCTTAGGCACACTAACACCGCATCCCAACCTTTATCCACCTTTTCCACCCACTCTCACACCGTCAAAACAACGAAAATTTCTCTTGGCCTCCTCCTGTAGGCCTCCTGTAGTTTTCTTGTTCTCCTCTTCTAGTTTTCCTATGTCCTCCTGTAGTTTTTCCTATACGCTTTCTCTTGAAGGCCGAGTGTGGGAAAAGCCTCTAAAAGGCCACATAATAGCTCCTAGGACCCATATACACCATCCTACATCCTCCCAAGCTCCAAAACTGCCCTCTGACGCCACTTGTTCGCTGCCACACTCACACACAATAAATTAGATGCATGTTAAATTCACATAAAAATGCAAAAATATGTTTTCTAATTATTTACTTCTAGAAATATCATGGTTATATGTTGTTTACTTCCTTGAGCAGGTAATGGCATTTCTTTCATGGTTTTCATAGTGTTTTTGGCAAAAGTAGAATTAGCTTGTTAATTAGGGTTTACTAGGTTTTGCTTTACATTCTAGTCTTTCTCCTTTTTGCGGTTAGAATAGCATCTGTAGAGTAATATTTCTTTCCTTTCATCACACATAGAGATTCTTTTGAAATCTATAGAAGTTGGCTTGAGCTCCTATTAATTTTGTGTCGGAAGTCATAACCTGTAGTGAGAACTAGTACTTGTACATATAGCACCGACGCTTCCAAGTTTGTTACGAACTACTGTGTTCATAAAGGTAAAGTTGGTAGCCTAGGAGTTGTAACATTCTTGCTTGCAATACTGGCACTCACCACCCTTTTATAGATTCATTTGTTATTTTCTATTTGAATGATATACTGGTATATAGTGCTACCTAGGTGGAGCATATTTCAAATTTGATGCAGGTGCTGGAAACATTGGAGAACCACCAGCTAGTAGCAAATCTCAAGAAGTACGAGTTTTCACAATAGTACTTCGTGTATTTGGGATATGTGATTGGTGGATGAGAATCGAAGATAGATCCTCCAAGATGGAGGCCATCATGAAATTACTAATTCCTACTAATGTTACTGAGGTTAGGAGTTTCATTGGAGTAGCACAGTACCTAAGGAAATTCATAGCCTCATTTTTAGCGGTAGCAGCACTACTCCACACCATAACAACAAGTGGCAAGGTTTTCCAGTGGGGAAAATGGAAGCAAAAGGATTTTGATGAGTTAAAGAATAATATCAATGAAGCACCAGTTCTGGCATTACAAAACTTGCGACGCTGCTTTGAAGTGGAGACAAATCTGAGTGGGTATGTTGTTGGAGTTATCTTTATGCAAGGAGGAAGGCCCATTTTCTACCATTCTGAAGTATTTCATGGGGAAATTCTTAACTAAGCTACCTATGATAAGGATCTATATGCCATGGTGAAAGATATGAATAAGTGGAAGTTCTATCTGATGGGAAAGGAGGCAATAATCCACATAGATCCATTACAGTACTTGCATGCCTAGAATAAGCTAAAGCATACCAGGATCTACAAGTGGATGGGATTTTTACCATAGTTTCAGTTGTTCATCAATTATAAGAAGGGTGACACAAACAATTTTGTCAATATGCTTTCAAGACCACCCACATCAAAGATTACAACTTTGGGGACTCTTATACATAAGGAGCCATTCACCCATGATGCATACATAGAGGCCTACTCAGAAAATGGGGACTTCAAGGAGGTGTATTAGCAGTTGTACAATCAGATTCATGTGCACCATGGTGACATCACAATTGACTACCATCCCCAAGATGGATTACTCTACAAGTGGGATAATTTTTGTGTTCCTAAAGGTGATTTCTTGCAGCTGATTAGAGATTCTCACACCTCCAAAGTTGTAGGGCACATTGGTGTAGGGAGGACTCTAGGTAACTTGTAGGGGTGTGCGTATTGGCCCAATATGCAAGAGAAGGTAGCTAGGTTCATAACAAGATGTATGCTTTGTTGAACCAGCAAGCCTAGTAATAGGAAACTGGGTCTCTGTCATCCCTTACCTATACCTAGTCGTCCTTGAAAAATCATTTCCATGGACTTTGTGGGAGGTTTACTAACAACCAAGAAGGGACATGAATACAGGTTCGTGGTAGGTTACATGCTCAACAAGATGTGTGTTCTGATGCCCTGTAAAAATACCATTAGTGGAAAATAAGCAACAAACTAGTTCATTAGATAGGTTTGGCTACAGCTTGGGATACCAAGGAGCATCATTTCAGATAGGGACACAAGATTTCTCAGTGCATTCTCGACTGAATTATGGGAGAATATGTACACAGATTTGAAGAGATCTACAACATTCCATCCATGGATAGATGAGTAGATAAAAGTAGTTAACATGACTTTGGTGCAACTTCTAAGGGGTTACAACCAGAAGCATCCAAAAACCAAGGATGAAAATCTGGTATATATACAACATTCTTATAACCGAGCAGTCCACACTTCTATAGGAAATTCCCCATTTGAAACTTGTTTTTGGATATTTTCCACCTTCACCTTTGGATATTCCATATCGGGAGAAAGGGGGAGTGAAGGAATACCTTACAAGAGATTCTTTAAAAGATGAAAAATTTATAAAGAATATAAGGAAGATCCATCTACAGGTACAAGAGACACCAAAAAAGTCATAGGTCAAGTATAAGGCCACGCATGATCAGCACTAAACAAAGATATCATTCAAGGTGGGAGATAGAGTATGGCTATAGTTGAACAAGGAGAGGCTGCAAGGACCTAGTAGGAAATTTAAGGCTCTAAGGTATCATCCCTTTGAGATGCTAGAAAATGTGGGTGATAACGTGTATCGACTCAGTTTACCAACATATATGTGGATTTACTCAGTTGTAAATGTAGGGAATTTGAAACTCTATGAGCCTTCCATGCTAAATCAAAATGAGGAACAGGTCCTACCTTCTATGGAGGATTTGGAACTAGATGCTCAAGAAGAATTGCATAAGATATAGTTATGAACAAGAGGTATAGAACTACAAGACAAGGGCAACAATTCCTTTGGCATATTGGGTTGAAGGGACAAATTGCTGGGAAAGCTAAATGGTACACTAGAGAGAAGGTCAAGGAACAATTTCCTCACCACATTTAGTAAAACCTTTTGGGCACCAAAATTCTCCAAAATGGTGAGGTGTGATCCAAATTGGATCATTATATTTTTTTCATCCATCTCAATGCATTTGGAGAGGAAAATGTGGACGAATCAGTTCACAGGACTGTTTTTACCAATGGGACCCAGTTTGGCGAAACAAGGTATGAAACATTATGGAGAATTTTGAGGCATCAAATGAAGTTTTCTAGGGGTAAAAAAACTGCCGCTTTAGTTCCACACCTTTTCATGTTATTCTACACATAGAGATCTTTCTAGCAGCGCAAGAATCACATCAATTATAGTCTGTATGAAGAATTTATGCCTCAGAAGTTGACCTTCCTATTTTCACAACTATAGTTTAGGAGGATGTCACATCAACCCCCATTATTCAGGGAAAAGGGGCTAGCCATGTGTTTTTGATGTAAAAGAATCTAGAAGAGTCTATTATGTAACTCTATTTAAGAGTTGATGTTGTCAAACATAACCACTAATAGGCTATCGACTTGTGTTATAACTAGGCCACTAGTAGGAAGAGGAATTCCATTATTTCGAGATCATTTTGTTCCATAGCTAAGAAAAGATAGCTAGGATAAATAAGGGTTAGAGCACACACAGAGGATCTATGCACTGTAGTAGCCCATGGGCCATAGACATTACTTCTTTGTATCTGCAGCCATATTTCTAGACAAAGAAAGAGAGTGAAGCAGCCTCACCTTCCAGCTAGGTTTTTTCTCGAAAGGGTTTCCTAGAGAGAATATCTTGTGTATTATGTGTGTGTGAGATTATTTTTTCTTTCTCTACTTTTCTTCTTTTTTTTAATTTTAAATGCATGTGCTAATTACAGTTAATCTTACAGATATAGAAATTAAATAAAACTATAATAGTGTAGAATCTCATATCTTTAATATAATATTATTAGATGTGTTGTAAAAAAATGTCCAGTGGAATATCCACAAAAAATTATGGATCAAGAAGGAGGAAGAAGATAAAAGGAGATAATGACTTGAGTAAGAGAAGTGGAAGAAACAATAAGAATAAGAATTGGTGAGTAAACTAGAAGAATAACGGATCACTCAAGAAATAGATGACGAGCAAGATGAGGACATGAAAAAATGGAAACTTAGCCAATTATAGTTGCTAAGAATATTCAGTCTCCAAATCCACTAATGAGCGGGCGCCTTCCATTCAATGAAAAGGGCCTCCTAGAGAAGATATAATTTAGATATCTCTAATTTCACATTTCATCAACTTAAGGAAAAAATCATTCAAGAAAGGAAGAAGTACTTTCTGAATGATCCAGATCAACCAATTTCTATTTATACGAAAAGAGTAATTGTTTCGAACACAAAGACTAATCCAAAGGAAATTTCTTCAATAGGTGTAGCCTTTGCATTGGCCACTAAAAATAAAATAAATTATCTTACTCACAAGAATGAACGATTGAAGAAAGAACTGGCTTATGCATAGCATCAGATTTAGCAACTTGTCATTGAAATCAAAGGATGTCTTCCACAAGTTCAATAAGAGAAGGTATATAGTCCATGATAATTGAAGAAACGTAGTTGGAAAACATAATGAGGCAGATTTATGAAGATATGATGAAATTAAAAGGGGTAATGGCACCTTTGTATGAAGTCTAAAAGGAGGTGCAAGAAAAATAGAGTATCACAATATTGGATCATATGGCTATAGATATGATCCAGGAATCAAGCACCAAATATATAAATGCACTGAAAATGGTAGTTAGGGAAGGAAGAGATGAAGTTGAAATGGAAAGAGTAGAGACAAAACTACATATGAAAGCTTATCATTAGCTCAGTGGACACAAAACCAACACTATGAATTCCTATATGAAATTTCATTTCAAATTGGAAGCTTTGGTTCGAATGCACTATATACCTTTGGTAGCTACACCCAGAGAGGTGAAACATAGAGCTACCATAATATAGGAGCTAAAGGATTTTTTTGGAAAAAATAAGGCATGTGGCTACATAAGAGGGCTTCGAGGTAACCAAGGATACCATGCTACAATATATTATCAAACTAGTTAACTTGCACATGAAATTGAGTATGTTGTGGAACAACATACAAGTGGATCTAAAATGATATTGCAAGATTCTTTGGAGGTTATGATGAGATACAAGCAAGAGATACAACAAAAGGTCAAATATATAGTGGAAATGTATAAATATTGGTACCAGTACATCACAAGGGATCTTCCTGTCATAGTTACCAAATTGCAATTTCCTCAAAATTGGACATAAATATGTATTATTTTGTTTTTTTGGATTTTACCCACAATTTTGTAAAAAGGTCTCAGTTTTGTAATTATAAAATAGAAAGAGATAAAATGAAAATTCATGTAAAAATTTTAAAGTCACCAATAAGTCCAAAGGTGACGTGGAAGTTGAAGAGTCACTAGGGAGCTAAAGAGTCACATGGAAGGTGAAATGTCACCTCTTTTTTTTAATAAATACATCCTCATAGATCAATGAAGAGGACATTTAGCCTTGGCTTCTCTTGTTAGCATAGGATGGAGAGATTATTATTTTGAGAATAAATTTGTGGCTTCCATATTCCACTATTGGAACAAGTTAAATGTCTTTGTAATCATACACTTCAATACGTTTACATAATTATTCTACTAAAGTCTTGGATCAAGAATTAAACCACCTTAATAAAGTCTTCAGTAAGATTGGATATAAAACAAGGACATTCTTAAAGCCATTAGGAAAGATAAGAATAAATAAACCCCACCTCACCCCAACCCTCTCATGAAGTTGAAAACATGCAACCCTTCAATAATAAGGATCATCTTCCATACATAGATTTTTTCATTGATAAAATTGCCAAAATTCGTAAGAAATGGAATATTGGTTCTATATTCAAACCATTAGAAAAAAATTAAACACAAGATTAAATTAGTAGGACAAGGTTTATCGATAGCAACTTAGAGGGATTATAATATAAATTGTTCTTGTGGTAGAATCTACATTGGTGGAACTGAAAGATCGTTTAAAATTAGAATTAAGGAACATGGAGTAGGCATCAAGAATCAATGATCCCTTATCTCTGATCTAATGGAACAATCCCTCCAATCTAAGAATCATATATGCTTGGAAGATACTAAAATTATCTCAATAGAGGATCACTATCTAAAAACTAAAATTTAGAAAAGGATTGGAGCCAATGAAACATCCTAAAAACCTTAATCAAGATGGTGGACTTGAAGTAAGTAGGATCCCTCATCTCTAAGATTTAGAATTCCTTAGAGTTTTAAGAATTAATTGGTATACCATACTCATAATTATATTAATATATTATTGTATTTCGTTAATATTAATAAACTAATTATTAGTATAATTTCGTTATAAATTAATCCTATATATATATATATATATATATATATATATATATATATATATATATATATATATAAAATATAAATTCATATTAATGTGATCACCTATTGTTTTATTAGTAACATATTAATAATATGTAAAATATTAATATATTACCTACAATATACTAGTGTAGTAATATATTACATAGCTATAATTTTTTAATATATAGATTGATGAATATATTTGTTAATAAATCAATATAATATATTATTAATATTATAATTTTGTAATACTCATTTATTAAGATAAATTATTCGTTAATAATTATTAAAACATTAATGTATTTCTTAAACCAAAAACATTTAATTATATGAACCTATTATTATAGCTGATTTATATTCTTCTATTTTTATACTAAGGGTCTTTTAGTTTTTAGACTTTTTAAGGTTAGGTTCTTTTCTCTTTTCATTTTTCATTTTTTTTCCTTTTTCTAGTTTATATTTATACTCTATCTCTTTTATTTCTTCTCTCAAACATTTCTATTTTGGTGATGGGTCTTAATCTAGACTTGAAACGTCCACTTGAAAACCAAACTCTAGAGAAAATTTGAGGTTTCCTTTCTTTAAACGCTACCCACAAAAACTTACAAACAAAAGCCAAAATTTGTGGAGGATTCCATAAACTTACAGAGGTTGATTGAAATTTTTCTCATACCTATAAAAAATAAATTTAGTCTTTATTTTCCCAGGAGTTAGTTATCAATGGTTTCTTGCATTAATTCTAAGAATTAAGCTACGTTTTCAAGTGGATCTCCAAGTTAAGCTTCTCCATGGGAGCTCCAATTTTGGAAAGAGGAATAGTCATAGGTTGGCAGACTCTCTTCCAACTACCTTCACATCATTGAGAATCCTGACATGGCCCTTGAGCTACGGCTTATTAATCACACATCATATCACATAAATTCTACTATCTCATTGGCTCCCATTCCATACCTCATTTACAAACCATATACCATATTTTGGCTGCCACATATGATAGTTGTGTAACTCACCACAGTTATTTTTGTATAATATACCATGAGAAACTTTATAACATATTTGTTTGATAACATTACTAACATGTGTATCCTTGTTACCAATAATTTATAAAGTAATATGATGTTTGTTGGCTACACAAAACCTTTACAACCTCGATTTCATGTTATTTATGATTTCAAATCTTTATTTAAAGGTTTGATGTTTTTTATGCATTTAATTGTATATCAGTTTCATGCTCATAACTATACCATTAGGAAAATTTTGTCTTGGATCTGTTTGAAAGCATAATTGATTGGAAAAAAAAAATGTTTTTTTTCACTCATTGTCTTTTTTACATTTTATTGATCTTGAAACTTTTATAATACATGCATACCAACTTTTTTTCATAATGATGTTATACCATGTTGTAGCTATCAATTTGTTATAGTAATTATGCATATCATCAGTGATTTTGTTGTGTTGTATTAATCACCTTTAGTTGACCAAGGTTGCAACCATTTAAATGCCAACCAGGGTAGGTCTGTTTATTTTAAAGGAGTCTACACTATCTGTGCCAATACACCACAACCAAGGATGAAAATGGAAAATAGTAAAGAATTTTGATATATCAATTACAGAAATTAACATTCATGCAGAAATAAAAAACACTCTACAAGAATGGAATCACACTTTTCATCTACCAGAACAAAGGCACGCCACACACTATACTGATAACTACACTAGCTGGTCAACTACCATACTTCTAACCAAATCTGTGTAACAATGCATCATAAATATGGAATTGAAGCAGATCTATTCTACAAATTATACAGCGACAACAAAAGTTGTGCATATACTGAAAGAAAGGAATAATAATATACAAATACTCTACCACTGTAGTCCCTGCTAAAGAGGAGGGCCCTTCCTCCCTAGCAGGGTGCAGGAATGAAAACGAACTTAGTTAAGAATTCAACTCTTGTACAGTAACAACATCATCACAATCCCTTGATATTAAAAATAATTAATAATTACAGGATCAGAGTAGTATTGCTCTTCGTGCTAGTTCCCGTGCCTTAGGGATTAAGTTTCTCTTATAGAAATTACATACCCAAAAATTAGGGACAGATCAGTTTAGAGAGAGCTCATAAAGTTTTTTCTTGTCATCTGTTAGGTCCAGAACCTATTGTTGTAGCAGTTGTAGTTGTTATTCTTTCTTCTTCATAGATTCTTTACTCCTTCGTTCTTCCCATCCTTTCACAATCTCCTTCTCGACCCACTTCTCCCAAAGTGAATTCATCATTTTCTAATGTTCCCTAAGTGAGATCACTCCCTCTTGTAGAGTGAGTGCTTGTTGTTTCCATTTTTGTAATTTCAACATCAACAAAACTCTTTCTAGACACCATCCTTCATTTGGACCCGATGTTCTCTCCCATGAAATATAAACTGAAGGTGTAATAGCCTCCCTCGGGTGGAGTTTCTCCACTTCAGCTGTTGGTTCTTGTGTAACAACAATGTCATCAATGGGTTCTTATGTAACAACTTCTTCTTTTTCTACTTGGTTAGCTTCTGCTTCCACTACTAGTTCTTGTGTAACAACAATTTCATCCATAGGTTATTGTGTATCAACTTCCAAGTTACTCTCCATGAAATGCTTCATTTTAGCTATTGGTTCTTTTGTATCAGCAGCGTCTTCAACGTGTTCTTGAGTGTTAGCTTCCCATGACTCAGTTTGTGTTTCACTCGAAAAGGAGCTCACCACACAGACTCTGTACCCTATTGCTGCTAGTTCTTTAGCAGAGGTTGTGCACACAGAACGCAAGACATTTTCCTCCCTGACCCTATTTAGAGCCTTAGCTAAGGTATCTAACCCTGATACCCTTGCTTCCACCTTACTCCTTTCTAACTGATGTCTTAACTTTTCATTTTATCTCTCTAAATTTCCAATTTTAAGCAGCAAGGATTGGGTATTTTCCTTACTTGGTGAGGGGGGTCCGTCTGGCCAAGCCTGCTCTTGTTCTTTTTTCTCTATCGCTTCCTTGCTCTTCTCAGATGTGGATGGGGGTTCTGGATGTCCACTAACCTTCACTCTCTTCTTCAGCCACTTATCACCTATCGGCTTGTCAATTGGTCTCTTTTCACCCCTTACTTTAGAAGGTTGGGCTTGTTCCTTAGTTTCCTCCAGAGCTTCCTTAGAAGTCTCGGGTTGCTTTCTTGGGGAATTCCTAGCTTTCTTCCTCATGAAATAATCCTAGCTCTTTCCCTATTGAATGAGGGCATCTAGCACAATTAGCTTAATAAGACCTTGGTTTGTGATGCAATTCTCCGAATGTGAAGCTATTTTCAACACTGCAACCATATGCCTGATGTTCCCCAATAGAAAATACAGGAGGTTTATCATATGTTGATGTAGGAGGTGATTCAACAATGTGGAGTGATAATTAAATATAGTTTTCTACCTTCCCTCACAAGTGATGTACTTAATTGGGTAAAAGGAAACATCTTCCCATTCTTGGTGAAGCGATAACCTATCAATTCCTCTTCCTTTTCCTTTCCAACCGTTCTTCCCTTTGGATAAAGTCCTAATTCAAATAGGGGTCATTGATCTTTCCGTTGAACCACCTCTTGCCTTTTGTTGGTAATGCTATCATATGAGAAATTACCTCCTCTGTGACTACTAGCTGCAACCTCCTGACATTCCTTTGATACTCTTTCAAATTCTTGGAAAATTCCATAGCAATTGCTTCATCTGGTCCCTCCAACCTTCGGAAAAATCCAAACCAACATGCATCCTTGAATATTTGGCATTCTTCAGGAAAATTTTATAATGCCTCAGTTGAGTTTGGTTCATGTCGAACTGTCTCCCCACCCATCTTTGTGTTTTCATGACACGTTGTTCTTATCTCTTCTTTTCTTTGAGAAATTCCTAAGTAATGGCACAATGCTCTATTGTTCTAGCTCTACAAACTATTCTCCTCTGATTATGTCTAAGAGTTCTGAATGAGAATAAAACCCTTCAATGATGAGTGATGTTAGGGTGAGGCAGAGAGGTTAGAGGTAGGAATTTTAAATCAGGGTTCGCACTGTGCAATATTACTTCCATATTAATGTTGAGTTATGGAGGATTTTGTTTGACATACAATTCCCTTTTCGGTATGATCGATCATAAAAGTTTACAATGGTGGTTATAAATGATAATGATTACGAAATCATTATTTTTTAATTCCAGTTTTAAAATTTGTAGGTCAGGCATAGGTCATGATTTAATTTTCCCTCCCACCATCTTAAGTGTGACGACCATCCTCGGCTGTAAAAAGGATATCACATTAAATTTCCATAATTTCTAAATAAAAGAGGACAGTGATATTATGGTTCCATGACATACCTTGTATGACGTGGAAAGAAGAAATTGGTGACGAGGTGCACGTAATTAATTCCGATGATCATGGAAGTTACTCGTGAATCATGGTGATGAATGTTGTATATAGCGATGGATAGATTCAGTTGGATCATGGTTTGTAAGTTGTCGGTTGTTATAGATGTAACAACCAAGACAAATGGCATACTCCTTTCCAGAAATTTATTATTAGTTTCCACAAAGATAAAAAAAAAGAACTAAAAATAGGTTTGTAACATCATTATTGTAAGATATGCATGAAATGACAAATGATGTTTCAATGAAAGTGTGTAACAACCACCACAAAGTGGTTTTCAACTGTCACAAAAAATTGTCTGTCTGTGCCCCTAAAAAGAGGTTTTCACAGTCAGATTATTATTATTATTATTATATATATATATATATATATTAAACAGGTGTAACAACTGCCAATCGAGGTTGGTTTTCAGCTGTTACACTTACTGGAAAATTTAAAATTTTGGCAGCACAGGGGGGTTTTCCCCTGCTCCTGTAATCTGAAGGTCAGAATCTGTGACAATTTTAACAAATGAATATGTTGAAGCATATTTATGATATAACCGAAGACGATTCCCATTAGCAAGTAATGGCATCCTCACATTGTCAATGGTAACCAAATTCATAGTCCCATTGTCAAAGACTGCATCAACTTCATAGGGACCTAGCGATATGGTGTAGAGCTTACCCTTGAAATCCTTGAATCTTGAGTCATATAAGAGAGCCCAATCTCCTTTTTGAAATTTATTCATTTTGATAAATATTCCATGCCACTTAGCTCTCTGCTGCTAGATAGAAGCCGTCTATTTCTCCCCCAATTCATTGATCTGGTTCAACCATTATTTTTGTCTTGTATATAGATCTAAATTTACCTACAATGTTATTCTCAATGTCTTGATTTTGAAATCTATAGGGAATAATGGATTTTTACCATATACAAGTTTGTATGGTGAGAATCTCTTAGTATTCCTCCATTTAGTTCTATATGCCCACAACACTTCTCGAAGTTTATCATCCCAATTCCTTCGGTGGCTAGCCACAATCTTGGTAAGAATCTTGTTAATGAATTTGTTGGTTCTTTCCACTTGGCCATTTTCTTGTGGATGGTAAGGTGAAGTGATCCTATGATGGATTTTATACTTTTCAACCAACTTCTGGATCAAGTGAGATGTAAATTGGCACCTTCCATTTGTTACTATCTCCCTGGGTATCCCAAAACGGACAAAGATGTCTTCAAATAAGAAGTTTGAAAGAACCTTCATTATGGCTCTAGTTAGTTCTTTTTACCTCGACCCGTTTTGTGACATAGTCCATGTAGACCAAGATGTAGGAATTCCATCGAGATGAAGGATTAATTGGTCCCATGAAATAAAAGGCCCATTTATTGAATGGTTCTAAGACTATTTGGGGTTGTAATGAAATTTCATCTGATTACAGTGGTTGGCCCATCCTCTAGCAGTTATCGCACCCTTTCATGAACTTCTTAGCATCCTGAAATATTGTTGGCCAATAATATCTTATTGAGAGGAATTTGTATCCTATCCACTTGTCTACAAAGTTCCCTCCACAAGGTTCCCCATGACAAACTTTAAGGATATAAAAAATATCATCTTCCTTGACATAGCGTCTGATATGAAAATATGGTCCAGTGTGATAGATATTTCCCTCTATCCAGGAATAAGTAGCACTATGTTGTATGATCTTTCTCTTTTCCATGGAGGATAATTATTGTGGGAACTTTCCAAGAGTAAGATAATTGGCTATGTCTGCATACCATAGTGAGTGAGTAGAAATAACAAAAATATACTCATTAGGAAAATAATCCTCAGTAGGAATGAAATCATCATCAATAGTTAACCTAGAAAGAAAATCAGATACTACATTATCTTTTCCATGTTTATCTAAGATTGTGATATCAAATTATTGTAACAACAATAACCAATGTGTAATCCTACCATTGGTAATTGCTTTATTCATTAAAAAATGAATGGCACAGTGGAAAGTGTGTACAAATACTTCATAATTGGTGATGTAATGTCGAAACTTGTTGATGGCATGCACTAATGCTAGGAATTATTTCTCGGTCATTGTATAATTGATCACATCTAAATTCAAGTTCTTGCTTATATAATAAATAGCGTAAGGTTTCCTATCCTCCAGCTAGCCCAAAATAGCACCCACAAAAATGTTAGATGCATTTGTAGCTATGTGAAATAGCAGTTTCCAATATGGTCCACACAAAATAGAGGTTGCTAATACACAATATTTCAGCTTCAAAAAGGTTGTCTCACACTTTATTTTCCACACAAATTCCACATCTTTCATAAGTAAGGAGAACAGAGGTGATGAAATTTTTGAAACATTCTCTATAAACCTCCTATAATACTCTGCATTCCCCAAGAAACTATGTACCCATTTTTGTGTATTGGGTGTTGGGATTTTCAAGATTACCTCTATCTTAGCAGGGTCTACCTTGATCCTGTCAGTAGAAATGAACTATCCCAGCATGATCCCTTCATTAACAATCATGTGACACTTTTTGGTGCTCAAATAAACATTAGTCTATACACAACATTCGAATACATTTTCTAGATTAACTAATGCTGTTTAAAAATCATCACCATAAGGTATAAATTTTTCCATGAATATTTCAAGTCAGTCATTCAAAAGATCTGAGAAGATTCCCAGTACTACCCTCTGGAAAGTTGTTGGTGCATTGTAGAGTCCAAAAGGGAGAAGTATGTAGGCGAAAGTTCCCCAAGGGCAAGTAAAGGTCGTTTTATCTTGATCCTCTAGGGAAATATGTATATGATTGTAACCACTAAACCCATCTAAGAACGAAAAAAATTCTTCCTAGAGAGGGTGTCAAGGACCTAATCTATAAATAGTAGAGGAAAATGGTCCTTTTGAGTGGCTTTGTTAAGTTCTCTATAATCCACACAGACTCTCCACTTGTCATTATTCTTAGGGATGATGACAAGCGGAGACACCCACTGACTGTCAGATATCAAATAAATGAAGTTAGCATTTAGGAGTTTCTGCAATTATTCTTTCACTACCTCCTTCAGTGTAGGGCTCATGTAGTGCTATGGTTTTCTAACTAGATTGTAGCCATCTTTCAAATAAATGTGGTGAGTGCACAGGCTGGGATGAATCCCTTTCATATCTATGTAGTCCCATGCAAATTCCTTTTTCTATTTCTGTAACAGCTGTAACAATAGTTTATTTTGCTGAGCAGTTAGGTTGGGATTGATATTCAAATACATCCCTGGTTCTGTTTCAAGTGGATTGATGTTAGTATTCGAGTTGGTTCTCATTTGTTCAAAGTTTACATCATCTACCTCATCTTCCTCCCTTTATTCTTCAATAGAAATGACAAAAAGTGAATTACTAATAAATCCATTAATGATATCATTCTATGTCTCATCCTTAAAATACTGGGCTTTTCCAACGGTAAGGAGCAGTAGGGAAAGATCTGATTCGAGTTAAAATTCATCCCACCAGGGATTCCTCAAATCCATATTTGGTTTTTCTATGGGGTAAAGAATAAGGTTCTTTGTAGCTCGGCCATCTGAAATCATCATAGATCTAGATCTACACCCTATAAATGCATCTGAAGTGGCTAGCTAAGGTCTCCCTAAAATCAAAGGATGTCCTCCCAAGTTGGATTTGGTTTGCAAGATAAGAAAATCATATACCTTGAGGAAGCTACTATGATTAATACATCCTCCAATACCCCCTTAGGGATAACACGAGACCTATCTACTTAATTCAAGCATGGTAGGCATATGTCTAAGCCCATGTATCCCCAGTGTGGTAAAGTGGTCCTTTGTTATTACACTAATGGTCGCCCCTACATCAATCATTGTATTAGTTATGCATTGTTCATCAATATAAATAGTAACTCTAGGGTTCCCCAGATCATTATATTTGGTTAAGAGAGGTTGTTCAGTCATTAATTCAGACAACTTTCCCATCACATGTATAGTAGCAAAGTCTTTATGCTTCCTTCCAGTTTTTTTAGTGCACAAGTATCGTACTGTTTTAGCATAGATAGGCACATTTTAAGAGCTTACAGCAGAGGAATACATACATGCATGTTTTTAGACTCCCTAAGAAAATCAGATTCAGTTTGTGAAGTTGTTCCAGTCTCAATTAATCTTTGGGGATATGAAGGATCCTAAGTCATAACAACTGAATCAATTGTTACATGTGTATCAGCATTACTCGAGTTGGTTGTTATGGGAGAAACATTTCTTCTCAGGTTGGTTTTTATAGGTGTAATAGTCCATCATACATCGACTGTTACAGGTATAACAACCACCTCGAGATCTACCATATCTTCTCTAGAGGACTCCCATTCCTCCTCGGTGATGATAGGGGAGTGGTTTGATTTAATCACCTTACCCAACTGTAGTTGAATTTCATTAAGTCCAATGGGAGTGATAAGATAAGTCTTGAAGGTAGTTGGAGTCTCTATTCTTTGGGTTGCCTTATTATTTGGGTTAGGGTTAGGTTTCACATGTAATTGGGGTCGCACAAGAGGTGTAGGAACAAGAGTTCGGAGAGGAGAAAATTGTAACTACTACTGCATTAACAATGCAGAGTGGGCTGGACTTTGGGAATTCCCCCTCGAGATTTGACTCCAACTATATGGTTGAGGGAGACCATTGGTTCCAGGGCAAAGGAAACTGTGCTGGAGAAGGAGTAGAGTATTTCCATGGATATTGTTGAGCGTTATATGCATTATTCCATGAATTAAAAGAAGAGAAATCTAGAGACATACCCGGGGTCTGTGGTTCCCATGGTCTCCTAGGTTCGATGAAATAGGAAGATTGAACTTATTCACTCAACTCTCTGTTAGGACTCCAAATTGACCATTTTCGACCTTGTATTTTTGCTATAATATTACCCTTTTTCAGTCCATAAGTTGAAAGCTTTGATTACATAATGACCTAATCATCCCAAGGTATGAAGTAACTCTCCGCATGACTATATGTTTAATTATTCATTACATATTCATGTTATCTTTATATTTATCTTTGGAAAAGTTAACCAAGTTGCTAAGTAACCGTTGAACTGTCTAAAGTCTGCAGAAATTATAATTCATAGTTGTTGTAACACCAGAAACAGCAACTACGCAGTTGCTGCAACACCAGAAACAACAACTACGCAGTTGCTACAGCACCAGCAACAACAACTATCTAAAGCAGGGAAATGTTATTTTGCAAACAACTGGAATACCGGAAATAACAAACGGCAACTATCAGAAGATCGCCAGAATTCCATGCTGAAGCAGCATGATCAACAATTGTCCAAAAGGGTAAAACACGGTTACAATTGCTAAAACACTAGGAACAACATGAGTTTACTAAGTCAGCAACAATGGGGAAGCGGCAAAGGATAGTGCGAGGATTCCAAGAAGGCAGTTGAAGTTTGGTTACTAGCTGTGTAACAGTAAAGAGACCCAAGAAAGAATACGTTGTCACACTGTTGTAACAGCATCCTGTAACAAGGATGGATTTCTTATTTTTGACAAAAAGGTTTAACTGAATGAATTATGACAGTCTATTGTAATAAATGTCTCCTCTATAAAGAGGAGACATCTACATTAGAAAGGAAGAAAAAAAACAAGTTGTAGGGGAAGTTTCGAAAGACAAATAGCAAGTCTGAATTTTTATTGTAACTAGACCTTTTGCAGATGAATAGAAGATTGTTCTGAGCACCTAATCCAGCATTTGTGTTCTGGGGAATCTAGTGAGAGGGACAGGGCCCACCTTCTTCACAAGATTCACCCATTTAGTTCCTGTGAGTGTGTAAGTGTGTTTGGTAATTTCCTTTTTGCTGGTACTCTGTTTGGATTCTGTAGCATTACCTCTAATAATTTCCTTTTTGCTGGTACTCTGTTTTTTTAATCGTTTGAAGTTGTAAAAGAATACTTCACCGGTGAATTAGAATTGCAGTGTATATTAGCAATCTGGTGACAGGGGCAGGTGCTGAACATCCTTACCTAGAGGATAGGGTCCTAATCCTCTACTAACATAGCATCCATTACTTCTCTTTTCGGATTTGTATTCTTAGTTAACTGCTTTCATTTTATCTTTGCAATACACTGTTATAACATAGAGTAAGGAGTTTTAATAGAATCATGTATACTACAGCTTTTGATGCTTTTAGAATTAAGTACATACGGTACGCAGTCACCTTTGAAATAAAAGAACTTTCCCGGGTTGACAAATTAATGTGGTACTTGACTGTTTAATCAATAAACAATTCAACTAGCCAACATTTTGGCGTCGTTGCCAGGGAAGGTGTCTAGAGATTTTTAAAAGCATTAATGATTTCTTTTTAAGAATAACAGGTGCATGAGAGGACGCAGGAAACCTAATTTCACAGGTGGCAAAGATGGAGGAGGAAGAAAAACCTTTATTGACGAAATTATCTCAAAGGCCGAGACATCACAGAGGACAAGTTCCCGGAGACCTCAGATTCAGTATTCCTCACAAACAGATCGACAGATGGAGGAAGTACTAGGACCTAAAAGGAAGATGGAAGTACCAGAATACACTGAGGAACCGGTAGAAGAGCCTGAAGAGACAGAAGATACAGAAGATAAAGCAAGTGATTCAGGAAAAAGACCAATGGAGGATAACAGAACAGAAGGAAGGGGGGAAACTCACTCTCTACCTTGGAGTTCCCTATTGGGGAGCTCCTGAGAGGAGAGACCCCTATGAAGAACATTCCACTTTCAACATTACCCAACTTTCATGGGTTATCCTTTGAAGACCCGGATGAATTCCTCTTTGAATTCGATATACTATGTAGAAGTTATGATTATGTGAGCCCTAATCAGAAACTAAAACTATTTCCAGCAACACTGAAAGGGAATGCGTTAAGGTGGTTTATGAGCTTAGGAGCTCAGGCAATCACTACCTGGGATCAGATGAAAGAAAACTTTCTGGCCAAATATCAAGATTACTGCCGAACAAGAGAAAGGAAGGAAGAATTGTTTAAAATGGTTCAGAAGGAGGACGAGAATCTGGAAGACTTTGTGGAAAGACTGCAGTATAATCTGCAGCGGTCTGACCACCCTAACATGAGTAAAGATATTCTGAAAACAATATTGCTGAAAGGGGTACGAGATGACTGCTTGGACATGTTGAATATGCTGGGAAAAGGGGACATTTCCAAGGAACCATTTGATGAAATTATCAACCTTTGCATGAGATGTTCAAGAGGAGCAGTAAGCAGATCAAAAATCAGGGACAATGTATATTCAAGAGTTCAGAAGTAAGCAAGTGGAGGAGCAACAAGGGCTGAAATAGGTAATTTTTTGGAAGAATTTAAAACTGAGATGTTAAGCTCTTTTGCTTCACAAATTGATGCTCTGCAGGTAAAGAAGAAACAGGCAGAAGCAGAAGCTGCCCTAGCTATTTTTTGTTCCAAATGCAGAGAAAAACACCCACTCAGGGAATGCCCACTAGATAAGGTACCAATCTGCACGATCTGCGAAAAGGACCATGAGACCCAGCAATGCCGGTCTCTGCCTGGAATTAAAGCAACATTGCAGTCAACTGAAGAAGAGGCTGAAGCAGTGTACCTGATGACACAAAGGAGGCAATGGCCACAAAGACAAGGTATGAATTCTAACACAACATTTAGTCATTGGAATAATCATTCTCCTTTTCAAACAAATTACCCACCCATGAACCAAATGCAGTACCCACCCTTTAACACAATGAATTTTCTACCTATGCAGCAACCAAATCTTCCTTTTTCTGATCCGACCATATGGAATCCTTGGGCTCCCCAGCAACCGTATTTTAATCAATGGAATCCGAACTGGGTAGGCCAACAGATGCCAATTCCTCAGCATCAACAGTCTCTTTCCTTACCATCCAATACTCCTCCGAATAACCAGGCAAATAGATCGCAACTGCCTGTGCAACCCAACCCCAACCCAAATAACAATAAATCCCTGCAAGTAATTGATATTCAAAATCAGCCTGTCTCCCCCATGCAATGTAACAATATCCATCTTCGCTTAGGGAGAATTGTTGAACCCATCATTGATGACATTACTGACTCTGATAAAGAGGAAATCGGAAAAGAAAAACCAGCTAACAATAATGCTGAAACAGTCGAATCGGCATCTAACAACAATGATCAAACAGCAGATCCGCCATTCCCTAAACGTCTGGCTCTCACTAAAACACTTGAGCAACCTGCTTTTAACCTTTTAGGCGAACTACAGAATTTATATGTTAAAATCCCATTGTTGCAAGCGCTAAGAGATGTTCCCATTTATGCTAGGACTGTCAGAGATATCTTCATAAAAAACCTGGAAAAAAAACTAAGGACCCCCTCACAGTTCATGTGATGGGAGAGCTGACTGCTTTAATGACAGAAAAAGATCCTCCTGCGAAATATGGTGACCCTGGTCACCCTACAGTAACAGTTCAGGTTGGAAAAACCTTTGCCTCTAAATTTCTAGTAGATTTAGGTGCTGCAATAAATATTATGACACTTGAAACAACACAATTGCTTCAGTTGAAAAACTTTATTAGGGAAACTCCAACCATCCTAGAATTGGCTGATTGCTCTACAATTAAACCTGAAGGGGTCATTGAAGATCTAATAATTTCTGTAGAATCCTGGAATTACCCAGCTGACTTTGTGGTGCTACAAACTAAAACAAAGTTGGGGGGTCATCCGCTGATTCTAGGAAGACCTTGGCTGGCTACAGCAGATGCTTTCATCAGGTGTAGATCAGGATCAATGACCATCTCTAATGGGCAGGAAAGCAAACAGCTTACCCTTTATCATCATGCTACACCCATGATTAATAATGACAATTCTGTATGCGTAGATTATGAGGATGAAGAAACCCAACCTATCTTGACTATCAGACAGGCTTTAACTTTCAAAGACTCTACCGAAGATGAATTAATCAGCAGTTTCATTTCTGAACCTTCTTAGGTCAGCCCAGAAATGTATAATCACTTCACTGCAATCTTGGAATCTGAATCTCAGCAGAACCTGAAAGATAAAAATTTATATCAGACAACAGTAGGCAGCCCCTCCAAAAGTACAACAATAGAAATTGAGCCTGGAAAAACATTAAATATAAATCCTAACTTAACTGATAATGAAAAACAACAGTTAATAAAGTTACTCCGGGAAAATAAAGAAGCATTTGCGTGGGATTATACGGACATGAAGGGGATCTCTCCTGAGCTATGCACTCACCGCATTTATATTAAATAAGGATCCCGCCCAGTCTGTCAACCCCAGTGTTGTAGGGAAAAGTATCCGACTCGGATGACCCTATCCCACTCTAAGGGTGACAGTTCCTTAGCAACAACTGTAAAACAAACTACTTAAGGTTTACTTCTTTATGAAAGCAAAAGAGAATGGAGAAATGCACTAACCGTTGCCTTGCGCTTAATGTCGAATCCAAACTCTTCTCTTTGGCCACTTGCTCCTAGCTCTTTGTTCTTCTGCTCGCCCAGCTACAATGAGATCCTGCAAAATAACAAAGAAGGAAACTACAAGAGGCATGCAATCATAACTCGTTCATGGATTAGTGTAAACCAAACATGCAATCATCACAATATATTATTGAAACAAGAGCACATAGAAGAACCTCAATAGTTTTTATTAATGAAGAAATAAAGGTTCTGAGAGTATTACAACCATTGAAGGCTCCAACCCAGCAACGCCTCCCAGCAGAAAGAATTGCTCTTCTTCACCTCTCTCAAACAATCACCCAATAACTCAATAGTGAAACCAACAGCATATCATTACTTTGCACAAAATTCCAGCCCCCTGAGCTCATAGGAGAGAGCTCAATATATAGATGAATTGAGAAAGGATGAGTCAGCTTGCAACTGATGTGTAGCTGCCTTGTGTCCTCTCTCTCTTCAGTTAATCTTTAGTTGATCTTCAGTTCTTGAGTCCACTTGGAGAACTTTGCTTCCACTTGGAGAAACAGAGCCTCTGACTCATCACAAGGCGAAATACCTGATCCAAGTGTCATTTTTGGAAGATTCCAAAGCAATGACTCACTGTGCCACTTGTCCCTTCTCGCTCAGCGCAGGTGGCCTTTGTCCCACTTGCTTTGCAACGCAGGTACACCATGGAGCAACTGAGTTTCAGCGCAGAAACCTAGTGGAGCACCTGCTTTGATTTCAGGATTGCTTGTTTTTGAGTGTTTTCAGGTGGAGAACTGATCTGAGAGCTGTTGGTTTGCTGACCTTGTTCCTCTAGGGGTAGGAACATCATGTTTAGGGAACTTTGGATCCCTTGGATTATTGACAATTCATGCTTGTTGCTGTAAGGCACAAAATTGTCTATAACAGATGCCCCCTAAAGTATGAGGTCGTTTATCGGGTGAAATGCTTTATTGAGAGGATCCGAAGTTCATTCAATCTACTGAGAAGTGTCCTGTAATAAGATACAATACAATACATTATTTTTCATACATTTTTCATGATCTAGCTGAGGCGAGCATTCCCATGCTCAGCTTTATAAATACTTTTTGGTACATAGAACAGACGATCGTCTGATTGTAGACTGATAATTCTCTGCTGAAATTATCATCCTTTGAGAAGGATGATCATCTGCTGTAATGATGTACATATCAAATGTCTTTATGTCCTGAATATATATCGCAGCCCGGATGGATGAAACTAGATCCAGGGTCTTCAATCTCTTCCGATCTTCACTCGATGTACAAGTCGATCCATGTGAGAATTTCTTGAAGTCGAACATGGAAAGACATCGCTTGATTACCGGTCAATGATGTAAACCGTTAACAAGCGCGAGAGGAGTCACCGATAAGGATGATGACCCTCAAGGTACGGCAGTACAATCCACATGGTGGGAATAAAGGACTTGGCGTCGACCATCATGCAAAATCTTCTGGTCGAAGGTCATTGATGTATACCTGTCGCCGGAAGTGAGAAACTTGCCATTGAGGCATGCAAGCTTCAAAGTACTGAGGGGGGTGTTCCTAGATCAACTCCTTGGATAATGAGCTGATGTCGACAAGGAGCGATCCGTCAAAGGAGGGCCTTAATGAATCCCACATCAATGACACGGAATGGAGCTAGTGATTGTGATGAGGTGAAAACAAACTGTGATGTATGATTCAGGGTGGCGGTCATGAAGTGGATGAAGGATAATGTATGGTAGTGGGTGGAACACGGTTGACTTTTTACAGAACCACATCTCTTGAACATATAACGACACTGATGTGATGGATTGGTAGCATTACCCCAATTGTGGATGGTGTGGTGAGGACCATGGTTATGAGACCGGTGAATGAAACAACCCAACCCGATGTGATACGGAGGACAAAGTGTCATGTTCAAGAGCGACTTGCTACCATTAATGCTGTGAGGTTCTCCCAATTTTTCCCCAGTCATTGCTGACCAGTACCTCTTTATTTTTGTCAAGCTTGAGGAGGATAACATATGCTTGTTCTATAACCTGCCCTTCGGGCAAGCCCATCGCTATGTTTTAACGAGCCTAGCGATAGGGAAACTCGTTCTCGTCTAAAGACAAGTTTGTCGCTATTTAATCATTTTAACGAGTCTAACGACAAAGAAAACTCGGTCCTTTTCATTTTTAGGGAGTCTGAAAAGGTACGAAAAGTTAACTCCAAAATTCCTTTTTCATCTTCTAATCCCTTAAGTCCGAAAAAGTATAAAACAATACAGAAGGGATGAATTTTCGATTTCTTTAACGAGCCGAACAAAACAAGCGCTCGATCTTTTTGTGTAATAATCCCTCAGGTCCAAAAAGATTAAAATCTAGAGGAGGGATAGCTCTTCTTGTCCTTTAACGAGCTGGAAGGCCAACACTCGGCAAACGTTTCATATTTTACGAGTCAGTGAAAAGAGCTCAAAGAAGACTCGTCTTTTGAGGAACGAGTGATGAACAGGGATAGCAGCAGATTCCAGGTACAGGTTGGAATTCTCCAATCACGGCAGTGTCACAAGGATGGCTAAGTGAAATCACTCTTCGCAGCTGTTCCTCAAAATGGGTAAACAAACATATGGAGGTGAACGATTGGCCAAATGAACGGATGGAGGTGATGGCATATAAACACGACCAAGGGCTTTTAATATGGCTTTCAAAGGTTACATTTCTCGAGGTTGTTTACCGGTTCATTTTTTCTGGATGAGCTTGAACTGTAGGGAAAGATTGCTCACAACTTGTGTTTATTTTTTAACGAGCATGAACTCTGTACAAAACTGCTCGATTCTTGCGTTTATTTTTTAACGAGCATGAACATTGCTAAAACTGCTCGATTATATGGTTTACTTTTGATTTTTACCATAATTAGCTTCTCTTTTTCATTGATAGCACTGCATTTTCAATTTGCTGCAACAAACTAGTTAGAAATGGGTAATATTTACTTGAAAATGAGATTAACACATCAATATTTACCTTGAATTACGTAAGAAAGCAAATAAAAAGGGTTTTACCTCTCATTTTACCATTTCATTTGCATTTTGCTTGTTGGAGCTTTGGAGGAGCCTCTTTCCCCTCGATTTTCATCAGCTGATTCCGGGAGATTCTGCGGACGATTTTCGGCGCCGTTTGGACCAGGTAGGAGCTAAACCTTAGCTCTTCATTTTCATGGTTTCATTTTCCTGTTTTATGCCTGTTTTGCTGCTCTATTGAGCCTCTGGGGTTTTGCCAGGGCGCCCTCTGATCAACGCAGGTTCCCCATTCGAAAACTGCGTTGGGATCCAAGCTGCTTGAAGGCAGCTTGTCCCCCAACGCAGGTAGTACACTGGGCACCTGCTTTGGGGCATAAAAGCAACAATTTTTCACAGATTTTGATGAAATTTTCGCCAGTTTTTCATCAATTTCAGGAGCTGACTCATCCTCTTGTTTGTTTTGCAGGGATTCTTGAACAAGATGGCTCTAACATGGCGAGAACGAGAACATGAAGAAGAAGATATGATCTCCCTTCATGATCCTGTTACGGTGGGCGCATTGTGAGACTGTGGTTTAGCTTTTTCGGCTTCTTCATGGGTGAGACACCTCCTCAGAACGGTATCGATACCACGACGGTAAAGAGTATCACCGACGATCATGTAGTCTTTTGCTTGGTATCGTATATGTTTCTGTTCGGAGTGAGAGGTGTCAGGCCGAAACTTTTGGGTTTGGAGATAGATAATTATATCTCCATACCATTCATCGCTTGCAGATATCAAAAATAAAGTCTCGTCCACTATTGACTCCTTGGAAGTTTCGTCGTTGGACGATGATGGGAGATCGCATAATAATTCTGCGAATACTAGAGCTTTCTTTGACTTGGATTTCACAAATTCCAGATCAAACTCTTGAAGGATCGCTATCCATTTGGAATATTTGCCCCCCAGCAACTGTCGCGACAGTATATAAGTCATGGGGTTGCAATCTGACAGAATGGTAGTTTTCCTAAAGAGGATATAATGTCGAAATCTCTGTGCTGCTTGAACAGCAGCGAGCGCTAGCTTTTCAACGTAAGAATATTTACTTTCTGTATCATTTAAGTTTTTACTTAAATAATATATAGGATGTTCAACTCCATCGACTTCTTGCACTAAAACCATCGCAATGGTTGTATCTGCCGCAGCTAGATACAGGTTAAAATCCCTAAGATAATCTGGGGCGTACATTAATGATGCTTTTACTAGGGACTCTTTCAAAGCGTCAAAGGAAGCTTGCGCAACCTGGTCCCAATCGAAGGGTACATCTTTTTTCAAAAGACGTGTATAACCTTTAGCAAGTTCTGCGTAATTTGGAATGAACCTCCTCAGAAAGTTTGCTTTCCCTTGGAGTTTCTGAATCTGAAGCAAATTCAAAGGTGGAGGCAAATTAATGATTGCCTAAACCTTACAGGGGTCGAGACGAATCCCATATTTAGAGACTACAAAACCAAGTAAACGACCAGAACCGACGCAAAACACACATTTGTGAGGGTTGAGTCTTATCTTGTAGTGTCGGCAACGTAGAAATATCGCTCTTAAATGCTGCGGATGATCAGTCCGCTTTCGCGAATGAGCCGGAAGGTCGTCGAGATATGGTTGAACAATGCTCTTGATGTCATGGAAGGCGTAATTCATAGCCCTCTGAAAAGTTGCCCCTGCGTTCTTCAAGCCAAAGGGTAATTTTCGATAAGCGAACGTGCCCCACGGACATATAAATGCAGTCTTCGACTGGTCCTGTGGGCGGATATTTATTTGATTATACCCGGAAAATCCATCCATAAAAGAAAAGATTTCACATCCGGCGCATTCATCAATTATCTGGTCGATGAAGGGTGTAGGGTAGTTGTCCTTCGGACAAGCTTGGTTTACATCCCTATAATCGACGCACACTCTTATCGTCCCTTGTTTTTTCATAACAGGGACAATATTCGATACCCAATCGGTTAGAGGAACCGGGTAGATTGATGAACATTGCTAAAACTGCTCGATTATATGGTTTACTTTTGATTTTTACCATAATTAGCTTATCTTTTTCATTGATAGCACTGCATTTTCAATTTGCTGCAACAAACTAGTTAGAAATGGGTAATATTTACTTGAAAATGAGATTAACGCATCAATATTTACCTTGAATTACGTAAGAAAGCAAATAAAAAGGGTTTTACCTCTCATTTTACCATTTCATTTGCATTTTGCTTGTTGGAGCTTTGGAGGAGCCTCTTTCCCCTCGATTTTCATCAGCTGATTCCGGGAGATTCTGCGGACGATTTTCGGCGCCGTTTGGACCAGGTAGGAGCTAAACCTTAGCTCTTCATTTTCATGGTTTCATTTTCCTGTTTTATGCCTGTTTTGCTGCTCTATTGAGCCTTTGGGGTTTTGCCAGGGCGCCCTCTGATCAACGCAGGTTCCCCATTCGAAAACTACGTTGGGATTCAAGCTGCTTGAAGGCAGCTTGTCCCCCAACGCAGGTAGTACACTGGGCACCTGCTTTGGGGCATAAAAGCAACAATTTTTCACAGATTTTGATGAAATTTTCGCCAGTTTTTCATCAATTTCAAGAGCTGACTCATCCTCTTGTTTGTTTTGCAGGGATTCTTGAACAAGATGGCTCTAACATGGCGAGAACGAGAACATGAAGAAGAAGATATGATTGCCCTTCATGATCCTGTTACGGTGGGCGCATTGCGAGACTGTGGTTTACTGAAGTTTTTCCGTATCTCTAGCATGAGAGCACAGATTTCACTACTGCAGTATTTGCTTGATGCTTGGGATCCTGTTAACCAAGTATTCCAGATCAGGAACAAACCTATTCCATTGACTGTGACAGATATTTACTTCTTGACTGGCCTGTCAAGGCGGGGTGCCCCCATTTCTTTATCAGGTACAGTTCGGGGTTATGATTCCGTGAGAGATTATGTTCGCCAGTATTGCAGGGAGGGGTCCCAGCCAAGCAGAGACGGCAAGGTGGTTATCCGTGATGTTACTAGCAGGCCTCTCAGGTCCATTCTATATACTCTTGGTAGGATGGCCGGTAGCGCATCTTTACATGTTGCCAACAGGTCTCACATGCAGCACGCCTTGGAATGTCTCCAACCGAAAATCTTCAACTGGAGTGATGCGGTGCTTAGTCAGATGAAAAATCAATTGAACAAGGTGAAGGACGGGAAGCTGAAGAACTTTGGTTTTGGTTCGATTCTGACTGCCTTCGCCTTGGAGAAGATCCCTCTGATGCAACCTCAGTACATTGATCTCGGAGTGCCTTCTCCTACCGAGCCACGTATGCAGCGATGGGTCGATCACATGTCCAGGCATGCCGGTCAATCCCAGATTTCTTTCAATGCTGCTTTCTTTAGGTGGTTCGATCGCCAGGAGATGGCTTTTTCCGAGTACCCATATGTTGGTATGGATTTCCGGGGTGATCCGGATATGGTACTGCCAGACGGTGCTTAGTGGGATGCTACTGGTAAGAACTTCAACCATATTACCGTTCATTGTTTTCATTCATAATGTTCTTGTGCTTTATTCTTTCAAGACTTTAATTGAACTCATGTGCGCTTGCAGATGTCGGTCCTGTTCGTCCGGCATTTCGTTCGAGACCACCTGTTACTGTTCCGGCAGAGGAACCTGCTCGGAGAGTTATTATCCGTGATCTTAGCGACACAGAGACCCTTACAGCTGTGCAGGGGCAGGTCGAGAACCTTACCCGTGGTCTTCCGGATGTACAGATTGACGAGTTACCTTTACCGATGCAACAGCATACTATCGGTGTACCTAGACGATGGACCCGTCTTCTGCGCATGATCGCACATACTGTGGCTTACTATCAGGAGAATCACTAGGCTAGGGTGCCCCCTAGCATTTTGAGTTTTTAGGTCATATGACCAATTTTGTCTTGGTTACAGAACATCATGTATGAACTTTATGAACAGCTTATATATATATTTTGATTTTCGAGTCTTATTCTGGTTGCTTTGGATGATTCATATGTACACTTTTTATGATGTGTCCTTTATAAATGTTGCAAATGTCTGTCTAACACATAGTTTTCCAATGAGTCAGTTAATGTGTTTAGATTTCTTGAAATATGTTGATATTGAATTGAATCAAATCGTCTTTCCAAGATATTTACTCTTAGGAACATGCGATAAATAGCTGGATTACGAACAGAATATATACCATTGAGTTGTAGTACTACGAGCTGTGAGTCTAGCCTGACAATTAGTCGGCGTATGCCTCGTGTGATGGCATCAGAGAGTAGTTCTATCAACGCGCTATATTCAGCGATGTTATTCGTTGATTGCCCAATACATACACCTCTGAAACTTACTAACTCGCCATTTGGATTAAAAATGGCCCATGCTGCGGAGGATAGGTTCCGCGAACTACGACTTGCTCCGTCGGCATATCCAACACATGTCTCCATAAGGTTTGACATCTGCAACGAATGAAAAAGGGGAATCACTCAACCAGAGCAAGAACTTTGGCGAAAACAAAATACAACAAAAGCACGCAGGTTACTATTTAAGCATAGTAACGCTTGAGGTACAGCCCGTTCCGGGGCTGTGCCAGTGGAATTCCATCGTAATCTATTAACTCGTAGGCTCCTTTTGCTAATACTCTTTTAACAATATAGGGGCCCATCCATAAGGAATTGAATTTACCTGCTCCTAATTTATCGGATTCTTGGTCATAAAGCAAGACCAAATCACCTTCTGAGAAGACACGGGGTTTGACATTTTTGTCGAACTGAGCCTTGACTCGTTTCTTATGGGCTTCGTTAGCCAAAGCGGAATCACGACGGGTTTCATCCAATTGGATTAATTCCATGAAACGAGCCTCTTCTTCCGAAGTTCCGGGGAGGAGATCAATTGCGAGTTTAAGCGACGAAATTTCACACTGGATCGGTAAGACTGCTTCTAGACCATACACCAATTGAAAAGGTGTGAAACCGGTCGCATTTCTTACCGAGGTTCGGTAGGCCCACAAGGCTGCATACAAGATTAGGTGCCATTTTCTTTTATGAACTCCGATCATCCTCTGCAACATACGCTTCAGGACCTTGTTGATTGCTTCAACTTGTCCGTTGGCTTGTGGATAATACGGAGTAGAGCTGTCGTGAGATAGCCCTAGTTTGGCAGCTAATTCGACCATCATGTGATTGCGGAAGTGCGATCCATGATCTGTAACTATAGCCTGGGGTACACCGAACCTGGCGACTACATGATTGAAAAAGAATAGGGCAGCTGTTTCACCAGTATTGTCCAATGTAGGCATCACCTCGGCCCATTTGGTAAAATAGTCAACTGCGACTATAATATACCCATGCTCCCCAGTGGAGTCGCCAGTTTGTTGTAGGGAAAAGTATCCGACTCGGATGACCCTATCCCACTCTAAGGGTGACAGTTCCTTAGCAACAACTGTAAAACAAACTACTTAAGGTTTACTTCTTTATGAAAGCAAAAGAGAATGGAGAAATGCACTAACCGTTGCCTTACGCTTAATGTCGAATCCAAACTCTTCTCTTTGGCCGCTTGCTCCTAGCTCTTTGTTGTTCTGCTCGCCCAGCTACAATGAGATCCTGCAAAATAACAAAGAAGGAAACTACAAGAGGCATGCAATCATAACTCGTTCATGGATTAGTGTAAACCAAACATGCAATCATCACAATATATTATTGAAACAAGAGCACATAGAAGAACCTCAATAGTTTTTATTAATGAAGAAATAAAGGTTCTGAGAGTATTACAACCATTGAAGGCTCCAACCCAGCAACACCTCCCAGCAGAAAGAATTGCTCTTCTTCACCTCTCTCAAACAATCACCCAATAACTCAATAGTGAAACCAACAGCATATCATTACTTTGCACAAAATTCCAGCCCCCTGAGCTCATAGGAGAGAGCTCAATATATAGATGAATTGAGAAAGGATGAGTCAGCTTGCAACTGATGTGTAGCTGCCTTGTGTCCTCTCTCTCTTCAGTTAATCTTTAGTTGATCTTTAGTTCTTGAGTCCACTTGGAGAACTTTGCTTCCACTTGGAGAAACAGAGCCTCTGACTCATCACAAGGCGAAATACCTGATCCAAGTGTCATTTTTGGAAGATTCCAAAGCAATGACTCACTGTGCCACTTGTCCCTTCTCGCTCAGCGCAGGTGGCCTTTGTCCCACTTGCTTTGCAACGCAGGTACACCATGGAGCAACTGAGTTTCAGCGCAGAAACCTAGTGGAGCACCTGCTTTGATTTCAGGATTGCTTATTTTTGAGTGTTTTCAGGTGGAGAACTGATCTGAGAGCTGTTGGTTTGCTGACCTTGTTCCTCTAGGGGTAGGAACATCATGTTTAGGGAACTTTGGATCCCTTGGATTATTGACAATTCATGCTTGTTGCTGTAAGGCACAAAATTGTCTATAACACCCAGCGGCGGATGAATCCCAATCTAAGGGAAATTATGTAGGAGGAACTTCAAAAACTCTTGAATGCGGGATTTATATACCCTATATCTGATAGTGAGTGGGTTTCCCCACTTGTAATAGTACCCAAGAAAAATGGCAAATGAAGAGTATGTGTGGATTACAGAGCTCTGAATAAAGCCACCCAGAAAGACCATTTTCCTTTACCATTCATTGATCAGGTATTAGATAATTTGGCAGGTAAGAAATTCTTTTCATTTTTGGATGGATTTAGTGGATACAATCAGATTAATATTTCACCCCAAGACCAGGACAAGACCATGTTTACTAGCCCATGGGGGACCTTTGCTTACAGGGTTCTTCCATTTGGACTATGTAATGCTCCAGCAAAATTTCAAAGAGCAGTGATAGGGATTTTTTCTGATATGCTAAATGATTCATTAGAAATATTTATGGATGACTTTACTCCTTATGGAGTGACTTTTGAAGATGCACTGCAGAATCTTGAAAAAGTACTTAAGCGATGTGTAGAAGCACACCTTGCCTTAAGCACTGAAAAATGTCATATGATGATGAATCAAGGTATTGTATTGGGTCACTTCATCTCATTCCTAGGAATACAAGTCGATCCAGCCAAAATACAGGTAATTCAGACCCTCCCTATCCCCAAAACACAAACCAATGTAAGAAGCGTTTTAGGACATGCTGGATACTATAGAAGATTTATTAAGAATTTTTCCAAAATAGCTTCTCCTCTATTTGTGTTATTAACAAAAAATGTTGAATTTAAGTGGACTGATGATTGTGAAAAAGCATTTAATGAACTTAAACATCAGTTGTCTACAGCTCCCATTTTGAGAGGACCTGATTGGGCACTACCCTTTCATATATCCTCTGATGCCTCAGATACTGCAATTGGAGCTGTCTTGGGCTAGGAAGAAAATAGTCTTCCCTATGCCATTTATTTTATCAGTAAGAATATGACACCAGCTGAACTAAATTATACAGTCACCGAGAAGGAATTCCTAGCAGTCATTTATGCTATCAATAAATTTCGACATTATATTACTGGCTACACTACTTTTGTGCATACTGATCACTCGGCCATTAAATATTTAATGAATAAATCAGTTACAAATGCCTGAGTCACCAGATGGTTATTATTATTACAAGAATTTGACATCACAATTGTAGATAGGCCAGGAAAAGAAAATGTAGTTGCTGATTTTCTTTCTCGATTAAAAATTGACGAAAATATTCCAGTAGATGATTCTTTTCTTGATGAATATTTATTTGCAGTATCTGCTCACTCACCTTGGTATGCAGACATTGCCAACTATTTAGTTGCAGGAAAATTGCCGTCGCACCTATCACACAGGGAAAAAAGAAAGATCATCCAGAAAAGTGCTAGGTACATCTAGATAAGCGGGTGTCTTTTCCACACAGGAATTGATCAGGAAATCCGAAGATGCATTGGTGAAGATGAAATTTATCATGTATTAAAAGCTTGTCATGATGGACCTTGTGGAGGGCATTTTGTATACAAAAGAACAGCACACAAGGTACTCAGAATGGGTTATTATTGGCCCTCACTCTTCAAAGATGCAAGGAAATATGTGAAGGCCTATGATAGTTGTCAAAGATTGGGCCAACCTAATCATAGGGATGAAATGCCACTCAATCCCCAGGTAATTCTTGAACCTTTTGAGAGATGGGCATTAGATTTTATAGGTCCCATTAATCCTCCATCCAATCAAAGAGTGTACATATTAGTATGCACAAATTATATGACTAAATGGGTAGAGGCTAAGGCACTCCTTAAAGCTAATGAAGAAGCAGTACTAACATTTTTATTTGAAGAGATCTTTGTTAGATTTGGATTTCCTAGAGAATTAGTCACGGATGGAGGACCTCCTTTCAACTCTCATGGCTTCAAAGATACACTTCAGAAATATCATATTAAGCACAAAATGACTACACCTTATCACCCCCAAGCAAATGGGCAGGTAGAAAGCACCAATAAAGTCATAGAAGCCATTTTGACAAAAACGATAAATGAGAATAGGAGGGACTAGTTTCAAAGGTTGCCTGAGGCATTATGGGCCTATAGAACTACTTGGAGGAATACTACAGGCTTTTCACCGTATGAATTAGTTTTTGGAAAAAATGTTGTTTTCCCTGTAGAGTTTGAAATTAAAACTTTAAGAACTGCTTTAGCTGTTAATCTTGACTTGACTGATGCACAGACAGCCAGGTTGAAGTAGCTTCAAGAATTGGACGAGAATAGACTGGATGCCATCCATCAAACAACCATGATACAGCAAAAAAGAAGCAGGTGGCATGACAGAACCATCAAGCAAAAGCAGTTCCAGAAAGGTAACTGGGATCTACTCTATGACTCCCGTTTCGAGAATTTCCAAGGTAAGTTAAGAACAAGGTGGTTAGGGCCTTATGAAGTGGATGTTGTTTTTCCAAATGGGATAGTCAGACTTTTAACAATTGATGGAAGCAGAACACCACTACTAGTGAATGGGTATTGACTCCGTTTATATCAGCGGCCTGTTTCTAAAGAAGATTTTAAAGCCACTTGCATGGAAAATAAACACTATGCTTCCCTAGGGGAACTTGCTGTCCCTCAAGGCACTTAAATTTCTGTTTTATATGCATTTTTTTTTTAGATTAGATATTCTTTTTAACTAATAATCCCTGCCAAGGGTTGCCATATTACATTTCAGTATCTTGCAGATTTTAGTTTCGGAAAATAGCTGAGAACAAAAGCTTCAAAGGAATCACTTTGCAGACTTGGGAACCCTATTGCTGCAACATCATTTCTCGTTGCTGCAACACCATTTCCTATTGCTGCAACACCACTTTCTCGTTGCTCCAACACCACTTTCCCATTGCTGCAACACCATTTCCTGTTGCTGCAACACCACTCCCCGTTGCTGCAACACCACTTCCCGTTGCTACAACACCTTTTTCCCGTTGATGTAGCATCATTTCCAGTGGCTGCAACACCAATCGCCGTTGCTGTAACACCACTTCCCGATCCCGTAATTCCTTTTTCAATATTTCTCTCATTTATAAAGCACCAGTCTCTCCACTTCAGCTCCCAAAAGAAACGAATTTTTATAAAATATACCATTTCCTAAGAACCAGCCATACACTATGATGATTACAATTCTCCACTATTACTTCCCGTCATTATTAAAAAAATCACCGGTATTCCCATACTTTTAGACCCGCTTTAATCATTATGGATCCAGCAAAAGATAAGACAAGACTTTTCGACACAGCAACCAAAAAGGTAAAACATAAAGGTACGCATGATTATGTATGGACATTAAATAATAGTTAATGTGGAGACGTTGATAGGACTACCGAATAATTGTACTTCCAATCATATCACTTACGCGTAGCTTTTTGGGGGGGATTACCAAAGCGCTCTCATAATTGTATAGTACGCGAACTGCCGCCGCCCTTAACTCTCCCAGTATTATGTAAAAAGTCATCTCATCATGGCATGTTACCATTTGCAACGATTTACTCTGGACTGAACTCGGAGGCTCGGCTCTAAACTGAGAATTTTCACTGAAACAGCAGCTATGGGAGGAAATCTCATCACATACGAACCTGGCACAACAACACTTCTTGAGCTCTATCCCGAAGTTTATCAAATATTTCTACAAGCGGGATGGCTAGATTATTTTAGGAGACTTCCAGACTTTGACGCACAGCAAGTCCTCGAGTTTGCATGCAATTTAACAAAGGGGTTTTCTATCGTTCAGGGAGTTCAAATTCCAGTCACGGAGGAAGTCATAGCTCAAGTTACCGGGCTACCAGCTAATGGCACACGGTGGTTCAGTAGGAAGCACTTGATCCTTAGTGCGCAGTAGGATTTTCTTCAACCAGGCGAGCAGGTGGAACCCAAGGGCAGAGGCATATCATTTCAGTCATTACCTCAACCGTGGCCGAAAGCTGCTGAATTTGTGAAGTAATACCTGACGTGCGAAGGCCGGTACCAGGTAATTTACCAGCATGATTTCGTCTTGTTAAATCACTTGAGGCATGGTCAGTTGATAAATATGCCATATTATCTATTGGGATGTCTTAAAAATATGTCACGTTACACTGTCAACGCAAAGCGTCCGCTCCTTTCCTTAAAACACCACCGTCTAGCTCAATTGATGATAAATAGAGGCTTTGCCTTAAATAACCCCCCCCCCCCCCATTAATCCCCATCAAGAGGCAGAAATCCCTCAGCCAGAGAAAATACCCGAAGAAATCCCTCAGCAAACAGAGGATATCCCAGAACAAATACCTGAAGAAATCCCTCAGCAAATAGACGATATTCCAGAACAAATGCCCGAGGAGATCTTACAGCAGACGCCCCTAGAAGTTGTTGAAAATGTACAATCAGCAGTAGAAATACCCATGGAAACAACCCCATCCCCCAATAGAACCAACCCATCCATTCCCATACTTGGTATTTCTACCGATGACTCTGATGATAACATCCCTATTACCCTCCTCAAACGAAAAATGCAGCAGAAAAATGAAACCCCACCAAAAAGAAGAAGAACTAAGGCTTCGACTAAAGCAGCTGCTATTTCCGCCACTGCCCCTATTTTAAAGAAAGCCAGCCTGAAAAGAAAAATATCTGAATTCCCTGCTTCTCTACCCAAGCAAAGAACTCGGTCGTCTGTAATAGCTGAATCTCCTAGCCACACCCTCCCTAGCTCACCACCCATCATGTTAAAAACTCGTACTCCTACCAGCCCTGGAAACTCCTCCCCCTCACCCTCGGAGGCTGAGATGCAGAGTGTTCACAGTGTCGTGACATTATCTTCTAAGGCAGCTGTCACACAAGAACCAGCTACCGACACCCAAGGTAATATTGGCCAAGTGGCTGCAACACAAGAAAAAGCCACTACCCCAGGTGACACACAAGAACCACCTGTTGGGGGTATAAGTGATCAAAATGACAAAACACAACCTCTGCCTCCACTGGAACCTGCCGCTCCACAAGATCAGCCTACCATATCTGCTCTGCAGGAAGAAATTGAATTTCTAAAATCCCAAATTCAGGATTACCAGGAGGAAATAATAAGGGTCAAGGAAGCCTATCAAAATGAATTTAGCCTGCACATTTTAGCAAGAGTAGCATCTGTAGTAGAGAAGAATAAAGAGAGCGAACACATGTGTGCCAACTGTGGTGAGATATAGACTCAAGCAGGATACAAGATAGTTGCACAACCAATGACTGAAGTCATTCCAGAATACTCTGTTGTTGTGGTTGAAACGAAAGAACATGTTGTCACACAAACTGCAGAAGAAAAAACAGAACCACCACAACCCTCTGCTGAAACAGAGCAACCTGCTGTCACACAAGAACCAGCAGGCTCTCCAGAAAAGGTGTAGGAGCAAACAGAAGAACCTGCTGTAACACAAGAACCAGTAGGTTCTCCAGAAACTGTACAGGAGCAAACACAAGAACTTGCTGAAACATAAGAACCAACAAGTTCTCCAAAAACTATACACGTGGAAACAAAACAACCTGCTGTAACACAAGAACCAGCAGGATCTCTAAAAAGTGTGAAGAAAGAACTAGAAGGATTTGTTGTAACACAGGAAGCAGCAGGAAATGAAGAAGAAGATATAAAGCCACCACGGACTACCCAAACTGTTATGAGAAAAGAAAAAGAAGTAGTGGTTGTAACACAGGAATCAGGAGGAAATGGAAAAGAAGACATAAACTCACCCCGGCCTACCCAAGTGGAACACGAAGAAGAAGCAGTTACACAGGAATCAGTACAGAATGAAGAAAACGTAAAATCACCCCGGCCTACCCAAACTATTATAGAACAAGAAGAAGAAACAGTAGCTGGAAATGGAGAGGAAGACATCGAATCATCCCGGCCTACTCCAATTATCACAGAGCAGAAAATCCTTGTTGATGCCTTCACACAAACATAACCTCCCTCTGTTAGTGATGCATGCACATAGACCGCTAGTTTTCAAGAATTAAAAGGAAAATGGTGGATTGAATATGAGCTGTCACAAGGTGATCCAGATTTAAACAGGAACGCAACAAATTACAGAGATAACCATATACACAAAGATGCAGCGGAAATAATACTTCATTTCATTAATGGAAAATACTGACATATGCTTACAAACAGAAATGGCAATAAACTAGCTAGGGCGATGGTAGCTTATCTCTGAGAAGAGATGTGATGGCTACATGCCTCTGAACTGTTCTGAACTGTATTACAATGAGGCTCGAAGGCCTATTTATTGTTGAGAAACAATGGAAAACCCTTCACACACCGAAACCTAACCCTAGAAGATGAAACGCCAAATTGTGGGCCCCGTTTGGGTAAATTGGTACATCAATTTCCCGGGGTCGTAACTTTGGCATACGATCTCCGTTTGATGCGTACGATAGCTCGTTAGAAATATCTATCCGAGTACTACCACTTTGGGAGGCAACATAGGGCTCGGTCGCCCCAGAATTCCAAAAAAACGTCGTTTAGGGCCTCAAAACGGCTCCGGAAGTTCAGGACCCGAAAAACTGCTAAAAATAGTAAACTGTGCTACAATTAAGGAAACTGAAAATGCTGAGAAAGACAATGGTGGGGGTCCAGGTGGACCTGGCTGGTGGCCACCAATATCCACCTGGATCATTCCTCCCCCCTTAGGAATCAATGGTCCCCATTGCGTTGAGCTTCTCCATGAGATGAGGAAACCTCTGCTGAACTTGTTCCCTGGTGAGCCACTTGCCCTGCTGAAGGAGTTGGCCTGCTTTGACAACTCGATACAGTTGGATATGCTGTTGGCGAGTGTTCTTGATCTGTGTGTCCATGATCCGATCAGTTGCAGCTTGTTCCATGCAATCAGGATTTAATTCTGTGGGTTTGAGCTGTTCTGCAATGTCGGATGTGTCTAGCAATGGTGGGAAGTATGGCCGAAGGCGGTCCACATTGAACACTGGGTGCAGGCCAAGGAATGGGGGAATGCAGAGCTCAAATGCATTGTCTCCCATAGCCTTAGTAATGGTGTAAGGACCATATCGAAGTGGTCTCAATTTCCGATAGGCTCCAGTAAGGCGTTCCTTTTGCAAATGCAACCAGACTTTGTCGCCCACCTGAAACTTGTGTGGCACCCGGTGTTGATCATGTCGCTGCTTGTACTTGGCATTTGATTTCTCAAGAATGTCATGGACCTGCTGGCGAATATGTTGGATGCACTCAATGAAGCTGGTGGCCTTATCTGTTTCGGACTGGACATGAGCTAAATTCATGTGAGTAGCTGCAAGTGGCATGGCCACATCAATGGGGCATAGTGGCTGGAATCCTAAACCCACCTGAAAAGGGCTATGGCCAGTGGAGCTGTGAAGAGCTCGGTTGTAGCTGTGCTGAACATAGGGGAGGCTCTCGTCCCATGTGCGTGGATGCTTTGAGTTATACATGCGCAGAATGTGCACAATCATCCTGTTGACAACCTCTGTCTGGCCATCAGTTTGAGGATGGAAGGCTGTGGACTTTGTGAGTTTGGTGTCCAGCATTGACCAGAGACTGGACCAAAATGTGCTGAGAAACCGACTGTCCCGATCTGAGATGATAGACTGTGGGATCCCAAAGTGCACCCACACTTGTTCAAAGAAGAGTTTAGCAGTGGCTTCTGCTGTGATATTCTTCTTGCAGGCCATCATGATGGCCATCTTTGAGAACCTGTCGACGACCACAAAAACACAGTCATTTCCATGCTTAGTGGAAGGAAGGCCTGACATGTAATCCATGGAGATGGATTCCCAAGGTCGACTAGGGGTAGGTTTCGGTGTGTGAAGGGTTTTCCATTGTTTCTCAACAATAAATAGGCCTTCGAGCCTCATTGTAATACAGTTCAGAACAGTTCAGAGGCATGTAGCCATCACATCTCTTCTCAGAGATAAGCTACCATCGCCCTAGCTAGTTTATTGCCATTTCTGTTTGTAAGCATATGTCAGTATTTTCCATTAATGAAATGAAGTATTATTTCCGCTGCATCTTTGTGTATATGGTTATCTCTGTAATTTGTTGCGTTCCTGATTAAATACTGACATATGCTTACAAACAGAAATGGCAATAAACTAGCTAGGGCGATGGTAGCTTATCTCTGAGAAGAGATGTGATGGCTACATGCCTCTGAACTATTCTGAACTGTATTACAATGAGGCTCGAAGGCCTATTTATTGTTGAGAAACAATGGAAAACCCTTCACACACCGAAACCTAACCCTAGAAGATGAAACGCCAAATTGTGGGCCCCGTTTGGGTAAATTGGTACATCAATTTCCCGGGGTCGTAACTTTGGCATACGATCTCCGTTTGACGCGTACGATAGCTCGTTAGAAAGATCTATCCGAGTACTACCACTTTGGGAGGCAACATAGGGCTCGTTTGCCCCAGAATTCCAAAAAAACGTCGTTTAGGGCCTCAAAACGGCTCCGGAAGTTCAGGACCCGAAAAACTGCTAAAAATAGTAAACTGTGCTACAATTAAGGAAACTGAAAATGCTGAGAAAGACAATGGTGGGGGTCCAGGTGGACCTGGCTGGTGGCCACCAATATCCACCTGGATCACAAGGCAAAGCATTCCAACAGCAAAAGGGGATCTGGTTCAATTATGCATATAAGAACTGGGAAGCACTTGAGCAGTCTAGAGCTCAGTACAAAGAAATTAAGGAACTAAAAGCTAGACTGTCCCAGATGTTTGAGTTGTTTCAAAGAATACTTGCCACAAGGAAACCCTCTTTCAACTATGCAACATTTTTTAGGGAACGACTGACATTCTTACAGATAAAGGCAGTTAGAGAAGGTAGACCTCATCAGGTGGTTACATCAGAACAATTTATTCAAACCTTTGCAGAGGCACCCAAAAATGATCAGAATTTGTTGTGCAAGCTTTATCTCCACAATGAAGCCATGTCCGAAGAGAGAAATATGAATATACTCCCTCTTGTTGGCGACATACAGCTCAGAGCTTTCATTTCCTTTTTAGCCAACCAACTCACTTGGCAAAACGCCTTCATCTCAGCACAACATAATGAAGAGAACTGCCTTCTTTGGATCAGGGCTGAACCTCAAAATGCAGCCACCTTCATTGCACAGCACCAAAGAATGCTAAGTGAGCCTGCAATGAAGGATCACATCAAGCAACTACAAGCAGTGGTCCTGCGAGATTGCCAACACTATCTGAGAACCAAGGCACCCTTGGCTATTAAGGCTAACAACCTATTTTGGGAAAACTGTCCCAAGGAAAGGCAAGAGTATCATCCTTGTAATCCACCCAATTTACAAGCAGCAATTTCAAGGGTACCTTACTATGTTAGATGTATGGAACAATGTGCTGAAAATTGGATTGGCTACAAATTTAAATTTCCACTTCTATGGTTATCTAGTCAGCAATACAAGGGTCAGTTTGGATTATCAAGAAAAGAAGAGGCGGCAGCATGGAGGCAAATACAGACTGTCTGTGGGTTCAGAGACAAGTTTGATGCCACTTTCTATAGCTACTGTCTCAGTAATTTACACTGTTCATCCCAGTACTCCGACTCAGATTCAGAGTAAGCATTGCATGAGGACATGCAATCCCTTCAGTTGGGGGGGATGTTAGGACTCCAAATTGACCATTTTCGACCTTGTATTTTTGCTATAATATTACCCTTTTTCAGTCCATAAGTTGAAAGCTTTGATTACATAATGACCTAATCATCCCAAGGTATGAAGTAACTCTCCGCATGACTATATGTTTAATTATTCATTACATATTCATGTTATCTTTATATTTATCTTTGGAAAAGTTAACCAAGTTGCTAAGTAACCGTTGAACTATCTAAAGTTTGCAGAAATTATAATTCATAGTTGTTGTAACACCAGAAACAGCAACTACGCAGTTGCTGCAACACCAGAAACAACAACTACGCAGTTGCTACAGCACCAGCAACAACAACTATCTAAAGTAGGGAAATGTTATTTTGCAAACAACTCAAATACCGGAAATAACAAACGGCAACTATCAGAAGATCGCCAGAATTCCATGCTGACACAGCATGATCAGCAACTCTCCAAAAGGGTAAAACATGGTTACAGTTGCTAAAACACCAGGAACAACATGAGTTTACTAAGTCAAAAACAATGGGGAAGCGGCAAAGGATAGTGCGAGGATTCCAAGAAGACGGTTGAAGTTTGGTTACCAGCTGTGTAACAGTAAAGAGACCCAAGAAAGAATACGCTGTCACACTGTTGTAACAACATCCTGTAACAATGATGGATTTCTTATTTTTGACAAAAAGGTTTAACTGAATGAATTATGACAGTCTATTGTAATAGATGTCTCCTCTATAAAGAGGAGACATCTACATTATAAAGGAAGAAAAAAAACAAGTTGTAGGGGAAGTTTCGAAAGACAAACAACAAGTCTGAATTTTTATTGTAACTAGACCTTTTGGCAGATGAATAGAAGATTGTTCTGAGCACCTAATCCAACATTTGTGTTCTGGGGAATCTTGTGAGAGGGACAGGGCCCACCTTCTTCACAAGATTCACCCATTTATTTCCTGGGAGTGTGTAAGTGTGTTTGGTAATTTCCTTTTTGCTGGTACTCTGTTTGGATTCTGTAGCACTACCTCTAATAATTTCCTTTTTGTTGGTACTCTGTTTTGTTAATTGTTTGAAGTTGTAAAAGAATACTTCACCGGTGAATTAGAATTGCAATGTGTATTAGCAATCTGGTTACAGGGGCAGGTGCTGAACATCCTTACCTGGAGGATAAGGTCCTGATCCTCTGCTAACAGAGCATCCATTACTTCTCTTTTCAGATTTGTATTCTTAGTTAACTGCTTTCATTTTATCTTTGCAATACACTGTTATAACATAGAGTAAGGAGTTTTAACAGAATCATGTATACTACAGCTTTTGATGCTTTTAGAATTAAGTACATACGGTACGCAGTCACCTTTGAAATAAAAGGACTTTCCCGGGTTGACAAATTAATGTGGTACTTAACTGTTTAATCAATAAACAATTCAACTAGCCAACACTCTCTAAGCACCACTTTCAGTCTGGGAAGCTCCATACATTGACTTGTAAGATGTTCTAGTTCAAAAATATTGCACAAGATGATGTTGTTCATTTCGAAATCCCTAAAGGGATGTTTCTTTCTTCACTTCAGATAGAATAAAAATAAATTTGTATCATCTTCCCCTTCTACCTTCTTGATTTTTGTTTTCTTTATCTGAGTAGATAAAGTACTGAGGAGGTCAGTTTTAAAATTTGCAAATAAATTCCTGATCACTGCTTTGGTTACTCCTCCAATTGTAGATTTTTGTATTCAGGTAGAGTCATATTGTATCGTGCTTCTCCCCTTTGATGACCCTTTAGAGAATCTCAAAAAAAGCTTTATTATCTCAATGAATATTTCCTAAGATATGTCTACCTTCCCTAATAGATTCAGGGTATCAAGGTAGTGATCTCTCATTCCCCTTATGAATATGGTCTTCAAGATCTCTTTATCTAAGTCACTATGTTTAGATCTTTGCAAATTGTAATGGAATCACTCCACATAGTCCTCCAATCTCTCATCCTCCTTTTGTGTCATCCTAAATATTTCTTCCCTCAAGTCCCTGGTTCTACAATAATCTTGATACTTAGATAAAAATGTCTCTTTCATGTCGCCCCATGTTCGAATGGAAGCAGAGCCTAATCCCATGAACCATCTCAAGGCTGCTCCTTTTAGAGTAGTAGGAAATAATTTTAGTTTCTGAGCATCTAAAACATAATCATAACTCCTACACACGACATCAAATTCAAACAAGAAGGTGTCAGGATCTTCTACAGTCATTCCTAGAAATATGGAAGAGATGATAAAGCAATGATTTTCATGGTAGCCTCACCTCTGATATCCCCTATTGGAAATTCAAAGGTCATGATGGTAGCCTCCATTTTAGTGTTTTTATTACTTGTGTCCCCCATTGTTGACCCTCCTGATCCTTGCTATAACAGGTCTTCTTCAAACCATTCTAGTGATTGTGTTATGGGTAAAATTAATAGCTTAGGCTGCTTCGAGACTAGTTGTTTCACTGCACTACCGGAATCCGGATATTGATAAACCAATAAATGTTCCCCCATTTTAGGCTTATGGTGCTCCCCTTAGTTTCCCCTTGTCCCTCGATCCCTTGGTCCTGGTCACTAGCTTCCCCCAGTTGGTCTTGATTTGGATGCTTAGCCTTGGGAATATTCACACTAGTTTTAGAATTATATGGTCTAGAGATAGAGGAATTTGATTCTTCTATTCATATTATGGGAGTAACATCTTTTTGTGACCCTATTTTCCTAGCATCCATATGAGAATTTGACTGTTATTTTTCTCTTTTGAGATCAGCTCATGAATAAATGTTTTCCTCCCCAAATCTATACTCTTCTTTTCCTTTTTACGACTCGTTTTTCTTGCAACCAAATAAAGTGGGGGTGTTTTTGGTATCTCTATTATTCCTACAATTGCACACATGGACCCTATGTGTATTGATTCACACCCTAAGTGTTTCAGTTTCAATAGTGGTGAGCTTGCCTAGATATGTTAAAGTGATGCATAGGTTCTTACCTCACATCTTACCTCCCAGCAGTTGAAGAGATGAAGACACATTTTAAGAAAATACCAAAATGCCACACCCTAAGTATCCTAGTGATCACAGTGATGAGCCCGCCCAGCTATGTTATAGTGATGCACAAGTTCTTACCTCTCGTCTTACTACCCAACAACTCTGGACTAGAAACACTCTATCATCGAACAAACAACTTGGCTGACTATATCCTCAACTGCCTTCACCCGCAATGGTGTGAAATTGTTATGATGTATTAATCACCTTTAATTGAATAAGGTTGCAACCATTTAATTGTCAACCCAGGGTAGGTCTATTTATTTCAAAGGAGTCTACACTATCTGTGCTGATACACCACAACCAAGGATGAAAATGGAAAATAGTAAAGAATGTCATTGAATCAATTGCAGAAATTAAAATTCATGTAAAAATAAAAAAAACTCTAGAAGAATGGAATCACATGTTACATCTACCAGAACAAAGGTGCGACACACACTGTACTGATAACTACACCAGCTAGTCAACTACCATACTTCTAACCAAATCTGTGTAACAATGCATCATAAATCTCGAATTGAAGCATATCTATTCTACAAACTAGATAGTGACAACGAAAACCATGCATATACTGAAAGAAAGGAATAATAATATACGACTACTCTACCACCGCAGTCCCTGCTAAAGTGGAGGGCCCTTCCTCCTTAATAGTGCATAAGAATGAACATGAACTTAGTTAAGAATTCAACACAAACTAGTACGAGCATCACCACAATGTCTTGATATTAAAAATAGTTAAGAATTATAGGATCAGAGTAGAAGTGCTCTTTGTTACATTCCCCCATGCCCAAGCAATTGAGTTTCTCTTATAGAAATTACATACCCAAAAATCAGGGACAGATCAGTGATGAGAATATCACGATTCTCATGTTGATAAATAAAATATAAATTGTTATAACAAGTTCCTAAATACAATTTTTGTTCAAATAGCTCAGTTGGAATCATAATCTATTAGATATGTCACTTTCTAAATAGATAATTCGTAACTCTCCAATGGAAATCACATAGAATAGTACCCATGTCTTTATAGTTATGGTGTAACAACATCCTACGGTGAAACAATAGTTTGGGATTGTTGGTGGTGCTCAACCCGCCAACATGTCAAGGGGATCTCCCCTGTAAGAAGCCCCAATTACACCTGAGACCATTTGGTGTAGGAGTCCCAACAGTGGGTCGTAAGATAATGCCTTGACCAAGATGTCGCACAGAGGCAAGTAAGATAACACTATCATTAGCAAGGGTGTGACTGATGCAGTGAGTCAAGGAATGAGTATGAGAGGTTCCAACACTTCAAAGGGGGGAGCAAGTTGAAGGTGAGTTCCAGGTTGACAGGGATCAGTCCCAACTCTGTTAGGAACACACCACAAAAAGGACATGCATAGCTTCTAGCAGAGCAGTCGACACGGATGCAAAAGTCCCAACATAGAAGGTAAGATAACCTGAACAACACTCACAAATTATTCTAGGACAAGTGTGACAGTTGATATAACAAGTTTCATAGAAAGGTTTGTCTTCACCTACTCTATGACTGTTACATCCAACTATTGACACTTGACTTACACTTGACATGAATCAATGCTACAATGGACATGTACTCATGTGAGACAACATGGCTTGAGCAAGCCTTGCAAGACATCATTGACACTCGGTCCACTATGGTGACACCAACTCTTTCACATGCTTGTGATGGTGAAGTTGGTGAGCTGGTGCCAAGCTTGGTCATCTGTGATGGTGTGCATACACCTCATGGTGACATCTTCCTGAAGTGAACTATTGCCTCTGTTGCAACCAGTGCATTGGTTAGGCCCCTTCATCCAACTCCTCTTCTAACATGCACAAGGTATTCTTGGATATAGTTGAACTGGTAACACACTGATGCATAGTGTTTATGCTGATATTCAAGTGTGTGTTGGTGGTCATGCACATACCCTTGTTGAAGTGCATGTTTATCCCCAGTTGCACTTGTTTCTTTTATTCACCATGGTGAGTGTGTTGAATGGGTTTGATTGCATGTGTGCACTCAACGACATGCATGATGCTAGATCCTTTGTATGTGATCAACAAAACTACTCACCGTGTTTGCTTTGTGTCCACTGCTCGGATGGATCCTTAACTTGTACTAGTGAAATTTCATTCGTGAATGCATGTTGTGCCCACTGTTGTTCATGTTCCTACTGCAACTCATTGGTTTGTCTTTGTAGCTTCATGTTCTTCCTAAGTTTCTTCTTCGACAAATGCAACTCCTTCTTTCTTCCATATTCTTCCTTCGCGTGATCTTCATGTCACATCATCACTTCATAGTCTGAGTCTCCAAAGTTGCTTTCATTATCATTGGATCTGCTTGATCTTGCAACTTTGGTCCGCCTTTATGTTGTCAAAAACCTTCTTCTTTCATCTATTGCATTCGATATGTTTGCTACATTTTCTATGTTGTCTTCAGTTGTTGTTCATGATGTTGCTCATTGTGATGCTACTGCTTGATGTCCTTTTCCATGAACAACTTGGTGTCTTCGTGAGTAGGTAAGCTCATGGGCACTTGATCGACTGCATCCCCAAGTGTGCTCTGAACAGTTTCTTCATCTTTTCTCTCTTGGAAACAATTGTACCTGTACTGTTGAGATGCAGATGAACACCTATGATACTTGGAGACATGGAAACACTTATAGAAAGCAATATGTTAGTCAAAAACCAAAATGAACACGAGAACTGATCTGCAACATACCTAGGTGAACGATTGTGAAGGTTTCGTAATTTCGGCTGGGAGATTGGGGGATCAACTGCTACCAAGACTGCACAAGGCATAGTTCAGGCTACTAGGAAACTAAGTGACTACTGGAATTGAAAAATGTGTAATCCATTTCAGCAGTTCCATGCTGGGGTTGCTGAATGCGTGATTCGAGCTAGGAAAGACCATTGGCCTAGGGACATATTTGCACAAATTTTTGGGGCAAGCATCCACTGACCTCCAGAAATGTGCAATTCAATCCAGGAGGCTAGTGTTGGGATAGATTACGCAAATCTAGAGAGTAAGGTGAGCCTTCCTTCTCTAGATAGTGCAATGAAGCCTTGGTGAAGATAGAAATCGAGCTAAGGTTGGCCTGGCTCATCGACAGGAAACTAAAAGCAAGTAATTTGATGAAATGCATGGTCACACTAAGTGATAGTAGAAGTGATAAACAGTGCATGAAAAACATGAATGGATGATTGAAAAAATATACCAACATGCATATGGGTGAGCTCGTATGTCCGTTGGGTGAACATCCGTGCAAAAACGTTTCATGCATGCGATATCAGTGAGATAGAAACAAAAATTGAAATAGATCTAGGACAAGCTAGAATATATGTAAATTATAACATGCATTTAAATAAATCAAGAAAACAACACTCACACAAGCGAATACAAAAAAGGCGACATAAATGTAGCACAAGGCATGGGAAGCGAGCTTACCCCAAAACATCTGAGCTGAATGTGCCAACTACTCCTAGATGTGATGTGGGATGTCAAAGCTATAAGGTTGATGTGAGAAATGGGCTCTGTAGTGTCCAACTGATGAGTTTTGATAACATCGAGGTTATGCCACTCATGCCACAAATCTAGGAGGAAGTGACACTTGGAGGGAGGTTTTAGAATTACTCCTTACATGTATCCTCCAACTGCTAAACATAGATCCATAAAAAAGGGATGCCTTTGCATGCTGCATTGGGAGAAGAAGCCTATGCATACAATTTTGTTTTGCTCAGTCCTTGAGGGAATCGTTAACTTAGCTCCACATGCAAGCAAATGCCTGACTGTTGGAGAAAAACGCATATTACTGATTCTAATCTGGGATGACTTACCAAGGGGATTGCACAATTTCTGGATCTAGCGGCTGACTGTTTCCCATATTTGTGCAAATCTGGGGCTGAACTTCCTGTTGATGGGAAATAGTGCACAATTCCTGCTGGGAGGGTTGGCCGGGAGGATTGCACAATCTTGGTGCCCAATAGGCTGTCAGAGGGAATTATGCAATTCCTAGAGGGAATGGCTAGTTTTCCTACAAAAATGTGAAAATTTCATTGGGAAGCTGCTTAGCCTGTAGCTAGACCAAGTGTCGATGAGCAGCTTGTGAAAGGAAAAGATAAAAATTTAATCGACAGGCTCCCTTTGCGCAAGAAAGACACTGAAGCTTAAGGACTTGATGAAGAAAGGCAAGCTGCTGTGAAGTTTGGTAGGGAGCTTCCAAAAAATGCTAAGGAATAATTTTGGAGGGTGGTTCTAGCCAATACAACACTTGGCAACACACTGGTAGAACTCTAGCTCTTTGAATAGACCTTGTTCATGAAAAGAAAAGCAAACTCTTGACTGAGACATGCAAGAAAATGAAAGAAACAAAGATAACTTACGTCGCACATGAGTCCTTGCAATGTAAGACTCCTCCAATGCATGAGAAATGGGATCGTGCAGTTCAAGTGGAGGAAGTGTGATCTATGTGTGAGATGGATCTCTAATGCATACAAATGATTGATGAGGAGCCTTGGGTGATTGAACAGTTTCATGATTGGAAGTGAGAATAACCCCAAGAGAGAAAGGACCTGACATAAGCATCAGCTCAGGCTGAAGTACCTCGCCAGTATTGGGTGTCTCAACTTCATCATCAGGTAGATCATCATAAACTGGTGGCTTTGAAAGATCAACTATGATAGATTCATGGTCGTGATATAAAATGGAAGAAAATAGATCATGACCACCACGATCAGAAAAATGAATTCTTCGGCATCCTCATGATCACATGAATCAAACATAGGGGTAGATGAAAAGCGAATGAACTCATCCTTTGTGTTTTCAAAAAAGACAGATGAAGGATCAAGTGGATGTTCAATGAATAACTTATCCTCTCCATTGTCGAATAATGGACTGGCATCCAGTGAGTCCTACGAGTGATAATCAATGGGTGCATCCATGGATGAAGACACACATGCAAAATCATTGATGGAAGGTTCAACAAAGAAGCTAGGAAGAAACAGAGGGGGCTTGGATGGAAGGGGGTCATCCTTCACCAAGTGTTAATGTTCAAGCTCCCACTCATACTCTTCATGAATGATAACACATGTTGGTTGTGCAAAACCAACTCCATCAGTGGGTTGTTCCTCATTCACAATATGTGGAGAGTCCGGAGTGGACGAACACAAGATAGCATCATTCGAAGGAACACCTGGGTGTGAAGATGGAGGTCAAAAAAGAGAATGCATATGGGAACTTGAAGGACTAACAACCAAATCTACACGAATGAGTGGAGTGATGTTGGGAGGGTGTGAATAATGAACAAATGTGTGAACATGATCCTCAACATCACTAGATGACGGTGGAACTATTGAATGAAAGGGAGGTGGACAACCCATTAAGACAGTGCCTGCTCCCACATGGGATTTTGGAGTTCCATCAATGAAGAAGGTTAAGCAAGGTTTGACATCAAGCTTTCTCTTGGGATGGGTATATTTCTTAAGGCAGTACTCAAACCGGTCCTAGAGATAAGCAAACTTCATCTGGCTCTTCGGAGCTTGAAACCATAAGTCACGGAAGCATTGCCAAAAATCAATAACGAATTAATGTGGAGCCCTCTGTTGCTGTAATAGTTCCCAATCAAGATGGTCTGGATCAAAATGATGGAACGTGTCTTCAATAATATCATAGAAGTGATGACATGAGTGCATGGTGTCAGCTAGTAGGCTGAGCACCCAACGAAATGGGGATTCATGAAGTGTGAATGCAAGTCGCAGATTGACCTATTCGTTAGTGAACTCATCTTCCTCATAAATCATGGAAAGGAATTTATGTAAGTGCTTATGCCAAACCAATTCAGCTTCACCATCATACATGTGAGTGGAAAAGAGATTGAAAAGGTTCCCCGAGATGGAGACATATTCACGTTTCAAGAAACACCTCGGGGGAAGAAGAATGCAAGACTCCACGAAAGATATGCAAAGGTTCAAAACTGAATGAGAGGATACCACTTGTCATCGAGCCCTCCTTCTAGCACCAGAAATGTTGATGGTGCTGGACATGCCAACATGTCAAAGGGATTTCCCTGATAAGAAGTCCCAATTATACCTCAAATCGCTTGGTGTAGGAGTCCCCGTAGTGGTTCGTAAGGTAATGCCTTGATCGCGATGTTGCACAGAGGCAAGTAAGATAACTTTGTTAGTAACAAGGATGTGACTGATGCAGTGAGTCAAGGAATGAGTATGAGAGGTTCCAACACTTCAAAGGGGGGAGGAATGTGAAGGTGAGTTCCAGGTTGAAAGGGACTAGTCCCAACTCTTCTAAGAACACACCACACAAAGGACATGCACAACATCTGGTAGAGAAGTCAACACAGATGCGACAGTCCCAACATACAAGGTAAGATAACCTAAACAACACTCACGAATCAATCCGAGACGAGTGTGACACTTGATATAACAAGTTTCAGAGAAAGGTCTATCTGGTGTCTGGCAGATTAGGTGACACAGATGGTGACAACATTAATAACATATGCAACACATTAGCAACAAGATTCATATAATTGCTTTTGAATCTGTTCATACAAAAATAGGTAAGTTAAACAACATATATCATTAAGGAAACTGGAGCACTCCAACTACAATAACAACATATGCATGAAAATGTGTTGGATTTTATTATATAAAGAAGTGTGAGTCACAATCATACAATACACCATGTAAAATTGCTAGCCCTATCAGTAGAACATTACAACCACATCCACTTGCTCCTCCAAATAGATGTACTATCTCCGCGCGGTGGAGAAGCCAAGGCGCATTACAATACTGTCCAAGCCTTCTTCAAGATAGTCTTAGTAGAAGGTTGGCTGAACAAAAAGCCTCTATAATGAGTTATGAGGGACCATTTCCAAAAAAGGGTTGGATGACCCTTGACATTCCCCTTTGTGACAGTTCAACTACCCTCATGACTCTTCACCTACTCTATGACTGTTACATCCAACTGTTGACACTCGACTTACACTTGACATGACTCAATGTTACAATGCACATGTACTCATGTGAGACAACTTGGATTGAGAAAGCCTTGCAAGACATCAATGACACTCGGTCCACTGTGGTGAGACCAACTCTTTGACATCCTTGTGATGGTGAAACTAGTGAGCTGATGCCAAGCTTGGTCATCCGTGATGGTGTGCATGCCGCTCATGGTGACATCTTGTTGAAGCGAACTCTTGCCTTTGTTGCAACCGGTGCAGTTGTTAGGCCCCTTCATCCATCTCATCTGCTAATATGCGGATGGTCTTCTTGGATACAGTTGAACTAGAAACAAACTGATGCATAGTGTCCATGCTGATCTTCAAGTGTGTGTTGGTGGTCATGCGCATCAACTTGCTGAAGTGCATGCTCAACCCAAGTTGGACTTGTTTCTTGTCTTCACCTTGCTGAGTGTGTTGAATGGGTTGGATTGCATGTGTACGCTCAACAACCTGCATGTTGTTGGATCCTTTGCATGCGATCAAAAACACTGCTCACCATGTTTTCTCTGTGTCCACTACTGGGATGGATCCTTAACTTGTATTGGCGTAGTTTCATCCGTGAATGCATGTTGTGACCACTGCTATTCATGTTCCTATTGCAACTCATTGGTTTGTCTATGTAGCTTCATGTTCTTCCTGAGTTGCGGCTTCGGCACATGCAACTCCTTATTTTTTTCCATATTCTACCTTCGCATGATCTTCATGTCATGTCATCACTTCATAGTCTGAGTCTCCAAATTTTCTTTCATTATTAGTGGATCTGCTTGATCTTGCAACTTTGCTCTACCTCTATGTTGTCAACAACCTTCCTCTTGCATCCGCTACATTCACTACATTTGCTACATTTGGTATGTTTCCTTCAACTTTTTTTCATGATGCTACTCACTTTGATGTTATTGCTTGATTTCCTTGTCCATGAACAACTTGATCTCTTTGTGAGTAGGTAATCCCATAGACACTTGATCGACTACATCCCCAAGTGTGCTCTGAATGGTGTCTTCGTCTCTTCTCTCTTAGAAACCATTGTACTTGTACTATCGAGAGGTTGATGAACACATGTGATACTTGGAGACATGGAAACACTCATAGCAAGAAATCTGTCAGTCAAAAACCAAAATGAACATTAGAACTGACCTGCAACTACCTAGGTGAATGATCGTGAAGGTAGCACAATTTTGGTTGGGAGGTCAAGAGACCGACTTCCAAGACTACACAAGGCACAATCCGGGCTATTGGAAGAATAAGTAACTGCTGGAACTTTAAAATGTGCAATCCAATTGGGTAGTTGGTTTTTGGGGTTGTGGAATGCGTAATTCCAGCAGGGAAAACTTGCTGGCCCAGGGACAGATTTACACAATTTTTTGGGTCAAGTAGCCACGGACCTCCAGAAATCCGCAATTCAATCCAGGCGGCCAATGCTAGGCCATATTTTTCAAATTTGGAGAGGAAGTTGAGCCTTCCTTCTCCAGATTTCACAAAGAAGCCTTGGTGAAGGAAGAGACTGGGCCAAGGTTGGCCCGACTAGCAGACGGGCAGCTAAAAGTAAGTAAGTCGATGAAATGCATGGCGACACTAAGTAATAACAGAAGTGATAAACAATGCATGCAAAACATGAATGGAGGATTGAGAAAACATATCAACATGCATGTGGGTGAGGTCATTCACCAGTTGGGCGAACGTATATGCAAAACAATTTCATGCATGCGAAAACAGTGAGATAGAAATGAAATTTGAAATAGAGCTAGAACAAGCTATAATATATGTAAACTAGAGTAGGAATTCAAAGAAATCAAGCAAACAATACTCACACAAGAAAATGCAAAAAAAGTGATATAAATGTAGCATAAGGTATGGGAAGCGAGCTTACCCTAAAACAACTAAGCTGAATGTGCCAACTGCTCCTAGATGTGATGTGGGTTGTCAGAGCTATAAGGTTGATGTGAGAAATGGGCTCTGTAGTGTCCAATTGATGAGTTTTGATAACATCGAGGTTATGATGCTCATGCCACAAATCTAGGAGGAAGCAACACTTGGATGGACGTTTCATAATTACTTCTTGCATGTAATCTCCAATTGCAAAACATAGATCCCTAAAACAAAGGATACCTTTCCATTCTACCTTGGGAGAAGAAAATTATGCATGCAATTCTATATCTCAGTCCCGGAGGGAATAGGTCAACTCAGATACACATGCAAGTGACTGCCCGACTACTGGAGAAAAATTTGCATTTCTAACTGTAAGCTGGGCTGACTACCCAAGGAGATTACACAATTTCTGGGCCCAACAGCTGACTGCTTCCCAGCTTTGCACAAATCTTGCGCTGAACTACCTATTGATGGGAAAAATTGTGCAATTCGTGCTCGGAGGGTTGGCTAGAAGGATTGCACAATCCTAGAGCCGAGCCGATTGTCTCATGGAATTGCATAATTCCTGGAGGGAATGGCTAGTTTCCCTCCAGAAATGTACAAATTTCACTGAAAGCTACTCAGCCTGTAGCTGGACCAAGTCCGGATGTGCAGCCTATGAAAGGAAAAGATAAAACTTTGATCAACAATCTACCTTTGAGCAAGAAAGACACTGAAGCTTGAGGACTTGGCGAAGAAAGGAAAGTTGCTGTGAAGGTTGGTACTGAGGCTCCAAAACAGGCTAAGGAATTTTTTTGGAGGGTGGTTGTAGCCGCTACTACAGGGCTGTAACAACAACATTTGGTAACATAAACGACTTGTAATGGCACCCGGAATATAATGCCAGCAATCTGTAACAGCAACACAGTGTAATAGAAAAGTTTATGACAACAACATGGTGTAACAAAAAAATTTGTGACAACACATAGAGTGTAACAACAATCTATTTCATCATGCTCATAGATCAATTGACATGACTGTTCATTTCATAACCTTGTTCTCATGGGTAGCACCTAAAAAAGAGGAAAGGAACCAAAAGACTTCTCCGACGTTTTCCCTAGTTAGCCATAAAAAGGAATATTGCATCATTATATCTAGCAAAAATGGAAAAATAACATGATGGAAAAATATGTTTTTCATAATAAAGAAAGAGGCATAAATATGAAAAGTTCTATAGGTTCGGGGGGAAAAATGTCGAAAACGGGGAAAGAAAGTATAGAATATTGGTACAAAAGCTACAGCCGACATATGTAAGTATAATTAAAGCCTTCAAACCATATGTATAATGCATATGTGAGCACATATACCCCATATATTACTCCTTATAACACCATATGCTGATACGAAAACACAAAATCATGAATTAATGCCAAATGTATGGTCCTTATTACTCTAGTGGACCCCACTTACAAAGGCTTAGTTTTTTTTAATGTGTTATTATTATGGATTTCAGACGAGGAATCGTAATTAAGTGCAATTATTTATATAATATTTTCAAAAGTGTCTCAACAACTAGTGACTTCACAAGGAGGGTTGTATGTATGAGGCCAGAACTTAGAATTTATGGGATCGTGTAGTAGAAAAGACTTGCAGTAGTGAGAGAGAGTAGGAAAGTTGTCATGCAAGGAAATGAAGCATAAGTTGCAAGAAAATGGAACTAGGCATCACCTATTATGTTTTTATGCAAAAAAAAATGATGAGGTAATGATGAGTAGTATGGTAACATCACCTTTCACACCAACAAATAGTTACTAATTTTTATGCTTATTAAAAGATTAGTTGATTAAAAGGAATTAGTACAAATTTTTTATAACTACTAACATCTAATAATGTTATCAAAACCAGTCCAGACTAAGGGAAGACAATATTGTACTCAACAAAAAAAAAGGTAAGTGGAAAAACTGAAATGAAAGCAATGCAGAAATAAATAAAAATAAAAGCAAAAACTCAAAGGAAAACAAAATTATATGTATAAAAAGGGTACGGAATCATATTATTTCATCATTTATCAATTTCAATGTAGGGCTTGAGATGTAACCCATTGGTAGTGTAGGAAAAGAGCTGATAATTACCATATTTTAGTAAATAAGAATTATTTCCAAAATTGGTTGCAAATACGAAGAACCCTATCAATAATTTTTGAAATTTTGAATGCTTCCCTTTTTTAGCGTGAATAGGGTACCATAATAAAACTTTCTGTCCAACTTGAAAGCTAACACTTTTATACTTTTTATAAAAATAATTTTTAATAGTTTGTTGTTTGTGTTTCACATTGTTAAGCGAATGATTTCTCTATTCTTATAAAGCCAACATCGCTAGGACTCATTGAGGGACATTAGTAGAATTCAACCCTTCGGCCTGTAGGAAACATAAATTCAAGTTCGACAAGCATGATGGATTCTTGGCCATAAAATTTTATAAATAGAGAAAATTGAGTGCCTAACTTGGCAGTGGTTCTCTCTTCCGACATACCATAATCCAAAAGAGTATGTCAATTTCGTGGCTCGTCGTTAATGATATTTTTTAGGATTTTGATCAAATTTTTATTGGTGGAGTAATGTTGGCTATGGGTAATAAGTTGAGAAAGTAGAATGATTAGTCTATACTTAGCACAAACTAATTAAATTTAGCAAAAGAAAAATCTATTCCATTATCTAAAATACTTTCAAGAGGTGAGCCAAATCTAGAAAAAATATTATTCTCAAAAAATTCAATTACCTACTCTCCTTGGAATTTTTCAAGGGTACTACTTTTGTCCTTTTTTAAAATAATTAGTAGTAGTTAAAATGAAAGAATGTCCAATGGATGAATGTGAATTGATTAGGTCAATGAGATCTAATCCCCATTTAGAGAAAGGGAATCCTAGAATGATAGGTTGAGTAGGTTTTGCAAAGAAATTTTCTCTTCCAATAGCCTTTGGACACTACTTGCAATTTTGGACAAACTTGCAAATATTCCTAAAGATGGATGTCTAGTAGAAACTATATTTTAGTTTTTTATGTGTTATGGATTTGGTAGTGAAGTGGATGCCAATGTGCATATAAAAAAAGTGGATCCATGCAATACTTGCAATATTCCATTAGCCACTTTGTCATCTACACAATGCACATGGAGTCCATCAACGGACTTGTAAGAAATAATGGTATTAAGAATTAAATATTTAGAGGCTTAAAGGCATAATATTATTCATTGAGACTTGTTTAAGTTATTAATACACCTTTCATTTGCAAATAGAAACTGACATCTTTATACCAAGGATGGTATACAAGGTAAACCTTATCATCATTGATTAAAAATAAGGTTGATGAGGAATCATCCTTGTAATTACCTTCATTTGGATCAGGATGTTTGGCCAAATGCAAAGTGAGATCATGTCCCTTGATTGTTTGGTTGTAACAATTATTAGCTCATTTTCTTGTATTTTTGCAAGCTAATGAGCCAACTTTCTAGACAATAGAATTTGAGAAAGGAAAAAATTCAAAGCATGTAATGGGACTCTTACCTATGTGTTCTTTCCAAGTATATAGTGTCTAAATATCTCTGTAGCTTTGACTAATGCATAGGTATGTTTTTACATTAGTGGGTTTTTTAATTCATCATCTGACAAGCTTTGGATTATGAACATTAAGGGATGGTTTTCACCTTAATCATTTTTCTACTAAAGAATGCCCAAAATAGGCTCTTCCATTGCAATATCATATATGATAAAATATTTGGAAAAACATGGTTTTGCCAAAATAGGGGTTGAGTCTCTGGCCTCTTTGATGGCCACAATTTTTTTTTGGGTTTTCTCATGCCATTGAAAAGTTGGATCTTGTTTTACCAAGATGCAAATGGGTCTGATGATTTTGGTAAAAACACAAATAAATCCTTGAAAAAAAATTATTTCACCCATGAAAGGCTAGATTTCATTCTTGTATTTAGGGGTTAGCATATTCATGATAGCCTCAATTCTTTTAGGGTTAATAATGACTCTAGTTTCAAAAATGATATGTTCAAGAAGTTTTCCTACGGTCACACTAAAAATAGACTTATTAGGGTTTTAATACATGTCATATTTTGTACACCTTTGAAATATTTTGTAGTAGTGTTTTTTGTAGCAATAGGGTGCCAAAAGACACCCACTTAGAAATTGGTTGGTCACTGCAAAGAAATACATATGGTTTGGTTGTTGTTAGTGGACAAGCATGAAGAAACAAATTATTGAAAAAGGTGAAAACAAAGCATAGACAAACACAAATTAAAAGAAAAGAGATAAACACATCAATAATGTTTAATGAAGCAAACAAGTGAAAGAAGTGAAAATGGCTCCCTTTATTGATTGTTGGCAACAGAAGATGAATACAATAGATGAATATTAAACACTTGAAGATAATTTTTTGAGCTATGGTGCTCAAAACACCTTAGTAAGGAAGTTCCTTTCCTCAATCTCTTTGCAAGATTATCCTCTCTATCAAAGAAGTATGAAGACTTTCTCAATGGTGAAATATTATTCCACTAGAATGATGGATTTCTTAGAAGAAATTTGGCCAACATATTAATGCTATACTTATTCTCAACAATGAAATATAGGATTCCTTAAGAGCCATTTGCCATCATAACATTGCCTTCCTTTTGGTTCTCCAATGGCACGTTTATATAGAATTTTATGAATCGCTCTTCCCTATCTTAGTTCATGAATGAAAATGACTCATGAGCAGGATAAGAAGATCCCTTTGAGGGTTGCATATTTTTAGGGTGACTTGAATTTGGCTATCCTTGACTAGGACTTGTGTTATAGACATTTTTGGGCACTGCAACCCCAAGCATGAAATGTACATAAACCAAGGGCTCCTAAGTCCCTAAAAGTGTTGTTCTAACCCCTAATGGAACAAGGTCAACTGATTACAGCTTCTCCCAAAAGTTCTCCATGCAAAACCGCTCAGAATTGGTCAAAATAGGATCATTTCAGCTGCTCCATAGGCAAAGTTCATTGCATCTCACCTAAACACATTGTGTGGGTGTGTTGCATTTCAAAAATCCCTTCTATGGGGTGCGATGGGCGAGAAATGACAAATGGCAGTGTCATTCCGCGAGGTGGAGAGGCAATGGAAGCTTCCAGAAACTTCTCCTGTGACACTTGCCTCTCTGAATTCGACCAAGGATGAGTAAGAGATCATCAATCTCCAAGTGGAAGCAAGAACTATCAGAGGGAAGACACTAATCAAATCACAAGCTGACTCATCTCCCTTATAGATATCTATATATGGATCCCTCATCCAAGAGGTCCAGAGGTTGGAATTTTGCATATTGTAAGGAATTGTTGTTGGTTTCTTGAGATAAACATCAGATTGTTGGGTGATCTAAGCTTTGTATGAGGTGAAGAGGGGCTTCCTTGCTGAGAGGATGATGCTGGGTCAGAACAATTGGTTGTAACTCCCCTTGGCTCTTTCTTGTTTATCAATAAAAGCTATTCAAGTTTTCCTCCATACTCTTGTGTAATTTATGTTTGCTGCATTTGTATGGTCAATTTACATCTGATCCTAGATTGTTTATGATTATAGATCAATGTTCTTGTATAGTGCTATGCTACTATGATCTTACAGGTACTTTGTGAAGCTGGGTGTGCAAGGGAACAAGTAGCGAAGGACTATCAAGAAAGAGAGGAAACGAACCAGGAGATTAGCACAAGACAGAGGTTGGTCTTCTTTGTTCTTCTCTATCTATACTTCATAAAGGAAAAACGAAAGTAGCTTTACTTTGTTTGTTTCTAAGGCAGCTATCACACCTTAGTGGGATAAGCAGTTCTGAGTAGACACTTTTCCCTGTAACAAAATGGCGACTCCACTGGGGATGAATTAGTTTGTTTGTTTATCTTCCTTGTTGTCTATTTCATAAACTTACAGACGGAGTCTGAAGTCGTTCCAGGTAGCTTTCGAACTACATTTTCTATGCAAATGCAAAGTAGGTAAATGTTGCTTCAATCAATCTCCGGGATCTGTTTATGATTTAAACAACTGATTCACAAACTCTCTAATTGCCCCTTGTGGTAGCTCTTAGATCCTCCTTAGATCTACCCCTGATTGGTGCATTACTGATTACCATTTGCTCGGCCAAAACCCATGAACTGAACTGCAAACTGTGACCTGGAACCCAAGCAAAGTCTCGTCTCTAGCCCAGCGCAGGTACTATTCTGAGAATCTGAAATTCAACGCACTTCCCGAGTGTAGTAGGTGCGCTGCATTTCAAATTCCCTATGTTACAGGTGCTCTGATCAGACTAGGCATTGTGCAGTTTTGGTTTTTGTGATTCATTCTTTCCAATTCTATTCATGAATTTTGCTGCCTGTGATCGGTATATCTCTGTTTGAAACCTCTTTTCCTTGTTGTTATTCTGCCTCCTTTGTACAAAAGAACTGTAAATGTTTTTGTGTGTTTGTTGAGTCATTTTCTGTTCTCCTTTGTAAAAAGTGACATAATCGCACTGTCGTCCTTTGATTTGAAAGTGTCGCAAGTGTCGTTTTCAATCATAGGAAAGAATTTGATTGCTGTAGATAGTTGATTATCTTGTTACTATTGTTTTTGGTCTGAATTTGTAATTTTCCTAGTGTCGAAAACAAGTATTCATTTCCAAATCATAAGGTGTTGTGATTGTCTCCATTTTCGATTTCGAAAAGAAACTTGTTGATAACTGTCGCTTGAAAAGTAATTCAGATTTGTGCATCAACTTTCTTTTTATCATTTACATACTAAGAAAGTCAAAAACAAATACATGCATGTGCATTTGAATTTGGACAGTCTGATTGGTTTGATTTAGGAAAGTGCATTTAGAGTGTGCTCTTTGCTCTTTGTGAAAGGATTCTGTCTTTCTTTCCTTAGTAGCTAGGATTTTCATTGCACAAAGAAGATAAAAATATTGTTTATCATCTTAGATTGCATTTTAGGAATTATACTACATCTCGCGGTGAACCTGAAAGACAAACTTCATAAACAAGATCAACTATAAAATAAATTCAATGAATCTAACAACTCTTTGGAACCTAACGCACAACATTTAGAAGTCTAGGCTAGAGACGTATTCCGGCGTCGTAAAGCCTGGTAACTGTTGTTGTCACTAATGGTTGGGTGATTCCTCCACTTTGAGATGATAAGTGCCAGTACAGACTTGTTCTCCCACGTACCGTCGAGTATATTTTGGGAGACCCCAATAGGCTTAATCCTTTATCCATAGGAAGCCGTGTCTGCCGCCCTATCGATCGCAATGCACTGAACACAACATTCGGGAAGATTGACTACCGTACTGTGAAAAGTATTCTGCAGTTTTGCGATTGGTTTGGTAATCCCTCTACCTAGATTTCCAGAGCAGTCCCTTTCATTCCTTTTCAGACTCTTTAACAGAAAAGGTCCATCTGAGCACTTGTCACTTCAGGCGCATTAGAAATCGAAGGCGACTAGAGTCATCTTTGTTTTTTCTCAACTCTTAAAAATTGAAAAAACAAGTTGTGTCAAAACATCTAAAATTCATCTAATTTGGAAACATACTTCCCCTTTATTTTTAGTTGATCGAGTAATCCGCAATCGTGGAAGAAAGTCAATTTAAACCCCGTCGTTCGCGGAGGCTTACGAGTCAACCATATTTGTCTCTGGAATTGAAGCTAGTACAGACAAAGCGAACTCGTTTAACTAGTTCCAAATCTCCTGTTAACGTTAGGACAAGTGTTCCAACAACATCAGAGACTCTGGTTACTCCAAACATTTCTGGTATCCCTGCCTCTACAGAAGAAGTTTAGTAGCCACAGAAGGACAGTGGTACTAATCCTAGTCTGAGGGTAAACACTTGTGTCATTGAACCAGTTCTATCTACAACTGGTTCGGAGAGTGTTTCTCCTCAAACATCTGTCGCTGCCGATTCCATACCTTCTTCAGCACCAGAAATATTCTACGGACCTGAGGGTCTACCCCTTCCACCTGGTCTGATTGCTATAGAAGAGATTGTGGAAGATACTCCATCTAATACTCCATCGCAATTTGGAGTCGAGATCACTCTGTATCCTTCTTCGTTAGAAGTTAGTCTACCGCCAGCGGAAGCTCCTATAGAATCGCTAGGTAATCTTTTGGATAGACTAGAAATGTCTAAACAACCATCAACATCTAGGACTATGTCATCTGACACAGCGACGACAGAACTTCCTGCTATCACTACAACAATGTTTGCCAGTATACCTTCTGTCCCAAATAGCTCTCAATCGCTAGAAGGAGCCCACTCAGGGACCATTTCGATAGTATGGTCTCTTCCTGTTTGTTCATCTGGAATAATATCCGGAAACTCTTATGTTGAGTCTCAACAAATTGATCCATTTGGAGGTCAATTTGGGCAGTCCGGCCCTCAAGGGCAAACCATTCCCTTAAGTACCAGATTGCCACCGTATGGGGGGTAGTATGCTGTTTCATTATCCCCTCCGGGAGGACAACCATACGGGAGTTCACAACAAAATTTGGTTTATGCTGGAATTACTTCAAGCGGTTGGGTACCGTACTACCTCAACAACCAAGAGTTGTATATTCGATGCGACAATGCTTACCTATGTCAAATATACCAACTACGCCAGCTATTGTGACGGTGTCGCAAGTTCAAGCGTTGCCTATTGTATGCCAAAATCAGGTTTCTCAAGTTGTAATGCAACAACCCCTTGACCCTGCAACTCAACCACAATCGTCGACTAGTGGAATGACACCGGTTCAAAGGAGTACAATTACCCCTCATCTTGGTCAGACAGTTAGTATCGAGCAACAACACATGGCTTCACAACCATGGCTAGTGCAATACCAACAACCGTCGTTCCAACAAGTATACCAAGGTTCTGAACAACAGACCTTTGCAAATAGTGGACAGTTGTATATTCAAAACGGTAAAAATCAACCATTTTACAATGGTCATGCCCACCAACCTTACCAGAGTTACTAGCATCAAATGCATTATGCTAGTATGCAAAGACCAACTGCTCAGGCAATCCCATCTTATCTTGGGTATGCTTCACCTAACCTGAATCAACAGTTACCCTTCGTGGAAACTTTAGAGTTACCTGATTTAAATCGGTTAACAAACGATCCAATCGCTTACGCCCATTGGTAGCCAACGATTCCGCATAAACTTCCATCAGATATTCCTAAATTTAATGGAAATCCGGGTGAAGATCCATCGAATCATGTGATGACCTTTCATCTGTGGTGTTCATCAAACACCCTAAACGATGATTCGATTAGGCTTCGCCTTTTTCAGAGGACGTTAACTGGTCTGGCTACAAAATGGTATATCGAATTGCCTAGAGCTTCATTCGACAACTTCAGTACCCTAGCCACAACCTTTTTAACCCATTTTCAGTTATTGATAAGGTACGAAACGGGAACGGAAATTCTTACCAACTTCAAACAAATGACGACCACTCACATATCTGATCATATACATGAGTGGCGACGTCATCGTAGAATGGTGAAAACGTATGTTCCTGATCAGCTTTTAGCTGAATGGTTATTAAGTCATTACTGCCTTCCATCACAAAAGATGTGGCGAAAGGGGGAGTCGGCACAGAAGAGAAAGTTATCGCCCGTGCACAATATTTGGACTTGATTTACACTCAGTCCGGCATGCTCTATGATAAAATACCTGATTCCCCTAGACCGGAATTCTCAGTTCCTCCTCCTCCTAAATCAAACAATGACTCTCATGCCGACGATGGCGTGATTGGCACAACAGACAAAAAATTGACAAAGGCTACATCTAAAAAGGCCCGTAAGATTTCTGGTCAAAATGCAAAAGAGGAACTTCTTACCTTGGAAATAAATGTCGTATCGACAGATAAAGGCAAAGAAACCAAGAAACCAGGAGGCAAGAAGAAAGGCAAAGGGAAGAAGAAGAAACAGGAAGAATCATCACCTGAAAAATCTTCTGCGAACCCTCCTGGAAATAGGAAACTAAAATATCCATGCATGATATGTGATGAGGATCATCGGACAACAGATTGTCCACACAAAGCTGAGCTTAAAAAATTCTTCAAGAATTCAAAAACCTCAGTAGTGTTAACTGATCCGTTTCCAAACCCAAGAAAAAATCTGGTTGACAATGGAAATGCTTCCTCGTCTCAAGTGCTAATGTTGTCGGTTTCAAAACAACAAAATGATGCTTTGATATCGGCAAGGAACAAAGATTATGGGAATCCACAGTTGTCGAACAACAAGGATAAAGATCAACCTAGTAGTTCGACAACAACTTCGACAGAAGTTACACCGCCCATCATTCCTAAACTGACAATAAAACTGCCAAAGGGAGTAGTACACAAATCGACATTTAATCCTCGTGCTAGAGCAGCACAACATTATAATATAGTGGAAGATTTGGCCCAATCGCCATCCGCTATGTCGACTCTTGAGGTACTACAAAATTTCCCATCCCAAAAGCAGGCTTTATTATCAACCATTGGTGGGATAGACCCAAAGGATTCCAATCTTGTATCCTTCGATAATAAAGGATACGATCCTCAATTACTAGCTCAACTAGCTTTCCTCGTTCAAGTGAAAGCCCTCAACAAAACTGTTCATTGAACAGTTATTGATGAGGGGGCATCTACATGTATTATGTCGATGAGTTGCTGGAAAACTTTAGGATCTCCAACCTTGTCGCAATATTCGACGACATTAAAAGCATTTTACGGATGAACATATACCCCATATGGAATTCTAAGTAACTTGAAGGTTGAACTAGGAGGAAAAACAGTAGAAATAGATGTTGAGGTAATCGACGGAAATATCGATTACAACATCCTACTGGGAAGACCATGGATATATGCCATGGCTACTGTTGTGTCGACCTATTTTAGGAAGATTTCATTTCCCTTTCAAGGATGGATTACAATCGTTGATCAACAAAACTTCCTCCCCAATGGTTCTCTAGTTACGGGAAGCATTCCTATGATCCATGGAAGCCCCCATTCGCTTCAAAATATCGGAGTAGGCCTAATAAAAGATCCTATATTAATGGGAACTTTCGCTCTTCCACCTCCAATCAATTAGGCAGAAGTAGCATCTGTAGGAACCTGCAATATGATATCTTCTAAAAAGATCTCAGAAAACGATATCAACATGGATCATCCGCAGGTTTTGCCTCCAAGCCCAACAGAAATATTGTAGCAATCAATGTTCCTGGCATGGGAGGCAAACCCAAATCAATGCTCATCAAGCGTTTGGATAGATAGGTCTAAGGAATATGGTACCCCTTCAGATCCTTGGTCACGAGTGCATGTCACCGACGAAGGAATTGTTCAATCAATGGTAATTAAAGGAGCACCATGGGATGATTACCGCCATCGTTCCCTTCTTCCGAATTATGAAGAAAATACTCTTGATGACCTTTATCATCCTTCAGTTTTTTATTTTCTATCAAATACTGTAAACATGGTGGATTCCAAGTGAAACTTGTCCAACATTGAAGAGACTATCGCCATAAATATCTTGACCAAAACAGATGTTTTAAAGAATATTTATGTTGGCAAATGTTGTTCTCCTTCAGAACTGGAAATATATAACACTCTTTTTCATGAATTCAGAGATGTCTTTGCTTGGTCATATAGGGAAATGCCAGGCATTGACTCGAGTATTGTTGAACACAAAATCAAGATGTATCCAGATGTCAAACCCGTACGACAACGGATACGGCAGGTGCACCCCAAGAAAGTTGTTGCCATTAAGGCGGAAGTTGAAAAACTTCTCCATGCTGGTTTCATTTACCCGGTTCCTCTAACCGATTGGGTACTGAATATTGTCCCTATTATGAAAAAACAAGGAACAATTAGAGTGTGCGTCGATTATAGGGATGTAATCAAGCTTGTCCAAAAGACAACTACCCTACACCCTTCATCGACCAGATAATTGATGAATACGCCGGATGTCAAATATTTTCATTTATGGATGGATTCTCTGGGTATAATGAAATCAATATCCGCCTGTAGGACCAATCAAAGACTGCATTTATTTGTCTGTGGGGCACATTCGCATATCGAAAATTACCCCTTGGTTTGAAGAACACAGGGGCAACATTTCAGAGGGAAATGAATTATGCCTTCCATGACATCAAAAACATCGTTCAACCGTACGTCGACGACCTTCCGGCTCATTCGCGAAAGTAGACTGATCATCTGCAACATTTAAGAGCGATATTTCTACATTTCCGACACTACAAGATACGACTCAATCCACACAAATGTGTGTTTTGCGTCAGTTCTGGTCATTTACTTGGCTTTATAGTCTCAAAGGATGGGATTTGTCTCGACCCATGTAAGGTTCAGGTAATCATAAATTTGCCTCCACCTTCAAATTTTCTTCAGATTCAGAAACTCCAAGGGAAAGCAAACTTCCTGAGGAGGTTCATTCCAAATTATGCCGAACTTGCTAAAGGTTATACGCGTCTTTTGAAAAAGGAAGTACCCTTTGTTTGGGATCAGGTTGCGCAAGCTTCCTTTGATGCTTTAAAAGAATCCCTAATGAAAGCATCTTTAATGTACGCTCCTGATTATCAAAAAGACTTTAACCTGTATCTGGCTGTAGCGGATATGACCATCGCAATGGTTTTAGTTCAAGAAGACAACGGAATCGAACATCCTATATATTATTTAAGTAAGAACTTAAATGATACAGAAAGAAAATATTATTATGTTGAAAAGCTAGCACTCGCAGCTGTTCAAGCGATACAAAGATTTCGACACTATGTTCTCTTTCGAAAAACTACCATTCTGTCAGATTGCAACCCCATGACTTATATATTGTCGCGACAGTTGTTGGGGGCGAAATATTCAAAATGGATAGCAATCCTACAAGAGTTTGATCTGGAATTTGTAAAATCCAAGTCAAAGAAAGCTCTGGTTTTCGTAGAATTATTATGCGATCTCCCATCGTCGTCCAACGATGAAACAACCAAAGAAACGATCGTGGATGAAAATTTGTTTCTGATATCTTCAAGCAATCAGTGGTATGGGGATATAATCATTTATCTCCAAACCCAAAAATATAGGCCAAATACCTCTTGCTCCGAACAAAAACGTATTCGATACCAAGCAAAAGACTACATGATCGTCGGTGATACACTTTACCGTCGTGGTATCGATACAGTTCTGAGAAGGTGCCTCATGCATGAGGAGGCCGAAAAGGTCCTAAATTATTGCCATTCAGGCGCGTGTGGGGGGCATCAATCTAGTTATGCTACAGCGCAAAAAATATTACGAGCAGGATACTTCTCGCCAACAATGTTTAAAGATTGCATAAAAGCAGTCAGAAGTTGCCATGCTTGTCAAATTTTCGATAGAAAAACCAGAAAACCACCCGCACCTCTACAACCAATAGTTGTTGTTGGGCCATTTGCCAAATGGGGCATCGATTTCATGACATGTAACCCCACCTCGACCGGGGGGCATGGGCACATCATAGTCGCAGTTGACTATTTTACCAAATGGGCCGAGGCGATGCCTACATTAGATAATACTGGTGAAACAGCTGCCCTCTTCTTTTTCAATCATGTAGTCGCTAGATTCGGCGTCCCACAAGCTATAGTCACAGATAATGGATCACATTTTCGCAATCACATGATGGTCAAATTAGCTGCCAAACTAGGGTTGTCTCATGACAGCTCTACTCCATATTACCCGCAAGCCAACGGACAAGTTGAAGCAATCAACAAGGTCCTGAAGCGTATGCTGCAAAGGATGATTGGAGTTCACAAAAGAAGGTGGCACCTAATCCTGTACTCAGCCTTGTGGGCTTACCGAACATCGGTAAGGAATGCAACCGGGTTTACACCTTTCCAACTGGTATATGGCCTGGAAGCAGCCTTACCAATCTAGTGTGAAATCTCATCCCTTAAACTCGCAATTGACCTCCTCCCCAGAACTTCAGAAGAACAAGCTCGTTTCTTGGAACTAATCCAATTGGATGAAACCCGTCGTGATGCCGCTTTGGCTAACGAAGCCCATAAGAAACGAGTCAAAGCACAGTTCAACAAAAATGTCAAACTCCGTGTCTTCTCAGAAGGTGACTTGGTCTTGCTTTATGACCAAGAATCCGATAAATTGGGAGCAGGTAAATTCAAGTCTTTATGGATGGGCCCCTATATTTTTAAGCGATTGTTAGCAAAAGGAGCCTACGCGTTAATGGATTATGATGGAATTCCACTGGCACAACCTCGTAATGGGTTGTACCTCAAGCATTACTATGCGTGATTCAGTATAGTAACCTGTATGCTTTTGTTATTTTTTTGTTTTTGCTAAAGTGTTTATTTTGGTCAAGTAATCCACTTTTTACATTTATTGCAAATGTCAAACCTATTGGAGTCATGTGTTGGATATGACGACGGAGCGAGTCGTGGTTCGCGGAACCTATCTTCTGCGGCCTGGGCCATTTTTTATCCAAGCGACGAGTTAGTAAGTTTTAGAGGGGTATGTATTGGTCGATCAACGAATAACATCGCTGAATATAGCGCGTTGATAGAACTTCTCTCTGATGCCATCACACATGGTATACGCCGACTGATTGTCAGGCTAGACTCACAACTCATCATACTACAACTCATTGGTATCTACTCTGTCCGAAATCCAGCTATTTATCGCATGTTCCTAAGGGTTAAGATTTTGGAAAGACAATTTGATTTTATTCAATATCAGCATATTTCCAGAAACTTAAACACATTAACTGACTCATTGGAAAATTATGTGTTAGATAGAAATTTGCAACGTTTATAAAAAGAAGCATACCATCAATATTTGCATCTGGATCATGTAACTTAACCAAAATAAAACTCCGAAAATCAAAAATATATATATAACTGTTTATGGTTTACACATAATGTTCTGTAACCAAGAAAAAATTGGTCAAATGACCAAAAACTCAAAATGCTAGGGGGCACCCTAGTCTAATGATGCTCGTGATAGCAAGTCACAGCCTATACGATCATGCATAAGAGCCGAGTCCATCGTCTTGGCACACCAATAGTATGCCGCTGCAACCTCAAGGGTAGCTTGTCAGTCCTCACATCTGGAATACCAAGAGTGAGACCCTCAACCTGTTCCTGTAATGCTGTGAGAATCTCGGCCACATTGAGGTCGCGAAGGATAGCCCTTCCAACAGCCTCTCCTGCTGGGGCGGCAGCTGGCACTCTCAGGCGTACTACTGGCCGAACGGGACCAACATCTGCATGAACACATGAGTTTGATTAAGTCTTGATAGAATAAAGCACAAGGACATTATAATAGAAAAACGATAAACAGGGATATGGTCAAAGAATTTACCAATGGCACCCCACTGTTCGCCAGCCGGCAGTACTAAATCTGGGTCACCCCGAAAGTCCATACCAGCGTATGGGTACTCGGAATAAACCATCTCCTGACAATCAAACCACCCGAAGAAGGTATCAAAAAATGAAATCTGAGACTGACCAGCATGCCTAGACATATGGTCGACCCATCTCTGCATACGTGGTTCATTCGGTGAAGGTAAATCGAGTGCAATATACTGCGGTTGCATCAGTGGTATATTTTCCAAGGCAAATGCGGTCAAAATAGAACCATACCCAAAGTTCTTCAACCTACCACTCTTTACCTTGGTCAACTGTTCTTTTATCACAAGAATTACTGCGTCGCACCAGTTGAACACCTTCGGTTGGAGACATTCCAAGGCATACTGCATATAATATCGGTTGGCTACATGAAGAGCCACTCCACCAGCCATCCTACCAAAAGTAAACAGAATAGTCTTGAGGGACCTATCAGTCACATCACGGATGATGATCTTGCCGTCTTTACTTGGCTGAGATCCCTCTCTGCAATACCGGCGAACATAATCTCTCATAGATTCACCTCCTCGAGCCGAACCTGATAAAGAGATGGGGGCACCCTGCCTCGACAAGCCAGTCAAGAAATAGATGTCCACTACAGTCAAGGGGATGGATTTGCCCCTGATCTAGAACACCTGGTTGGTAGGATCCCAAGCATCGAGCAAATACTGCAGTAAGTTGATCTGTTGTCTCATGCTAGAAATGCGGAAAAACTTCAGTAAGCCACAGTTTCGCAGTGCGTTTACTGTAACCGGATCATGTAAAGCAAGCATGTCCTCTTCTTCATGCTCACGTTCTCACCATGTAATAGTCATCTTACTCCAAAGATCTCTGAAAAACAAACAAGAGAAGAGTTAGATCCTGATTTTGGTAAGAAACAAGCAAAATTTCCATCAAAAACTGTGCATAAAATTCCTTCTTTGCGCCCATCGCACCTACAGTAGTGCTCTGGGTGCATTGCATGTCAGATGGCTGGTAGACAGGCCAACATCCAACGCACCTTTCGATACACAGAGGGTGCGTTGAAGGCAGAGCGAGTTTTTCAAACCCCAGAGGCTTAGAAAAACCAAGAATCAAGCTCAGAATCCAAAATGGAAAGCATGAAATGAAAGAGCTCAAGCTTAGCTCCTACCTGGTCCAGACGGCGCCGAGAATCGTCCATATAATTTCCCGAAATCAGTTGATGAAAATCAAAGGGGGAAAGCACCTCCAAAGCTCCAACAAACCAAAGTTGAAATGAAATGGTAAAATGGGAAAGCACTTTTACATTACTTTTTATGTAGTTCAAGGTAAAATATTAGTGTTCTAACTCATTTTTCAAGCATATATTGTTCATTTCTGACTAGTTTGATGAAGCAATTGAAGATACAGTACAATCTTTGAAAGAGCAAAGCTATTTATGGTAAAGTCAAGAAGAGACCATTGTATTGAGCAGTTTTAAGACATAGTTCAATCTCGTTAAAAAATAAACATAAGTCATGAGAAAATGTTTCCCCCCAGTGTTTAAGATCAATAAAAAAAAATGAACCAATTTCCCGGTAAATAACCATCGTGAATGTAGTATTTCAGCATTTAAAAGCCTTGGTCGCGTTCTCATCATCACCTCCACTCTGTATTGGCCGATCATTCACCTCCATTTTATTGTTTACCCCTTTTTGAGGAACAACTGCGAAGAGTGATCTCACTAGCCATCCTTGTAACACTGCCGTGATTGGAAAATTCCAAACCTTACTTGGAATTAGCTGCTACCCATTTTATCACTCGTTCCTCAAAAGATGAGTCTCCTTTAAGATCTTTTCAATTGACTCATAAAATATGAAAAGATTGCCGAGCCATTGGCCTCTCTAGCTCGTTAAAGGGACCGGAAGTGCTATCCCTCCTCTAAATTTTAATCTTTTTGGACCTGAGGGATTATTACACAAAAATATCGAGCGCTTGTTTTGTTTGGCTCGTTAAAAGTATCGAAAACTCATCCCTTCTGTATTGTTTTATACTTTTTCAGACTCAAGGGATTAGATGACGAAAAATGAATTTTGGAGTTTCCTTTACGTTCCTTTTCAGACTCTCTAAAATTGAAAAGGATCGAGTTATCTTTGTCGTTAAACTCGTTAAAATTTTAATAGCGACAAACTTGTCTATAGACGAGAACGAGTTTCACTATCGCTAGGCTCATTAAAACATAGCGATGGGTTTTCCCAAAGGGAAAATTATAGAACAAGCATATGTTATCCTCCTCAAGCTTGATAAAAATAAAGAGGTACTGGCCAGCAATGACTGGGGAAAAATTGGGAAGAAAACTTGAAGAAACTTTGTTGGTAGCAAGTCGCTCTTGAACATGACACTTTCACTCCGCATCCAAGTCGGGTTGGGTTGTTTCATTCACCGGTCACATCGCCATGGTCCCATCACACCATCCACATTTGGGGTTAATGCTACCAATCCATCATGTCAGTGTCACCGATATGTTCAAGAGAAGTCATTCAGAGAATTCACCTGTGTCTCACCCGCTACAATACATTTACACTCCATCCTTTCATGACCGCCACCCTAAACCTTATGTCACCTGATCGTTTTCACCTCCATTAAAATCATTTGCTCCGTTCCGTGTCATTGATGTGGGATTCATTAAGGCCCTCCTATGATGGATCGCTTCTTGTTGACATCAACGCATTATCCAAGACGTTGATTTAGGAACACCCCATTCAGTACTTTGAAGCTTGCAGCCTCAATGGCAAGTTTCTCACTTCCGGCGACAGGTTTACATCAATGACCTTCGACCGAAAGATTTTGCGTGGTGTTCGATGCCAAGTCCTTTATTCACACCACGTGAATTGTAATGCAGTACCTTGAGGGTCATTATCATTATCGGTGATTCCTCTCGCGATTGTTAATAGCTTACATCATTGGCTGGTAATCAAGCGATGTCTTTCCATGTTCAACTCCAGAATATCTCTCACATGGATAGACTTGTACTTCGAGTGAAGATTGAACGAGATTGAAGACCCTAGATATAGTTTCATCCATCCATGCTGCGATATATATTCAGGGAAATAAATACATCAAATGTACATCATTGATGCACAGATAATCATCCAATCAAAGGGATGATGGCTCTATCAGAATCATCAGTCTACACTCAGATGATTGTCTGTCCTATGTACATGAAAATGAATTTATAAAGATGATCATGGGAATGCCCACCTTAGCTACATCATGAAAATATTATGAAGATAATGTATTGTATTGTATCTTATTACAGGTCTCCTCCCAGCTTGAAAGAACTTCGGATCCTCATAATAAATCATTTCACCCGACATCAAAAAGTTAACGACCTCATGCTTTAGGGGGCAACTGTTATAGACATTTTTGGGCACTGCAACCCCAAGCATGAAATGTCCATAAACCAAGGGCTCCTAAGTCCCTAAAAGTGTTTTTCTAACCCCTAAAGGAACAAGGTCAACTGATTACAGCTTCTCCCAGAAGTTCTCCATGAAAAACTGCTCAAAATTGGTCAAAACAGGATCATTTCAGCTGCTCCATAGGCAAAGTACGTTGCATCTCACCTAAACACACTGGGTGGCTGCGTTTTATTTCAAAAATCCCTTCTATGCGGTGCGATGGGTGAGAAATGACAAATGGCAGTGTCATTCCGCGAGGTGGAGAGGCAATGGAGGCTTCTAGAAACTTCTCCTGTGACACTTGCATCTCTGAATTTGACCAAGGATGAGTAAGAGATCATCAATCTCCAAGTGGAAGCAAGAACTATCAGAGGGAAGACACTAATCAAATCACAAGCTGACTCATCTCCCTTACAGATATCTATATATGGATCCCTCATGCCAGAGATCCAGAGGCTGGAATTTTGCATATTGTAAGGAATTGCTGTTGGTTTCTTGAGATAAACATCATATTGTTGGGTGATCTAAGCTTTGTATGAGGTGAAGAGGGGCTTCCTTGCTGAGAGGATGATGCTGGGTTAGAACAACTGGTTGTAACTCCCCTTGGCTCTTTCTTGTTTATCAATAAAAGCTATTCAAGTTTTCCTCCATACTCTTGTGTAATTTATGTTTGCTGCATTTGTATGGTCAATTTACATCTGATCCTAGATTGTTTATGATTATAGATCCATGTTCTTGTATACTGCTATGCTACTGTGATCTTATAGGTACTTTGTGAAGCTGGGCGTGCAAGGGAACAAGTAGTGAAGGACTATCAAGAAAGAGAGGAAACGAACCAGGAGATTACCGCAAGACAGAGGTTGGTCTTCTTTGTTCTTCTATATTTATACTTCATAAAGGAAAAATGAAAGTAGCTTTACTTTGTTTTTTTCTAAGGCAGATATCACACCTTAGTGGGATAAGCAGTTCTGAGTAGACACTTTTCCCTGTAACAACTTGGAATCTCATCTTCCAAGTGTGGGAAGTGGTCCCAAATTGTTGAGTCACATTTTTCTTCAACCATGAAAATTTCGAAGGAAAAGTCATGCAATTGTAGTTTTGACCTTTGGATAGGCCGCCCAACTCAATTTTTCATATGAGACCTTTAGAGAATTTAAATTTTTGACCTTTCATAATGTCTTCAACTAGAAAACCTTCACTTGTATGTCATGTTGGATGACTTTGGGAATATCATTTATTGTACAAATGTGTGTGCAGTTTTCTGATGTTAACAGTTGCCCCTTGATGTATGAGGTTATGAGCATATGTGTAGCCAAAATACATCACATTTTCTTTTCTGACTATGAATCTGATCAGCTTCTTGATAGAGAGAATAACTTGTTGTAGAGATGAGTATGGAAAAACCTTAACTGAGGATAAAATATAACCATTCTCTGAAAAAAGTGCTTATACGAGCGATGCATATCCCATGCTCGTTACGATTACTAGTGACAATTTATTACAATATGATAGGAAATAGTCTTGTCAATTCAATATGTGGTGGCTAACATGTTGATCGCTGATGATGATAACTATTGACGCCTGCAGGGGCGCTTCTTTGACAAATAGACTGAACTAGGTGCTTCCATGCATCAAAATAGATGAATCATTGCTTGAGTGAATTTCTTCTGGATGCATGGATACTCAATTGTGGGTACCTCCCATGAATCAAAATGTATGAACTATTGAATGAGATGGTAAGTGATGTGTGGGTCTTTGACTAAATAAGAGAACTATAATGGTCACGAAGTATGGTACCACCCTAACATGAAATCTTATGTCGGTGTCGAATTTCAGGGAGACTGATGACATCAATTGGAAATAGTGATTCCCATTATGCCACTCGAGGATGTCCCTTAAGGGGGGAAGCACCCAAGGCACTACCTAGATCCTAGAATATGGGTGTTGAAGTTGACAAGAAATAAGTATCAACCGTCCGAGATGTTGATTCAAGAAATCGAGATGTGGAGTGAAACAAACTCTAATAAGGTGGGTCAATAAGACATGATAATGAAATCTGATGGTATGAATGGATATGGACAAATTTCTCAAGGTCGCAGTTATAATGTGAGTGGTGGTAGCGAAAACAATTCTTCTAAGAGGAGTGGCCTTGGAGTTGATAGGACATCCAATGTAGGTGTGAGTATGTTTTGACTAGCATGAAGAGGGTAAATGAATGGGTATGATGTGTGAGATATGACCAAAGGTGACTAGAAACTACCGTTGGGTACAAGGAAAAAAAAATGCGTTAGAACACTTTTCCTAAAAAACAAGTGTACACTTTCCAAAATAATTTAAAGGTGGTTTAGGATGTACATACATGAAAACAAGTGCCCCATGAAAATGGTGACTAACATGGATATGGGGGTAAAGTGTTTGCTGCAAAGTGTAGGGGCGCCAATGGTTGGTCTTAGTGCGGGGTTGATGGGGTAGATGAAGTGACACAAGTGAGCTTATGTAGTATGGAGGGATGATAGGCCTAATGTATAATGTGAGGGTGCATTCATCTTAATCCATTGCGAATGAATGAGGTGGCCAAGGATGATCTGTAATTGATCCAAGACAAACAATTAAGGTATTACAAACTCATGTGCATGGATGTGCCTATTTTACTTTATGCAACGGATAGATAATATTGCGAAATACACAAACACTGAAGCAGTTAGAGAAAACATAACAAGAAAACATATAAACACAACAAGTTTAATAAGGATTTCACCCAAAACTCCTGGGCTGTGTCTCCTGGTCCAGCCTTCAGTGGTGGCCTCCTTATTATGTTTTCAAAGCAGAGTTTTTACAACGGTGAGCTCAATTTGAGTCTCACTCAAAACATATAAATCAGTAGGACTGTGCTTCAATTCCACAAGTCTCTGGAGTACATAGACTCTCCTTACTGAAACTTGACCTCTACTGGTCACATTAGTATGAGCCCAATCTGAGATTCATACATGACAGGAATATAGAGAGGAGTTCACTTGAACCTCTCAAGCCTTTTCTGGACTGCACAGACTCTCTTTGACTCTCTCTGGCTCTGTTTGTCTTGATGTTTCCTTTTTCTTCTGCAGGTCAGTTTGGCTCTCTCTGTTCTCTTCTCTTAGCTTTCTTAACTTGCTTTTATCACAAATTACTACTTTCTCTATCAGTTTGTGGCTTTAAATCCAATCTTCTTTCTGGTTGTTCCTTTCCGCTTCTCGGCTTTCTAGTTTCCCTACCTCAGTTCATTTGAATTCCTCTATTTTGCGTCATCATTTTTGTGTAATTCCTCATAGAGAGGTGGCCACTTATTTCGTAATGACTAAGTTTCAGTTCTCTTGGATGTCTTTGAAACAACCATTTTTACTGTTAGCTCCAAGAATGCCTGTGAACATGATCCTCTGCTAACGCATTGTCCACGTCGAACTTCAAATCTTATATAACTCTGCCTGTTTACCCCATTGAATCTAGTCATCCATTGGATTGCATTTCCACAGTCGATCTAGAGCCTCTAGATCCTACGGTCTCTGTCCATATTGGGTGGGTAAGTAGTATGACGTTTACCCGTCTGATGTGAGCGGTTTTCTCTCTCTTCCATTGATGCGTGGCACCTAGTGTGTGGCATCGGGTCAAACTCAGTTGAACCCGCTTACCACTCGAAGCCCTTCTAATATCCTACTAGTTTTTGTGTGAGACCTACCTCTGACAGAATGAACGCAATATCCATACAGTTTTATGACGTTTCGGGTCCGGGTCAGTCTGGGATTTTCCTTCTTCGAGGGGTTTTCTCGGCGATATTATCATAAACCTCCCTCGTTACTGAAAAAGACCTCCCGTTTTGCCAATTCATGACAACACGCATTATCATGAGCCAATGGTCTGCACGCTTGACTAAGGGTCCTTGTTGCTCCGCGCTCCTCACAAATTACAACTATTCCGAGGATTTTTTTGATAAGCTCGACCTTTGTAAGTCTTTGAAACTTTGGCATGAATTTTACAGAGTTCATGAAAACTTAGAGAGTGTTTTAGGATCCAATTTAGATCAAAGGAGTAGGGTTGGTTAGAAATAAGTGAAGAAGAAAAGAATGAGGCTAATCTTCCAGTCGTGCAAGTGAAATGGATTATGGTCCGGAGTAGATGGTCTTGAACTCCAATAGAATGTGGGGGTCTATAACATGAGGTGATCCATGAGTGGTGAGGTTCCATTGGCCAATGTGGAAAATTACCATGTGCAAGGTGAGGTGGTGGTAAATGTGGTCGAGATGATTGACCCTATGGTGCATTTCAAGGAAATGATGTTAGCATATCCAAATATTTATAGGAAGCCTATCATGTTGAGTGACAAATGATGCATGCACTATCAATGGCCACCTAGGTACTGAATCTGATGATAAATTTTTGATGTACCTGCAACCTCAACAACCAATACCCCAAGTGAAAACATCTTGATGAAAACATATATAATATCAAATATGTTGAACAAGATGAATTGAATAACATGACAAAGCACACTTGAAGAAGTACATTAACTATGTGGCGAGCCCAAAAAATAGTTTGGTGTTGAAATGGAATGGAGGGTACCATGATGAAGATTATGTGGTCTTGATCCTTGTGTCTTTGATGGTTCGTAGAACAGAGGTCCTGAGCTCCTGTATTGAACTCTGGAAGATGAAAAAGGGGGTGATATATATGGAAAAGTGGGTCATATTCCACCTCAATTGTACTTTCTATTTTGGGAGAACAGAGAGGTTTTAGGAGATTTTTTGGTCATTTTGGTTAGCCTGTGTACAGAGGAGGCGTTTGAGGAGAGACATGTAAGAGCATGTCATCCCATATTTTTTATTCTGGTAGTTTAGGTTAGATACGTCATACAGGGTGGTTTCTAAGAGCCAGTTTTTAGGGAAAAAAAATTGATCATGCAGGAAATTGTGTTATAGTTGCATAGTCCCCACATGTGACTTAGGGATACCCATGGGGTTCCCATAGGTATCGACTAGATAGACGCACTAAGCATGCAGATGAGGGTGAAAAAGGTGTGGGGTCATTGGATTGGCAACCACGGGGATATATGAATGAATTTCACATATTCTACACTATTGTTAGTTGGACAGTTACACGTTCTGTGTGCCAGCACAAATATTACACCTGTGTCCATGGGGATGGCATCCCTGCAACTTACCAGTGAACAAATGGATGACCTGCATGTCTGAAGGGTGCCATTATGTGGTGAAAAACACGTACATCATAGAAACAGATTGGTGGATGCACACCTGTTTTTGGAACATTCATGCAGCGTTGTAAAAAGAGACATTTTTTAATCTTAGTAGGTTGATTTTGACCTTTTAACATCCTTATTGGCAGGATGGATATGCTATGGAGAGATCGTGATTGGGAGCCTCTCCAAGCTACTATTTCTAGTGATGTTATTGTGAGCATTACGTTAGCACAATGGGGGTTATTGAAGTTCACTAAGAACCCCATACTAAAGTCAAAGAATGGATCCTTATGTTTCTTGATACAATGCTGAGATGCAGAGTGTGACATGTTCCACATATGACATACAAATTTGTGTATTACTATAGTGATAGATATTTATTTTGTTACTATAGTAGTTCCTCATGGAGAGGCTTTATAGATTCCACTTTCGATTGGGTAGGTGTACATTCACGCATGGGTGGAGGGTCACTGCGGGCCCAAAGCCATTGATCAAGGTAGTGTCCAGATTGGGGCCATCACGAATCTAGATGAGTAGGTTTTGCTGGCTATGATTGTACAAATTTCTGGTTCGAATGCCCCTCACCAAGTCTCGGGGTCTCAAATTGTGGTCTTAGAGAGACTACATGTTGGGCACTTCCCTGACTAGGCCAATTTTTTGCGTTGAAGGATGCTGCCACAACTTACATAGGTGTAGCATGGTCAATCCCAAAGTTTTTGTTACGTGATAATCTTATGTAACATTCTCTATGAGAGAGTGGTGATGCTATGCCCTATATTGGTAGTGCCACTAGGTCCTACAAGAGACCTATGTATCAGGCTGTGGGCTCTAGTGATGCCAAAGGCTTTTGGCATCAAGGTGGGGTGTTACTGGAATGCCATGATGGAGGGTTGGTTTAGATCCAACCCTTAGATGATTCTAGATTATCCCTACAATGGTGTTAAATTCAAGGGTGATCTAGAGATGGGGCTTTCTCCTAGTGATGCTTGGGGGCCAACAAGTATGTGGTTTGTGTTTTTTTCATTTGTGATTTATTACATGTATATATGTTGTATATTTATGATGATGATGATATCATGCATCTTTTCATGCAAATGTTGGACCTCGTGGATGACCATTGGCCTACATCGTAGGCAATAATTCTTGGTAGTTGGGGATAGTTGGTGTGGGGGTTCTGTCAAATTGACAATGAGATTGCAGAGCTTAGGAGGAGCCTGAGAGACTAGCACAGTTCTATCATACGGAGATAGGCGGTCCCTCTAGAGAGGGAGGTATCTCCTCCACCTCAGCATAGATGACCAACTTGCAAGAGCGTGAAAAGCCAGTAGAGAATCGAGGAGACTCCAGAGGCGCAACTAAGGGAGTGAGAGGATGCATGGGGTCATGCAGTCACCCTACTGAGGGGGATTCCTAGGGAAGTTTGGGTTGAATTGGGGGAGGAGATTGTGGATATGGTCCTGGCACGTGACAAAGTTTGACATCCAGTCCTTCATCGTCTCACATTGGTAGTAACGACTGTGTGTCCCATCCTACCACCAGATGAGGTTGGGGGGCCTCAGGCAGGGGCCACATGGTGTGGAGGGCCACAACCCTATATATTATGATGTATATAGCAGGGAAAACACCGATTATGAGGATTATCCCCTGCTTGATGACCTATTTTTTTCTAGATTGAGCTAGTGGATGTATATCTTTGTACTCATATATTTTTTGATACATATATATGTGATATGATTTTTTGCAGCTCTCATGATGTGTTCTCTATGTGTATGCTTCTATACATGTGATGTTTGTCTACATTTATTTGACGAATATTATGTTCATGAGTTATGTGTCTTGATGGCGATATATATGTGATACCTGCCAATCTAGGATTTGATTAGATATGTGATCATCTATATGATTTTGATTTCTTGGTATATTTGTAAATGTGATATGATCAAAACCACGAGATAACATTTTTTCATGCAGATATTTCTGAGAAAGGAATGGATCATGAACTTTGAAGGTCTTTTTCAACTATGATATAACACGTTGAGAATCAAGGAATACATGGAGGTGACTAATACCTAGATGGGAGGCATCAGCGAATAGGCCTGTCACAACATTGTATTCACCTTGATTATTGGTGGTTGAACCAATACATGGTCCATTTCCGAGACCTGGTGCGAGGCTAGGAGAGTATATGGCCCAGGCTACAGCAATGAGATTTTGCGACCATTGAGAAGCACCATCAACGAACCCATGATGATAATCTGTAGGATGATCCATCTTCGACACATGATGAGAGAGTGGATATAGTGTGTATCCATGATGAGGTGATCATCATAAAAATAATTTATGGTTCATACATTTACATTATAGGGCTATTTTTAATGCTTATGGATGGGTTTTTTTAAGATAAAGCCCATGATGGGATATTTGAGGCAAGTCTGATGGAGATCTGCTAAGATGTATGCCCCCTTAAGGAGGCAATTCTTAACAATATATGAGCCCTTCCATAATGTCTTGAATTTCCCTAACCCTAATGCTTCTTTGCAAACATTGTAGCGAAGGACTAACCCCTCGGTAAAATACTAGGGGTGACATTGTGGTTGAAAGAGTCTTTAGTCCACGTTTTGTGTTCTTAATTATGTTGGAGAGAATCTCATTGAATTTCGTCAATGTGTTCCATATGGACCAACCTTTGCTCTAAAGGTTTGGTGCCGGAGAGAAGTTCGATGGCTAATTGAAAGATAAGGATTTCACACTCGATGGGGAAGATAAAATTGACCCCATAAACTAACTATAAGGGTGTGAATCCCATAGACACTTTGACCATCATGCAGTACATCCACAAGGCTAAAACGACCATGCGGTTCCAATTGGTTTTGTGGTTGTTCACCATATGCTGCAACATTTTTTTGAGGACTTTGTTTAAAACTTCACCCTAGCTATTGGAATGATGGTAGTGTGGAGAAGTGAACTCGTGAGAGAAACCGAGGTGTTGGGATAACTCCTGAAATATTTCATTCTCGAAATGTTTGCCATGATCAGATATCAACTCCTTGGGAACACTGAACTATGTTATGTGATGGTTAAAGAAACAGCGTGCAACCCTTTTTGTGTTGTTATTATATATGGGCGTCATCTCTTCCCATTTGGTTAAGTAGTTGACGACAACTACCATTTACTTATGGTTTCCTGATGATGGGGGATTTTAGGTCATGAATTTTATGCGCCATTTTCAAAATGGGTTAGCTACAATGACCTCGTATAGGGGAGCTAGTGCGGCTCTCACCTTATGAGCATATCTTTAGCACTACTCAAATCTATTGATTGCCTCAATATAGTCATGGAATAAGGTGGGCCAAAAATAACCAACATGGAGTACTTTCCTAGTGGTGGCCATTCCTAAGAGGTGACCACCACAAGCCCCACTATGATGATCATTTAAAACCTTCTCGACTTGTTCGTGAGTGAGGCATTAACGAAGGATGGTGTCAGTGACTCATCGATAGATGACATCCGTATGAAGGAGGTAATGGGGGGCTTGGTGGCGTATGCATCTCCATTCATTGTGAGTAAGTTGAGGTTTGAACTTCATGGTTTGTAAAACGAGGAGAATGTCACCGTACCAAGGGTCAACTGCTAATACTAAGAACATATTTTCGCTGAGAAAAGAATCATTAATAGGGACCCTTAGGTCTCTCTAAGGAGATCAATTATGAACTCGATAAGGATAAGGGCCTTCTTTCTCTTAGGGGAGGAAAAATGAAGATCGACTTCTTCTAGAATAATGACCCATTGATCATATTTGTGGTTCATCATACATCGAGTGAGAAAATATAGCATAGGATTGATATTTACTATTAAAATGGTGGTCTGCAATATGATGTAATTTCAAAGCCTCTCTACAGAGTGTACGAGGGCTAAGGATATGTTTTTGATTGACTCATACTTGAACACAAGCCCTGAGAGGTTCTTGTTGATGTAATAATTTATGTTCTCTCTATTATCAGGTCTTTGTTGGACTAATACCCCAGATATGGCTACGTTAGATGTTGAGAGGTAAATGGTGTAGTCCTTGTTGTGGTTAGGGGGTATAATGAAAGGGGCCTAATATAATTCATCTTTTAGGAATTAAAATGAGTTTTGTGCTTCCTGATCCTAGTGGGAAGGGATATCCTAATGAAGTAAGTGCAAGAAGAATTGTGCACAAGTGGTGTAGTCAAGAACATAGAGGCGTAAGAAGTTAGCCTTATGCTACAATCTTTGGAGTTTATTTAAAGTTTTTGGAGGTGATATTTCCTTGATGGCCTGGACTTTGAGAGGGCTGACTTTGATACCTTTTTGGAAAATAATGAATCTAAGTAGTATTATTGCATTAACATAGAAGAAATAGTTGAGAGGGTTCAAGCATAAGTTATATTGTTGACATATTTGAAACACCATGCAAAGGTCTTCCAAATGGTTGTCACACTTTTTGGATCGTACAAAAGGTCGTCCAAATAGGTGAGAATGAGATCAGCCAGATCATGGAAGATGTAGTTCATGGCCTGTTGGAAGGTGTCAACATAATTTTAAGGCCCAAGAGCATCACTTAGTATGATAATTTTTCCCAAGGGGATGTGAAATTTTTTTTATACTGATCTGTGTGGAAAATATAGATCTAATTATACCCATATAACTCGTCCATAAAGGATAGGGCTTCGTGACCTGCACAAGCATCAATTACTTGGTTGATGAATTGAATTGGGTAATTTTCCTTGGGACATGCTTGACTCAGATCTTGAAAATCAGTACAAACGTGAATGGTGACCTATTTTTTCATGACAGGTACAGGATTAGAAATCCATGAAGTGTAAGCGATAGGATAAATGAAACCATCTTTTTGGAGTTTATGAATTTCCTACTTGATTGCTTCTGAGTTAGAGGGGTGTAGTTCATGTTGCTTCTGCCTAATTGGGTGGAAATCAATCTAGGTTTCAACTTGGTGTTCGAAAATGGTGGGACTTATACCTTGAATCTTAGAGTAAGCCCATGCAAAGATATACCTATATTTTTGGAACAGGGCAGTGTATGATGCCACCTCTTCTTGAGAGCAAGCTGCCACCAATTCAATATCTTTAACTATGCCATGTTTGTTTGAAATATTGACCTTAATAGTAGGTGATATATTTGACATGTTCCCTTCCTTGAATGAATGTTTTTCTGGGATGGGATTCTTAAGCCAATATATGTGCCTTAGAGGCAGGAAATATTTTGATTCTATGATGAAAATATTATTGCTTCGTGTGTCAGTAAGCACACATACTTTTGCAGGTAGAAAGAATGAATGATTGTTCATAGTGTCCCATGGAATTCAGGTTCCATCATGGCCTCTAGAATATCTTCGTCTGAATGAAAAGTATTATCTAATGTTGAACTGGATTGTGTGAGGCCGTGAGGGTTGAGTTCGAGCCTAGCTATGATGGTCAACAAGCAAGATATGATTCAATGGTTGATTTTGTAGAATCTATCAAAGTTGGCAATGTGAAGATGGGATGGGTTTGCACCATCAGTGGTTGTACCATCGATGTGGTGGACTTAGTAGTCTTGACACAAAAATAAGACAAGAGTACAACACGAATCATGGTTCCTATAGATGAGGAAATGAATCGTATGTGATGTTGCATGTCGTCAGCATCAGGTGGTGGTATGATTTATGTAATGGTGGGTTCATAATGAGTGGAAGGAATTTCTTGCAACATCATTGGCATCTGAGGGGAAAAAATTTCTTCCTAACTATGATCATGATGCTAAATACTAAGTTGTCTAAATGTTCATAACATATGACATGTCTCAGAGCCATGAGAGTTATTAGTGCAAATGTTGCATGTAGAACTAGTACTAACAAAATAAATGGTGTGGGTGTCAGCATCGCTCATATCATAAGATGACAATGCGTGGTTGATATCGTTGGATGTGGAATTTTGGGGTGGTGCGGGAAAGTGTTCCCTCTGTGGACAGAGGCAACCCCTCTAGCCCTAGAGTGGGTCTAGTCACAAACAAGGACAGATCAACAATAACTTTCCTTAAACAGTCATAGTTGGAGGCCTACCTCAACCGGTGGTTGATGGAGTTCCATTACGCTGCTCCAGCTTCCTCTTCCTTCTCCTTAACGAGTGATCAACCTGAAACAATGTAAAGGAAATACAACAAAGCACGTAACCAAAAAACAAAAATGATCTATTTACTCACAAAGTCAAGAAGCCATGAGCTATCAAGTACATTACATACAAGACATAGGAAAGCATAATTGATTGTATTAATCATGAAATAAGGGTAAGCTTACAACCAAATTATTGACATCACAAGCCTTCTTAGAAGGATCTAGCTAGCATGTTCTTCAAGCATCCAGTCTTTGAAGATGGATCTCCCAACATACAAGTCTCTCTCACTCTTAAGTTTTACACAAGATTAAGGGCACTTCACAACCTTCCACAAGCTATCAACAATCCCACACTTGTCACACTCACACCAACTATCTAGCAAACTCACAAACACTAACAACCCTGTTCAACTAGCCAACTATCAAAAACTAGTAATGCATAGAAATGGTGAGAGTTTAAATAGGAGAAGGAGTCTCCATGAAAGGTGGAAGAGTGAGATTATCTTCAAGGAAGGTAGCACAAATGACGAAACAACCATGCCAGATAAAGGAGAGCGATACAAACTATGCCAACAACCAGGTCTAGAGTGATATGGAAGGCTTACTGTTTGAACAAATTCACCCAATCTAGATCATCGCAGGGGCATAACTGAGCTATAACGCTGACATCGCTAGTGAGTAATGTAGCTAGTCAGATCATCGCTAAAGATAACAAGTAACCTCGCTTTGGAGCATGAAATCGAACCATCATGGGAATCAGGTGTACTTCCGTGATGACAACGCATCTGGACTGTTTATGAACGCCCTTCAGCGCGTATATTTAGTCCATAGTCGCGATGAGGCAGATAACTTAAGAAAAGTGAGTCATTTGGCAACATCAGAGAGCACTTGTATAATATGAGCATGTTTGACTTGGACACATTACACAGTAGAAGGACTAGAGTGAAGACAGTGACAAATTACTGTATAGCAAATGCCCCCTAAAGTATGAAGCCCGAGAGAGTGGGAGGGGTGAAATGCTTTATGACACTGACTGAGTTGGAACACCATATGGAAGAACCTGCATGCAAGTACAACTGATATCTCTGATAATGAAATACATGTAGTCTAGGCATGGGCGCAGCCATCCAAAATACATATGAAATAGGCCTGTGGTATGGATGCAGCCATCCAGCTAATGAGACCATGATAATAATAAATGTATGGTCGTAGCCATCCATGACGACTTGAGTATGGGCGCAACCATTCATCAACGAGTCATGTAATCATAAACCAATCCACGCAGCCTCAACATGTGTAATCTGATTCCAGGGTCTTGAACCCAACCGATCATAGTACAAATTCTAACATGCGAATAGATGTACTGAGGTTGAGCATGATAGAAAGTCGCTTGATTACCAGTCAATGATGAAAACCATTAACAAGTGTAAGAGAAACCACCAATAATGCCAACAGTTCTCAAGGTACTGCCTAGCACAATCCACGAAGTGTGAAAAAGGAGCTGAAGTCAAACTCTCGTGGAATCACCCAATCGATGACCAATGATGAAAGCCAACCATCAGGTGCGAAGAACTTGCCATTGAGGCATGCAAGCTCTATGGTACCAAAGGGGATCTCTAGATCAATCTCCTAGATAATGAGCTGATGTCGATAGGAGATGACCCATTGCAGGAGGGCCATAATGTTCCCCCCATCAATGACACGAGATAAGGAACAAGCGGTAGATGGTGAAATAGAGTATGAGAGGAGAAGGCAAGGGTGTAAATTGCAGAAGGATTATACTTTTGAACATGTCAGTGACATGACTCCAGAGGGTGGAAGTATTCAGGTACCAAGGGATCAAAGGCTCAATGGAGATGGTGTGAATTGGATGGAATGAGGTTGAATGATAACCCGAACCCATGGAAGGCCAAGTGATGATGTGTAGATGCCCCAACCCGACAAGAAGCAAAAGTGTCGATGTTCAAGAGTGACTAGCTGCCATAGACAATCAATGATAAACCTGTTGTTGAATCCAACCTAGTAATAATTTAACGAGCCCTAGGAAGGAGAAGCTCGAGTCTCGTCATGGTGACGAGTCCAATGTCGTCAGGGTTTAATGAGTCTGACATAGGTAAAACTCATAGTATTTTTCATGTTTAGAGAGTTTGAAAAAGACATGGAAAAGAAAAGTCTGGGGTGTTCCTTTTTCGTAGATTTGTGTCTCTCGAGCTTGAAAAAGTATAAAACGATACTCGAAAGAACTGCCTGACCATTACGATCGAGGAGTATTTTTCGTAACTAGTGACTTCAACCCAAAAATGTAGAAAAGCAGTCAAAATCACATCGTTTTGTAACCAATAACGAGCTTGAACAAAGGCCCGACAATCTTTTCGTGTTTACACGGTCAGAAAAGAGCTTAAAGGCGACTGCCTCTTGATCCTTTTAACGAGTCAGGAGGAACAACTTGGCTATATTTTCATTTTTTAAGTCAGAAAAGAGCGTTAAAGACGACTTTTCGGATCAAGTGTACATGAAGCTAACATAATTCAACTACCTATAGCTCCACACAAAGCACGTCAAACGTAAACCCATCCGATATAAAATGAACAATATACGTAGAAACATAGTTAAAAAACCAAGTTGTAACAAACCATGTGATAAAAAATGAGAAAATACCCACATTTATACAATATAATTTTTTAATTTCCAAAAATTACTATAAAAGGGGGGGTAATTCATTCATTTTTACCATTGGTACTGTTCATTTCACCTCGGAGCACCAAAGTTGGTGAGCTGATTTCGGCCCCGTTCGTCCATCATTCATCTTAAAACTTCTTCTAGGTAGATAAACTTCATCCTGCGCTCCAATTCAATGCCCTTTTTATGCATTTTGATGTTAGATGTGTTAGTTTAGGTGGGTTTTTTGAGTCGGGCTTTACCACTCGGTCATCGTGGGTATACTGCTCGGGTCCGCGATGAGCGAAAAAATTTACACATAGCACACTCCGATCATCACAGGAAAGTGATGTACTTCCACAATGACCGCGAAAAAATAGAACTAGCAACTTCACGTCATCGTGTCTGTTTTGAAAACAGACGCGATGGCGATGCAAATATATTTTTTTTGTGCAAACTACGCGTTGAATTTTACAAACGAAGTGCTAATCCATTTTTTCTCATCATGCAAGACATAATGGTGTTTGTCTGGCAAGAACGAATGCATGATGATGATGCTGTGGAAGCTTTTTCTGATGTGGGATACTGAAATGCATTACAGGCATGCGGATTGCTAAAATTCTTCCTTACTCCACACCTTCAGTCTCAACCTGATTTACTAGAGCTACTGATTCAAGCTTGGAATCCCACAGATGGGAAATTCATTATCCGAGGTCGAGACAATGAATTTGATGCCACAGACATATATTTTTTGACCGGGCTATCCCGTTGTGGTGAGAGGCCCATTCTAGAGGGGCAGCGACCTGGGGGCGATTCCTTAGAGATGTTGATTGCTCAAGTGTGCCCATGGGCATGCAAAACGAGGAGCAGGAAGGTGGAAATCCCGACAGTGGAGGACGTAGTTCTTCGTGCTATGCTATTCATGGTGACATGGGTAGCGGGCTCCCAAGACCAACACGAGGCATCGAAGACCCATCTCCGGTTGGCTTTCGAATGTCTCAATCCAACCATGTTTAACTAGGCAGAAACAGTGACGGCGAATATGAAGAGGCAACTTACCAACTCCGTCGAGGAGAGACAAAGTAGTTTGGCTATGGGTTGATCTTAGTCCCACTCATGCTAGAGAGGGTGCCGGCATTGTAGTTACAAGACATGGATTTGGATTTTCCCAGACCATGTGAGCCAAGGGCCACATGGTGGGCACACGTCATGCCACGAGGAGGTGGCGGACGACCAGTGTCTTGGGGCACACTATTTCGAGAGTGGCTGGAGCACCAGACGATCTTTGTTGAGGATTGGATATATGCTAGCATGGACTTCCGCGGAGATCCTGACATGTAGCTGCCCACTGGAGAGCAGTGGGATGATGGTGGTAAGCCACTTGATCACATTATTTTCCATTTTATTTTTTATGATGTTTTTCGATTTTTCAAGTATATGTCCTAATGACGAACGCTAAGGTATGCAGATGTAGGACCAGTGAGACCCGTCGGGCTGGCTCTAGAGGTGCAGAGGGATGTGCAAGGCATCGCAGGACTAGCCTTGGCTCCCCCAACTGATGATATGGTGGAGACATTGGCCCAGAACCTTGAGGGCCTAACAGCAGGGATTCCTGACTACATGGGGGTCGAAGAGGTCCCCATAGCGTTCTAGATCCACACAATAGGGGTGGTACCCAAGGTGCACCACCTGTTGAGGTGGGTGGCACGAGCAGTGGTGTGCTATAGAGAGCATAACCCACCGCAGTAGACACCTAGGTTTTATTTCCTACTGATGATTTTTTGAGAGACATGTGTCTCAGATGTATGGAGAACACAGACTCTATTGGACATGTACACTTATGTTTTGAGCGCCTCAGTGTACCGCATGAGATATATATATATATATATATATATATATATATATATATATATATATATATATATATATATGTACATATACATATTCCTATGGTTTATTATTGTGTTTTACATGCTTCTTATATGCTGTTTTGATTACATGTTACACAAATGTATGTCTAATACATGATTAGCTAATGTATCAGTTAATGTGTTTAATCTTCGTGGAATATGTTAATATGTGATAAAATCAAATTCCTTTCTAACAATTTAACACGTAAATACAACCTTAAGATCCGATGGTCTCTGAGGGAATATCGCCCATTGAGCTGGTGGACGACAAGCTGAGAATCCAGGTTCACAACCAATGTACGAATACTAAGATTGATCGCCTCGGTCAGTATCTCAATAACAGCACTATATTCAACGACATTGTTTGTGGTACAACCTAGACAAACACCTTGAAGGTCTACTAACTCACCATGAGGATCGTAGATCACCCATGCTGCAGAAGACAGGTTGCGAGTATTGTGGTAGGCACCATCAGTGAAACCAATGTAAGGTGCACTAGACATCTGCACAAGAAGCAAAAAGACACAATATGCGGCAATTCGCCTACAAACCAAGCCAAAACATGAAAACACACACACACAACACACCTGCTAAAAACACACTTATGTACAAATTAGAGTGCATGAAATTCACGCATAATATTTTTCAAGTAAAGCCCATTTCGGGGCTTATCCAGAGGGTTCCCTTCATAATCATTCAGCTCATAGGCCTCTTTTTGCAAAACTCGCTTTACAATATAAGGTCCGTGCCACTGTGGCTTGAATTTGCCTACCCCTAGCTTATCATTTGCCTGATCATAGAGCAGGACTAAATCTCCCTCAACAAAAGAATGAGGATGGACAGTATGATTGAAGTGAGTTTTCACTCTCTTCTTCTATGCTTCAATAGCTAGAGAGGCTAGTTGACGAGTCTCGTCCAGTCGTTCTAGGTAAAGAAGGCGTTCTTCTACCAGAGTAGTGTTGGGGAGTAATTTGACGACTAATTTCAAAGAAGGGATCTCACACTCGATGGGAAGAGTATCCTCGAGTCCGTAAACTAATTGGAACGGAGTGAAACTGATGGCATCCTTCATAGAAGTTTGGTAGGCCCATAAGGCAGAGACCAACATCAAGTGCCAGTTAGACTTGTGCATGCCAATGGTGCGTTGAAGCATCGTAACTAGAACCTTGGAGTAGCATGATCCGGATTATCCATAGTATCATGTTCAATCTGTCAATGTTTCAAACCCCAAAGGGGGTCCATCATCAGGACAAATTTTTAGAATATGATTGATAGTTCTCTGAGAGAAGAATCATGCGACCAGAGTATAAATAAACCTAAATCTTGATAAATTTTATGTAAAGAAGCTGACCCTCATATATACATATGAATATTATAATAATTTTAGTTTTAATTAATTAATTAATTTTTATTTTAATGTCCTTTCTAATAATTTTCTTATTTTTATTTTTATTTTATTTAACCTAAGAATCTAAAAATATCTTTTAATTAATATAATTAATTCATAAATTGTTTTAATTAATCAAATAATTAATTATAATTCTATCTATTGTTTTTATTATTATTTTTATTTTATTTTAGTTAATTAATCCTAAGTAATAAATAAAGAAACATTCTTGTTTAATTAATTCAATTAATTATTTAATTAATTTTATTTGATTTGATTAATTAATTTAATTCGTAATTTTCTTTAACCCTAATTGTTTAATTGATAAATAAATAAATTTATTTTGATTAATTCATCAATTAATTAATTAATTTTTATTTTTTATTTTATCTTATTTTATCAAATGTTAATTTTTATTTAACTTTCAGTTTTAATTTTAATTTTTAAAATTAATTTAATTAATTTAGTTTAAATTTAATTTAATTTAATTAATTAAAACAAAATTATTATTATTATTTTATTTTGATTAACTTATTAATTTATTTTAATTAATTTAATTAAATTTAACTATTTTAATTGATTAATGTAATTTAATTATTTTAATTTAATTAAATTAAATTAAATGAATTAATTTATTAATTTTATTAATCTTATTAATTTTGAAAACTTATGATACTACGCTTCTAAAGGTTTCGAGGGATTTATTTGTCTAATCAGGGGAAGCCAATTTCCACTAATCTCACTCCCATTGTCCCTGTTGAGGTTTTGAGGAAATTTCATAATTTCGATGGCCTCTCTGATTTTCCTCTTTTGATAATTATCCTCTCTAGCAATTATTTTAGCATCTTCTAGACACACATGATGTTTGGTTTTGGATGAGTGCTCCGCAAGGGCTGATGTACGGGATCTCCCATTCTTTATATCGGCTCCGTGCTCTTTAAGTCTTATTCTTAGAGACCGACCTGTTTCCCCAATATAACTCTTGCCACAAGAGCAATCAATCTTGTACACACCCTTGAGCTCTCGATGATCAATGTTATCCTTCACTGATCTCATCATATGCCATATTGTTCCACATGTTGTAAATTGAGTGTTTATGTTATTCTTTCTTAAAAAATTTACAATCTTATATGTAATCCCTTGGATGAATGTGAGGTATACTCTCCCACAATTTTCTTTATCTTTCTTGTTTTCAGGAGGACTCTTAGAGAGGATCTTATCCTGAGCTCTTCTTATAGCTTTTTTAATACTAAACTCTTTGTATCCTAGGTTTTTGAAGACCGAGGTTAAATGTTCAATCTCCTCATTTAGGTGATCAGGGTCAGAAATCCTAAGAGCCCTAACAGCTAGAGTGTTTAAGACGCCAGATTTTTGGGATGGATGATGGTATGAGTCAGCATGAAGATAGCTATCAGTATGTGTTTTCTTCCTATAGACCTAGTGTCCCAAAGTTCCATCCTCTTTTCTACTGATGAGAACATCTAGAAAGGGGATTTTACCGTTCTCTTCAAGCTCCATAGTAAACTGGATTTCGGGAGATATAGAGTTAAGATGATTGAAAAAATCCTCTAGTTCAGCCTTGCCATGAGTCCATTTTAAGTTTGTGTCATCAACAAATCTTTTCCACCAAGCTGGTTTCAAAGGGTATGAGTCAAGGGATTTTCTTTCAAAGTATTCCATGTATAAGTTGGCAACAATAGGTGATAGCGAAGAACCCATGGCGACTCCTGATATTTGACGGCTTCTACTTGGCCATTGGCCTGAGGATAGTATGGAGTCGAGCTATCATGCAACAAGCCTAGCTGGGTTGTTAGCTCAATCATCATATGATTACAAAAATTCTTACCGTGATCAGTGACGATAGCCTCAGGGACTCTGAACCGTGAGATGACATGATTAAACAAAAATTGTGCCGCTATGTGACCATCTTTAGATAATGTGGGCATCGCCTTAGCCCATTTTGTGAAGTAATCAATGGCAACGATGATATACCGATGCCCCCGACCGAGCGAGGGTTATGTTAGGTTCCTATAACAATAGGTGTCATATTTCATGAGTGATTGGTGAAGGGCCAAATATGATCATCCTTTCCATGCTGCAAAGGTTCCATATTTTCAAAAAATCAAAAATTTAAAAAATGAAAAGAGGGTATGCCCTAAAATAAAAATCAAAGGGAAAAAGGAATGAATTGGTCAAAAAGAAAGAAAATGAACCCCAAAGAAAAGACCAGGAAAGTGTGCTAGTCCAAAATGCCACTACTATCCTATTTTTTGCAAAGAAGTCCAAAAATGTGCAATCAGTGACTTTTGTCACATTTGATGAATGCCAAACAGCTTAATCTTGGCTAGTCCATGTTTGAATTTCTTCTTTTAGAAATAGTGAATGAAATCTATCCAAACAGTTCAAGCTTGGCAGGTAGGTAGTTAGGTAGAGAAGCAAGGGAGCTCAACAATTAAATTTGAGCCCCTGGAAGAAATAAGGGCAGACTTAGATAGGAGGGCAGTTAAAAGAAAACAAGAGAGTAAGGGTTTGCTAGTTCAAATGCGCCCAAGGAAAAAGGAAGAAAAAATGTTAGGTGTATTAGGTTGGGTAGGCAGTTTTGGTGTTGCTAAAGCATGTTTGTGAGTAGTTTTTGTCCTTTTGAAAATGATTTATCTCATGGATATCATAAATTCCATGGTGAGGTGGCTGCAAAAATAGTTGGAGCATGACTAATTTCCCTCCTCATTTCTCCAAGAACACTCACTAATTTCCCCTCAAGGACATTGAGATCTGCTCAGTGCTCCTAGTTCACTTCATTTCATGAGGAAGACTAAGTGAGACTCTGTTTCTACTTAGGATATCAAAGCCACATTTCTTGTGTAAAAATACTTTTCTTCCATTTTACTAGGTTTTCCAAAGTTTATAACTTGGATACCTTTCATTCCCCTTAGCCTAAGTCCCACTTTTTTGACTTAGTGCTTTGTTTGAAAATATTTCTCATTTTAACATGCTAACTCTATTATATAATTCCTATATAATGTTTCCCCGCCCCTATTATATAAAAAATACATAAAAAACCCAAAAAGATTTAAATACCCCGCCCCGGGCTTATATATAGCCATATGTTAATATTTAAAGGGGGTCCAAGGTTTATCCGAAACCTTATGGACAACCCTCCCCACGCACGCATATAACATTGGGTTTCATTTAACATTTGGTTAAATGAATAACCAACCCGCAGACCCAAACAAAGCTTAAATACATTACAAAACCCCGCAAAACCTTATAAAAACATTGATTTATCGTGCGTGTCCCCACGCCGTACCCATCTACCAACTCCACCTAGTCCTAACCATCTGATCCAGGCTTTCCCATCGGACGACCCACACCAATATCGGAACCCCTTCGATGACCAAACAATAGCGTCTGGGAGAATGACAGTTTTTTTGCCGTATAGGATCCACGTGGCACCCGCCCGGTGCTATCACGACTCCTCCACCCAAAACAGCCTTTGTACAAAAGCGGTGTGGGAAAATACCATATACCAGCCCTCGCTTCCCCTGCTGACATCGTCACCCATGTCATCGCCCACGTCATCTACCACCTTGCCTCCACGTCACCGCCAAGTCAGCTTCCGTACCCCCGCTACACGAAAAATGTTTTGTCATGCTGACATCACCCGACCAAAGCGCACCAAAACCCACCAAAATCAAATTTTTATCAAAAAGGCGTAAAATGTCATTTTTCGTTCATTTCCATTGGTTTCTTCTGCGTGACTTCTGCATGATGTCTCATGCCCAAAGCAACATTTTGACTACACAGTCTACCACCTGCTAAATTCACTCCACAGCTCGGCCCCTCAGCTCGGTCCGCCACCTGTATTTCGCACAGGGCATCCATTAAAACAGGTATTTACCCAAATTTTTCTCCCAAACCCTATTTTTTCTATTTTTCTCTGTAAATTCACCAAAAACACCCAAATTTGAATTAGAAACGTTGTGCTGCATTCAAACCCACGCACTGCAACCACTGTTTTACCCATTTTTTCCAAGAAATCCCGTGAACTCTGTCTCCCTCTGCAAATTCGCCCATTAATCTAAATTCAAGCTCATTTCGGCCTACAATTCCCGCAGAAAGGACCCGAAAGTATCATTTTACCTACTGTTGCTGCAAAAACCCAAGCTCCAAGTTGAAAAATCATAAGATAATTTGAAAAATGGAGGCTCCAGTGGCCCTCAATGTTGCCCCCCTTAATGCACCACACAAAGAATTGGAATGGTTGCCCCTTGCTGACAGAGATTTCCAGATTAAGGACTTAATTGGTGACAAGCCTCACCTACAAGTAGTTTGTGAAATTAGGAATAGCTACCGCAGCAATGCTGATGTCTATGGAATTTGGGTGTCCAACATGCCCATATACTACCTCCCCTCAGTAAATGTGCTCCCTGATCTCATCCATTTATGTTGTGCCAATTATGACCCCACTCAAAGAGCAGTTATGGCTCCATCTGGGACTGTCTTATTTCACATTACCCCTCAATCCATAAATGAGATGCTACATTTTAAGCCAACTCAGCCTCTGGCCCCTCTCTCCATGGGATTCTTGCTTGACCAAGGTGCCAAACTGCCCAATTCAGAGATAACCAGAATTGCTCAGTTATTCATGAGACCAGATCGCCAGCCCAGGAAGCCCCCTCCTTTTAACTAGGTCTGGTTCAATGAAGCTGGAACATTCATCACTGACATGATATCCTACATCTTGGGATTTAAAACCAGTGAGTACATTGATGAGACCATTCTAACTCTGATGTCCATATTTACTCCAGGACAGCCCCCTGCTGTCAAATATGATTATGCCACCTTCATAGCTAATAATATCCATTAGCAATTCATGAGCCTGGACAGAGAAAGAGTGTTCAAATACACATCATACATATATCATCTGTTGTTGTACAATCAACCAGATAATTTTCAAATTCCCCTTAGAAAATTGGATCTCAAAGGAGAGCGCAGGTCTGTAATCTTCTGGACCTTAGTATTCCATGAAGTCCATAACTCTCCTTATACTTATTGTGAACTCATTGACCTATTCATACATCCAACCTCTTCTTTATTAATGACAACTCCTCCTACTAGGCTCTCTGCTGAAATGCAAAAAATTTTACATCTCTCAAAAGGTTACAGTATAGGTGACTGGTACTTTTACCAGAATCACACTGAGATCCGGATATATGGCTGTGAGTTATGCCCCTATAAGCTGCCAAAGTATCTGCCTATGAGACTGTTTGCCCTGGAATACTTCAGGCAATTTATTAGCTCAAATTTGACTCATTTCTATGCTGCCAAGGAAAAGACACAGCTCAAAATAAGAAATCAATTGGGCCCTTTTGTCTTCAATCAAATGGAAGCCTGGGAGGAGGCTAACAAGATTTTAGGGGAGAAACCTAAGCTCAAACAAAGTTTCTATTGGGCATCATATGACCCTAAACATTTCATAAGTTATAGAAAGAGAAAAAAAAGCTAACAGCATATGTTCACCACAAAATCCTTGAAATTCAACAGTATGCTAACCAACAAGAATGGGTAGAAGGCACATTAGTTGAAGAAATTACTAAGGAATAGAAATTGGAAAAAGCCATGAAAGAGCTTGAAAAAACACTTTACCTGGACTCTTTTGGACACGTATCCTTCAAACTGCCCCAGCATATAGGAGGTGATACATCTTTTGCCGGGACTTCTCAGCAACCCACACAAAAAGCCAGCACAAGGTCAGCAAAGGGCAAAGAGGTAATAGGTTCAAAGCAAGGCATAATGATAGACCAGCCAGCTACATCAAAGGAACAAGGCCAAAGGTAGGTTCCTCCAACTCAAAGAAAGACATCAGAAATCCCTATACTACAAACTCCTGTAAACGAGGAGAGAGGAAAGAAAAGGGACAGGCAAGAAGACACATTGATCAGTGGTCCTGAAGAGCAACCAGGGGAAAAAAGGCAAAGATTGAACCCCCTATCAGAGGAGGAGTTTATTCACGAGACCATAGATAGTCTAAGGGAAGAAAGAGTAGTCAGCCAAGATACATCCCCAGTCATAGAAACATCGGCCAGTTCAAACAGGCAGGAAATCAGAAGACAACATAGTGTGGAATTTTCTTCTACCAGGCCACAAGGCAGGCAAGGCTCTAATATTAAGAGAAAATTTACTGAAATAAAAGCAAAAAATGAGCAAATAAGAATTCAACTTTATAATCACTTGCTGAAGATGGCCCCCATAAATCAACAAAGGTTAATGTCAGCATATGACATTCAAGAAGGAAAGATGATTCTGAGTCATTTCAAGCCCAAAATGCAGCAACCATAATCTGCTGCTGATAATTTACATCAGGACCAATCTAGAAGTGTTAGCCAAAGACATCCAACCAATGGACCAGATTGAATTTCATAAACAAACTGGAGAAATGGTATACTCCACATTGGCAAATAAGACATTATTGGCCAACAAATTGTAGAATTCTTTAAATAATACCTCTACCCAATTGGAGTTGGAAAAAGCTTCCTCTTTAGCCAAAGATAATAGAATCAAGTCGTTGGAAGAGATCATCATAGAGCTGGGACATGATCCCAAGGATGCCAAAGGCATCAAATCATTAATAAAAAAGAAGGAAGAAGACATTGCAACTCTCAGGAAGTAGCTCAAGCTGCCCATTACCATGCATCCCCAAACTAGAGATATTGTCGAACAAAAATAAATGGAAGATACGATGGACCTGCTGATGAAAAAGAATGAGAAATTGGCAGAACTCGAGAAGGCATTGGAGAGGGAATTATAAGAAAATCAGGGAGTGTCAACCTCCCAGCCATCTCAAACAACTCCAATAGTTACAACTGCTCCTTTGACAGTCATAACAACAGTCCCTCCTACTGTCCCGACATCAACAACACCAAGTACTTCAACAACAACAGCAGCAGGCAGCAGCACTACCATGACTACTGAGCAACTAATAAAGGCTATGGAGGACCTAAGACTCCAAGTATCAGAATTAAAGGATGCTAAAGAGAAGTTTTCTAAGTTGGAAATAAGTTATGACAAATCCAAAATGACAGTGGAAGAAAAAACTAGGGAGGTGAAAGCATTGGAGAATAAAGTAAAGACATTGGAAAAGGACCTCTTATTAGAAAAACCTCTGGGAGAAATCAGGAGCATCTTGTGGGCCAACATTAGCAAATCCATCACTGATATATGGACATCAATACAGATAATTCATGAGCAGATTGATTTGGTGACAGTAGCTCAAGAAGAAATTCAAAAGGCCAAGGATTCATTGGGACGCATGCCCGAACAGGCAAATAGGCTAATATAGTTTTTGAACACCCACACCAAGGAACAACTGGCAGAATTGGATATCAGGGATAGAACAGGCACCATCCTAACAATTAAAAGAGTTCTAACCATGAGGAACTTCATACAAAATCTAGAGAGGAAGTGCCAGGACATGCAAATGGAGATACATGCTTTCACACAGAAGTTTACAGCTTTGGAGGAAAAGGGTCTGCCCAGTTTATTAACTAATGACTATAGACTGGTGACTAATGAAGACTATGTATGCAGGTTGAATACATGTGTGGATAATCAAGTCACAACATCATCACATTCTGTAGGAGAGAAAGCACTCCCATCTAGACAGAGCCTATATGACAATTCAGAAAATCTGTCTTTTATTGAACATGAAGTGAGGCATCTTTTCACAGTCCAACCTACTTTATTCAGGTACACGGATGCCAAAGAAACTCTAATAAAAATGCGCAGACACCAATTACTATAGGACCACTGGTAGTAGAGTATGCTCGAAATTTTGTAGGTGGATTTCAAAGTTTTATTTTATTTTTTTCCCAGAACACGACAGATATTATAAAGTGGAGAAAAGAGAAGATAAAAATAACGCTGGCCAATAGTCTATTAAAGCGCAATTAAAAGCACTAGGACAACAAAGCCAGCAGCGTGGAATTTCACTAACGTATCCATCGCCCGACTTGCTGAGCAAATAATCAATGCATCTCTTACTTCCGCATTCATTTCTCTCTGATCCCAAAATCATTTACTCCTTTTGTAGAGTAGGTGGAAGAATTTATTGTTAGATATTATCTATTTGAGATATTTTGTGAACATTTTTTGTACAAATACCTCCCCAAGCAAAGTATTAGGGGTTGGTGATATCATTCTGGGACTGCGCTATAAATTTGAGAACTCTTCTGAATAAAAGGTTGCTAGAACGCTTTGCTGCTGAACTATTTGGTTGTGGAATTAATGGCAGAAGAATATGTTGCAGAATTCTCGAATTATTTTATGGATCAATATGTCCTTTTAACTCTTGTTTTATTGTTTCTGTGTTTTATATATCATCTACCTATCATACTCTGAATAACAGGGAAAAAGAATAACCTAGAACTTGCTTAACTGTACTTTGTGTTCAATTCCTGTTATTTTTATGTTTTCTTCAGGACTAGCATAAGCAGGAATTCTTAACTGCTCCTATTTCCCTGGTTCTTACTCCTTGAATATAAGTCAGGAATCCTTAGCTACTCCCTGGTAATATTAATCCATTTTCTCTCTGTTAGCATAATGAAGGATTCTTGATTGCCCTTCACCCCTTGACCCCATTTCAGCTGATTTTAACTTATAGTTTGTTCCATGGTTAGTTATCCTGCTCTGCAGTTCCTCCTTTTTTCAAAGAAACCATACCAAGCTGTTCATCTTCATTGACTCCATTAACCCAATGGTCTGAACTTCTCATACTTTTCACCCCTGTTCTATTGAAATGTCACCATCCAAAAATCAAACAAACTTTTGCACTTCATAACTAGCCTAATATACCCCAAAACAAAGCTAAATTATAAAGAGAGAGCCCTCTCTGGTTGTAGATTGGCTAGAATTTGCATCTAAAAGATTGGTTAGTGGTTACCTCAGTTGTATGACCATGGAAAATTTTAGGGGCTAATGTTCGCCCAGTGGGCTAATTTTCCATGATTTTGCCACAAAAAAGATTCGCCAATTTCCAATTTTATAAAAGACGATTCGCCCAAATTTTAGAATATAAAATTATTTTACCTTAAAAATCGCCAACATTATATAGAGACTATATATAAAATAATTATAAATTTGAATAATTTTACAAATATATAAATAAACATTTATAATTTGCATATTAGGGATTAGTGAGATTCGCCAATGTTTTAAACTTCAAGAAAATTTTCCATCCTTAAAATTTTCCTTGGCTGTATCCCCTTTTCTCATAACTTTTGGGGAACAACCTGAGTGATAACAGGTTACAAGTCATATAATCAATGCCCCATTTGGAAAAAGGGCCAATGGTGACAACAGGATGCAATGGAGCGGGAGGCGCATGCATCTTCCACTGGTATATTTGGCACTCGTGACAGGAGCGGACGACAAGAATGCAATCCTTAAATATGGAGGGCCAAAAGTAACTGGCACGAAGGATCTTTTGAGCAGTAGCATATCCGGACATGTGACCACCACAAGCACCAGAATGGCAGTCATTTAAAACTCGCTCATCTTCCTTGAATGTTAAGGATCGGCGAAGAACAGAGTCAGCACCAAGACAGTACAGGGTGTCCCCAATAATATGATAGGGCTGAGATTGATGGCGAATCTGTCGCTGAGCATCCTTAAACACATCAGGATGAAAAGAGGACATATGTAGATAGATAATGATATCCCCGTACCAGGGATCGAGGGTGTTAATTAAGAATAGAGTCTCGTCCGGAATATGGTCCTCTAACTGAGAGGGCGTGGTAAGAGATGGCAGAGAGCAAAGCAACTCAGTAAAGACAAGGAATTTCTTAGACTTGCCAGTGGTGAATTCCAAGTTGAAATCTTGGAGGATAAAAATCCACTTCGAGTACTTTCCCCAAAGCAAATGACATTACAGGATGTACATCATCAGGTTGCAATCAGAAACTGTGCAACAAGATATAATGGTGGAATCATTGGACGACACAGACGGTGGCCAATGCCAACTTCTCAACGTAAGCATATTGAGTTTCCATATCTAGAAGATTGCGGCTGAGATAAGCTCAGCGCTATTTTCATCATCTTGAACGAGAACCATGCCAATAGTGGTATCGGCAGCGGCCAAATACAGAGTTTAGTCATGATGATAAATAGAAGGACGCAACAACAGAGCAGAAACAAGGAGAACCTTGAGATGCTTGAAGGACTCTTGAGTAGCAGCATCCCAAAGAAAAGGGGTATCCTGCTTCAATAACCACATAAAACCTTTGGCCACTTTGGCATAGTTCGGAATGAATCATCGTAAAAAATTCACTTTGCCCTGTAAATTCTGCAATTGCTGCAAAGAAGTAGGGGGAGGGAGATTTAGAATGGCCTCGACTTTAAGGGGATCAAAATGGATACTGTCTCGGGAGACGATGAACTCGAGAAGTCTGCCTGACTCAACGCAGAAGACACACTTATGCGGATTAAGCCGAATGCGGTAGTATCGATAGTGGAGAAATATTTCGTGAAGGTGAGTGGGATGGTCCTACCGTTTAGCTAAATGAGCTGGTAGATCATCCAAGTAAGGTTGCACAATGTGTCAAATATCATGGAATGCATAAGACATTGCACGTTGGAAGGTGGCACTGACGTTTTTCAAACCGAAAGGGAGATTTTTGAGGGCGAAAGTGCCCCACGGATAGATAAAGGTGGTCTTGTGTTGGTGTGCGGGCACAATGTTAATCTGGTTGTAACCAGAAAAACTATCCATGAATGAATACATTTCACTCCTGGCACACTCATCAATGAGCTGGTCAATGAAGGGTGTGGGGTAGTTATCTTTGGGATAGGCACGATTAATATCATGATAATCAACACAGACGCTGATAGTGTCCTATTTTTTAGTCACAGGGACAATATTGGTGACCCAATCTATGAGTGGGATGGGGTAAATAAAACCAGCCTTAAGAAGCTTTTCAACTACTGCTTTAATAGCCACAGCGTTTCGGGGGTGCACGGGGCGTAGACGCTGCCGAATAGGCTTAGCACCCGGATACGTAGGTATCTCATGCACCATGATGCTAGGATCGATGAAGGGCATTTCTTCGTAAGACCAAGAAAACACATCATGGAAGTCACGAAAAAGATCAGTATAGAGGTGAATCTCCTCTGAAGTACAAGTTACTCCAACATGGATGTGCTCGATAACCCCTGGTTTAACAAAGATGTCAATTGGTTGGGTTTGCATGATGTTTCCCATGTTCCCTTCAGAAGACACTTGATAAACTTGAATGGGTGTCTGAAGGGGTTGGGATGGGAGACAAGGAGCAAACCGCTCGAGACAGGTAAGCATTTCCCAATGAGTAGGGAGAAACGAGGAACGATGGTGATGATCGGACCAAGGGGGTTCCTTGAGAGACATGGTCTCAATAATGGATTCATCAGAAGGAAATATTTCCTTTAAAGGGTCTGAAGAAGTGTCATCTCCGAGCCAAGGGGAATGAGCATACGAGTCGAGAGCTCTGCTTGAAGGAGCAGATTTAGGAGGGGAAGCTGATGCAGAAACAATTTTGACGTAGTTGAGCTCGGTAGGACTCAACGGCATCTCATCGCCCCAGGATTCTATCTGATCAGCGGGGGGGAGAACCCATGGATTAGAGCAAACAGAAATCATATTAATAGGAGTGACGTTGGGAGGTGAGAGTGAAAAAACACCCATAAGGGCAGGATCTTTAAAGAGTCCAGCTCCCACACTCTCACATGGAATGGAGGTATGCTCCACAAAAGGCATGTTACCTTTTGAATAGGAGGTGAAGAAAGACAACTGGTCTACTATGACGATCTTCCCCTATTGAGGGAAATGAATGACACAAAATAGAGATGAAGCCACGGCTCGCATGGCATATGTCCACCTACGGCCCAAAAGGAGGTTGTAAGTTAGATTGGCATTAACGACTTCAATTTCCACTTCAACCATCTTCCCTTCCAAAGTAATAGGCAAATGTTGGAGTATACCATAAGGGCAAGACTGTCTCCCATCAAAGGCTTCCAAGGTCATAGGAGATTGGCTCAGAATCGAAGAACCGATAGCCTTCCAACAAGCAACAGACATTATGCAAGTCGAAGCACCTTCATCAATGATGGTGCGATGAATGGTTTTAGAGTTGATGATGACCTAGATAAGGAAGGAAATTTGGTGAGAAAGTCTCGGTATATGGCTGTCGAGGTCAAAAGTGATCAAATCCGAGTCAGCCAGGTCGATGTCATCGATAGCTGATAGCAAGGACTTCCTCTGAGAGGGGCAGCTCTGGAGAAATTCTAGAGCGGACATAGCTGACGGAGCCTGGGCTAAGTCCTCAACGATGTTATAGTGCTGAGCAGCATGAGCATTAGGGTTGTAAGAAGATTTCCGGAGTACACCTTTAGGAGGGGGTCGGATGGGTGTCTCAGTGCTTGGTCTCTTAATATGGAGCATACCAGAATTGGACAAAGGAGTGCTAGAGGGGACCTCAGGCTCTTTCCCGACCGGAGATGAATATTCTTTTGCTCAAGTACTAATGTGGATGGGAATCATCCCGGCCATAAACACTTGAAAATCAAAGGGAGAAGAGGATTGAGATGGATCAGCCACCATTTGTGTTTGTTGCGAGGGAAAAGGCTCTTTGAGCATGGCAGGAGTCCTGGGAGTACCATTCAACAAATGACTAACTTCAGACCGCTTCGGGCAGTCCTTGGTATAGTGCTCCTCATCACAGATAAGGCAAGGATACTTAGGTCTAAGTTTGGCACCTTCCTCGGGGGGAGGTTTAGGGGAATCCTACTTCGGTTGATCAGCTTTATTCTTTCCTTTTCCCTTCTTTTTCCCTTTCAAGGCTTTGTCTGCTGTGGTGGACTGGACGGTGTTGACCTCAGAAGTATTACCGGAATTGGATATAGCCTAAGAAGTATTTTCATCCGGAGCATTCGAATTTTGCTTCCCAAGGTTCACGGAAGATTTCTTAGAGGGCAGATTAATAGAACTAATGACGCCGTCAACAGATGGTGTTGGCAGGGCTTTGGAAGTTCTGAGTCTCGGGGCATCAAGAAAATAATCATATAGGGTACCAGACTGGGAGTAAACCAAGTCAAGGTACTGAGCATGCGTGATAGCCTGCTCTTCAGTTACACATGCCCCCATAGCAACCTCTCATGCTATCTGATCAGCAAATGAAGTCGTGAGCTAGTCGGTCAGAAGCTGATCGGGAACCAAAACTTAATCAAATGACAACGCCATCTCCATTCATGGATATGATCATAGATATGCATACCCGTTGTTTTTTTTAAAGATGTCAGGATATGTGTGCCCATTTCATATCGAATCGGCAACTGAAAATGAGTTTAAAATGCCATAGCCAACGAGTTAAAATCCTGAAAAGATCCGAAAGCTAACTCAATATACCATTTAGCAGCAGAGCCAGTGAGGTTCCTTTGGAAAAGGCGAAGCTAGATTGAATCATCAAGACACGAATTTGATGAACACCATAGATGATAAGTCATAACGTGGGCTTGGGGATCTTCTCCAGCTTTACCATCAAATTTGGGACAATCACCAGGAATCTTAGTTGGAACCGGTGGCTAATACGGATTATGAAGAATAGGATCATTTGTCAGTTTGGACACATCCAGTAACTCCAACGTTGCTAAAAATGCTAATTGAGGGTTAAAGGACATCTGAGGCCACGGGTACGAGGTAGCACCAGAGTTCCATCGAGCTGCTTGTTGCCCCCGTTGATTCTGTCCGGACGGATTTGGCCCAGTAGGGTTTTGTCCGTAGGGATTTTATCCATACGTTATAGCTATAACTGGATGACTGACCCTGGATTTCCCCCCATAATTCCATTGATTACCAACTTGGCCTGTAGGAGCAACATACGGTTGCTGGTAATTCTGATAAGGACTCACTTGTAGTCGTCGATAATTTTGATACGGGGAAAATTGGGTTTGCCCTTGGGATTGCTGAAAACCATAAGGTGGTTGGGCTCTAAACTGAGCCTGAGAACCAGGCTACATTTGATAGGCAGGTTGAGATTGGGATCCAACCTTTACTTGTAGACCTGATTGGGTCTGGAGCCCAGACTGAGGTTGAAAACCGGGTGGAGCTTGAGAAGCGACAATCATTTGAGTGCACGGTTGAGCAGGCCCAGATGGATGTCCTTGAGGGAACTGAGGCTGAGCCACCTAGCCAGAAGGTTGACCTAGTTGAGATTGAGATTGAACCATTTGCCTAGAAGGTTGAGCTTACTGGGTATTGGGTTGTCCTTGTACAACTGAGGGTTGTCCTGATGGACTGGACGGTCGGTTGGCCTGATTGAATTTGAGCCTGACCAACTTGTCCATATGGTTGACCAGACTGGACAGTGGGTTGGCCTTTCTGAATGTAAGGTTGACAGACTTTCATAGAAGGGTAGTCTTGCTAGACACCAGGTTGGCCTTGTTACATATAAGATTGTCCAAAATTACCAGAAGGTTGCCTGAAATAGGTAAAAGACAGACCAAAAGAGGCTGAAGGTTGTCCCTGGAAGGGTTGTCCTTTTGGGCCTCCAGGTTGCCCTAGATAAGGATGTCTGTAATACTTCTTCCCGTAAGATGGTTGTGTGTAAGACGGCTGACCTTGATAAGGTTGTCCTTGAAAATTGGGAGGGGGTACTTGGCCACCATGATAATCGGTGGTACCCCAAGCAATGGATAACGGGACCGTGACCTCAACCGCAGGCTGAGAGGGCAAAGGTCTGGGGTAATAAATATGAGCTCCTCAAAAATCTTAATAATGAAACGGATCTTGGGAGTCCGGATTCTGAAGAGCATGCAAATATTGATCGTATGCCCCCCCTACTGGAATGGAACCAGAAGAAGGTGGGGCATATAGTGTAGGGTCAACAACCCCAAGTGTAGATGCAGGCAGGCCACTATTTGCTGATCCGGACGAAGGTCTAGCAATAGTGGTCACAACTGAGGATGCAGTAATGACACCAACAACAGGGGTTGAAGAAGCCACACAGACAGTTGGAATAGTCAGGACTCAGGTGACAGACACATTGTGAATTTGAGGGATAAAAGACTCTGAGGTCAGAGTGATGGTGTGAGACCACATAGAACTCGTAAGGGAGGTCCTAGAACCCATAACATCCCGCAAAGCCTTATAGCATAAAGGCAACGTGACACCAAGCGGGGTGACATGGAAAGGTGTAGTTTCCGTTGAGATAGGAATTTTACTGCTCATCGCAACAGATTCGTCACTTGTAACGGGGGATGTGTCCTCCATGTCAAAAGAAGACATTGGGACCGAAACACTAGGATGAGTACTGAGAATATCTTCTTCAGAAGGCTCCCAAACGGGGTTCTAGTGAATATCATAAGTCTCATCTTCTGGAGCGTGAGAGTTAATCGGTTGGATACTTGGAATAACAGGGAGAGTATCAGTAACAACTGGTATCTCAGGAGCAATACAAGAGGGAGACCCTTGGTCACTTGGAACAGGAGATGGGATCGGTGATTCCGCCAGGATGATGATTCAAAAACCCTAGGAAAACTAACGAGAAAGAACCCTACTCAAGATAATGCAAACAAGATCTACCAGGGTAAATGTGAACGTGGCCGAATAAATTTTAAGACACAGGAATAGAACTTGAACTTTTCATCTTTAAAGTGTCGAGAAAAGGACAAAAAGATGACTCTAGTCGCCTTCAAATATTTAATGAGCCTGAAGTGACAAGTGCTCAGGTGGACCTTTTCTTTTAAGGAGTCCAAAAAGGAACAAAAGTGACTACTCTGGAGAACTACGTAAAAGGTTTACCAGACAACCCGTAAAATTGCATATACACCTTGGCAATCATATGAAAACCAAGGACTTTCCGTACGGCAGTCAATCTTTTTGAATGTTGTGTTCGGTGCATTATGGTTTGTAAGGTGGTAGACATGGATTCCTAGGGATAAAGGATGATAACCTAGTGGGGTCTCCCAACATATACTCCATGGTACATGGGAGCACAAATCCGTACTAGACCACTATTGAGTCATAGAAGGGGGAATCACCCAACCTTGAGTGGAAACAAAAGTGACTAGGTTTAACGACGTCGGAGCACGTCTATAGCCTAGACCTCTAAATAGTGTGTGTCATGTTCCAATGCATTGTTAGATTTATTGAGTTCATTTTAGAGTTGATCTTGGATTATGTTTCATTTTTCAGGCCTTACCGTATGTATACAACAAATCCTAGGATGCAGCTAGAAGTCCTTTTCTTCAATGAACACCTACCTACGGGAGGGTAGAGAGATCATTCCCAAACCAGGAAAACCAAGACAACAAAGGCAGTCACCCAATCCATACAGACATCAATTCCTAAAGTGGACGGATACTACTAATGAGAGATTTAAACATTCGCTTTCCAATATGCAAAATTGAAATGCAAACTCACTTTCACTTTCATATATTAAATGAATGCAACCTTTTTGATTTTGATGTCTTTAAATCTAGAAGAAACAAATAAGCAACGAGCGTGGAAAAGCCCGGTTGATCCAAACAATTTTGATCTATGTTTGGTAGCAAAGAGAAATCGAATCAATGCCAAAGATTGGTTCAATAATAGTCACTAAACAATCAACCAAGAACAAGCAAATGTGAAGGCTCAATCAAACCAACAAGGAGCTGCAAACGAACCTTGAGCAAACAAGCAACCAAGCCAACTAATTCAAGAAACTTGTAATAATGAACTATGTCACATAAGCGAAAAAGAAAGATTCATTCAACAAAGCTCACAAAAGAGTTCCTTAACCATGAACAATGAAAAACAAGTTATCAAGCAAGTGAGAAAAGCAAGGGACCACTAGGACTGATGGACTCAGGAGGCAGAATTGAGAAAATCAATTCTACAGCAATCAGTGTTGTAGAGCTATAAAAAGGGTCTTTTTCACCTCTAATTACCTCACATTAATATGTCAATCTGGGAGCGTTTTGTTATTTCAAAGAGTGTCTTAGTATGAGGCTATCATTTGTCAGAGTAATGCTAGTAGTACAATGTTCAAGAATACAAGAGTAAACGGATGCTTGTCTACAACTAAGTTACTTCAAAAGAGTAAATCACACACTCAGAAAACTAGGCAATTTATCAGTCAAGGGTTCGGCAGCGATAACCCATCCATTTGGAAATTGATGGAAAGGAAATTAGAGAACAGACCACGGGTCTGGGAACCAGATAGTAAATTCTGAGCTCACTATAGCCTTAGATCTTCTCCCACACCAAAACAAGAAATGCTAGTAAATGAAATGGCAGATAAGAAAATGGAACAACAAATAAGAAATCGAACAGCTAATCTGGAATGGAACATCAACTCTTAAAGGAACAACAGTTAAACAACTAAGTCTCTCAAGCAATAATCAAACTTAATCTACTAACTCAAATGCATTAATCGTAATCAAACAACAATCTTTCACTCTTAAGGCAGATCAAGCAGCACACACTAATGGAACAACACTGATTACTGATAAGTTATGGAACAGCGCTTGGAAACCATATACGCACACAACACGCTTGAATAGTAATATGATCTAAGCATCAATCCCAATTAGAAGGAATATGACTGCATTTCAAAAGGGAACAACATTACTTCTGAATCCAACAATCATAAAGAACACAACTTTCAAGATGAGTCCTGTAACATGAATGTACAACACAAAAGCTCTGTAATAAAATAGCAACAATATTCAGTTAAGACTAATAATATTCAATCAACTCTGGAAGGAACAGTAATATGATGCAGAGTCAATACAACAGTTATGTCTGTAGAAATCTTAATGAATTAATCTTAACATAGCATGTGATGTAAACTTATAAAGCATATCACATTACCAAATAACGACGCTAAGCAAACCACGCAGAAATCAAATCGTAATAATACAGAACCAAGTGTCCTCTGGGGCCGGGCCCTTAGCCTCCAAGGGTATACCGCTTTAGGTTAATCCAGACGCAAAGATGAAATAATCACCAAGTTTCTATTAATGCATGAAACAAAATTACAATGAACCAGTTCTTATCAAAACTCGATGATCAAAGTTTTGATCTTAACAGAAATTACATAAAAGCATAACCATGTCGAACTCTCTAAAGCTAACAATCCTGTCCCTTTATATAAGGGTGACGGCGGAGATGTCTAAGTAACAAGATAGATAAAGCAGCGATCCCTCAGGACCAAGGATCCTGAGGGATTCGCCGAACCGTTAATCCTTAATCATCTCTTTTCCCTCCTGCACCGAGCTGGTGCCTTCTCCTCCTTTGCAGGGCCGATTTGCTTTGATCTACTTAGCCTTGTTTGCGCTCGGTCTCCCGTCAAAGGGACAGTGGTTACCTTGTCCTTGTCTTTTACTTTGGAAAAACAACTCCTCGTTTTCACCCCTTCCTGCACGATGGAATGACAATTGTTAGCGGTTAAGTCTTGCATATTAATCTCACATGTTTCATTATAATTCTTTATCGTTTTCCAAGTTCATGATGCAAAACGGTTTACAAGTTATACTGAAAATCCACTAAAATGATCATCAAAAACATACCTTTTTAGTACTCCACACACCCCCCTTCTTACCTTGTTTCATGCCCTCATGAAAACATTCTAGTTGACATGCAAGGCAGTGAGAGAATAGGCTGGAGAAGGAATCTCATGCGGAGGCCTACAGCCATGATGAGTAACTAGGTAGTCAAAGAAATGGCCTGTTTGACCCTCAGGCATCTCATACAAGGCTTAGTATCTGGGGGCAGGGTGCCAAATAATTGGACTGTGGAACCTATATCCTAACCAGGATGGCCCTGCTCTCAAAATGATTTCATCATAAAGGTGCAAACGATTGGCAGCTAATTTAAAATTCTCATACTTAAACGGTTCCCTGAGATGGATATTCGGATTAGAAATTTCATACTGAAATTTAGCTGCATCAATGGCAAGGTATTTGATAGAAAAAAAATATTCTAATCCTTATCGAATGAGTGCCTCATGCATGGGTCCTAATGTTTCAATGACACCCAGAGTCTTCATGAGGTTTCTATGTGCTTTCCACAACTGTACTGGGTTCCTAGGCTCAACCCTTACCCACAAATCTAGGCCATTTTCTTGCCTCTGGAAAGTATTATAGGATTTGAGCCATTTAATCTGATTAACCCCAAATGAGATGAATGCCTGCAATTGGATGTCTCCAACAAAAGGGCCAGGGTTCAGCTCAGTCTCCTGGTCTATACAAGGTTATGCAAATAGAATTCACACATCAGTCTCTGGACCTTCACCCCGTAGTGTTTACAACAGTCTATAAAGTCATTGACAGTGTTAATTTGTATGGGAGAACCTACTTTAACAACTTTTATTTTACATTACAAATATCGTTCCAGTAAAAATAGGGCATAATTTTTGGCAGGGGCCCTACATGCTAAGACGTCATTATATAAAGAAACAAGGTATCCATCTGCTTGATAACAACATCTAGCCTACAAGTTACCTTTGCAACTTTCTCTTGTTCCTTCCGCCAACCTTCAAATTCCTGGCTTTCAGATTGATTGACATTCCTAAGTTGCTGCTATAGTTCTTCATACTTTTTGTGAGGGACCGTTTGCTCTCTAAGCTTTTCTGCTTCTTGCTGAGCTTGTTTCAACCCCTTGTGCAAGGTTATTGTTTTTTGATCTCTTCTCCATGCAGCAGTGGAGGCCGGGAGTTTTACCTGAACTTTCTTATTGCGTTGCTTTGAGTTCAGAACCCTTATCACCCCTGAGGGTGGTGCCTCCATCTGAATTTTCTTGTCACAAGTCATCATATCATCCATTTCTATTTTAACATGAATATCAGTTTGTTGCTGTTCCTTTTCAAATGGAACAACATTCTGCTCTTTAGCATCATTTGGAACAGCAGTTGGATTTTCAACAGGGTTTTGAATAGCAGGATGAATTTTGGTCCTCCACCTTTTTGCCTTGCGGAGTTTTACTGGAGTGGTCACCTTTTTCTTCCCTGCAGTATTTCTTACCCTTTGCCTTGCTTTCAGGATCCTAATCTGCTGGTGGAGCTGGGTTATTATGCTTAATAATCTCTGATGTTCCTTTCGCAATTCTTTAATTTCCAAAATTTCATTAGAAGGAACAGCAGGCTGTTTGCTGCGGCCTGGGCCGTGACTAGTCCCTGGATCTTCCTCTTGGGGTGTTTCTTCATTGTTCTGCTCCAGCTGTTCCGTGGTAGGAACCTTAACTGGTTCTGTCAATTCCTGGGCAACTTCTTTTTCTGCCCCTACTTCCTCCGGAATTTCTTCCAGTGCCTTAGGAACGGATTGTTCCTGTTCAGTATCTCTTATTTCTTCTTCATCATGAACAGGCAGATTTCCTTCTTCTGCCTCTTTTGCATGTGGTTTTTCATATGCATTTTCGTCTTGGGGTTTGTCATGGAGGTCTGATGGACTGGAAGGTTGGCCATATTCACCCATATTGGCCAAGACTACCACCAATTCTTCTTCTCCCACTGGGTCCTGTGGTGGGCTACCTTCCTGCTGTCCGATTTCCCCCTCCTGCTTGGATTGTTTAGCTTCTGCCTCAGAATGCTTAGCTTCTATTTCATAATGCTCAACTTCTTCCTCATTTTCTTCTTTGGATTGCTCAGCCTCCTCTTCAAATTGCTCGGCCTCTTCTTTCTCTTCTCCTTCAGATTGCTCTGCTTCTTCTTCTGGCCGTGAGGATTGCTCGTCCTCAATTTCTACTGGATGGCTGGTGTTTTCCTGGAGCATTTCCAGCCTTCCTCATATCTAAGCTAACCGGACCGATTTCCTGTGTTTCTCTGGCTATTCGGGTGTACCGGTGGCATGCTTACTCTTTGTCGATTCCTTACGTGTTTATGGACGTTCGGATGTACTAGTGACATGTTTTTGTTTTGCTAATTCTCTGTGTTTTTTTGGTCGTTCTGGTGTGTTGGTATCATGTTTACGTTTTGGGGATGGTGCTGTCAACCCCCCCTCAATCATTGCAATTAGCTCTTCCCAGCTACTCTGCTGCTGGGTGAGGCTATGACTAACAATTAATCGAATTAACCCATGGTCACTGACAACCAACTCTACATGTTGTGCCTTTTTTAAGCTTCGTGCAACGTCATGAAGTAACGAATTCAAAAGTGCAGGCATATTTACAGATCATTTCTGCTTTAGAACAGCTAAGAGTTTAAGATGTCCTGGTCTTACCACGTCTTTTCTACCCTCGCAGGTGACGTAGCTTTGCATGGTTCTTGCCAATTCTGCCTAGGGCTCTCCTAGCGTTGCTGGTAGAACTCCCTTCCCTTTAATTGTCAAGCTCTAGCCTTCATCCTGGAAAATTTCTATAATCTTCTGTAGTCTCTCCTTTTTTAACATCCATACAGGTCCCGTGGCTGGTAGTCCCGAGACTTCTGTGATTATCTCATCGGTGACTCCTATCTGTCTCCCCCTTACTATGGAGTAATCCTCCTGCAGATTCTGTAGGAATTCAATTGCCACTGTCTCGTTAGACTCCTACAAACGGTTGAGATAAGTCAGCCACCCTGCTCTTGCCAGGATTTCCTGGGCAGCAGCGGAGACTGTCAACACCTGCAATTCCCTTCGGATCGCTCTTCCTCCCATGGTTTCACTGTGAATTCTCAATAGAATAGCAGCTGTTCGTGCCGTTGAAACACAGAGAGGGTAATAGACACAAGACTTGTTCGAAAAAAAACAGAGTATGCAACAGAAATGGCTTATGAACAGCAACTTGTGTAACAAAAATAGAAATATCATGCCGTTAAGTTGTTCCATACCCTAGTACACAACTTTCCCGAATAGTGAGCTGACATGTAATCCAGGGAATAATGAGGTTAACCTCCCCCCCACAATGTGATAGGCTGTCCCAGCCATCAAATAAAAGAGCAGCACTCGATTTGCAACAGACACATAAAGGAATAGCGTATGAAAATATGACATGTTTAGAAAAACAACGAATTACTGAAATCGAGGCATAAAGTTGGATCGCGTATTACATAAGAGGCTGCTGTGATATAATGCGAGGTTGGGGGGATAGGATGTCTGTCATACTTGCCAAATCTCATGTGGTCATTGTCACTTACTTTGCCATGATTGGTGGTAATAAATTTTCATGCGATATAATTGTCGGGAAATGATATATGATTAGTTCCTAGGATATAAGAGACAAACGAGTATTAGTATCTTACCTATTGGTGTAACCAATGTGACTTCAATACCATTAACAGTGCTCTACTGCCGACAGGTGTCCATAACCTTGGCAGAGTTGTTTATTTCACCCCTGGAACCTGTTGAAGCCCCGAAAATCGGGTCGACAACAAGGGCAATACCCACCCGGTCCGGACCTTGGTTGGCAGCTCCTTATCTGTTTGGTATAGTGGGTCCGACTGGGGATAATGGGACTAGTTTCCCAATCTAAGGGTGTGTGTGTGTGCAGAGTTGGATGATGCTGATCTAAGAGTTCTAATCTAAGCTACTTTAGTCTAATTCTCTGATATTGTAATCTAATAAAAACAACACATCTAATCTATGCTAACCCAAGATGTATTTCTTCTATTATGTGATCTAAAGAGATTTCAAACAATAACTGGTAATAAAGATCATTCAGCTATCATAAGAATGGAAATCAATTAAGATGAATCACTTTGCATAAAAAGTTAAGCAAAACAGTTGTGAAGAACATATCGCATAATAATTTATTCATATATCAAACATAAATAAATGATTCCACCGTACAAAAGTGCCAAATGGTAACTCACACATTCATGCAATAACATATAAACAACTAAAAATTGTATATCACTTTAAGAATATAAGAAGAAATGGCCAAGAGATAAAAGTACCATTTATGACTGGTCCTACTCATAAGCTTCAAGCAACAATGATTTATCTCTACTTGTTCTAACATCTACTAAGAGTACAGAAGTGCAACATCACTAGCAGATATCAAATGCAAACATTAATAAACCTTGATCCATTCATTCATCAAAACCTCCTCTGAGGGTGCAGAAGTGCATGTTCTGAGGACAAGTTTTTGACAAATTTCCAGACCCTTCTCTAAATGCATGAGAAGGGTTTAAATACTGCTAACTAAATAACTTAATTACATAAATTTCAGATACGGTTTAAATGACCGCCCTTTATCTAAGCAAACTTATTTCTAAAAATTGAATCTAATTTCTAACTATTTCTGCATTTGCTCCTTAGTGCTGTGAGCATGCAACATTTGCCTGGGAAGAGTCGGCTGGTCGTCTTCTGCTTTTTTTTGAGCTACGAAAATAGAAATGGCAAGCGCTGACACCTCTTTTTAGTAAACTAGAAGATATTTTTGAGAATCATCTTCTCATTGGGTGAATTTACTGCGTCTATGCTTGGTAACAACCTAGATTCTTCTTAAACTGCCTTTGCTTTTTCTATCTCAGCTTCCGGACTCGTGGATGACTAAGCAAGTTAGGGACTTTGCTTTTTGAACAATTTTCTTAGCGATGTGCGATTAGCGCTAGGCACTAATCGCGCATCAAAAACTGCCTCCGTTCTTTGATCCGGGCCTTTCTGGTGCGTTTTCTGCCTTTAGCGCTTTTTCCTTTACTGGGCATGTGCTTCAGAATTTTATAAACATGCTGATTTTGTGAGTTTTTTGACCTTGAGTTTCGAATCGCCTATTGAAATCAGCATCTGTTCAGTAACACTCTGAAATCTGTGTTTCTGTTGCATGCGACATCCGTGTATGAGGGCATCTCTTCTCTGTTCTCCGAGCATTGACGCTTTCCCTTTTTCCTTAGATGTTTCCTGCACATTGCTTCATGTTGTTCCCTGTTTTTTATTCCTGCAGTTCACGCAAAGGAAAAGAGTAATGATAATAAATTTTGACATGAAAGCTTTAAGCTCTACGAATGTATAAAATCATGACACCCACAGTGAACTGACTCTTCGAAAAACACAAAACTGTCCTTCATGAATACTTTGGCGTACATTCATTAATCTTCTTTAAGGCGCGCGCCCAATTTTTGGTTTAGGGATAGCTTTTCTTAAATGCTGAGCTGAGGAGAATTTGCGATGGGTGATTTCTGCGACTCGTATCGCAGCATCGCAAGATCGCAGATCGCATTGATCACAGATCGCATTTATCGCAGATCGCATTTATCGCAGATCGCAAGATCACAGATCGCTTTTATCGCAGCATCGCGGCATCGCAGATCGCTGCAATTTGTCAAGTTATTCGTGTGTTGTTTATGCGACGTTGCGATATGCGATATCGCATATCGGCCATCGGAGATTTTCTTAAGATTATTCATTTATGGGCGCTTCTTAATGTATGCGACGCGGTGAATTTCGCGTCGTTTCTTCGCAGTTGTTTTAATGTGCTCATAAAGGAATGCTTGACTCTTCTCCGTGCGATGTATTTTTTAGGAGTATAATACAAAAAAAAATTATAAAATCTTTTTGGATTTTTTACTAAGGGCCCCCACTTCTTTAGCGTTATTGCTAATACTAAAGAAGGAGGGGGGTTGTTGGTGGTCACAACAATGGCGATTCACTTGGAAGAACCAGTTATCTCTGCTTTTCTATTGAATTCTTTAAACTTCCAAAACAGAAAAATTTTCATAAATCTAAACTTTGTTATGGACAGATAGAGTACATTATGCCTTATTCTATCAATGATATTTTGTTTCAACTTCTTTCTTTTCTAATTGTTTGCTTCCTCAGGCTTGTCTTTGTATCTACATCAACCATTACTAGGTCATGTAAAGATAAAATAAAGTCTTCTCTGTGTGCTAGCCTTAAAATATGCTCGTTTGCCGTAGGTAGAGCCTCTGCTGCCAGCAGGCATCCATAGCCTCGACAGGGTTACCTGTTACCCAACAATGATCCTTTATCCTGTTTAATGTTATCTACAACCCTCAAAGAAAAATCCATTTTGACACTTTTTCCTTTTTTATTATTAAAGAACAATGTCTTGGTTTGGTAGCCAAATTATGACACAGCCATTCACTTGATTTACACTTTTGCTGAACAAGCTGGCTCGTGATGAGACCCCTTGTCTTTTGATTTCAATAATCCTGAGTCATTGCCTTGTTTTGATGGACAGTGTTTGGCAAAGTCAACAAAGTTATAATATTTGTGATCATGATAAGTCGGCTCGTGATGAGACCTCTTATTATTTGAGATATAGTGTTTCTTGGATTGTCCCTCTGAATGCTGCGATTTTCTTTAATAGGGAGGATATCATTGTTTTCCTTAAGAAAGCTCTAGACGACAATAATAGAGTTTGAAAACAATAGTTTTATAGAGAATCTTTATTTTGTTATTGATACCTTTCATTGTGCTGATATAAAACAATTCCTTCGCTAAAGGTTGCCTTCATCAAATTTTTTGAAGTTGAAACTAATATCATATCTAGGCTAAAGTTTTTTTTTAACTGTATCTGTCAATAATAAAGATCAAATTTTCAAAAAAAATTCTATTTATACAAGCGAAAATCTCAAAATCTAAAAGAGAATTGGTGTCTTTTCGTGAATACCGATAGTAACCATTAACGACCAGTTTTATTATGAAAAAGGGAAAAAAGAAAAGACAAAACTATTCTACAAAATAGAAGAATAATCGTTTATGGAAAATATATTTTAAGGATTTGACCATTAACAGGCAAAGAATCCCTTCTACCTGCTAGATCCTGTAAGATAAACGTTGATGGACCTATGGCTTCAACAATCTGAAAAGGACCAAGCCACGTCTTTTGAAATTTTGTATGTTTGCCCTTTTCTTCATGAGCCTTATCCCATTTTAAAACTAAATCTCCCATCCGAAAATTTTTTCTGGTCATTTTGTTTGAATCGAAAGAGGATTTTATTAGCGCTTGATGATGAGCATGAGTTCTCTTAGCTTGTTCTTGTTTCTTTTCTAATTTGATTATTTCCATTTGTCTTAATTGTATGGAGGAAGTAGGTACTTCATCAATGTATTGTATTAAAGACAAAGAGGGAATGACTAAGTGAGTTGGAAGAACCGCTTCTTTCCCATAAACTAAATTAAAGGGGGAAGTGTCGATCGAAGATTTTTTTGTTATTCTATCTACCCATAAAGCATTTACAAAAGCTTTATGCAAATTCTTTTGGTTCTGGTCAACTGTTATTTTAATAATCCTGATTAGGTTTTTATTTGTTGACTCAACTAAGGTTTTGAGGCATAATACTTGCTAAGGTTTTGCAAATGGGGTAGCAAGCTAAGTGGGCTTGATTGTGGAAAAACTCCACAGTTAAGCGCGCTTGAGCCAGAGGAGTTCTGGGATGGGTGACCTCCTGGGAAGTCCTGGTTACCGGGTGCAAGCCCCGGAAGTGATGGTTGATGCTATGTGATTCGTTCTCCACATTTCACTAGTTTCAATCCCACTTCTTCACCCCTGTGAGCATCACCCGATGCAATGAGTGCTAAGTGAACTATTCGAAAATCATGAGAAATTAGTCAGTTACGACTACCTCTCATGGAAATGGTCATACGTTTGAATGACTTACTTAACGCAGTTCAATCCCAAAAAATGATATCTAATATAACCCATTACCTTGCGGATAGTAATTGGCCGAATATTTTAGTTTGAATCCTCTTTTAAGTGAAAACTCAGTCATTGCATTTCCAAAAAAGTATGATGCATTATCAAACATTAAAGCCATTGGCAATCCAAACCTAGTGATTATAAATTGATCTATGAATTCGATAATATTTTCAGAATTAGTTGTCTTGAGAGGAACTGCCTCTACCCATTTAGTAAAATAATCTGTTGCCGTGAGGATGTATCTATGCTGCTTAGAAGAGTGAGGAACGATCCCACCTATTATGTCGAAGCCCCACTGGCTGAATGGTTGCTCGATGTTTACCGGTTGTAGTGGCAGGGACGACTTCTTTTGTCTTCCAGTAGTAGTTTGGCATACTTGAAATTTCCTCACGTAACTGTGTGAATCTTTGAACAGCGTAGGCCAGTAATATCCTGCACGTAAAATTTTATGCGTAGTAGCATCTCTAGCATAGTGTTCGCCTGCTGGTCCATCGTGGAGTTCCTGCAAAACTTTTTCGGCTTCAGTTTTTTCAAGAAGGATTTAAAAAACTTTGTGGATAGAGCATCCATAATCTCCGATTGCAACGTCATTTTTGCGGATGTGGATCATTATCAAGTGAATGAAATTCAGGCAGCAGAAACAGAATCATAATTCTTTCTAAAAAGAATATCATTTATGAGCTGATATTGTTTAGCTTTCAATCTCAGAGCTCTTTTCTTAGTGTGATCCAAGTGTGATAGAGCATACCCGTTCTTAAGATAATAAATGATATCAGCATACAATGATTCTACATCGTTTAGGCTTACCTCATACATTTGTACCTCTTTGGATGAAATTTTAGGGATTTGCGATGCTCCAGCCAACATCTTGCAGAAGCTTTGACCTCTTACAATGTTTGCTGGTTTGATCTCAAGATCGTATTCCTGTAAAGCAGTGATCCAATTTTCTCTTTTCTCGCCCATATCCTTCTGTACTAGGAGATTTCTTACTGCTGGAAACGGTACTATGATCTTAATATGGGTTTTGAGTAAGAAAGGTCTGAAATATTTGACCGCCTTGAAAACAGCATAGACCTGTTTCTCTGCGTCTAAATAATTGAGTTCAGCACCTTGTAAATTTGAGCTAAAAAACGCAATTGGAGCTTCTGTTTTTTCTTGATTTGCTTGGGTTAGAATCGCAACATATGATTTCTTTGAGGCAAATGTGTATAAAACAAAAGATTCTGAAAAATTCGGGGTTGCTAAAGATGGAGCATTAATAATAGCTTGTTTGATCAGGTTGAATGCTTCATGTTCATCTTGACCCCATTTGAAAGTTGAATTCTTTTTAATCATGGTTTGCAAAGGAGACACAATTCGTGAAAAATCTGGTATAAATCTCTTTACAAAATTGATTTGACCAAGGAAAGATTGCATGGCTTTTTTATTATGAGGTAGGGATATTTCAGAGATTTCTTTGATTCTGTCAGGATCAATGTGAATGCCGGATTTTGACACTATGAATCCTAGAAGTTTTCCTTCACTTAATGCGAAAAAAGATTTCTTTGGGTTAAGTGAAATCCCATACCTTAAACATCGTTGAAAAATTTGTTTTAAATCTCTGAGATGGTCGCTTTGCTTCTTGGAATACACTATTATATCATCCAAATAAAACACTACAGATTTGTTGACTAAACCCTTAAATGCGATGTCCATGGCTCTTTGAAATGTAGCGTCGGCATTAATCAAACTAAATGGCATCTTCCGATATACGTATGTGCCCCATTTAGTTCTGAATGTGGTTTTCAACTGATCATTGGGATGCACCAGCACTTGATTATATCCTGAAAATCCATCCAAGAAAGACATTAGTTTTGAGCCTGCTACTGCCTGTAATATCTGTTCCATAGGAGGAAGAGGAAAATTGTCTTTTTGACAGGCTTTGTTAAGATTCCGAAAATTGATACAGATTCTAATATCTCTGTTTTTCTTTCTAACGGGTACCGTATTGGAGACCCATTTGGAATGTCTGACGAGGAAAATTATTCTAGATTTTAATAACTTATTTAGCTCAGTTTTTATCTGATTTTCTAAATTGGGGTGGCTCTTTCTCAGTTTCTGTTGGACAGATTTTTCGTTGTCAATCATAGGAATAGTGTGCTGAATGATAGAATATACGCTAGTTTTTCTTCAGGGGCTAGGCCTATGCCTAGATTAATGTTTTGTGGTTTATCATCGGTTCCTAGGTTTACTAATTCGTAGTTCAGAGTTGAATTGTAGAGCTTTGAATTGGTAGACCTTTTAAATCGATTTTTCAAATCGTACAAGTCTTCTAACTTAACCACCGATTTAGGTATAGCATTATCAGTGCTATTTTGTTGTGTTTGTCGATCGTGATGGTCTTCGTCAATTATCTGATTGGAGTAGGATCCTTCAGAAGTGAGGAAATTTACAATATCAGGATCGGCATTGAATACTCTCCAATTTGTAATGTTTTCAGGGATGGATGGTCTAAAGATTAATTCTATTGAGAATCTATCTGGACTAAAATATTCGGAGGGAATAAGCCTAGAGGCTACGTTAGCCAAAAGGTTTGCGCTCGTGTTTTGGAGTCTCGGGATTGAAGAAATATTAAATGCTATGAAATGCTCAGTCAGATCTTGTACTAAAGATTGATAGTGTTTTAAATGACCTGATAGGCAATGTATAGTGTTACGTACCTGTTTGACGATAATCTCAGAGTCTCCAAAGACCTGAAGATACTTAACGTTTAACCTGATTGCTTTGTATAGGCCTTGCACCAAGGCCTCATATTCTGCTGTATTGTTTGTGCAATTGAATTCGAGTCTGCATGTAAGCATGGTCTTGTTTCCTTCTGGACTAATTAGAATGCATCCTGCTCCTGCTCCTTCGTTAGATTTAGAGCCATCGAAATATAATTTCCAAAATAAAGATGTATTTACAGGTTCATCTACAAAATTAACACACTTTGAATTATCAGTTTGGGAAAAATTTTCGACTTGGGACAAAACTGAATTTTCTAAGTAAGGTGATGGGTGAGCATTGAAATTACCGAGAAAAGAATCTACCGAGTAATTGCCTATGATACTACTGTTATACGATACTGCTTCATTTTCTCCCTCCAATTCCATTACTATGTACTTCTGGTGTAACTCTCGTTCAACCTTTATTTGGTTCGATTTACCATTATAGGGTAACCACATGTGTGACCAGTCGGTTGCAAAGTATCCGTGGAGTTTCTCATACCAATCCCTGCTAGGAATTATTCCATAGAATTCTGGGATATCGGCCACTAGAATGTCAATAACCTGACATACCTTCGGGTTAGATGAAAATCTTATGGTTACTTGATTAATTTCACCAATCACCTCGACTTGAGATCGATCAGGCTGAACTATACGCACTGTGGATTTTTGTGGTTGAACATTTAGCTTAGCACATATTGATCTGGGTAAAATATTCGAAGAAGCACCAGAATCTACCAAACAATTGTGCACATTTTTGTTAAAAATATCGTAAGTTAAAAGAAACGGGGGAGTGTGAGATCTTGATCTTCCTCCAATTAAGGCGATATCATTTGGATCAATCTTATTGATCGCGTTAGTTGGAGGTCTTCCCATGTTATGGGAAGCTTGAGAGAGTACAGCAGCAGGCAAAGGTACAATAGGCACAGCATGCAATTCTTTCATCATTATCTTCTGTTGATGCTTCAATTTGCTCAATTCATAAAGGGTAATATTAGCCCTAGTCTTTTTCATGTCATCAACAATATTGTACTCCATTTCATCCGACACTATCAGTGTTTTTGATGGAGTTGTTTTATCTGCTCAGACTGGGCTAGATTGAGTCGCTTTAGTTGTTGTTTTCTTTGTTGCGACTTTATCTTTTCTTGTAGGGCTTGCACCCTTCTTCTTAGGGGTAGTTTGGGGAGGATCAAGCTGATTTTTGCTTCGTGTGCTAACCGGAAATACTTCTTGATCTTCTTCTTATGGGAGGATGAAATCCCACATTCCTTGTAATTCCACAACTTCTTCGTCATCGGTTTGCCCTTCAGTGGCACTTTCTTCTTCTTCCTCTTCCTCAGTTTCAGCATTAGAGATGGTATTGGGTGGTTTTGCATCCATTGAAGGACCTCTTTTCAAAGTTCTGTAGGTCTTTTTTAAAGAAGTTTCTGCTACTTGTTTTTTTATGTCAATCATCTCATTAGACATGGTCTTTAATACTTTCTGCAATCCTTCCAAATCGAAAGGGTCTTTTGTTTGTTTCTTCTTGGAGTCTTCCTTGAAGGTGACTTTTTTAGACTTTCGTTCCTCTATCGCGGATCTCTTTTCCAGGGCTTACACGTTTCTCTACTGCTATCGCCTCTTTCATGTTTTCAACTAAGGTTGTTTTATTTGCTCTATCCACTAAGATTGCTATGTTTGATGGTAAAGCAGTAATATACCATTCACATCGTACTTCTTCGCTGGGTTGGGAAGCAGTAGGAATTTTGTTGAGAATCTTATTGAACCGTAAATCAAAATCTTTGACAGGTTCTTTAGCTTGGGCCTTAAGATTGGATAGGTCATTGATTAATGTTGATGTTGATCTGTCATCACCAAACTTGATAAGGAACTGATTCTGGAAGATATCCCAACTTGTGATAGACCCGGAAGGTAATGGAAAATACCATGACTTGGTTGTTCCTTGCAGTGTGTAGGGAAAAATCCGAACAACAGCATCTTCATTAGTAACTCCGTTGAGATTGATAGAAAGCATGAAATTGTTTATGTGTTCTTCTGGTAGCATGCCTACTTCTGGATTGAATTTAGGCAGCCATTTCTCAGGATGGGCTGGTATTGGGCTCAAGGGTGCAGGCATCAAGACTGCCCCAGGGTTGTTCCATGGAGATTGGGCCATCATTGAGCTGCTAGTAGAGAAAAGTGCAGGAGATGATCTCTGTGGTTGGGAAGATGAGGATACTATGATCGTGGATGATTGAAGAGGAATTGTGGTAGAGGGATGGATGATGGTTTGGAATGGAGGTGTGGGTGGTTGAACTTGCAGTGAGGTAGTTGAAATGGGCGATGAAGATGAAAGGGTCTCACTATCAGACTCTTGTGGTGATTTCCTCGCTCTTTTCCTAGTGGGAAGAGGCAACTCAGTTGGCTGGATGCCAAATTTTTCACTTTTCAATCTGGTTAGGGGATGAGCAGGATTGTACTGCGAAGTCACACTGCTTTGAGATTTATCAGACCTCTGAGGAGAAATGGAAAATCCCTGAAGTTTGTGAATCAGAGATTCGACTCCAGGAGGTTCAATGGTAAATTGGTCTGAAATATCAGGGTGTGTAGCAGCGATTGATACTCGAGCGACTTCCGACTCTCGATTTAAATATACTCGAGAAGTCGGGGGAGATGATAAGGGCGATTTACTCTCAGAATGGTATTTAGATTTTGATTTAAGTGCCATTCATAGTTCAGGCCCTCCTTCTAGCACCAAATATGTTGAAGCCCCGAAAATCGGGTCGACAACAAGGGGGATACCCACTCGGTCCGGACCTTGGTTGGCAGCTCCTTAACCGTTTGGTATAGCGGGTCCGACTGGGGATAATGGGACCAATTTCCCAATCTAAGGGTGTGTGTGTGTGTGTGTAGAGTTGGATGATGCTGATCTAAGAGTTCTAATCTAAGATACTTTAGTCTAATTCTATGATATTGTAATCTAATAAAAACAACACATCTAATCTATGCTAACCTGGGATGTATTTCTTCTATTATGCGATCTAAAGAGATTTCAAACAATAACTGGTAATAAAGATCATTTAGCTATCATAAGAATGGAAATCAATTAAGATGAACCACTTTGCATAAAAAGTTAGGCAAAACAGTTGTGAACAACATATCGCATAATAAGTTATTCATATATCAAACATAAATAAATGATTCCACTGTACAAAAGTTCCAAATGGTAACTCACACATTCATGCAATAACATATAAACAACTAAAAATTGTATATCACTTTAAGAATATAACAGAAATGGCCAAGAGATAAAAGTACCATTTATGACTGGTCCTACTCATAAGATTCAAGCAACAATGATTTATCTCTACTTGTTCTAACATCTACTAAGAGTACAGAAGTGAAACATCAGTAGCAGATATCAAATGCAAAGATTAATAAACCTTGATCCATTCATTCATCAAAACCTCCTCTGAGGGTGCAGAAGTGCATGTTCTGAGGACAAGTTTTTGACAAATTTCCGGACCCTTCTCTAAATGCATGAGAAGGGTTTAAATACCGCTAACTAAATAACTTAATTACATAAATTTCGGATACGGTTTAAATGACCGCCCTTTATCTAAGAAAACTTATTTCTAAAAATTGAATCTAATTTCTAACTATTTTTGCATTTTCTCCTTAGTGCTGTGAGCATGCAAAATTTTGCTCGGAAGAGTCGGCTGGTCGTCTTCTACTTTTGTTTGAGCTAAGAAAACAGAAATGGCAAGCGCTGGCACCTCTTTTTAGTAAACTAGAAGATATTTTTGAGAATCATCTTCTGGTTGGGCGAATTTACTACGTGTATGCTTGGTAACAACCCAGATTCTTCTTAAACTACCTCTGCTTTTGCTATCTCGGCTTCCGGACTCGTGGATGACTAAGCAAGTTAGGGACTTTGCTTTCTGAACAATTTTCTTAGCGATGCGCGATTAGCGCTAGGCACTAATCGCGCATCAAAAACTGCCTCCGTTCTTTGATCCGGGCCTTTCTGGTGCGTTTTCCGCCTTTAGCGCTTTTTCCTTTACCGGGCATGAGCTTCAGAATTTTGTAAACATGCTGCTTTTGTGAGTTTTTTGACCTTGAGTGTCGAATCGCCTATTGATATCAGCATCTGTTCAGTAACACTCTGAAATCTGCATTTCTGTTGCATGCGGCATCCGTGTATGAGGGCATCTCTTCTTTGTTCTCCGAGCATTGACGCTTTCCCTTTTTCCCTACATGTTTCCTGCACATTGCTTCATGTTGTTCCCTGTATTTTATTCCTGCAGTTCACGCAAAGGAAAAGAGTAATGATAATAAATTTTGACATGAAAGCTTTAAGCTCTACGAATGTATAAAATCATGACACCCACGGTGAACTGACTCTTCGAAAAACACAAAACTATCCTTCATGAATACTTTGGCGTACATTCATTAATCTTCTTTAAGGTGCGCGCCCAATTTTTGGTTTAGGGACAACTTTTCTTAAATGCTGAGCCGAGGAGAATTTGTATCACAGCGTCGCAAGATCGCAGGTCGCATTGATTGCAGATTGCATTTATCGCAGATCACAGTTATCGCAGATCGCAAGATCGCAGGTCACTTTTATCGCAGCATCGCGGCATCACAGATCGCAGATTATTCATTTATGGGTGCTTCTTAATGTATGCGACGTGGTGAATTTCGCGCCGTTTCTTCACAGTTGTTTTAATGTTCTCATAAAGGAATGCTTGACTCTTCTCCGTGCAATGTATTTTTTAGGAGTATAATACAAAAAAAAATTATAAAATATTTTTGGATTTTTTACTAAGGGCCCCCACTTCTTTAGCATTATTGCTAATACTAAAGAAGGAGGGGGGTTTTTGGTGGTCACAATAGAACCATGATCCTTTGTGTGTATGTTAGGGAGTGTAATGTCAAAATGTAGGCCATTATGCTGGCTTGGTAATGAGTTAACCATAATGCCATTCACGAGGAAGGAGTGAAAAGTGGGCAGGCCAGCTCGTGATGAGACCTCCTGTTCCAAGGTTTGTTTATTTGATATACCTTTTGGACCATATCCCTGGTGTGGTGGCCATAGTGGGAATGCCACTTCACTTCCATCCTCATGATCATGGTAGGCTAGCTCTTGATGAGACCCCCTATCCTTCATTTGACAACTTATAAGTCATGTTTACTTTCTTTTTTTCTTTTTCTTAAAGTACTTTTCCTTATTTATACACAAAGGGTGGTTCAACACTCCTTAAGAGTAGGAATGGTGGAAGAAGTCTTATCATCTCAATAGGAAGATATAAACCCTTTGCTCTTATTCCTAAATAATAATCAAAGAGGATTAAAGGGATCGTCAAGATAAAGATAACCAATCAAAGCAAAATTAGTAGAAAATGAGAGCAAAAGATGATAAGTAAGCATGTCCTTCCTTTTGTCCTCTTATCAATGTAGAGCCTTATAAAGATAGCGATTTATGATTTGCAGATTTCAGTATGTTGTGATTTTGTATTCATTGCATAAGTGCATAGTTGTATCTTAAAGACTTGAAAGAACAAGAGCAAGAAGCATCCTCAATTTAGATCAGCAAAAGGAATAAGCTGTTTCATAAGGAGAGCAAAAGCATGCTAGTGGTGTTCCTTTTGGAAAAAGGAACAGCAAAAGACCCTAGATAGTAAAAATGCAAATGTCGTTCCTTTGAAAAAGGAACAACAGAACACACCAATGTCGTTCCTTTGAAAAAGGAACAACATAACACACCAATGTCGTTCCTTTGAAAAAGGAACAACAAAAAAAATGCTATTTCCTTGGAAAAGGGCAGCAAAACACTCGAAATGTCGTTCCTTTCAAAAAGGAACAGCAGCAACCAAAAATGTTGTTCCTTTGAAAAAGGAACAAAAAAAGACGCAAAAATGTCATTCCTTTGGAAAAGGAACAGCAAAAATCAAAAAATATGATGTTACTTTGGAAAAGGGACAACAAACACACAGCAGTTCCGTTCCTTTTGAAAAAGGAACAACAAAAATCCTTTAGAAAAGGAACAGCAGAACAAGAAAATGTCGCTCCTTTGAAAAAGGAACAGCACAAAATCAAAGATGATGTTCCTTTGGAAAGGGAACAACAAAAAATCGTGAATGTTGTTCCTTTAGAAAAGGAACAATAGAAAATCGAGAGTGTTGTTCCTTTGGAAAAGCAACAGCAGAAACACGCAAATGCCATCCTTTTGGAAAAGGAACGACAACAATCAAAATTCTGTTCTTTTGAAAAAAAGGAACAACAAAAATGACAGGAAAACATTAATTCAAACATGTGTACAAAAATGACTCAAAAAAAGAACTTATGTACAAATTGTAAAAAGAAATGAATTCCTTAATGAATTACAGGTGAGGAAGACTTCTCTTCCTCTCCCAAAATATCCATACCAGTGTCTCGACGTAGCTGCTGGCAGAAGGACTCCCGAGTGAGTGGTTTGCGATAGAGACAAACTCGGTGGCCATTTACTTTGAAGGCATATCCAGAACTGTCAATAGTGATTGTAGTAAGGGTTCTATTGTCATGTACTTTCTGGATTTCGTATGGTCCCAACCAACGAGTCTGGAGTTTCCCAGGGAAGTCCTGAAACCTGGAGTCGTACAAAAGAGCACAATCTCCCTCGTGGAAGACTTTGTTTTTAATGAGAGTATCACGCCATTTAGCTCACTAAAGTTGAATCAGGGCTGTATTTTGAAGTGTAGAGAGCCTAATTTCATCCAACTCATTGATCTGCTGTAGTCGATTAATCTGTGCCTCGCTTATATCTAAGCCAACTTCCTGTGCTGTTCGTAATGTTTGGATTTTGAATTCTATGGGGAAAATGGGTTGTTTTCCAAACACTAATTGATAAGGTGAGTAACCAGTGGTGCTTCTCCATGTTGTTTTATAGGCCCAGAGTGCTTCAGGTAGTCTGGCAGCCCAATCACGCCTATGTGACGGAATGGTTTTCGTTAGGATTGATTCTATTACCTTATTGCTTCTTTCTACCTGTCCATTCACTTGTGGGTGGTATGGAGTAGTGATTTTATGCTGGACGTGATAATTGTTGAGTGTTGCAGCTAATCTATTCCCAACAAATTGTGGTCCTCCATTTGTAATTATTTCTCTTGGAAGGCCATAATTTACAAATAGATGGAACAGGAACTGTATGACAGAGTCCTCTGTCGCTCTTGGCAATGCTTCTGCTTCAACCCATTTGGTGACATATTCTGTTGCCACCAAAATATATGTTTTCTGATTTGATGATGGGTTGATAGGTCCAACGAAATCAAGAGCCCATCGCTCGAATGGTTCAATGACTAACTGTGGTTTCAGAGGCATCTCGTCAGATTGACCAGGACGTCCTACTCGCTGACAGCTGTCACAGGCTTGGACAAATTTCTTTGCATCTCTGAAAATCGTGGGCCAATAATACCCTGTCTGCAGCACTTTATGTCCACTTTTGTGCTCAGCAAAATGTCCACCACATGGTCCATCATGACAGGCTTTTAAAATGTCAAAGATTTCATCTTCGCGGACACATCTCCTGATATGCATGTCTGCCCCTGTGTGAAACAAATAGCCCCCAATCCACGAGCATCGAGCACTCTTCCGAAAAATCTGTTTGCGCTCATTAGGGGTTAGGTGTTTTGGTAGTTTACCTACTGCTAGGTAATTGGCAACATCAGCATACCAGGGTGTTTGAACAGCAACAGCAAACAGGTGCTTGTCTGGAAATTGATCTTCAATTGCTGCTGCATCAATTGGCTTTGGCATTCTTGAGAGAAAATCAGCTACAGGGTTTTCTTTGCCAGGTTGATCCTTGATTGTGATATCAAATTCCTGTAATAAAATCAACCATCTAGTTATTCTGGCATTTGTGACAGGCTTATTTGCTAAATATTTTATGGCAGAATGATCTGTATAGAAGATAACAGGATATCCCGTAATATAATGTCTAAACTTATTGACAGCATGTATTACAGCTAGGAATTATTTTTCAGTAACAGTGTAATTTAATTCAGCAGGGGATAAATTTTTGTTGATGTAATAAATAGCATATAGTTTTTTATCCTCTTCCTGCCCAAGGACTGCACCAATGGCTGTATCTGAGGCATCAGATGATATCTGGAATGGAAAATCCTAGTTTGGTCCTCGAAGGATTAGGGTTGTGGATACGAGCTTCTTTAAATCCTTGAAAGCACGCTCACATTTTTTTGTCCAAAGAAAATCAACGTTACCAGTTAGTGCATATAAAGGTGCAACAATGTGCGAATAATGTTCTATGAATCGTCTATAATAACCAGAAAATCCAAGAAAGTTGTGTACCTCTATTTGAGTAGTAGGAGTGGGAATAAGCAAAAGTATTTGGATTTTGGCCGGGTCTACCTGAATGTCGGCTACTGAAACATATTGTCCTAGGATAAGTCCTTTAGTCATCATCATATAACATTTTTCGTGGCTTAAGCAAAGCCTAGTAGCGATGCAGTGTTGTAGGACTTTTTATAGGGTGTCTAGTGCTGGATCAAAATCATCTCCATATGGTGTAAAGTCATCCATGTATACTTCGAGTCCATCATTTATTAAATCTGCAAAAATAGTAAGGATAGCCCTTTGGAATGTGGCAGGAGCACAGCATAAGTCAAAAGGTAGAACTCGATAGGCAAATGTTCCCCAAGGACAAGTAAAAGTAGTTTTGTCTTGGTCTTCAGGGGAAATCTGAATCTGATTGTATCCACTGAAGCCATCTAGGAAAGAAAAGAATTTCTTTCCTGCTAAAGTATCTAATACTTGGTCTATGAATGGTAGAGGAAAGTGGTCTTTTTGTGTTGCTTTATTTAGCTCCCTGTAATCCACACAGATTCTCCATTTCCCATTCTTTTTTGGTACCACCACAAGCGGAGAGACCCATTTACTATCAGAGATAGGATAGATAAAATTGACATCTAAAAGTTTCTGAAGTTCAACTTGTACCACATCTTTTAGATGAGGATTAAGTCTCGTTTGAGGTTGACAAACAGGTATGGCATCCTTTTCTATATAAACGTGGTGTGTACATAATTGGGGGTCAATTCCTTTCATATCAGGGTAATCCCATGCGAATGCTTCTTGATATTTTCTTAACAAATGGATGAGCTTCGTTTCTTGTTCAGGTGTGAGGTTGGCATTAATGTTTAAGGTTTTTCCCGGTTCAATTTCCACAATTTTACTATTTGCAATAGAAGTAACGGGTATTGTTTGATCATGTGTATCTTTCAGAGGATATTCTTCTAATTCATTATCAAATGTTGCTTCTATCATGTGACACTGTGTGCAAGATCTGGATTTAGTTTGACTAATGAAGTTATTAATGGCATCATCTTCTGTTTGGTCTTTAAAATCAAGTGCCTCTTGTATAGTTAATGGAGATCTAATGTTATCAGTAAGGTATGATACAGGGTGCTTGTTAGTTTTAATTATTGCGACACTTGGCTGCGCTGGAGGATATAGAACTAAATTCTTGATATTTGGTCCTTTGGTTATGGTCATATTTCCTTACCGGCAGCCAATGTAAGCATTGGCAGTGGCAAGCCAAGGTCTACCTAAAATCAGCGGGTGTCCATCAAGTCGGGTTTTTGGATTAGTTATCAGGAAATCTGTTGGATATTCCTAGGAATCTACAGAGACCATGACATCATGTAGAGTACCCTCCAGCCTAACCACAGATCGATTAGCCAATTCCAGCAAAGTAGAGGTGGGTTCTATAGATGTAATGCCAAGTTTTTGGCAAGTAGTGGTTGTTAAAATATTAATTGCAGCTCCTAGATCAACTAAGGCATTAGACAGGGTCTGACCATAAATTTGAAAAGTTACAATTGGATTTCCTGGGTCTTCATATTTAATGGGTGTTTCTTTCCCTGATAGTAAATCAGAAAAAGTGCTGACTACTTGGACTCTTGGATTATTTGTTATATTCCTCCTTGGTTTCTTTATGCACAATTCTTTGATAGTTTTTGTGTATATAGGAATGTCTTGAATGGCTTGGAGGAATGGAATTTTTATGTACAGATTTTGTAATTCTCCCAGAATGTCAAAATCAAGATATTGTAAAGGTCGAGGTATGACTAATCGTTCTAGGAACGGAGGAGAGGATGTGGTTGCTTGATTATGAGTTTTCTGCTTATTCACATCCTCTTGTTGCAACAGATGTTCTCTTGGTAATTGATCTTCAATATGAACTGTTTTATCTCCCTCAGTTTCAATAATACGTCCAGATCTTAATTGAAGATCATTACACTCCCTCAGGTCGGGTCCTATTTCTGGTGATTCTATAATTTGGAGAGATTGGACCGGTCTGTTATTTGGATTAGGGTTGGGTTGGGCTGGGAGTTGCGGTCTCAGATTAGACTGGGGATTTTGTTGTAAGGCTGGTAGTGTCGGTTGAGGGAGCGGAATAGTTCCTACTGGCAGATGCATCGGTCTCTGCCAGTTTGTCTACCAGGTTGAACTTTGTGAAGTAGGGGGAGTCCATTGTGGAGGATATGGGCTACTTTTCCAATATGGTGGAGTGTAAGGGAAATTTGGCCAACTAGATTGGCTTTTCTGATTCATCCATGGGTTTGAAGAAGGAAATGACTGTGGTGACCAGTTTGAAAATGGGGGTTGGGACTGACTTTGCCACATACTATATTGTTGAACATTATACTGTGGAGGCTGAAAAGAAGAAGTTGGGTCTGGAAACATACTAGATTGTCTCGGCTGCCACTGGCGGCACTGGCTGATCAAGTACACCGATTCTGGTTCTTCTTCCGCTTCCTTATATACCGCTTTCAATCCAGGAAGTGAGGGGTAGCTCTCTATAAGGTGATCTTTTGTACAGATGGCGCATGTTTGAACTGTATCCAGTGGACATTCTTTGTGACTATGCTTTTTCCTGCATCGGGGACAGAATTTTCCAATAAATTTCCAATTTCTACACGTGTTACTCCTTCTGTTGAAATTTTGTTATCTCTTACAAACCGATCATGTTTTTCCGGTTTTACTCTTATGCTGCCTCTCGAACTCCTGATACATAAATCAATAATGTCAGCAAAATTCTCTTGATAAATATCCATTGTTCCTTCATGCCCCTTATTAATGCAGTTTTTAACACATTATCAGGTAAAGGTAGTGATGCATAAGGAGATCTTTGTAGATTATACTGGAAATATTCCACATACTCCTTTAATGTTTCATTTGGTCTAGCTGTCATTTGGAATATTTCATCCTTCAGTTCTCTAGACCTGCAATAATCCTAATATTTTTTTAGGAAAGACTCTTTCATTTGATCCCAGTTGTTTCTGACCCCACCACCTAATCCCATAAACCATCTTAAAGCAGCCCCTTTTAATGTAGAGGGAAATAATTTCAATTTCTGGGGGTCAGTGGTGTAATCATATTCCCTACACAGCACATCAAATTCAAATAAAAATGCATCCGGATCTTCTGATGTGAGACCGTGAAATGTAGGGATATGTTGAAGAGGGATTGCTTTCATGGGCGCATTTGCTGCAGAATCCACTATAGTGTATTGTAATGTAGAGGTTTGAGTGTTTGGTTGATTCTGAGTCATAGGGTCGAATATATGCCAATAACCTTCTGGGATATCTAGGAGGGTATTCCTAGGTTGAGAGGGAATGGCTTTGACAGGGATAGTTTTAATAGCACTTCCTCTATCTGGGATAATGAGAATGCATGATGTCTAAGGAGATTGGGTTCCTTCAACAATGATTTTTGTAGCACTCCCCTTATCTGGGCTATTTAATGGTTGATTTGTTCCAATAGGAGATCTTGGTTCCTCGGTTTCCCCTATTTCTCCTTCTCCTTCACAAAGATTGCTAAAATTCCCTTCCTGCAATAGTTCTGGAGTAGAATTTTCAATTTCTTGAATGTCCTGCTCTTCAGTTTGACTATGCACCTCAACAAAGGCTACAGATGGTGATCCTGTGGCCTGAAGGGAACAACTAGGCTGTTTAGAAATGATTTTCCCGGGTCCTACTGATGGCTGAGATTCTGTTTTCTTATAGATTTCATCTATAAAGGTCATTCGGCCAAGGGTCACCGACCCCTTAGATTTTTCAGGTTTGGGTGGAGGTTTGATATTTTTTTCTGGCTTTTTCTGCTTAGTCATGCACTCAAATGAACTACTAAATTCTATTCAAACAAAGCAACAACAAATCTGTTAGGAAAGCGGACAGGGGAGTAGGGCTTTTACATGCTCCGTACGCAGGTTCTTACCTTCCGTTTTTAAAATCCAACTCTTCCCTAGCAGGTTCGTACACTACTCTAAAAAAAAGGACAAATGGCTACACTCTTTCCCCAGCAACGGCGCCAAAATGTAGAGCTATAAAAAGGGTCTCTTTCACCTCTAATTACCTCACATTAATATGTCAATTTGGGAGCGTTTTGTTATTTCAAAGAGTGTCTCAGTCTGAGGCTATCATTTGTCAGCGTAATGCTAGTAGTACAACGTTCAAGAATACAAGAGTAAATGGATGCTTGTCTACAACTAAGTTACTTCGAAAGAGTAAATCACACACTCAGAAAACTAGGTAATTTATTAGTCAAGGGTTCGGCAGCGGTAACCCATCCCTTTGGAAACTGATGGAAAGGAAATTAGAGAATAGATCACGGCTCTGGGAACTAGGCAGTAAATGCCGAGGCTCACTATAGCCTTAGATCGTCTCCCACACCAAAACAACAAATGCTAGTAAATGAAACGACAGATAAGAAAATGGAACGACAAATAAGAAATCGAACAACAAATCTGGAATGGAACATCAACTCTTAAAAGGAACAACAATTAAACAACTAAGCCTCTAAAGCAGTAATGAAACTTAATCTACTAACTGAAATGCATTAATCGTAATCAAATAGCAATCTTTCACTCTTAAGGCAGATCAAGCAGAACACACTAATGGAACAACACTGATTACTGATAAGTTATAGAACAGCGCTTGGAAACCATATACGCACACAACACGCTTGAATAGTAATATAATCTAAGAATCAATCTCAATTAGAAGGAATACGACTGCATTTCAAAAGGGAACAACATTACTTCTGAATCCAACAATCGTAAAGAACACAACTTTCAAGATGAGTCCTGTAACATGAATGTACAGCACAAAAGCTCTGTAATAAAATAGCAACAATATTCAGTTAAGACTAATAATATTCAATCAACTCTGAAAGGAACAGTAATATGATGCAAAGTCAATACAATAGTTCTGTCTGTAGAAATCTTAATGAATTAATCTTAACAGAGCATGTGATGTAAACTTATAAAGCATATCAGATTACCAAATAACGACGCTAAGAAAACCACGCAGAAATCAAATTGTAATAATACAGAAGCAAGTGTCCTCTAGGGCCGGGCCCTTAGCCTCCAAGGGTACACCGCTTTAGGTTAATCCAGACACAGAGATGAAATAATCACCAAGTTTGTATTAATGCATGAAACAAAATTACAATGAACCAGTTCTTATCGAGACTCGATGATCAAAGTTTTGATCTTAACAAAAATTACATAAAAGCATAATCATGTCGAACTCTCTAAAGCTAACAATGTTGTCCCTTTATATAAGGGTGATGGCGGAGATGTCTAAGTAACAAGATAGATAAAGCAGCGATCCCTCAGGATCAAGGATCCTGAGGGATTCGCCGAACCGTTAATCCTTAATCATCTCTTTTCCCTCCTGCGTCGAGCTGGTGTCTTCTCCTCCTTTTCAGGGCCGATTTGCTTTGATATGCTTAGCCTTGTTTGCACTCAGTCTCCCGTCAAAGGGAAAGTGGTTACCTTGTCCTTGTCTTTTCCTTTGGAACAACAACTCCTCGTTTTCACCCCTTCCTGCATGAGGGAATGACAATTGTTAGTGGTTAAGTCTTGCATATTAATCTCACATGTTTTGTTATAATTCTTTATCGTTTTCCAAGTTCATGACGCAAAAAGGTTTACAAGTTCTACTGAAAAGCCACCGAAATGATCATCAAAAACATACCTTTCTAATACTCCACAAGGGTGGGTAGTACAAAAGCAACAAGCACTAATAAAGAACTCGCCGCAGTAACAAAGCGATGTCAGCACAGAAGTACATGACTTTTCTGTGATGGTCAGATTTTCATAACCATCGCAATTGTGAGGTGTTATTACGCGATGCAAAGAATATTACCAAAGGGTGAGCGTGATGACAGCGCGACTGTTAAATTCAAATCCACAATGACTTTCAAAACAATGACAGGCGAACCAAAACTCATCAAAAGAAATCAATTCTTCAATCAAATAGAGGTACTTCCCAGATCAAGCCAGGAAACTAAAGAGACTAATAACTAACCCCCAAACATCAAAAGAGACCAAATCAAAAACCAAAAACAAGAGCAAACAAAGAAAGAACAAAGATCAAGCTCCCTAGTGGAGTCGCCAATTTGTGATGTAGGAAAGTGTTCCCTCTGCGGATAGAGGCAACCCCTCTAGCCTTAGAGTGGGTCTAGTCACAAATAAGGACAGATCAACAATAAATTTCCTTAAAAAATCATAGTTGGAGGCCTACCTCAACCGGTGGTCGATGGAGTTCTGTTGCGCTGCTCCAGCTTCTGCTTCCTTCTCCTTAACGAGTGATCAACCTGAAACAATGCAAAGGAAATAAAACAAACCACGTAACCGGAAAATAATAGTGATCTATTTACTCACAAAGTCAAGAAGCCATGAGCTATCAAGTACATTACATACAAGACATAGGAAAACATCATTGATTGTATTAATAATTAAATAAGAGTAAGCTTACAACCAAGGTCTTGACGTCACAAGCCTTCTCAGAGGGATCTAGCCATCATGTTCTTCAAGAATCCACGCTTTGAAGATGGATCTCCCAACATACAAGTCTCTCTCACTCTTAAGTTTTACACAAGATTAAGGGCACTTCACAACCTTCCACAAGCTATCAACAATCCCACACTTGTCACACTCACACTAGCTATCTAGCAAACTCACAAACACTAATAGCACTGCTCAACTAGCCAACTATCAGAAACTAGCAATGCATAGCAATGGTGAGAGTTTAAATATGAGAAGGATCCTCCATGAAAGGTGGAAGAGTGAGCTTATCTTCAAGGAAGGTAGCACAAATAATGGAACAACCATGCTAGAGAAAGGAGGAAGATACAAACTATGCCAACAACTAGGTCTGGAGTGATATGGAAGGCCAACTGTTGGAACAAATTCGCTCAATCTGGATCATCACGGGGGCATAACTGAGCTACACGGACATCGCTAGTGAGTAACATAGCTAGTCAGATCATCGCTAAAGATAACAAGTAACCTCACGCTGGAGCATGAAATCGGACCATCGTGGGAATCAGGTGCACTTCCGTGATGGCAGCGCATCTGGACTGTTTATGAGTGCCCTTCAGCGTGTATATTTAGTCCATAGTTGTGATGAGGTAGAGAACTTAGGAAAAGTGGGTCATTTGGCAACATCAGAGAGCATTTGTCTAATATGAGCATGTTTGACTTGGACACATGACATAATAGAAGGACTGGAGTGAAGACAGTGACAAATTACTATGTAACAATTAGCTTGTTGTGCTTCCTGAATATTACTTTGTCTCAATTCTTCTCTTCTTGTGTTGGCTTGTTGGGGCCTGACCCAGCTTCGGAGTTGATTTAGCCAAACAAATCCCGGTACTACTGGCCCTCTCAGCAATAGTCCACAGAGAACGGACTAAGGTCTCACCCGATGTAGTATGGGAGGGTGTTAGAACTAGGTTTCCATACCCTAGAGATGTTTGATGGGTTCAAGTGGTCCGTGGTTCGACCCTACACGCACTTCACCATGCGCACTTACCTGTCCCTCACAGCCTGAGATGCATCCTTTGCATAGTCCTACTCAGGGACCGAATGCTGTTATTACTCAAGTCCTTACTAGTAATATGATATTATTTGATTAACTTAGCTTATTTGTATGATTTCAGTTATATTTAACAATATTCACAATTAATTCAAGTGCGTGCAGTAAAGAAACATTATATTCGCAAATAATATGAAACATGTAATAACTTAGAATAGATACACAGAATTGGTAACAAAATCTTTCTTTATTAATCTCTTCTCCGATTATAGACTCGACTCCACCCTGCGCACTTAGCTGCAGGGGTCCACGCACTCAGCTGCGGACTCTACTAGGCCTCTACGCACTTAGTTGCAAAGCCTTTTCCTACTCTACGACCCAAGACACACTTCGCACTTCGACTTAATCTCTAAGACCTTTCATGCCCATTCTCTATTAGATGTCTTTACAACTTAGAGCCTTGCTCTATTTATATAATTCCATGGTCCGTGGACCATGGGTAGGCCGACATTACATTACAAACTAGGGTGGACAACGCTATGACTCTAACATACTTCCATGCCCACAAATCGCGGGGCTTTACAACATTATTTGGTCCAAACATGGGCTTTGAGCCTCAAAACATGCTTGAGGGGGGATTCCATGCCCAACAGGCCCCCAACACAAACATTGTGACTCACCCTCGGTGCAGTGATCTTGGCATAGAACTCCTCCAATTGTCCTAGAACTGTGCTGATGTCGGCAGCGTACTGCGCCGCTGCTTGCTAAATCTGTTGCATCCTCTATTTTGCGACCTCCATGTCTGAATTTTTTCCCTACATATGTACCAACATCTTCTGCGTATGTTTATAGTCCCACACCTTTGTATGGCTCCTCAGAGCATGAAGACTATGCTTTGGGCGACTAGTCAGATAGCTAACCCACCTGTGTAGGGTTTCAAGTGGCTGCCATTTACTTTTCCTTGGAAGGGTTCTCCATTTAGTTTGACTAGCTAGACAGTGCCTCCCTCTGTGACCTCGCTAACCACGTATGGTCCCAGCCAATGCAGTTTGAATTTTTCTAGAAAATTTTCAAACTTACTGTCATAGAGTAGCACTAATTCATTTACCTTAAAGGTGCACAACCAGATATGGCAATCGTGCCAAGATTTTTCACGCTGATTTTGTACCTATTGATGAAACCCAACCAAGAACCATTCTTCTTCAAGTTATTCCAATTGCACAAGCCTTTCCTCTAGAGCTTCACGGTCCATCATCCCTGTGAGCGCTGCTATGCACAGACTAGGTATGATATATTCCATTGGCATGACAGATTCCATGCCATAAACTAACTCAAAAGGTGTTTGTCCCGTTAGTTTCTTGCACGTTGTCCTATAATCCCATAACACTGCAGGTACACGCAGGTCCCAATCACTTCGCTGTGAGTTGCACACTTTGGTCAGCCCAGTCTCCAGTATTTTGTTGAAGGCTTCTATAGTCCCATTGGCTTGTGGCTGGTAGGGCGTACTTTTTTTATGATACACCTAGAATTCTTCTGAGAGTGCACCGATTGTTTTTTTCAAGAAATGTGTTCTACGATCACTCATCAATATTTTCGGACAACCAAATCAGGTCAAAAAATTTTCGAACAAAAACTTCGTAGTCGTAGCGAACGTCTAGTCTTGACCGGCTGCGCTTCTGCCCATCATGTTAGGTACTCTGTCGTGGTAATGATGTAGCGTGCCCCCATCTTTCCCTGAGGTTTGATAGGTACCACAATATCAGTTGCCCATTTCGTGAATATTTATAGTGTCATTTGCAGATTCAAAGGCATCTCGTCCCTTCATGATGGTTTTCTGGTCGTTTGACATATATCGTAGGCCTTATAGTATGCTTTTGAATCCTGGTGAAGTGTTGGCCACCATAACTCTACGCGAAGAATCTTTTGTGTGGTCATGTGTCCTGCATAGTGTCATCATACAGTACCGCCATGTACTTTAGCAAGGATCTAACTTCATTCAAATTTAGGTATGTATCTTTGCAATATCTCATCATTTCCCATTTTGTATAGGTTCCCCACAATGACAGAAAAATCCATCGCATGCACCATCGATTCCTTCTTTTGTTGGATGGAGTATTCCTTCGGCGCAGTCCCTATTGTCAGAAAGTGGATTATATCTTTGAAGTGCACGTCCACGATGTGCATCACACATAGCTATGTATCAAGTAATCCTTCCTCCAAACTAGTAAGTTCCTCACCCATCTCAATACGTGACAAGTGATCCAATCCTACGTTCAGGTGTCCAGGTTTGTCCATGACCTCAAAGTCATATTCTTGAAATAATAAGATCCACTTGCATATGCGTTCCCCAACATAGGCTTATTGACCAAGTATTTCAGTGCGCAATGGTTTGTATACATCTTGAAATGTCCTCCTAGCAAATAGTGTTGGTATTTTTGGAGCGCATACACCATCACTAACCCCTTGTGCTCGGTTGTTGAATAGTTCTTCTTGGCTTTAGACAATCTACGACTTGCAAATGTGATAGGGTGGTCCAAGCCCTCGCTGCCCTCTTGTGTGAGCACTGCTCCTGGCGCGATACATGATGCATCAACATGGACATGAAACTCCACATCCCATTTTGGGAAGACCAAGATTGGAGCAAAGGTCAATTTCCCATTTAGGACATCCAAGCTCTTCATGCAGTCATCATTCCAGCGGAATGTGACATCTTTTTTCAATAGCTTTTCCATTGGGCGTATCTTTTAATGAACTTCCTGTAGTATCCTATGTGTCCCAAAGTAGCACATAACTGTTTAACACTTCACAGTGATACCAAAATTAGAATTACTACAATCTTTGCAGGGTCCACCATCAGCCCCTATTTTCAAACCACGTGTCCCAACAAGTTTCCAAAGGGAACAAGGAATGCGCACTTCTTAAGGTTTAGCAGAATCTAGTGTCATCGAAAAGTATCTAGCATCAAGCGTAAGCTTGCTACATGGTGTTTAACTAATCCGGAGACAGTCCAGTCATCCGGATAGACCTCCAGGAACTTGTGGATGTATTCTTTGAGTGCGGCAACAGCAATGCATGAAAAGATGGCTGGAGCATTCTTTAATCAAGCAACGTAATGGTGTATTGAAGCAGCCCCATTTTGTTGCGAAGCTCATCTTGCTTTTGTCTTCTAATGCAATTTTGATCTGGTGGTACCCTGAGAACCCTTCCGTGAAAGAATATGCTTCTTGTCCGCCAATGTTTTCCAACACTTTATCTATGAACAACGTCAGGAATGGGTCATGTACATAGGTGTCATTTAACTTCCTAAGGTCCACTCATATTCTTATTTCACCCTTCTGCCTTTTCTCCTACACTACCATACGACTCACCTAGTTAGATTCTTCTACTGGCTCAATAATTTCAGTTGCGAGAATTTTGTCTAATTCTACACGGACCTTTTCCTTGCACTTCAGATTCAAGCGGTAAGGCCTCTTCGTGACCAGCTTTGTGTCAGGTTTTAAGGTGATCTTATCATCCCTAAGTCACCAACGATCCCTTTTAAATCCATAATTTTGGTCGGGAATAAGTCTTGGTATTTGCAGAGTAACTCAGCGACCTTATCCACCATGGCATCATCCCATTAGTCACTAAGCATTGCATACTTTGGTTCCGCCTCCATCCCAATGTCTACCTGCTTTGTTTTTAGTGGCACGGTGATGTCGGGATCCTCAATCAATGGTCCTCGAACCACGTGACAGCCTTCAGTTTTTGGAATGTTAATATTCTATGGGTCCTCATCATCCTCCTTAATATTTACATTGTAACACTCCAGTGCGTAGCTCAGCTGTGTCGCCCATTCCGACTAAAGCACTTCCATTGGCTCCTGGGCTTTTTTGAAGATAGCTACTTTTACTACTTGTTGCGCATCATCAATAGTATCCCACCAACGATCTCCAAATGTGAAGGTTAATAGGAATCCTTCACATACGTTGTCCCATTCGCTCATGCCATGACAAAGCTCTGTCTTAGTATACAAATTCATGGGTATGACATCCAGAGTATGAAAAAACAAATGCACCCATTTAGGTTGTGGCTTTTCCCCGTAGACCTCGGTCCATTTCGTGAGGTGTGTACGTGGATCATCCCGTCTATCATACTTGTCTACTAGCTGCATCCGCAGTTTCACAAATCGTACGTGCATCATCCTTTCGCATCTGTGCCAGTCCTCAAAGCTTCTTTGATGCGTACCGCACCATCTTGCGAGTGTAGTGTGTAGTGCCCATTTCAGAGTGTCAAAACGTTGTTGCTCTGGCACTTCTCTTTCAAATTTGTTTAGGAATTCATCCACTGCTGTCAACCCGTCATCCCTTACCTCTGTTGTCACGCAACGCAGTGATCTTACCATCATGTTGCAATTGAGTGTGGTTACCTCGTGTAACCGGTTTTGGCATCATTCTATTTCCTCATCTGAATCCGATGTGTAGGACCTTTCACACTCCCACAAAATGCTACCATCTACTGTAGGATTTACCCAGTCCTGCTCCCGTGCAGTGATTTTGTAGATATAATATAGATAGTCGTCATTCTCATCATTGCGTATTGGATTTTTGTAGCGCGATCCTTCCTCAGGGTCTAAAGGTACCACTACGCGTAGTGACTTTTTCTCAAAAGTCATTTTGCGCTTCTTCAGGTTTATCACTCCATTCATATTAGTGGCCCAATCAAATCCTAGTAGCATGGGATAGGGATTGTTGTCATCGACAATTTCTATGACTTCAAAATCTGCAAGAGAGCTCGCACCTTCGATGTCTACCATTATTCCCTGCAAGCTTCCCATCAGTAGGATCTTCTACTGGTTCGCCATTCACAATTGAATAGGTGACCATTGTAATGCAGGACTTCCCATGTGCTCCCATGTCTGCTTTGGCAGTACATTCGTTTCCGATCCTAAATCTAGAATTACTTGATCCATTTCATATTCCTCGATTTGCGTAGTCAATCTCATCTACTTTCCTGTTCGCATTGTGTGCTTCCAGAGCTTCTGGACTACTCACATTCTCCTGACCTAGGGCACCTAGTGATGAATTCCTGCAGTCCCGTCATAGCATTGTTATCGCGCAATAGCTTCATGCATGTATCCATAAAGGTAGTAAGCATTGATGGGTCCATCATTGGTTCTAGTTTGTCTTTACTACCTGAAGTCGAGGCCTCCATGAAGCTCTTCTTAGCTTCCATGAATGTCTCCTTTGGGCACTCTAAATCAAACTCTGGTTCCTTTGTAGGATCCTTACGAACCCAAGCACTTTCTTCAGATTTCTTGCCCTTGTCATCTCCTATCATAATACCACTTCGAGGCACGATGTTTACATTCGGGTCCTATTCGTGTGACTCAGACCTCATCATTTGCAGATTCTGATTTGGGGGAGGTGGGAGTATTGCTTTATCGTGCAACCTTACTATCAATGTTGGGAAGTCCTCTGTCTCATGATCAAATTTGGTACAATATAAACATGATTCCCTCATTGGATGCAAGAATAATGCCCTTGCCCTCTACAATTGTAACAAATCAGCTATTTGCGACCCCTTCTTAGTCCCATTCCACCTCAACCTCATCCGCGCCCCCTAAAATCCAGTGCACGCCATCCCTATATTTTGATCGAGGGATCATGTTTTGATCTGAACTCTATAGGCAGGAGTCCAATCCATCATCAGTTCATAACTTCTACAGGTGTGTTCATCATGGCCTACTGACCTACAAAAAGTATAGAACAAATGTTGGGACTTCTGCGTATACTTATTTAATAGGTGACAGTTATCTGTAGCATTCTTCCCTCCTATTTGACAAATCATGCACTATAATGCAGGTGTCGAGCTAGGTCTTGCTTGTGCCTCTGGTATCAATGACATTGACCCTCCTCTGTCTAGGTATTTCACGAAGACTGGACAATGGTGTTAACGGGAAAAGTGTCTATTCAGAACAACCCTATCCCACTAAGGTGTGACAGTACCTTAGAAACAAACAGGGAAAACTACTTTCGTATTCTTCTTTATGAACTATAAACGAAGAGGGATAGGATGAACCAACCTGTGTCTTGCGCTAGTCCTTTGATCCAATCTCTCTTATCTTTGAAAACTTCCAGCTACCTGCTCCCTTATTTACCCAGCTTCATCAAGTTCCTGTAAGATCACAGATGAAGAAAACTACACAAAGACATGGGTTTATACTCATAAACAACTTAGGATTAGATTTAAGCTAAACATGCAAATATAACAAACATCAATGATACACAAGCATGTAGGAGAAACTCAAATATTTTTATTGATATCACAAGAAGGTCCAGGAGGAGTTACAACCGATGATTCCTGATCCAACATCAACCTCCCAGCAAAGGAATCCCCTCTTCACCTCCAACAAAGCATAAATCACCCAATACTCTGATATCTATCTCAAAACCAACAACAATTCTCTGCAATGTACAAAATTCCAGCCTCCGGATCTCTAGGATGAGGGATCCATATATAGATGTATGCAAAGAGGATGAGTCAGCTTATGATCTGACTAGTGGCTTCTCTCTGTCAGTTCTTGCTTCCACTTGGAGACTGAGAGCCTCTTACTCATCCTTGGTCGAACTCAGTGAGGCAAGTGTCATTGGGGAAGATTCTGGAAGCTTTCATTGTCTGTCCACCTTGCAGAATGACACTGCCATTTGTCATTTCCCGCTCAACGCACCCTGGTAGTGCATTTAGGGGCGTTGCAACGCACCTAGCTATTGTACTTGGGTGCTATGCAACGCAGCTAGCTAGTGGAGCAGTTGAAATGATCCTGATTTGACTTATTCTGAGCAGTTTCTGGTGGAGAACTTCTGGGAGAAGCTGTAATTTGTTGACCTTGTTCCTTTAGGGGTCGGAACAACCCTTTTAGGGACTTCGGATCCCTTGGTTTATGGAAATTTCGTGCTTAGAGTTGTAAGGCACAAAAATGTCTATAACAAATGGTCCTTGTCATGCCCCTGGCCTTTGCATTTTATGCACCATACCTCCTCGTGTGCCTATGATTGAGTTGTCCTATCCTATTTCAAAATCTGCATTCCCAGACACAAATTTTTTAGTTGTGCATGGATTTGTTGGACTCCCAAGCTAGGATCTTGTATTGGGGTCTCGTGTAGTCACATTGCAATCTCCAAGGCTTCGGCCTAGGTGGATAACTTTTACTGTGACAATTCCGTCCTCAGATTCGGCATTAGTGACGCTACAAATGATGCACGGTGATGCCCATTTGTCAAGGTCATGTTGGCTATGAGAATCATACCCTTAAGTCTTTGAGCCAACTCCCATGGGATCTCACATGGAATCATCATGATTTCCTTAAACCCAATAATCGACTGCATCTCCAATTTCGGCCTGCTAAATATCCTGTTCAACATAGCTTGGATATTTGTGATCCCTGCGTTTGGATTGTCGTTGGAATGCATAATGTACCATGTCAGTGTGCAATCCTACAATGCGTTCACCAATGTTTCCTTCTTTATATTGTCATCCATGATTCCTTGTGCTTCCCATACAGCTTTTACCATGAACCAAAATTGGTTCAGATCCTAGTTCCCTACTCCTTTGAACATCTGAAATTTTATCGTACTCGCTATATTGAACTGTGGTGGTGGCAGAGGTGGTGTGGGCAGAGATGGGAGTGAAGATGGTGAGACTAGTGGTGGTGTAGGTGTAGGTGGGATGCGAAGAATTCACTACCTTATCAGACTGATCACACTTCCTGGTGAAACTTTCAAGAGCTCTTCCTCGCTTTCTCGCAGAGGCGAAATCAAGGGGATATTCTCTATCTCTGTGTTACCTTTGTTTCTATAGATACTCCCACTCCATGTAGCCCCAAACATCAATTTATTTGCATAACCCTTTTTTCACACAATAGCATTTTAATCCAAGTGATCAAAGATTTAATGTACTTACCTCGTCGTCCTTTGAGGAAGCGTCATTTTGCCTCACTGTAGCTGATTGAAGTATCTACCATGGACTCGGTGATAAACCCTCCTATAATTTGATCAAGCCAATGGTCCACAACATGCGCAATCTTATCTTCCGATGTTTCTATTCTACACACTAGCTCTAGAGTCCACACAATCGGTCTGTCGAGCCTACACCTTCCTTGACTGTCTGCTAGCTTCGAGATCCATTCATACAACTCATAGGCGAAGGATGCAAAAAAAATATCATGGATTTTTGTATGTAAGTAGCGCTCTAACTAATGTTCCTTTGATACTTGCGGATTCCTATTTTCTTGCGTCGCCAACTCGTGAATATTTCTGTCCAACCACCCTTCAATTTATTTCTTCGTTGGATTCTAGTGACATGACATCAGACATCCCTTAAGCATATCCTGGCCCTGACAACGGAACCATTTTTTGACTTGTTGGGGCCTGACCCAGGTTCATAGTTTATTTAGCCAAACAAATCCTGATACTACTAGCCCTTTCGGCAATATTCCACAGAGCGTGGACTGAGGTCTCACCCGATGTAGTATGGGAGGGTGCTAGAACCATGTTTCCGTACCCTAGATATGTCTGATGGGTTCAAGTGGTCTATGGTTTGACCATGCATGCACATCACTACATGCACTTACCTATCCCTCGCAGCTTGAGATGTTGCCTTAACATAGTCCTACTCAGGGGCTGAACACTGTTATTACTCAAGTCCTTACTAGTAACCCAATATTAGTTGATTAACTTAGCTTATTGGTATGCTTTCAGTTATATTTAACAATATTCACAATTCATACAAGGGCACGCAGTAAAGAAATAATATATTCGCAAATGATATCAAACATGTAATAACTCAGAATAGATACACATAATTGGTAACAAAACCTTTCTTTATTAATCTCTTCTCTGATTACAGTCTCAAATCCATCCTACGCACTTAGCTGCAGGGGTCTGCGCACTCAACTGCAAACTCTACTAGGCCTCTGGGCACTCAACTGGAGAGCCTTTTCCTACTCTACAACCCAAGAAACACTTCGCACTTCAACTTAATCTCTAGTACCTTTCATACCCATTCTCTATTAGACGTCTTTACAACTTAGAGCCTCACTCTATTTATATAATTCCCTGGTCCGCAGACCATGGGTAGGCTAACATTACATTACAAATTAGGGTGGACAATCCTATGACCCTAACATACTTCCGCGCCCGCAATTCGTGGGGATTTACAACATTATTCAGTAAAAACATGGGCTTTGAGCCCCCAAAACATGCTTCGAGGGGGATTCCATGCCCAACACATTGTATGAAAATGTGGAAGGTATTTGGAATTCCACGTATGATGTGCTTGAAAGAATATGTGACATCAAAGGCATGAGTGTCTAAAATAGGTTGTGCAAGTAGGTTGCAGAATATGGACCACTAAGTGAAATACGTCTCTAAACATGCCTAATTCCAGACATTGATTAACTAGATGGTTGGTTCTATTGTATAGGGCACATGTGTGGGGTGATTTTGACAATCCTACTTGAGGATTTTTTTCTTTCTTCTAGATCCTTATCAATGCTGGTGGGAGGTAACATGTTGATGGGTGACTGACTATATATTTAGTGATGTTTTCTCCTCGAACACACATAAGATGGTCCTAGATCCATCATCCCCCACTGGCGTGGTGTCATATGAGTGTGGACTATTTGGTGGGACTAATACTGAGTTCACAACAATGAATCGATGCATAAACTTCAACGCTTCCCAGAATCGGGGAAGTTGAGGGAAAAATCACACATGATGGTTTCCTACACAAATATGAAAATTATGAAACCATTTCTTGGGTATTTTTCTATGAGTAACATGGGGAACTGGGTACCATTGGTTAAATACATTCAATTCAAGGCACTAGTTAATCAACTATTTGGTTCATCACATAAGGCGCATATAGACACAGGTGTTCTCGACTTTGGTTTCCTCCTTATCTGGTGGGAGGATAGGTGATAGGGGTATGAGCATAAATCTTGTTCCTCTTGAACGTAAAATATGGTTTTGGATCCATCATGAACTGGCAGCGTGGCAGGTACTAATCGAGCCACAATATTGGCTTGAACGAGAGCGCTCAATACATCTCGATATCAAGGGTTTTGAGGGTAGTGATGAGTGTAATATCTATATTCTATGCATATAGTGCATTCAAGGTTAGTGCACAACTCCTTGTTACGTGATGGTGTGGTATTCGCACCAACAGGTCGAGTTGGGGTCGGTGGTGTTTTTGGCACATGCAAAAAGGTTTTAACTTGTCTAACTTGGGGCATATATTGGGTGGGTGCCCAACAACTCCAGAAAAGGCATGGGGTGGAAGTGCCCTGGAGGAGTTTGAGGCTTCCACCATTTTACCTTTTTTATTATCCCTCTTACTGGCACCAACTAATGTCAATGTAGGAGTTTCTCGATTCATGGTGGCTTCCTTGGGGGGTATAGGAATGATGCTTATAGAGGTGATACCTAAGTTTTGCAACATTGTCAAAGGGGAAAAATACTAGACTAATATCACGAGAGCCATATTTGGAAACATAAGTGTTCCATGGCTTGGTGCGAGACAAAACTAGATGGAGGGTATAAGAAGGCTGTTTAAGTGATAGTATATGGTAGGAATGTAGAATCAACAGTTGCAACACTCATGGTGTTTGGAACTAGTTCTTGAATCAATGAAGTGTTTGATGAACTCATCATGTACATAAGATCTATTCTGATTTCTATAATGTCCTCTAGCAAAGGGGGATCTCCAGGGTATGTATTGATGAATATTGATGGTTTAAATTGTCCAAGTATGAATTCAGTGTAGGTTGTGGTCAACGCAGGAGAAGATCCTATGAAAGGTAGCACATCATTAGGGGCAGTTAATGTCTTCTTCTCATAGTATGTGAGTTGGTCAATTATAATGATTTTTCCTTCATGGGGGAACATCATTATCATAAAAAGAAAAGAGCCCACTACAGTCATTAGATACATATAAGTTCAGCCACGAAGGATATTGTAATCCAACTATGCGTCCAGGGCTTCAATGTCAATGAGCATGGGTTTACCAACTATTTGTGTTGGAACGTCCTAGAATAGGACTATAGGGGCTGAGGGGAACACATCATATGATCTAAGAGTAATGTAAAATGGTTTGAGTTCTGGAGATCCAAAGTTTTGCAAAATTGATTGCAGCGGTGATTGGTGATATTCTTGATTGCAACCAGCATGTGGAAGGTGACTATCGATGGAAGATGGTGGCCCACATTATCCAAATCGAAAGCCATTAGGAAATAATCATTAGGGTCGATTTCTTCTAATGTGGAAAGTAGGTCTTTCCATTGGGATGGGCATGTTTGCAGGAATTCCAATGCTGACATAGTTGATGGAGATTGGGCTAAGTCATGAACTATGATGTAGCTATGAGCAACCTTCGCGTTATGTCTTGTTCATCACAACAATCCTTTGACCATTTTTGGGGGGTTCTTTGGGATGTCGAGGGATATTCAACAACACTATAGGTGCTAAAGTGGTCGAAGTAGATGAGTTTTTTCTGGGGGAGTTACATAATCTCGGTTTTGCATCTATAGGAGAAAGTCTTTCCTTGCTATGAAAATGTCACGACCTGATTTATTCTAAGAATTCCCTCGACAAGGATTATAATGTTGTTGGAAAGGTTCCTACTTAGTATTAACCACTCTTTGATGGGGGAAGTGATTCTACATTATTTCAGTTTGTTGGTTTTTCCCTCCATTCCCCCTAGTATCTTTCATTGTTTTCAACTCAGGGAGTTGAGGACAATGATAGGTATAATTACCATGTTCTTGTGGATGGCACAAGAATGATTAGTCTATAGACTTGTGTTCCTGTTTTTCCTTTGTGGGTTTTTATTGGTATGTGCCTGATTTTGATTTTGGTTGGGGATGCCCCCAGCTGGTGCCCACAAAGGTTATTATTGATTTTTGCGCCCCTAGGGAAGCTCTACCTTTGGCTTGTTATTTTATTTTTTCTTAGAAACGTTAGGTGGGTTATTTGTGTTCAGTTGTTCAAATGATTGATGTTGTTTAGTGAGAGAGAGTCACACTAGATTAACCCCTATATTAGCAAATATTGGTGAGTTATTCTGTTGGTGTGGGGGGTAAGGTAAATATGCATTTGCTTGCCCCTAATTGGCGTATGTGTTCTGGGAGGAGGGCATTGGTTCCATGTTCCTAGGGGGTTATTGATTTCCCTGTGGGGAAGGATATGGGTCACCCATGCATAGGAGGGTATTGGCCACCCTACATGGGTTGGTATTGGTCGACCTATATAGTAGGATTCTGCACAAGCATAGGTTGACTAGGGTAATATTATGTATGTTGTTGAGGTGGTGGTGCAAGTATATCATCGAGTGGTTGGTCATTGTAAGTGTATCCAGGGTACTGGAAGGTGTTTCTGGGTTGCTTTTGGGTCATGTTTCCAATCAATCCATCAGAAACATTGGATTCTCATGGTGTCTCTTGTTTAACATTTTGTAGGTGGGGGGTGTATGGAAGAACATGGTATAGATATCCAGATGTTTTGTATATGAGTTATAGTTGTTGAGATTTACTGATAGCCTCCTCCTCATTTTGAGGGGATGAGTTGGATATGTCTTTTGATATTTCCGACGTGATATATCTCAAAAACAAGTTGAGGAGTTTGGCTTCTAAGTGAGCTTTGCACAACCTATGACATTTCCACCATTCATCGATGTGGTCGAATATTTGCGTAGCAAGTATTTGTTTGAAATGGGTAAGACGTTCCAGGTCCGAGTCCTGATTGACCGGGAGTTAGAAGAATTTGAAGAAAGAGGTGGCTAGAGAACCAAAGTTTCCATGTGCTCCAAAAGTTTGACCTACATACCATTTTGTTGTGGCCCCTACAATGGTGCATTGAAACAATCTTAGGTAAATAGTATCTTATGTGATACTATTAGGTGAACACCAAAGGTGAATGCTCATGGCATGGTTTCCAGTGTCTTCTCCTTATTTTCCTTTGAATTTTGGAACATCTGAAAGTAATTTAGTTGGCATGGGTGGCCAATTTGGGGCATGTGCAATAAGGTCATTGGTTAACTGGCTTAAATTAGGGATATTTAATGAGGCTAAATATGGGACCTAAAAGTTATTCACCATCACAAAATGATTTTGAAGAGATATATACAAAGTGGTTCTCTGTGGGCAATTATGAGAGGGAATATCCTGGTGGGTGCTTCATGGAATTTCTAGAGGGGTGGTGGCTGGGGTTCCCAAAGGGTTATCATGTGGGGTCCCTTGCAGTGTAGTGAAATCTTGTTTTGACGAGGAGGGGTCCTGAGAAAAGTTGCACCGATAAAGGAAGATCCTAAAATGGTGGTTGTGTGGTGTCTTCTATGCTTAAATGGAGAGAGACCTGGCACACCTCTTGGTAATGGGGGGAGTCATGGGATTCCCTATGGTGTCTAGTAGAGTGTGTGTTACTTTATGTGATTGATGGAAGGAGATAAATATCAAAGGAAGTAAATCACATACATAAAAAAAAAAGAAAATAAAATGATTACTTTCCCTTCAACTTAGACTATGTTATCAATCAAACAAAAAATGGTTTTCATTTGTTTGTGCATATGATAAAATATCCTATGAAGACATATTCATACTTACGACTCTCAAATTAACTGGACCTTGCGAATATAACTTCTTATGGATACTGGGGCAACGTCTCGAGAGAGCAGAGGATACTTTCCAACAGCCGAATAATTAACCAAGCTAATGAATGAGGATTTAGTTCTTCCCACACCTCCACCTATAGGTAAATTATTCCCTATATTTTTTCCATTAAGATACCTTCATCCCACGTGAGCAGTCGAGTCTTTAACTTGTTGGTAGCTAGTTACTAGTACCAAGAACTAGGTAGTCCAGGTAGCCCCAAATAGTACCACATGCACTAGACCTAAGTCGAACCTCCTATGAATTGGGTCTTTGACATGATTGGCTATTATTTTGCTTGGGATTATGAAGGATTTTAATCACCCTAAGTGTCAACCTCTGTGTTTCAGAGATGTAACATGACCACTGTGGCTTTTGGGATGCCTACCCCCAATGGTCATAACCTCAACTATAAATTATTTTATGGCCCTTGTGGGGAAATTTTAGTTGGTTCAAGTTATGGTTTCTTTCAGGAGTATTTTTTTCTTAGTGTGTGAGAATGTAAGAAAAATGAACTAATTCAAAAAGTTCCGAAAACTGGATGCCTTTTTTCACAATGCTTATAGAAGCTTAGTGTGTGATGTGTAATGTGTGTGAAAGTGGGAAAGTGAACATACAAAGTATGATAAGATGTGGATATGTGATAATCCTTTTCAATATCCTCCTAATTACACCAATTTTTTATTGTTCCTTGCATGAAAAATAAATAATATGTTGATAATGTAGCAGTTACTTTTTTTTTATTATAGTATCTGAGTTTTGAAAAAGGGAGACAGAAACTTAAATTCTCTAAGAAATTTTTGATATGAAAACCCAGGTTCTTCTAGGAGATGCAATGTGTTGTTGGGAAAAATATCCAATACGGAATGACCCTATCCCACTCTAAGGGTGATAGTACCTCAACAACAACTGAATGCAAAGCTATTCAAGATTACTTCTTTATGAGATGTAAGAGAGAGGAGGAAGAGATCCACTAACCGTTATCTTCCGCTAATGATTGATCCAATCTTCCCTCTTTGCTGCTTGCTCCCAGCTCCTTGCTCTTTCACTGGCCCAACTACACCAAGATCCTGTAAAAGCATAAGAAAAGGAAACTACAAGAAGCATACATCCATAATTGATTCAAGGATTAGAATAAATCAAAAACACAAGCATCAATACACCATTGAGACACATGCATATAGAAGAACCTCAAATGCTTTATTAATGGAAGAAGTAAAGTTCTGAGAGTGTTACAACCATAATAGGGCCCAATCTAGCAACACCTCCCAGCAGAAAGAAATCTCCTCTTCACCTCCTTCAAGCAAATCACCCAATAGTTCTATGCACAAACCAACAGCACTTCCTTACATTCACAAGATTCCAGCCTCCCTAGACCTCATGAGAGAGCTCTATATATAAGAGTTTTGGAGAAAGGATGAGTCAGCTTGAGGCTGGCATGAAGCTGACTAGTGTCCTCTCCCACTTCAGTTATTCTTCAGTTCTTGAGTCCACTTGGAGTTTCTTGCTTCCACTTGGAGATCAAGACCCTCTTACTCATCAATAGGCGAATTTCCTGATCCAAGTGTCATTTTGGAAGCTTCCTGGGCATTTGACACATTGAGGAATGACTGTGCCACTTGGCCAATCTCGCCCAGCGCAGGTAGCCTTCATTGCTTTTGACATTCAGTGCAGGTACAGAGTGGAGCAGTTGACATTCAGCACAGATGCTCAGTGGAGCAGCTGACATGATCCAGAAATAGCTTGTTTTTGAGTGTTTTCAGGTGGAGAACTGATTTTCAGTGCTGTGGTTTGCTGACCTTATTCCTCTAGGGGTAGGAACAACATGTTTAGGGACTTTGGATCCCTCAGATTATTGACATTTCATGCTTCATGCTGTAAGGCACAAAAATGTCTATAACAGTTGCCCCCTAAAGTATGAGGTCGTTTATCAGGTGAAATGCTTTATCAGGAGGATCTGAAATTCATTCAATCGCTGAGAGGCGCCCTGTAATAAATACAATACAATACATTATTTTTCATTCTGCTTTCATGATCTAGCTGAGGCGGGCATTCCCATGCTCAGCTTTATAAATTCATTTTGGTACATATAACAGACGACCGTCTGATGGTAGACTAATAATTCTCTGTTGAAATTATCATCCTTTGAGTAGGATGATCATCTGCTGCAATAATGTACATATCAAATGTCTTTATATTTCCTAAATATATATCGCAGCCCGGATGGATGAAACTAGATCTGGGGTCTTCAAACTCGTTCGATCTTCACTCTAAGTACAAGTCGATCCATGTGAGAATTGCGCTGAAGTCGAACATGGAAAGACATCGCTTGATTACCGGTCAATAATGTAAACCGTTAACAAGCGCGAGAGGAATCACCGATAATGATGATGAACCTCAAGGTACTGCAGTACAATTCATGTGGTGTGAATAAAGGACTTGGCGTCGAACACCACGCAAAATCTTCTGGTCGAAGGTCATTGATGTATACCTGTCGCCGGAAGTGAGAAACTTGCCATTGAGGCATGCAAGCTTCAAAGTACTAGGGGGGGTGTTCCTAGATCAACTTCTTGGATAATGAGCTAAAGTCGACAAGAAGCGATCTGTCAAAGGAGGGCCTTAATGAATCCCACATCAGTGACACGGATTGGAGCTAATGATTTTAGTGGAGGTGAAAACAATCTGTGAGATATGATTCAGGGTGGCGATCATGGGTGGATGAAGGATAATGTATGGCAGTGGATGGGACACGGTTGACTCTTTCTGAACAACATCTCTTGAACATATAACGACACTGATGTGATGGATCGGTAGCATTACCCCAAATGTGGATGGTTTGGCGAAGACCATGGTGATGAGACCGGTGAATGAAACAACCCAACCCGATGTGATACGGAGGACAAAGTGTCATGTTCAAGAGCGACTTGCTACCATTAAAGCTTTGAGGTTCTCCCAATTTTTCCCCAGTCATTTCTGACCATTACCTCTTTATCTTTTTCAAGCTTGAGGAGGATAACATATGCTTGTTCTATAACCTGCCCTTCGGGCAAGCCCATCGCTATGTTTTAACGAGCCTAGCGATAGGGAAACTCGTTCTCGTCTAAAGACAAGTTTGTCGCTATTTAATTATTTTAACGAGTCTAGCGACAAAGACAACTTGGTCCTTTTCATTTTTAGAGAGTTTGAAAAGGTACAGAAAGTTAACTCCAAAATTCCTTTTTCGTCATCTAATCCCTTAAGTCCGAAAAAGTATAAAACAATACAGAAGGGATGAGTTTTTGATAACTTTAACGAGCCGAATAAACAAGCGCTCGACCTTTTTGTGTAATAATCCCTCAGGTCCAAAAAGATTAAAATCTAGAGGAGGGATAGCTCTTCCGGTCACTTTAACGAGTTGGAAGGCCAAAACTCGGCAAACTTTTCATATTTTACGAGTCAGTTGAAAAGAGCTCAAATAAGACTCGTCTTTTGAGGAACGAGTGATAAACAGGGATAGCAGCAGATTCCAGGTACAGGTTGGAATTTTCCAATCACGATAGTGTCACAAGGATGGCTAAGTGAAATCACTCTTCGCAGCTGTTCCTCAAAAAGGGTAAACAATCATATGGGGGTGAACGATCGGCCAAATGGAATGGAGGTGGCAAGTGCAAACATGACCAAGGCTTTTTATGGCTAATAAATTTACGATCACAATGGTTATTTACCGGGATAGGTTCATTTTTTATTTAAAAATGAGCTTAAACTCTGGGGGAAACATTGCTCACTGCTTTTATTTATTTTTTAACGAGCATGAAGACCGCGTTAAAACTGCTCGGATCTTGCGTTTATTTTTTAACGAGCATGAACTTTATGCTAAAACTGCTCGATTTATATGGTCACATTTTGATTTTTTACCATTACTAGCTTTTCTCTTTTCAAATATAGTACTGCATTTTCAATTGCTGCAACAAACTTTGTTAGAAATGAATAATATTTGCATGAAAATGAGATTATAACCCTAATATTTCACTTTGAACTACGTAAAAAACCATTAAAAGGTGTTTTTACCTCTCATTTATCATTTCATTTGCATTTGGTTTGTTGGAGCTCTGGAGGTGCCTCTTCCCCCTTGATTTTCATCAGCTGATTCCGGGAGATTCTGCAGACGATTTTCGGCGCCGTCTGGACCAGGTAGGAGCTAAACCCTAGCTCTTTCTTTTCATGGTTTCATTTTCCTGTTTCATGCCTGTTTTCCGGTCTTTCTGAGCCCCTGGGGTTTTGCCAGGGCGCCCTAGGTTCAGCGCAGGTTCCCCATTCGAAACTTGCGCTGAAGGTCAAGCTGCCTTAAGGCAGCCTGACCCTCAGTGTAGGTGGGGGACCTTCTGCCTGCGCTGGGCTCAAAAAAACTGAGTTTTAAGGTCATTTTTGATGATTTTTTCGCCAGTTTTTCATCAAAACAGGAATTTACTCTTTCTCTTGTTTGCTTTGCAGGGAATCTTGAACAAAATGTCGCTTACATGGCGAGAATGAGAACATGAAGAGGAGGACATGATTGCCCTCCATGACCTGGTCACGGTGAACGCGCTGCGGAACTGTGGCCTGCTGAAGTTCTTCCGTATCTCTAGCATGAGAGCACAGATTTCTTTACTGCAGTATATGCTTGATGCTTGGGATCCTGTTAACCAAGTGTTCCAGATTAGGGGAAAGGCCATCCCCTTGACCATAGAGGACATGTACTTCTTGACTGGATTGTCAAGACGAGGTGCCCCCGTTTCCTTATCAGGTACGGCCCGGGGGACTGATTCCACCAGAGATTATGTCCACTAGTATTGCAGGGAAGGTTCTCAGCCGAGCAGAGACGGCAAGATTGTTATCTGTGAGATTACTGATCGGGCTCTCAGGTCCATTCTGTTCACTATTGGTAGGATGGACGGCAGCGCAACTCTACATGTTGCCAACAGGTCTTATATGCAGCACGCCTTGGAGTGCCTCCAACCGAAAGTATTCAACTGGTGTGATGCAGTACTTGCTCAGATGAAAAGTCAATTGACCAAGGTAAAGGACGGGAAGCTGAAGAACTTTGGATTTGGTTCTATTCTGACTGCCTTCGCCTTGGAGAAAATTCCACTGATGCAGCCTCAGTACATTATACTCGACTTGCCTTCTCCGACCGAGCCACGCATGCAGAGGTGGGTCGACCACATGTCTAGGCATGCTGGTCAACCTCAGATTACTTTTACTGAGGCCTTCTTTAGGTGGTTCGAGTGCTAGGATATGGCGTTTTCCAAGTATCCATATGTGGGTATGGATTTCCGAGGTGATCCGGATTTGGTGCTACCGGATGGCGAGCAGTGGGGCGCTATTGGTAAACTTCTTGACCATATTATTGTTTACTGTTCTTATTCATAATATTGCTGTGCTTTATTCTATCAAGACTTTTAATTGTACTCTTGGGTGCATGCAGATATCGGTCCTGTTCGTCCAGCAATTCGTCCGAGATTTCCCGCTGCTGCCCCGGCAGTGGAGCCTGCTAGGAGAGTCGTTATTCTCGATCTTGACGATACTGAGGCCCTTACAGTTGTGCAGGAGCAGGTTGAGAGCCTTACTCGTGCTCTTCCGGATGTACAGATTGACGAGTTATCTTTACAGCTATAAGGTCATACTATTGGTGTGCCTAGACGATGGACTCGTCTCTTGCGCATGATTGCACAGGCCGTGACGTACTATTATGTACCAAAATGAATTTATAAAGCTGAGCATGGGAATGCCCACCTCAGCTAGATCATGAAAGTAGAATGAAAAATAATGTATTGTATTGTATTTATTATAGGGCGCCTCTCAGTGATTGAATGAACTTCGGATCCTCCTGATAAAGCATTTCACCCGATAAACGACCTCATACTTTAGGGGGCAACTGTTATAGAAATTTTTGTGCCTTACAGCATGAAGCATGAAATGTCAATAATCTGAGGGATCCAAAGTATCTAAACATGTTGTTCCTACCCCTAGAGGAACAAGGTCAGCAAACCACAACACTGAAAATCAGTTCTCCACCTGAAAACACTCAAAAACAAGCTATTTCTGGATCATGTCAGCTGCTCCACTGAGCATTTGCGCTGAATGTCAACTGCTCCACTCCGTACCTGCGCTGAATGTCAAAAGCAATGAAGGCTACTTGCACTGGGCGAGATTGGCCAAGTGGCACAATCATTCCTCAATGTGTCAAATGCCCAGGAAGCTTCCAAAATGACACTTGGATCAGGGAATTCGCCTATTGATGAGTAAGAGGGTCTTGATCTCCAAGTGGAAGCAAGAAAATCCAAGTGGACTCAAGAACTGAAGAATAACTGAAGTGGGAGAGGACACTAGTAAGCTTAATGCCAGCCTCAAGCTGACTCATCCTTTCTCCAAAACTCCTATTTATAGAGCTCTCTCATGAGGTCTAGGGAGGCTGGAATCTTGTGAATGTAAGGAAGTGCTGTTGGTTTGTGCATAGAACTATTGGGTGATTTGCTTGACTTTGTGCCTTACAACATGAAGCACGAAATGTCAATAATCTGAGGGATCCAAAGTCCCTAAACATGTTGTTCCTACCCCTAGAGGAACAAGGTCAGCAAACCACAGCACTGAAAATCAGTTCTCCACCTGAAAACACTCAAAAAAAAGCTATTTCTGGATCATGTCAGCTGCTCCACTGAGCATCTGCGCTGAATGTCAAAAGCAATGAAGGCTACTTGCGCTGGGCAAGATTGGTCAAGTGGCACAGTCATTCCTCAATGTGCCAAATGCCCAGGAAGCTTCCAAAATGACACTTGGATCAGGTAATTCGCCTATTGATGAGTAAGAGGGTCTTGATCTTCAAGTGGAAGCAAGAAACTCCAAGTGGACTCAAGAACTGAAGAATAACTGAAGTGGGAGAGGACACTAGTCAGCTTCATGCCAGCCTCAAGTTGACTCATCCCTTGTCCAAAACTCCTATATATAGAGCTCTCTCATGAGGGCTAGGGAGGCTGGAATCTTGTGAATGTAAGGAAGTGCTGTTGGTTTGTGCATAGAACTATTGGGTGATTTTCTTGAAGGAGGTGAAGAGGAGATTTCTTTCTGCTGGGAGGTGTTGCTGGATTGGGCCTATTATGGTTGTAACACTCTCAGAACTTTACTTCTTCCATTAATAAAGCATTTGAGGTTCTTCTATATGCATGTGTCTCAATGGTGTATTGATGCTTGTGTATTTGATTTATTCTAATCCTTGAATCAATTATGGATGTATGCTTCTTGTAGTTTCCTTTTCTTGTGCTTTTACAGGATCTTGGTGTAGCTGGGCCAGTGAAAGAGCAAGGAGCTGGGAGCAAGCAGCAAAGAGGGAAGATTGGATCAATCATTAGCAGAAGATAACGGTTAGTGGATCTCTTCCTCCTCTCTCTTACATCTCATAAAGAAGTAATCTTGAATAGCTTTGCATTCAGTTGTTGCTGAGGTACTATCACCCTTAGAGTCGGATAGGGTCATTCCGTATTGGATACTTTTCCCAACAAAAAATTGGCGACTCCACTGGGGATCGTATCTTGTTGGTTGTTTTTGTTTTTGCTATTCATTTCATAAACAAAGGGAGTACCGAATCGAACTGCATTTGGATTTTTCAAATGCAAAGTAGAGGGCAGCTACTCTAGCTCAGTTTCTGGGCAAGTTTATGATTTGAAGAGCTGATCCACAAGGACTCTAATAAGCTCTTGGTGATAGCTTTTCATCCTCCTTTTCATCCCTTAGTGTGTACTTGACTGATAGCTTCTGATTTGGCCAAAAACTGTGAATTTTTTAGCAATCTGTGACCCTGAAACCAAGAGAAACGAAAGTTTCGTTCTTCAGTGCAGGCTGTGTCAAGGCTATCTGCATTTCAGCACAATTCCCAAAGGGGCTACCTGCGCTGAAGGCCAAACTGCCTGTGTACCACCTGCGCTGGACCAGTCTTGCCTAGTGCTACTGGGGTTTCCTGTTGTTTCTTGCCCTGTTTTCACTCTTGTTTTGCTGCCTGTTTCCAGTCAATGTACCTATCTGAAACCAACTTTCCTTGCCACTATTCCGCCTTGGTTGTATAAAGAAACTATGTTTGTTCTTTGTGTATTTCTTGTACATTTACAATTTCCCATAACGAAAGTGAACTAGTCTTGCTGTGGCCTCTTAGATCTAGACCTGTGATTAAGTGTCGTTTTGATCTTGAGAGTTAGTTTGTTTGTTGTTCATAGCTGATTGAGCTTTCGCTTTCGTCATATGGTTTGAATTTTTATATTTCTAGTGTTGAAACAAGTAAATCTTAAGGTGTCTTTTGATTTTGGACAAGCTTGTTTGCTTTCACTTGAAATTGAATTCGAAATTATACAACAGCTTTCTTTTTGTGTCGCACCAACATTAAGAAAGAGAAAAGAAATACTTGCATTGTGCATGTGCATTATGACAGCTTGCATGTTGATTTAGGAAAAAATGCATTAGTGTGTGCTCTATGATCTGTGTGAAAAGATGTTATCTTTCTTTTCCCTCAGTAGTTAAGATTTTCAAAGTTGAAAGATTGAAAAGCTTGCTTATCATCTTAGACTGCATTTAGGAGTGTTACTATACATCTCGTGGTGATCCATAAAGGCAAACTGCTAAACAAGATCAACCTTAAAATAAATTGAATTTACATCACAATGCATTGAAACATAACGCAAACACATAGAGGTCTAAGCTAGAGACGTGTTCCGCCGTCGTTAAACGTGATATCTTAGTGTTGAGTGGTTGGGTGATTCCTCCACGGTGAAGCGATAAGTATCAATACGGACTTGTGCTCCCACGTACCGTCGCGTATATATTGGGAGACCCCTATAGGAACAAAGCCTTTATCAATAGGAAACCGTGTCGGCCACCCTACTGATCGCAATGCAGTGAACACAACATTCACGAAGATCGACCACTCGTACTGTAAAACGTATTCTGTGGTTTTGCGAAAAGTTTGGCACACCCTCTGCCTAGAACTCCAGAGCAGTTTCTTTTGGCCTTTTTCAAACTCTATAACTGAAAAAGTCCATCCGAGAATTTGTCACTTCGGTCTCGTTAAAACATCGAAGGAGACTAGAGTCATCTTTAGCTTTTTCTCGACTCTTAAAAAGTGAAAAATCAAGTTGTGTCTAAAGCGTCGTTATAAAATTTATTTTAAACGGAACATAATCACCTCCCATTCCTGCGTTGATCTGTAGGTTGAGAACATGGAACACCCCAACCAAGAAATTCCACATGATGGAAATCCTAGTCCTTTCTCCTCTTGGGGAGAAGTTGGTGCGCCCCACATGGCCACATTGTCGCTTCCAGGACTGACAATTGGCCTGCCTATTTGGCTATTCTCAACCAATGTAGTTCAGAACACCATGGTTCCTGAACAGTTGAGTCAACAGTTAGATCAGTCTAGAGCTACCCACCAGCCTTCAACTTCCTATAACTCTTCCTCCAATCCTTCATCTTCGCAAGGTAGAGCCGACAAAATCCAAGCTCCCATGGAGAAGAAGGAGAAGAAGAAGAAAGAGAAGAAGAAGAAGGAGCCTAAGGCGCCTAGGGGCAAGCAAAAGACATCTGATAAAAATCCACACACAGCACAGACCGGGCCTAAATCGTCATGTGTCATATGTAGAGGAGACCACTTCCATAGAGATTATCCCTGTATTCCCCAGATACTAAGGGACTGGTCCCCTCGGTTGCACAATTCGGGAGCATCAACTTCTGATAGCCATGTTGATTACTTACCGTCGACCAGCGAAAGTGAAGGATCAAGACAAAGAGGGGGAGCAAGATCCCCCTGTAGACTGTGTGAAGGCGATCATGCCATCCACCGTTGTCCCTTCTTAGACGAAGCGAAGAGAGTTTTGGAAGATCGCCCGGTTTCATCGTTGAGACTTCCTCCTGTATACAAAAAATTCATGTCAAGTCCTTCGTTGGTTGAAAATACAGCTGGCCCACTCAAGTGGTCAGCTGAAGCGTCAGTCATTGAAAATGAACCTACTGAATCCAGACCAGACAAAAGTCTAAAGGTCGATACGGCAGTTGACCCGGTTCTTCCTTCAGAGTTTTCATCCTCAAATGACACCGTCACTGAAGATTCATCTTCAAATGACACCCTCACTGAAGAAAATAAGGATGACACCATCCAGATTCTTTTCATCAACACAGATTCTGATGAGCATCAGGGCAATGTGCCCATTCCTTTATCGCAGGAAGGAACATCGTCAGGGTCGTATCCGGCCGTGTATTTGTTCCCACCACCAAGCAACCTAGTTGTATCCTTTGATTGGAAACAACTAGGCAGACCCCAGTTGCCAGCCAGTATACCATTCAGAATCTTAGTCCAAATTTATAGAATGCTGGTGGACGGAACTATCATTGATGAAGGGGAATCTGTGAGTATCCTTTCCTCTATTGCTTGGAAAGCACTGGGTTCCCCGGCGCTTTTACCTGAGATAAGAAATCTCTCGGGTTTTGATAAAGGAACCAGTCGACCATTAGGGATCCTCCCCAATGTGCCTGTTACATTGAAAGGGAAGACCGTTCAATTGAACGTGATAGTCGTTCAAGGACCCTTGGATTATAACCTACTCCTTGGACGAGACTATATATATTGCATGGGAGCTATAGTCTCCTCACTCTTTAGAGTAATGTGTTTTCCACACGAAGGAAGGGTGGTCAAGCTTGTAGATAAACTTTCATTTCCGGGATCACACATCGCAAATAGGGAGGCTGGAATCTTGACTTTGACTTTGCTGGATTAACATTCAATAATGTAAAGAGGCTGGAATATTGTGAATGTAAGGAAGTGCTATTGGTTTGTGCATAGAACTATTGGGTGATTTGCTTGAAGGAGGTGAAGAGGAGATTTCTTTCTGCTGGGAGGTGTTGCTGGATTGGGCCTATTATGGTTGTAACACTCTCAGAACTTTACTTCTTCCATTAATAAAGCATTTGAGGTTCTTCTATATGCATGTGTCTCAATGGTGTATTGATGCTTGTGTATTTGATTTATTCTAATCCTTGAATCAATTATGGATGTATGCTTCTTGTAGTTTCCTTTTCTTATGCTTTTATAGGATCTTGGTGTAGCTGGGCCAGTGAAAGAGCAAGGAGCTGGGAGCAAGCATAAAAGAGGGAAGATTGGATCAATCATTAGCGGAAGATAACGGTTAGTGGATCTCTTCCTCCTCTCTCTTACATCTCATAAAGAAGTAATCTTAAATAGCTTTGCACTCAGTTGTTGCTGAGGTACTATCACCCTTAGAGTGGGATAGGGTCATTCCGTAATATAGAAGTAATATATAGAAGTAATATATAGGAGTTTTGGATAATGGATAATTCCAAATTAGCCATAAAAAGCCTTGGTCGTGTTTGCACTTGCCACCTCCATTCCATTTGTCCGATCGTTCACCACCATATGATTGTTTACCCTTTTTGAGGAACAGCTGCGAAGAGTGATTTCACTTAGCCATGGATACTTACTCCAATGGTGACTAAGTAAAGATTGGATTACTCGATCTTTTATCCCAAGTGGATTCAAAAGATTTTTTACCTGAGATAAGAAATCTCTAGGGTTTTGATAAAGGAACCAGTCGACCATTACAGATCCTCCCTAATGTGCCTGTTACATTGAAAGGGAAGACCAATCAATTGAACGTGATGGTCGTTCAAGGACCCTTGGATTATAAGCTACTCCTTGGACGAGACTATATATATTGCATGGGAGCTATAGTCTCCTCACTCTTTAGAGTAATGTGTTTTCCACACGAAGGAAGGGTGGTCAAGCTCGTAGATAGGGAAACGAAAAAAAAACCTCAATGGTGTATTGATGCTTGTGTATTTGATTTATTCTAATCCTTGAATCAATTATGGATGTATGCTTCTTGTAGTTTCCTTTTCTTGTGCTTTTACAGGATCTTGGTGTAGCTGGGCCAGTGAAAGAGCAAGGAGCTGGGAGCAAGCAGCAAAGAGGGAAGATTGGATTAATCATTAGCGGAAGATAACGGTTAGTGGATCTCTTCCTCCTCTCTCTTACATCTCATAAAGAAGTAATCTTGAATAGCTTTGCATTCAGTTGTTGCTGAGGTACTATCACCCTTAGAGTGGGATAGGGTCATTCCGTATTGGATTATAGGAAGGAATCTTGTGAATGTAAGAGAGAGGAGGAAGAGATCCACTAACCGTTATCTTCCGCTAATGATTGATCCAATCTTCCCTCTTTGCTGCTTGATCCCAGCTCCTTGCTCTTTCACTGGCCCAGCTACACTAAGATCTTGTAAAAGCACAAGAAAAGGAAACTACAAGAAGCATACATCCATAATTGATTCAAGGATTAGAATAAATCAAATACACAAGCATCAATACACCATTGAGACACATGCATATAGAAGAACCTCAAATGCTTTATTAATGGGAGAAGTAAAGTTCTGAGAGTGTTACAACCATAATAGGCCCAATCCAGCAACACCTCCCAGCAGAAAGAAATCTCCTCTTCACCTCCTTCAAGCAAATCACCCAATAGTTCTATGCACAAACCAACAGCACTTCCTTACATTCACAAGATTCCAGCCTCCCTAGACCTCATGAGAGAGCTCTATATATAGGAGTTTTGGAGAAAGGATGAGTCAGCTTGAGGCTGGCATGAAGCTGACTAGTGTCCTCTCCCACTTCAGTTATTCTTCAGTTCTTGAGTCCACTTGGAGTTTCTTGCTTCCACTTGGAGATCAAGACCCTCTTACTCATCAATAGGCGAATTCCCTGCTCCAAGTGTCATTTTGGAAGCTTCCTGGGCATTTGACACATTGAGGAATGACTGTGCCACTTGGCCAATCTCGCCCAGCGCAGGTAGCCTTCATTTCTTTTGACATTCAGCGCAGGTACAGAGTGGAGCAGTTGACATTCAGCGCAGATGCTCAGTGGAGCAGCTGACATGATCCAAAAATAGCTTGTTTTTGAGTGTTTTCAGGTGGAGAACTGATTTTCAGTGTTGTGGTTTGCTGACCTTGTTCCTCTAGGGGTAGGAACAACATGTTTAGGGACTTTGGATCCCTCAGATTATTGAAATTTCATGCTTCATGCTGTAAGGCACAAAAATGTCTATAACAGTTGCCCCCTAAAGTATGAGGTCGTTTATCGGGTGAAATGCTTTATCAGGAGGATCCGAAGTTCATTCAATCGCTGAGAGGCGCCCTGTAATAAATACAATACAATAACATTATTTTTCATTCTGCTTTCATGATCTAGCTGAGGCGGGAATTCCCATGCTCAGCTTTATAAATTCATTTTGGTACATATAACAGACGACCGTCTGATGGTAGACTGATAATTCTCTGCTGAAATTATCATCCTTTGAGTAGGATGATCATCTACTGCAATAATGTACATATCAAATGTCTTTATATTTCCTGAATATATATATCGCAGCCTGGATGGATGAAACTAGATCCGGGGTCTTCAAACTCGTTCGATCTTCACTCTAAGTACAAGTCAATCCATGTGAGAATTGCGCTGAAGTTGAACATGGAAAGACATCGCTTGATTACCGGTCAATAATGTAAACCGTTAACAAGCGTGAGAGGAATCACCGATAATGATGATGACCCTCAAGGTACTGCAGTACAATTCACGTGGTGTGAATAAAGGACTTGGCGTCGAACACCACGCAAAATCTTCTGGTCGAAGGTCATTGATGTATACCTGTCGCCGGAAGTGAGAAACTTGCCATTGAGGCATGCAAGCTTCAAAGTACTAGGGGGGGTGTTCCTAGATCAACTTCTTGGATAATGAGCTGAAGTCGACAAGAAGCGATCTGTCAAAGGAGGGCCTTAATGAATCCCACATCAGTGACACGGAACGGAGCTAATGATTTTAGTGGAGGTGAAAACAATCTGTGAGATATGATTCAGGGTGGCAATCATGGGCGGATGAAGGATAATGTATGGCAGTGGATGGGACACGGTTGACTCTTTCTGAACAACATCTCTTGAACATATAACGACACTGATGTGATGGATCGGTAGCATTACCCCAAATGTGGATGGTTTGGTGAAGACCATGGTGATGAGACCGGTGAATGAAACAACCCAACCCGATGTGATACGGAGGACAAAGTGTCATGTTCAAGAGTGACTTGCTACCATTAAAACTTTGAGGTTCTCCCAATTTTTCCCTAGTCATTTCTGACCAGTACCTCTTTATTTTTGTCAAGCTTGAGGAGGATAACATATGCTTGTTTTATAACCTGCCCTTCGGGCAAGCCCATCGCTATGTTTTAACGAGCCTAGCGATAGGGAAACTCGTTCTCGTCTAAAGACAAGTTTGTCGCTATTTAATTATTTTAACGAGTCTAGCGACAAAGACAACTCGGTCCTTTTCATTTTTAGAGAGTCTGAAAAGGTACAGAAAGTTAACTCCAAAATTCCTTTTTTGTCATCTAATCCCTTAAGTCCAAAAAAGTATAAAACAATACAGAAGGGATGAGTTTTCGATAACTTTAACGAGCCGAATAAACAAGCGCTCGACCTTTTTGTGTAATAATCCCTCAGGTCCAAAAATATTAAAATCTAGAGGAGGGATAGCTCTTCCGGTCACTTTAACGAGTGGGAAGGCCAAAACTCGGCAAAATTTTCATATTTTACGAGTCAGTTGAAAAGAGCTCAAAGAAGACTCGTCTTTTGAGGAACGAGTGATAAACAGGGATAGCAGCAGATTCCAGGTACAGGTTGGAATTTTCCAATCACGGCAGTGTCACAAGGATGGCTAAGTGAAATTACTCTTCGCAGCTGTTCCTCAAAAAGGGTAAACAATCATATGGGGGTGAACGATCGGCCAAATGGAATGGAGGTGGCAAGTGCAAACACGACCAAGGCTTTTTATGGCTAATAAATTTACGATCACAATGGTTATTTACCGGGATAGGTTCATTTTTTATTTAAAAATGAGCTTAAACTCTGGGGGAAACATTGCTCACTCCTTTTATTTATTTTTTAACGAGCATGCAGACCGCGTTAAAACTACTCGGATCTTGCGTTTATTTTTTAACGAGCATGAACTTTATGCTAAAACTGCTCGATTTATATGGTCACATTTTGATTTTTTACCATTACTAGCTTTTCTCTTTTCAAATATAGTACTGCATTTTCAATTGCTGCAACAAACTTTGTTAGAAATGAATAATATTTGCATGAAAATGAGATTATAACCCAAATATTTCACTTTGAACTACGTAAAAAACCATTAAAAGGTGTTTTTACCTCTCATTTATCATTTCATTTGCATTTGGTTTGTTGGAGCTTTGGAGGTGCCTCTTCCCCCTTGATTTTCATCAGCTAATTCCGGGAGATTCTGCGGACGATTTTCGGCGCCGTCTGGACCAGGTAGGAGCTAAACCCTAGCTCTTTCTTTTCATAGTTTCATTTTCCTGTTTCATGCCTGTTTTCTGGTCTTTCTGATGATTTTTTTCGCCAGTTTTTCATCAAAACAGGAATTTACTCTTTCTCTTGTTTGCTTTGCAGGGAATCTTGAACAAAATGTCCCTTACATGGCGAGAACAAGAACATGAAGAGGAGGACATGATTGCCCTCCATGACCCGGTCACGGTGAACGCGCTGCGGAACTATGGCCTGCTGAAGTTCTTCCGTATCTCTAGCATGAGAGCACAAATTTCTTTGCTGCAGTATATGCTTGATGCTTGGGATCCTGTTAACCAAGTGTTCCAGATTAGGGGAAAGGCCATCCCCTTGACCATAGAGGACATGTACTTCTTGACTGGATTGTCAAGACAAGGTGCCCCCCTTTCCTTATCAGGTACGGCCCGAGGGACTGATTCCACCAGAGATTATGTCCGCCAGTATTGCAGGGAAGGTTCTCAGCCGAGCAGAGACGGCAAGATTGTTATCCGTGAGATTACTGATCGGGCTCTCAGGTCCATTCTGTTCACTATTGGTAGGATGGCCGGCAGCGCAGCTCTACATGTTGCCAACAGGTCTTATATGCAGCACGCCTTGGAGTGCCTCCAACCGAAAGTATTCAATTGGTGTGATGCAGTACTTGTTCAGATGAAAAGTCAATTGACCAAGGTAAAGGATGGGAAGCTGAAGAACTTTGGATTTGGTTCTATTCTGACTGCCTTCGCCTTGGAGAAAATTCCACTGATGCAGCCTCAGTACATTATACTCGACTTACCTTCTCCGACCGAGCCACGCATGCAGAGGTGGGTCGACCACATGTCTAGGCATGCTGGTCAACCTGAGATTACTTTTACTGAGGCCTTCTTTAGGTGGTTCGAGTGCCAGGAGATGGCGTTTTCCGAGTATCCATATGTGGGTATGGATTTCCGAGGTGATCCGGATTTGGTGCTACCGGATGGCGAGCAGTGGGGCGCTATTGGTAAACTTCTTGACCATATTACTGTTTACTATTCTTATTCATAATGTTGTTGTGCTTTATTCTATCAAGACTTTTAATTGTACTCTTAGGTGCATGCAGATATTGGTCCTGTTCGTCCAGGAGTTTGTCCGAGATCGCCAGCTGCTACCCCGGCAGTGGAGCCTGCTAGGAGAGTCGTTACGCGATCTTGACGATACTGAGACCCTTACAGCCGTGCAGGAGCAGGTTGAGAGCCTTACTCGTGGTCTTCCGGATGTACAGATTGACGAGTTACCTTTACAGCTGCAGCGTCATACTATTGGTGTGCCTAGACGATGGACTCGTCTCTTGCGCATGATTGCACAGGCCGTGACGTACTATTATGAGCACCACTAGGCTAGGGTGCCCCCTAGCATCTTTTTGAGTTTTAGGTCATATGGCCAATTTTGTCTGGGTTACAGAACATTATGTATGAACTTATATAAACAGCTTATATATTTTGATTTTCGGGTTTTATTCTGGTTGATTTATATGATCCATATGTACAATCTTTGATGATGTGTCCTTTTTATAAATGTTGCAAATGTCTATCTAACACATAGTTTGCTAATGAGTCGGTTAATGTGTTTAAGTTTCTTGAAATATGTTGATATTGAATTGAATCAAATCGTCTTTCCAAGATCTTAACCCTTAGGAACATGCGATAAATAGCTGGATTGCGAACAGAATATATACCATTGAGTTGTGGTATTACGAGCTATGAGTCTAGCCTGACAATTAGTCGGCGTATGCGACGTGTGATGGCATCAGAGAGTAGTTCTATCAACGTGCTATACGCAGCGATGTTATTCGTTGATTTCCCAATACATACACCTCTGAAACTTACTAACTCGCCGCTTGGATCAAAAATGGCCCAGGCTGCGGAAGATAGGTTCCGTGAACTACGACTCGCTCCGTCGGCATATCCAACACATGTCTCCAGAAGGTTCGACATCTGCCACAACTGAAAAAGGTGGATCATTCGACCAGAACAAACACTTTAGCGAAAACAAAATACAACAAAAGCATGCAGCTTACTATTTAAGCATAGTAACGCTTGAGGTACAACCCATTGCGGGGCTGCGCCAGTGGAACTCCGTCATAATCCATTAACTCGTAGGCTCCTTTTGCTAACACCCTTTTAACAATATAGGGGCCCATCCATAAGGACTTGAATTTACCTGCTCCCAATTTATTGGATTCTTGGTCATAAAGCAGGACCAAATCACCTTCTGAGAAGACACGGGGTTTGACATTTTTGTCGAACTGAGCCTTGACTCATTTATTATGGGCCTCATTAGCCAAAGTGGCGTCACGACGGGTTTCATCCAACTGGATTAATTCCAAGAAACGAGCCTCTTCCTCTGAAGTTCTAGGGAGTCGCCAATTTGAAGTCTGGTGGGCAGCTCTAGACTGATCTAACTGTTGACTCAACTGTTCAGGAACCATGGTGTTCTGAACTACATTGGTTGAGAATAGCCAAATAGGCAGGCCAATTGTCAGTCCTGGAAGCGACAATGTGGCCATGTGGGGCGCACCAACTTCTCCCCAAGAGGAGAAAGGACTAGGATTTCCATCATGTGGAATTCCTTGGTTGGGGCATTCCATGTTCTCAACCTACAGATCAACGCAGGAATGGGAGGTGATTATGTTCCGTTTAAAATAAATTTTATAACGACGCTTTAGACACAACTTGCTTTTTCACTTTTTAAGAGTCGAGAAAAAGCTAAAGATGACTCTAGTCTCCTTCGATGTTTTAACGAGCCCGAAGTGACAAATGCTCGGATGGACTTTTTTCAGTTATAGAGTTTGAAAAAGGCCAAAATAAACTGCTCTGGAGTTCTAGGCAGAGGGTGTGCCAAACTTTTCGCAAAACCACAGAATACGTTTTACGGTACGAGTGGTCGATCTTCGTGAATGTTGTGTTCACTGCATTTCGATCAGTAGGGCGGCCGACACGGTTTCCTATGGATAAAGGCTTTGTTCCTATAGGGGTCTCCCAATATATACGCGACGGTATGTGGGAGCACAAGTCCGTATTGATACTTATCGCTTCACCGTGGAGGAATCACCCAACCACTCAACGCTAAGATATCACGTTTAACGACGCCGGAACACGTCTCTAGCTTAGACCTCTATGTGTTTGCGTTATGTTTCGATGCGTTGTTATGTAAATTCAATTTATTTTAAGGTTGATCTTGTTTAGCAGTTTGCCTTTATGGATCACCACGAGATGTATAGTAACATTCCTAAATGCAGTCTAAGATGATAAGCAAGCTTTTCAATCTTTCAACTTTGAAAATCTTAACTACTGAGGGAAAAGAAAGATAACATCTTTTCACACAGATCATAGAGCACACACTAATGCATTTTTTCCTAAATCAACATGCAAGCTGTCATAATGCACATGCACAATGCAAGTATTTCTTTTCTCTTTCTTAATGTTGGTGCGACACAAAAAGAAAGCTGTTGTATAATTTCGAATTCAATTTCAAGTGAAAGCAAACAAGCTTGTCCAAAATCAAAAGACGCCTTAAGATTTACTTGTTTCAACACTAGAAATATACAAATTCAAACCATATGACGAAAGCGAAAGCTCAATTAGCTATGAACAACAAACAAACTAACTCTCAAGATCAAAACGACACTTAATCACAGGTCTAGATCTAAGAGGCCACAACAAGACTAGTTCACTTTCGTTATGGGAAACTGTAAATGTACAAGAAATACACAAAGAACAAACACAGTTTCTTTATACAACCGAGGCGGAATAGTGGCAAGGAAAGTTGGTTTCAGATAGGTACATTGACTCGCAACAGGCAGCAAAACAAGAGTGAAAACAGGGCAAGAAACAGCAGGAAACCCCAGTAGCACTAGGCAAGACTGGTCCAACGCAGGTGGTACACAGGCAGTTTGGCCTTCAACGCAGGTAGCCCCTTCGGGAACTACACTGAAATGCAGACAGCCTTCACACAGCCTGCAGTGAAGAATGAAACTTTCGTTTCTCTTGGTTTCCGCGTCACAGATTACTCAAAAATTCACAGTTTTTGGCCAAATTAGAAGCTATCAGTCAAGTACACACTAAGGGATGACTGGTATATCGAGTAGTTTTAGCATAAAGTTCATGCTCGTTAAAAAATAAACGCAAGATCCGAGCAGTTTTAACGCGGTCTTCATGCTCGTTAAAAAATAAATAAAAGCAGTGAGCAATTTTTCCCCCAGAGTTTAAGCTCATTTTTAAATAAAAATGAACCTATCCCGGTAAATAACCATTGTGATCGTAAATTTATTAGCCATAAAAAGCCTTGGTCATGTTTGCACTTGCCACCTCCATTCCATTTGGCCGATCGTTCACCCCCATATGATTGTTTACCCTTTTTGAGGAACAGCTGCGAAGAGTGATTTCACTTAGCCATCCTTGTGACACTGCCGTGATTGGAAAATTCCAACTTGTACCTGGAATCTTCTGCTATCCCTGTTTATCACTCGTTCCTCAAAAGATGAGTCTTCTTTGAGCTCTTTTCAACTGACTCGTAAAATATGAAAAGTTTGCCGAGTTTTGCCCTTCCAACTCGTTAAAGTGACCGGAAGAGCTATCCCTCCTCTAGATTTTAATCTTTTTGGACCTGAGGGATTATTACACAAAAAGGGCGAGCGCTTGTTTATTCGGCTCGTTAAAGTTATCGAAAACTCATCCCTTCTGTAATGTTTTATACTTTTTCGGACTTAAGGGATTAGATGACGAAAAAGGAATTTTGGAGTTAACTTTCTGTACCTTTTCAGACTCTCTAAAAATGAAAAGGACTGAGTTGTCTTTGTCGCTAGACTCGTTAAAATAATTAAATAGCGACAAACTTGTCTTTACACGAGAACGAGTTTCCCTATCGCTAGGCTCGTTAAAACATAGCGATGGGCTTGCCCGAAGGGCAGGTTACAGAACAAGCATATGTTATCCTCCTCAAGCTTGACAAAAATAAAGAGGTACTGGTCAGAAATGACTGGGGAAAAATTGGGAGAACCTCAAAGCATTAATGGTAGCAAGTCGCTCTTGAACATGACACTTTGTCCTCCGTATCACATCGGGTTGGGTTGTTTGATTCACCGGTCTCATCACCATGGTCTTCGCCAAACCATCCACATTTGGGGTAATGCTACCGATCCATCACATCAGTGTCATTATATGTTCAAGAGATGTTGTTCAGAAAGAGTCAACCGTGTCCCATCCACTGCCATACATTATCGCCACCCTGAATCATATCTCACAGATTGTTTTCACCTCCACTAAAATCATTAGCTCCGTTCCGTGTCACTGATGTGGGATTCATTAAGGCCCTCCTTTGACAGATCGCTTCTTGTCGACTTCAGCTCATTATCCAAGAAGTTGATCTAGGAACACCCCCCCCAGTACTTTGAAGCTTGCATGCCTCAATGGCAAGTTTCTCACTTCCGGCGACAGGTATACATCAATGACCTTCGACCAGAAGATTTTGCGTGGTGTTCAACGCCAAGTCCTTTATTCACACCACGTGAATTGCACTGCAGTACCTTGAGGGTCATCATCATTATCGGTGATTCCTCTCGTGCTTGTTAACGATTTACATTATTGACCGGTAATCAAGCGATGTCTTTCCATGTTCGACTTCAGCACAATTCTCATATGGATCGACTTGTACTTAGAGTGAAGATCGAATGAGTTTGAAGACCCCGGATCTAGTTTCATCCATCCGGGCTGCGATATATATTCAAGAAATATAAAGACATTTGATATGTACATTATTTCAGTAGATGATCATCCTACTCAAAGGATGATAATTTCAGCAGAGAATTATCAGTCTACCATCAGACGGTCGTCTGTTATATGTACCAAAATGAATTTATAAAGCTGAGCATGGGAATGCCCGCCTCAGCTAGATCATGAAAGCAGAATGAAAAATAATGCATTGTATTGTATTTATTGCAGGGCGCCTCTCAGCGATTTAATGAACTTCGGATGCTCCTGATAAAGCATTTCACCCGATAAACGACCTCATACTTTAGGGGGCAACTGTTATAGGCATTTTTGTGCCTTACAACATGAAGCATGAAATGTCAATAATCTGAGGGATCCAAAGTCCCTAAACATGTTGTTCCTACCCCTAGAGGAACAAGGTCAGCAAACCACAGCACTGAAAATCAGTTCTCCACCTGAAAACACTCAAAAACAAGCTATTTCTAGATCATGTCAGTTGCTCCACTGAGCATCTGTGCTGAATGTCAACTGCTCCACTCTGTACCTGAGCTGAATGTCAAAAGCAATGAAGGCTACCTGCGCTGGGCGAGATTGGCCAAGTGGCACAGTCATTCCTCAATGTGTCAAATGCCCAGGAAGCTTCCAAAATGACACTTGGACCAGGGAATTCACCTATTGATGAGTAAGAGGGTCTTGATCTCCAAGTGGAAGCAAGAAACTCCAAGTGGACTCAAGAACTGAAGAATAACTGAAGTGGGAGAGGACACTAGTCAGCTTCATGCCAGCCTCAAGCTGACTCATCCTTTCTCCAAAACTCCTATATATAGAGCTCTCTCATGAGGTCTAGGGAGGCTGGAATCTTGTGAATGTAAGGAAGTGTTGTTGATTTGTGCATAGAACTATTGGGTGATTTGCTTGAAGGAGGTGAAGAGGAGATTTCTTTCTGCTGGGAGGTGTTGCTGGATTGGGCCTATTATGGTTGTAACACTCTCAGAACTTTACTTTTTCCATTAATAAAACATTTGAGGTTCTTCTATATGCATGTGTCTCAATGGTGTATTGATGCTTGTGTATTTGATTTATTCTAATCCTTGAATCAATTATGGATGTATGCTTCTTGTAGTTTCCTTTTCTTGTGCTTTTACAGGATCTTGGTGTAGCTGGGCTAGTGAAAGAGCAAGGAGCTGGGAGCAAGCAGCAAAGAGGGAAGATTGGATCAATCATTAGCGAAAGATAATGGTTAGTGGATCTCTTCCTCCTCTCTCTTACATCTCATAAAGAAGTAATCTTGAATAGCTTTGCATTCAGTTGTTGCTTAGGTACTATCACCCTTAGAGTGGGATAGGGTCATTCCGTATTGGATACTTTTCCCAACAACAAATTGGTGACTCCACTGGGGATCGTATCTTGTTGGTTGTTTGTGTTTTTGCTATTCATTTCATAAACAAAGGGAGTACCGAATCGAACTACATTTGGATCTTTCAAATGCAAAGTAGAGGGCAACTACTCTAGCTCAGTTTCTGGGCAATTTTATGATTTGAAGAGCTGATCCACAAGGACTCTAATAAGCTCTTGGTGATAGCTTTTCATCCTCCTTTTCATCCCTTAGTGTGTACTTGACTGATAGCTTCTGATTTGGCCAAAAACTGTGAATTTTTTAGCAATCTGTGACCCGGAAACCAAGAGAAAACGAAAGTTTCGTTCTTCAGTGCAGGCTGTGTGAAGGCTGTCTGCATTTCAGCACAGTTCCCGAAGGGGCTACCTGCGCTGAAGGTCAAACTGCCTGTGTACCACCTGCGTTGGACCAGTCTTGCCTAGTGCTACAGGGGTTTCCTGCTGTTTCTTGCCCTGTTTTCACTCTTGTTTTGCTGCCTGTTACCAGTCAATGTACCTATCTGAAACCAACTTTCCTTGCCACTATTCCGCCTCGGTTGTATAAAGAAACTGTGTTTGTTCTTTGTGTATTTCTTGTACATTTACAGTTTCCCATAACGAAAGTGAACTAGTCTTGTTGTGGCCTCTTAGATCTAGACCTGTGATTAAGTGTCGTTTTGATCTTAAGAGTTAGTTTATTTGTTTTTCATAGCTGTTTGAGCTTTTGCTTTTGTCATATGGTTTGAGTTTATATATTTCTAGTGTCGAAACAAGTGAATCTTAAGGTGTCTTTTGATTTTGGACAAGCTTGTTTGTTTTCACTTGAAATTGAATTCGAAATTATACAATAGCTTTCTTTTTGTGTCGCACAAACATTAAGAAAGAGAAAAGAAATACCTGCATTTTGCATTTTGCATATAAGTTTGTATGTTGATTTAGGGAAAAAGTGCATTAGTGAGTGCTCTTTGATCTGTGTGAAAAGATGTTATCTTTCTTTTCCCTTAGTAGTTAATATTTTCAAAGTTGAAAGATTGAAAAGCTTGCTTATCATCTTAGACTGCATTTAGGAGTGTTACTATACATCTCGTGGTGATCCATAAAGGCAAACTGCTAAACAAGATCAACCTTAAAATAAATTGAATTTACATAACAACACATTGAAACATAACGCAAACACATAGAGGTCTAAGCTAGAGACGTGTTCCGGCGTCGTTAAACGTGATATCTTAGCGTTGAGTGGTTGGGTGATTCCTCCACGGTGAAGCGATAAGTATCAATACGGACTTGTGCTCCCACGTACCGTCGCGTATATATTGGGAGACCCCTATAGGAACAAAGCCTTTATCCATAGGAAACCGTGTCGGCCGCCCTACTGATCGCAATGCAGTGAACACAGCATTCACGAAGATCGACCACTCGTACCGTAAAACATATTCTGTGGTTTTGCGAAAAGTTTGGCACACCCTCTGCCTAGGACTCCAGAGCAGTTTCTTTTGGCCTTTTTCAAACTCTATAACTGAAAAAGTCCATCCGAGCATTTGTCACTTCGGGCTCGTTAAAACATCGAAGGAGACTAGAGTCATATTTAGCTTTTTCTCGACTCTTAAAAAGTGAAAAAGCAAGTTGTGTCTAAAGCGTCGTTATAAAATTTATTTTAAACGGAACATAATCACCTCCCATTCCTGCGTTGATCTGTAGGTTGAGAACATGGAACGCCCCAACCAAGGAATTCCACATGATGGAAATCTTAGTCCTTTCTCCTCTTGGGGAGAAGTTGGTGCGCCCCACATGGCCACATTGTTGCTTCCAGGACTGACAATTGGCCTGCCCATTTGGCTATTCTCAACCAATGTAGTTCAAAACACCATGGTTCCTGAACAGTCGAGTCAACAGTTAGATCAGTCTAGAGCTGCCCACCAGCCTTCAACTTCCTATAACTCTTCCTCCAATCCTTCATCTTCGCAAGGTAGAGCCGACAAAAGCCAAGCTCCCATGGAGAAGAAGGAGAAGAAGAAGAAAGAGAAGAAGAAGAAGGAGCCTAAGGCGCCTGGGGGCAAGCAAAAGACATCTGACAAAAATCCACACACAGCACAGACCGGGTCTAAATCGCCATGTGTCATATGTAGAGGAGACCACTTCCATAGAGATTGTCCCTGTATTCCTCGGATACTAAGGGACTGGTCCCCTCGGTTGCACAATCTGGGAGCATCAACTTCTGATAGCCATGTTGATTGCTTACCATCGACCAGCGAAAGTGAAGGATCAAGACAAAGAGGGGGAGCAAGATCCCCCTATAGACTGTGTGAAGGCGATCATGCCATCCACCGTTGTCCCTTCTTAGACGAAGCGAAGAGAGTTTTGGAAGATCGCCCGGTTTCACCGTTGAGACTTCCTCCTGGATACAAAAAACTCGTGCCAAGTCCTTCGTTGGTTGAAAATACAGCTGGCCCACTCATGTGGTCAGCTGAAGCGTCAGTCATTGAAAATGAACCTACTGAATCCAGACCAGACGAAAGTCTAAAGGTCGATACGGCAGTTGACCCGGTTCTTCCTTCAGAGTTTTCATCCTCAAATGACACCGTCACTGAAGATTCATCTTCAAATGACACCCTCACTGAAGAGAATAAGGATGACACCATCCAAATTCTTTTCATCAACACAGATTCTAATGAGCATCAGGGAAATGCACCCATTCCTTTATCGCAGGAAGGAACATCGTCAGGGTCGTATCCAGCCGTGTATTCGGTCCCACCACCAAGGAACCTGGTTGTATCCTTTGATTGGAACCAACTAGGCAGACCCCGGCTGCCAGCCAGTATACCATTCAGAATCATAGTCCAAATTTATAGAATGGTGATGGCCGGAACTATCATTGATGAAGGGGCATCTGTGAGTATCTTTTCCTCTATTGCTTGGAAAGCACTGGGTTCCCCGACGCGTTTACCTGAGATAAGAAACCTTTCAGGTTTTGATAAAGGAACCAGTCGACCATTAGGGATCCTCCCCAATGTGCCTGTTACATTGAAAGGGAAGACCGTTCAATTGAACGTGATGGTCGTTCAAGGACCCTTGGATTATAACCTACTCCTTGGACGAGACTATATATATTGCATGGGAGCTATAGTCTCCTCACTCTTTAGAGTAATGTGTTTTCCACACGAAGGAAGGGTGGTCAATCTCGTAGACCAACTTTCATTTCCGGGATCACGCATCCCAAATAGTCAAATACCAACCCTCAATGGTCTATTCACTCAAGAAATGTCTCCACCCCCAGTCCTCCTTCCCGATGAGTGCGAGTGATTCGGAAAGATGGGACTGGAACCCAGGGGGCATGCATCCTGGTCTGCTTTGGGCAGAGGAAACCCTGGGTATAAGGTAGAATTTCCGCGAAAGAATATGACTAGTCCGTACCCCGTCTGTATTTGGAAGAGGGGTTGTTCTGGGATAGGATTCTTTTGTTAAGGTTACTTGTTTGACAACAGTCATTCACCATTGTCTACTTCGGTAGGCAGTGCCGAGGAAATGTTTTCGTTTGATGGTGTTAATAAAACAATCTTTGGGTAACCAGAAAGAGGCAAGCCTCCCTCAATAACATTAATATTTTGTCTTTGAGTAGTGTTCTTCTCTTGTCGCAAGTAGTTGTTCTCTTGCGATCTTGCAAAACAGATGTCAAAAGTTGGGCCGACGGGAAGACAAGTACCGCATAAGACCCGTTAAGAATAACGAGAAGACAAGTATCGTTAGCATTAGATTGGCAAGACGACAAGTAGCTGTGAACACCTAAAGAAAAATAGAGGTGGGGGAGAGGAGGGGCAGCCTTGAAATTGTATTTTATACCTGGGGGCATGCAAACCTTTTGGAGTGCAAGCTAGGAGCGGTTATTTATCTGTTTTTAGGATTAGCCGTGTCCGAACTTGCATAAAGAAAGGATGAGAGGGAGCAAAGCTTAGTGAAGATGAAGCTCTATAAAAAATAGAGATCTCACAGGAGACATTTCTTATCTTATGACTGGTATATCGAGCAGTTTTAGCATAAAGTTCATGCTCGTTAAAAAATAAACGCAAGATCCGAGCAGTTTTAACGCGGTCTTCATGCTCGTTAAAAAATAAATAAAAGCAGTGAGCAATGTTTCCCCCAGAGTTTAAGCTCATTTTTAAATAAAAAATGAACCTATCCCGGTAAATAACCATTGTGATCGTAAATTTATTAGCCATAAAAAGCCTTGGTCGTGTTTGCACTTGCCACCTCCATTCCATTTGGCCGATCGTTCACCCCCATATGATTGTTTACCCTTTTTGAGGAACAGCTGCGAAGAGTGATTTCACTTAGCCATCCTTGTGACACTGCCGTGATGGGAAAATTCCAACCTGTACCTGGAATCTGCTGCTATCCCTGTTTATCACTCGTTCCTCAAAAGACGAGTCTTCTTTGAGATCTTTTTAACTGACTCGTAAAATATGAAAAGTTTGCCGAGTTTTGGCCTTCCAACTCGTTAAAGTGACTGGAAGAGCTATCCCTCCTCTAGATTTTAATCTTTTTGGACTTGAGGGATTATTACACAAAAAGGTCGAGCGCTTGTTTATTCGGCTCGTTAAAGTTATCGAAAACTCATCCCTTCTGTATTGTTTTATACTTTTTCGGACTTAAGGGATTAGATGACGAAAAAGGAATTTTGGAGTTAACTTTTTGTACCTTTTCAGACTCTCTAAAAATGAAAAGGACCGAGTTGTCTTTGTCGCTAGACTCATTAAAATAATTAAATAGCGACAAACTTGTCTTTAGACGAGAACGAGTTTCCCTATCGCTAGGCTCGTTAAAACATAGCGATGGGCTTGCCTGAAGGGCATGTTATAGAACAAGCATATGTTATCCTCCTCAAGCTTGACAAAAATAAAGAGGTACTGGTCAGAAATGACTGGGGAAAAATTGGGAGAACCTCAAAGCTTTAATGGTAGCAAGTCGCTCTTGAACATGACACTTTGTCCTCCGTATCACATCGGGTTGGGTTGTTTGATTCACCGGTCTCATCACCATGGTCTTCGCCAAACCATCCACATTTGGGGTAATGCTACCGATCCATCACATCAGTGTCGTTATATGTTCAAGAGATGTTGTTCAGAAAGAGTCAACCGTGTCCCATCCACTGCCATACATTATCCTTCATCCACCCATGATCGCCACCCTGAATCATATCTCACAGATTGTTTTCACCTCCACTAAAATCATTAGCTCCGTTCCGTGTCACTGATGTGGGATTCATTAAGGCCCTCCTTTGGCAGATCGCTTCTTGTCGACTTCAGCTCATTATCCAAGAAGTTGATCTAGGAACACCCCCCCCAGTACTTTGAAGCTTGCATGCCTCAGTGGCAAGTTTCTCACTTCCGGCGACAGGTATACATCAATGACCTTCGACCAGAAGACTTTGCGTGGTGTTCGACGCCAAGTCCTTTATTCACACCACATGAATTGTACTGCAGTACCTTGAGGGTCATCATCATTATCGGTGATTCCTCTCGCGCTTGTTAACGGTTTACATTATTGACCGGTAATCAAGCGATGTCTTTCCATGTTCGACTTCAGCGCAATTCTCACATGGATCGACTTGTACTTAGAGTGAAGATCAAACGAGTTTGAAGACCCCGGATCTGGTTTCATCCATCCGGGCTGTGATATATATTCAGGAAATATAAAGACATTTGATATGTACATTATTGCAGCAGATGATCATCCTACTTAAAGGATGATAATTTCAGCAGAGAATTATCAGTCTACCATCAGACGGTCGTCTGTTATATGTACCAAAATGAATTTATAAAGTTGAGCATGGGAATGCCCGCCTCAGCTAGATCATGAAAGCAAAATGAAAAATAATGTATTGTATTGTATTTATTACAGGGCGCCTCTCAGCGATTGAATGAACTTCGGATCCTCCTGATAAAGCATTTCACCCGATAAACGACCTCATACTTTAGGGGGCAACTGTTATAGACATTTTTGTGCCTTACAGCATGAAGCATGAAATGTCAATAATCTGAGGGATCCAAAGTCCCTAAACATGTTGTTCCGTATTCAATGCGTTGTTATGTAAATTCAAATTATTTTAAGGTTGATCTTGTTTAGCAGTTTGCCTTTATGGATCACCACGAGATGTATAGTAACACTCCTAAATGCAGTCTAAGATGATAAGCAAACACTGGTGAAACATCTGCCCTTTTCTTTTTCAATCATGTACTCGCCAGGTTCGGCGTACCACAGGCCGTCACGTACTATTATGAGCACCACTAGGCTAGGGTGCCCCCTAGCATCTTTTTGAGTTTTAGGTCATATGACCAATTTTGTCTGGGTTACAGAACATTATGTATGAACTTATATAAACAGCTTATATATTTTGATTTCCAGGTTTTATTCTGGTTGATTTATATGATCCATATGTACAATCTTTGATGATGTGTCCTTTTTATAAATGTTGCAAATGTCTATCTAACACATAGTTTGCTAATGAGTCGGTTAATGTGTTTAAGTTTCTTGAAATATGTTGATATTGAATTTAATCAAATCGTCTTTCCAAGATCTTAACCCTTAGGAACATGCGATAAATAGCTGGATTGCGAACAGAATATATACCATTGAGTTGTGGTATTACGAGCTGTGAGTCTAGCCTGACAATTAGTCGGCGTATGCGACGTGTGATGGCATCAGAGAGTAGTTCTATCAACGCGCTATACTCAGCGATGTTATTCGTTGATTGCCCAATACATACGCCTCTGAAACTTACTAACTCGCCGCTTGGATCAAAAATGGCCCATGCTGCGGAAGATAGGTTCCGTGAACTACGACTCGCTCCGTCGACATATCCAACACATGTCTCCAGAAGGTTCGACATCTGCCACAAATGAAAAAGGTGGATCATTCGACCAGAACAAACACTTTAGTGAAAACAAAATACAACAAAAGCATGCAAGTTACTATTTAAGCATAGTAATGCTTGAGGTACAACCCGTTGCGGGGCTGCGCCAGTGGAACTCCGTCGTAATCCATTAACTCGTAGGCTCCTTTTGCTAACACCCTTTTAACAATATAGGGGCCCATCCATAAGGACTTGAATTTACCTGCTCCCAATTTATCAAATTCTTGGTCATAAAGCAGGACCAAATCACCTTCTGAGAAGACACGGGGTTTGACATTTTTGTCGAACTGAGCCTTGACTCGTTTCTTATGGGCCTCGTTAGCCAAAGCGGCGTCACGACGGGTTTCATCCAACTGGATTAATTCCAAGAAACGAGCCTCTTCCTCTGAAGTTCCGGGGAGGAGATCGATTGCGAGTTTAAGCGACGAAATTTCGCACTGGATTGGCAAGACTGCTTCCAGGCCATACACCAGTTGAAAAGGTGTGAACCCGGTTGCGTTCTTTACCGAGGTCCGGTAAGCCCACAAAGATGAGTACAGGATTAGGTGCCATCTTCTTTTATGAACCCCGATCATCCTTTGCAACATACGTTTCAGGACCTTGTTGATTGCCTCAACTTGTGCGTTGGCTTACGCATAATATGGGGTAGAGCTGTCATGAGATAGCCCTAGCTTGGCAGCTAATTCGACCATCATGTGATTGCGAAAATGCGACCCATGATCTGTAACTATAGCCTGTGGTACGCCGAACCTGGCGACTACATGATTGAAAAAGAAAAGGGCAGTTGTTTCACCAGTGTTATCCAATGTAGGCATCGCCTCGGCCCATTTGGTAAACTAGTCAACAACGACTATTATATACCCATGCCCCCCGGTCGAGGTGGGGTTACATTGCATGAAATCGATGCCCCACTTGGCAAAGGGCCCAACAGTAACTATCGGCTGTAATGGTGCGGGTGGTCGTCTGGTTTTGCTATCAAAAATTTGACAAGCATGGCAACTTCTGACTGCGGTTATGCAATCTTTGAACATGGTTGGCCAGAAGTATCCTGCTCGTAAGATTCTTTGTGCTGTTGCATATCCAGATTGATGCCCCCCACACGCGCCTGAATGACAATCATTCAGGGCTTTTTCGGCCTCCTCATGGGTAAGGCACCTCCTCAGAACTGTATCAACACCACGACGGTAGAGTGAATCACCGACGATCATGTAGTCTTTTGCTTGGTATCGTATACGTTTTTGTTCGGAGCGAGAGGTGTTAGGCTTGAATCTTTGGGTTTGGAGATAAAATATGATATCTCCATACCACTCATCGCTTGCAGATGTGAGAAACAAACTTTCGTCCACGATTGACTCTTCTGATGTTTCATCGTTGGACAACGATGGGAAGTCACATAATAATTCTGCGAAAACTAGAGCTTTCTTTGATTTGGATTTTACAAATTCCAGATCAAACTCTTGAAGGATCGCTATCCATTTTGAATATTTTCCCCCCAGCAACTGTCGCGACAGTATATAAGTCATGGGGTTGCAATCTGACAAGATGGTAGTTTTCCGAAAGAGGACATAATGTCGAAACCTTTGAATCGCTTGAACAACTACAAGCGCTAGTTTTTCAACATAAGAATATTTACTTTCTGTATCATTTAAGTTTTTACTTAAATAATATATAGGATGTTCAATTCCATCGACTTCTTGAACTAAAACCATCGCAATGGTCATATCCACTGCAGCCAGATACAGGTTAAAATCCCTTTGATAGTCCGGGGCGTACATTAATGATGCTTTTACTAGACAATCTTTCAGAGCATCAAAGGAAGCTTGCGCCACCTGGTCCCAGACAAAAGGTACATCCTTTTTCAAAAGACGAGTATAACCCTTAGCAAGCTCTGCGTAATTTGGAATGAACCTCCTCAGAAAGTTTGCTTTCCCTTGGAGTTTCTGAATCTGAAGCAAATTTGAAGGTGGAGGCAAATTAATGATTGCCTGAACCTTACAGGGGTCGAGACGAATCCCATCCTTAGAGACTACAAAGCCAAGTAAACGACCAGAACCGACGCAAAACACACACTTGTGTGGATTGAGTCTTATCTTGTAGTGTCGGCAACATAGAAATATCGCTCTTTAAATGATTCGGATGATCAGTCCGCATTCGCGAATGAGCGGGAAGATCGTCGAGATAAGGTTGAAAAATGTTCTTGATGTCATGGAAGGCATAATTCATTGCCCTCTGAAACGTCGCCCCTGCGTTCTTTAAACCAAAGGGTAATTTTTGATAAGCGAATGTGCCCCACGGACAAATAAATGTAGTCTTTGACTGGTCCTGTGGGTGGATATTTATTTGATTATACCCGGAAAATCCATCCATAAATGAAAAGATTTCACATCCGGCGCATTTATCAATTATCTGGTCGATGAAGGGTGTAGGGTAGTTGTCCTTCGGACAAGCTTGGTTTACATCCCTATAGTCGACACACACTCTAATCGTCCCTTGTTTTTTCATAACAGGGACAATATTCGATACCCAATCGGTTAGAGGAACCGGGTAGATGAACCCAGCATGGAGAAGTTTTTCAACTTCTGCCTTAATGGCAGCGGCTTTCTTCGGGTGCACTTGCCGAAGCCGTTGTCTTACTGGTTTGACATCAGGATACATTTTAATTTCATGTTCAGCTATACTCGAGTCAATGCCTGGCATTTCATCATATGACCAAGCAAAGACATCTCTAAATTCGTGAAAAAGAGCGTTATATATTTCCAGTTCTGAAGGGGAACAACCTTTGCCGACATAAATATTCTCTACAACATCAGTCTTGGTCGAGATATTTATGGCTATAGTCTCTTCAATATTGGATAGGTTTCGCTCGGAATCCACTGTATTTACAGTATTTGTTAGGAATTCAAAAACTGAAGGGTGATAAAGGTCACTTTGAGTATCTTCTTCATATTCCGGAAGAAGGGAACGATGGTGGTGATCATTCCATGGTGCCCCCTCAATCATCATTGATTGTAAGATTCCTTCGTCAGTCCCATGTACTTTCGACCAAGGATCTAATGGGGTTCCATATTCTCTAGACCTATCTACCCAAACGCTTGATGAGCATTGATTTGGGCTCGCCTCCCATGCTTGAAACATTGATTGCTACAATATTTCCAAAAGTCTTGGGGACAAAACCATTGCATGATCCATGTTGACCTTCGTGGAGGATATCATGTTGCAGGTTGCTACAAACGGTACATTTCCTATATAAATAGGAGGTGGTAGCGTGAAAGTTCCCATCAATGTGGGGTCTTTCAATAATCCTACTCCGATATCTTGAATTGAATGGTTACTCTCATGGATCATGGGAATGCTTCCTGTAACTTGTGAACCATTAGGGAGGAAATTTTGTTGGTCGACGATCGTAATCCCTCCTTCAAATGGGAATGCGATCTTCCTAAAATAAGTCGACACAACAGCTGCCATGGCATAAATCCATGGTCTACCCAGTAGGATGTTATAGTCAAGATTTCCATCAATGACCTCAACATCAATTTCTACTGTCTTTCCTCCTAGTTCAACTTTCAAGTTATTAAGGATACCGTATGGGGTATAAGTCCTTCCGTCGAAAGCTTTTAATGTCGTCAAAGATCGCAACAAGGTTGGAGATCCTAGAGTTTTCCAGCAACTCATCGACATAATACATGTCGATGCCCCTTCATCAATAATCGTTCTGTGAACAGTTTTGTTGAGGGATTTCACTTGAATAAGGAAAGCTAGTTGAGCTGGTAACTGAGGATCATATCCCTTGTGATCAAAGGATACAAGATTGGAATCCTTAGGATCAACCCCACCAATTGCTGACAACAACGCCTGCCTTTGGGTTGGACAATTTTGTAGCACCTCAAGAGTCGACATAGCGGATGGCAATTGAGCCAAATCTTCCACTATGTTATAATGTTGCGCCGCTCTGGCGCGAGGATTAAATGTCGACTTGTGTACTACACCCTTTGGCGGTTTTATTGTTAATTCAGGGATGATGGGTGGTACAACTTCTATCGAAGTTGTCGTCGAACTACTTGGTTGATCTTTACCTTTTTCGTTCGACAGCTGAGGATTCCCATAATCTTTGTTCCTTGTCGAAATCAAAGCATCATTCTGCTGTTTCGCAATCGACAACATAAGTACTTGTGACGGGGAAGCATTTCCACTATCAACCAGATTCTGACCTGGGTTGGGAAATGGATCAGTTAACACAACTGATGTTTGGGAACTTTTAAAGAACCTCTTTAACTCAGCTTTGAATGGGCAATTCTTTGTGTAATGATCCTCTTCATCACATATTTGACATGGATAATTTTTTTTCCCTTTCCCAGGAGGGTTTGAATAATTTTTTCCAGGTGATGATTCACCTTGTTTTTTCTTCTTCCCTTTGTTTTATTTCTTCTTGCTTCCTGGTTGATTGGTTTCTTTGCCTTTATCTTCTGATACGGCATTTACTTCCGAAGCAAGAATTTCTTCTTTTTCATTTTGATCCGAATTATTACGGGCTTTCTTTGACGAAGCCTTTATCGATTTCGCGTTTGCTGTGCCAATCACGCCATCACCGGCATGAGAGTCACTATTTGATTTAGGAGGGGGAGGAATTGAAAATTCCGGTCTAGGGGCATCAGGTATTTTGTCATAGAGCGTGCCGGACTGAGTATAAACTAAGTCCAAATACTGCGCACGAGCAATTACTTGCTCCTCTGTTACGACTCCCCCCTTGGCCACATCTTCCGTAATAGCCGGAAGTAACGACTTTATAAACCATTCAACTAATAGCTGATCGGGAACATATGTTTTCACCATCCTGCGATGATGACGCCACTCATGTATATGATCAGATATATGGGTGGCAGTTGTCTGCTTGAAGTTGGTTAATATTTCTGTTCCCGTTTCATACCTTATCGGTAATTTAAAATGGGTTAAGAAAGTCGTGGCTAGGGAACTAAAATTGTCGAAAGAGGCTCTTGGCAATTCAATATACCATTTAGCCGCTGGACCTGTCAATGTCCTCTAAAAAAGGCGAAGCCTTATCGAATCGTCGTTTAGGGTGTTCGACGAACACCACAGATGAAAATTCATCACGTGATTCGATGGGTCTTCACCTGGATTTCCATTGAATTTAGGAATGTCAGATGGAAGTTTATGAGGAATCGCTGGCCACAAAGGGGCATAAGCAATTGGATCGTTGGTTAACCGGTGTAAATCGGGTAACTCTAAAGTTGCCACGAATGGTAACTGTTGATTCAGGTTAGGCGAAGCGTAACCAGGGTACGATGGAATCGCTTGAGCAGTGGGCCTTTGCATACCAGCATAATGTAATTGATGTTGGTATGACTGATACGATTGGTGGACTTGACCACTGTAAAGTGGTTGGTTTTGACCGTTTTGGATATACGGTTGTCCACTATTCGCAAAGATCTGCTGCTCAGAACCTTGGTATACTTGCTGGAATTGCAGTTGTTGGTATTGCACAAGCCATGGTTGTGAAGCCATGTTTTGTTGTGCCATGCTAACCATTGGACCGAGGTGTGGGGTAATTGTACCCGTTTGTACTTGTGTCGCCCCACCAGTTGGCGATTGTGGTTGTGACCCATGATCAAGTGGATGTTGCATTACAACCTGAGAAATCTGAGGTTGGCATGCAACAGGTATCGCTTGAACTTGTGATACTGTTACAATAGCCGGTGTGGTTGGGATGTTCGTCACAGGTACACACTGTTGCATAGAATATACAACCCTTGGTTGTTGAGGTAGCATAGGTACCCAACTACTTGATGCAACTCCAGTATAACCTGAATACTGTTGAGAACTGCCGTATGGATATCCTCCCGGAGGAGGTAATGAAAGGGCATACTGCCCCCCATACAGTAGCAACCCCGAACTCAGAGGGATTGTTAGTCCTTGAGGACTAGATGGCCCAAATTGACCTCCATGAGGATCAATCTGTCGAGTCTCAACATAAGAGTTGCCAGGTATTACTCCGGATGAACAAACTGGAACAGACCACACTATCGAAATAGTCCCTTGGTGGACTCCTTCTAGCTGTTGAGAACTAGTTGGGACAGCTGGTATGCCGGCAAACATCGTTGGAGTGACGGCAGGGGCTTCTGCTGTCACTGTGTCATTTGACACAGTCCTAGATGATGACGGTTGTTCAGACATTTTAAGTCTATCCAATAGATTTCCTAGCGATTCTACAGGAACTTCCACTTGTGGTGGATTAACTTCTGAAGAAGGAAATAGAGTGACCCCGACCCCACAATGAGTTGGAGTACTTGCTTGCAAATCCTCTGCAATTTCCTCTATCGCAATCAAACCCGGTGGAAGAGGAAGACCATCAGGTCCGTAAAATATTTCTGGTGCCGAAGAAGTGGTTGTTTCGCAGCGACAGTTGTTTGAGGAACAAAACTCTCTGGACCAGTTATAGATGGAACTAGTTCAATTATACAAGTATTTGCCCCCAGACTAGGATCAGTATTACTGTCCTTCTGTGGTTGTCAAACTTCTTCTATAGAGGCAGGGTTTCCAGAAATGTTTGGAGTAACCGGAACCTCAGATGTAGTTGGAACACTTGTTCTAACTTTCAAAGGAGATTTTGAACCGGTTAAACGAGTTCGCTTTGCCCGTACTGTTTTTGATTCCGGAGACAAAGACGGTTGACTCGTAAGCCTCCGCGAATGACAGGGTTTCAATTGAATTTCTTCCACGATTACGGATTACTCGATCAACCAAAATATTAAAAGGGGAAATTTGTGTTTCCGAATTGAATGAATTTTATTAGACGCTTTTAGACACAACTTGCTTTTTCACTTTTTTAGAGTCGAGAAAAAGCTAAAGATGACTCTAGTCTCCTTCAATGTATTAACGAGCCCGAAGTGACAAATGCTCGGATGCACTTTTTCAGTTATATAGTTTGAAAAATGCCAAAAGAAACCGCTCTGGAGATCTAGGCAGAGGGTGTGCCAAACCTTTCGCAAAACCACAGAATACGTTTTACGGTACGAGTGGTCGATCTTCGTGAATGCTGTGTTCACTGCATTGCGATCAGTAGGGCGGCCGACACGGTTTCCTATGGATAAAGGCTTTGATCCTATAGGGGTCTCCTAATATATACGTGACGGTACGTGGGAGCACAAGTCCGTATTAGTGCCACCGACTCTCAGGAGGAATCACCCACCTTCGTCGAGATCGACAGTCACTACGTTTAACGACGCCGGAACACGTCTCTAGCTTAGACCTCTATATGTTTGCGTTATGTTTCAAAGCATTTTTAGGTTCATTCAATATATTTTAAGTTGATCTTTTTTAAAGTTTGCCTTTCAAGGTTCACCACGAGATGTTTTGATACAAATTCCTAAATGCAGTCTAAGATGAGAAGCAAGCTTTTCAAATCTTTTCGACTTATGAAAATCTTAACTACTGAGGGAAAAGAGAGACAAAATCTTTTCACACAGATCAAAGAGCACTCACTAATGCACTTTTTCCCTAAATCAACATACAAACTTATATGAAAAATGCAAAATGCAGGTATTTCTTTTCTCTTTCTTAATGTTTGTGCGACACAAAAAGAAAGCTGTTGTATAATTTCGAATTCAATTTCAAGTGAAAACAAACAAGCTTGTCCAAAATCAAAAGACACCTTAAGATTCACTTGTTTCGACACTAGAAATATATAAACTCAAACCATATGACGAAATTAAAAGCTCAATCAGCTATGAACAGCAAATAAACTAATTCTTAAGATCAAAACGACACTTAATCACAGGTCTAGATCTAAGAGGCCACAACAAGACTAGTTCACTTTCGTTATGGGAAACTGTAAATGTACAAGAAATACACAAAGAACAAACACAGTTTATTTATACAACCGAGGCGGAATAGTGGCAAGGAAAGTTGGTTTCAGATAGGTACATTGACTGGCAACAGGCAGCAAAACAAGAGTGAAAACAGGGCAAGAAACAACAGGAAACCCCAGTAGCACTAGGCAAGACTGGTCCAGCGCAGGTGGTACACAGGAAGTTTGGCCTTCAGCGCAGGTAGCCCCTTCGGGAACTGTGCTGAAATGCAGACAGCCTTCACACAGCCTACACTGAAGAACGAAACTTTTATTTCTCTTGGTTTCCGGGTCACAGATTGCTCAAAAATTCACAGTTTTTGGCCAAATCAGAAGCTATCAGTCAAGTACACACTAAGGGATGAAAAGGAGGATGAAAAGCTATCACCAAGAGCTTATTAGAGTCCTTGTGGATAAGCTCTTAAAATCATAAACTTGCCCAAAAACTGAGCTAGAGTAGCTGCCCTCTACTTTGCATTTGAAAGATCCAAATGCAGTTTGATTCGGTACTCCCTTTGTTTATGAAATGAATAGCAAAAACACAAACAACCAACAAGATACGATCCCCAGTGGAGTCTCCAATTTGTTGTTGGGAAAAGTATCCAATACGGAATGACCCTATCCCACTCTAAGGGTGATAGTACCTCAGCAACAACTGAATGCAAAGCTATTCAAGATTACTTCTTTATGAGATGTAAGAGAGAGGAGGAAGAGATCCACTAACCGTTATCTTCCGCTAATGATTGATCCAATCTTCCCTCTTTGCTGCTTGCTCCCAGATCCTTGCTCTTTCACTGGCCCAGCTACACCAAGATCCTGTAAAAGCACAAGAAAAGGAAACTACAAGAAGCATACATCCATAATTGATTCAAGGATTAGAATAAATCAAATACACAAGCATCAATACACCATTGAGACACATGCATATAGAAGAACCTCAAATGCTTTATTAATGGAAGAAGTAAAGTTCTGAGAGTGTTACAACCATAATAGGCCCAATCCAGCAACACCTCCCAGTAGAAAGAAATCTCCTCTTCACCTCCTTCAAGCAAATCACCCAATAGTTCTATGCACAAACCAACAGCACTTCCTTACATTCACAAGATTCCAGCCTCCCTAGACCTCATGAGAGAGCTCTATATATAGGAGTTTTGGAGAAAGGATGAGTCAGCTTGAGGCTGGCATGAAGCTGACTAGTGTCCTCTCCCACTTCAGTTATTCTTCAGTTCTTGAGTCCACTTGGAGTTTCTTGCTTCCACTTGGAGATCAAGACCCTCTTACTCATCAATAGGCGAATTCCCTGATCCAAGTGTCATTTTGGAAGCTTCCTGGGCATTTGACACATTGAGGAATGACTGTGCCACTTGGCCAATCTCGCCCAGCGCAGGTAGCCTTCATTGCTTTTGACATTCAGCGTAGGTACAGAGTGGAGCAGTTGACATTCAGCGCAGATGCTCAGTGGAGCAGCTGACATGATCCAGAAATAGCTTGTTTTTGAGTGTTTTCAGGTGGAGAACTAATTTTCAGTGCTGTGGTTTGCTGACCTTGTTCCTCTAAGGGTAGGAACAACATGTTTAGGGACTTTGGATCCCTCAGATTATTGACATTTCATGCTTCATGCTGTAAGGCACAAAAATCTCTATAACGCAATGGAAGTAGAGATTACTTACTTTCTATAATAACATTTAATCCTAGTCCCAAAAATGAAGAAAAATAAATGCCTTAGTTAGTAACAATATTTTTGGATAATGTAACACTTACTCCTTTGCTAATTAAGGTATGTGAGAAATGTAAAATATAAAATATATTATAATTACTCTACTAATTGTAATTAGAGGAGAAACTAATAAATTTTAACTAACTGGAAAAATTTGCAGAGGTGAAGGAAATTCACTAAAGGTTGCCAATCACCTAGGAAGAGAAAAGAAAAATTATGTTCTTTGTAAACCACGTGAGTTTCCTACACACAATCGCACCTATGCATCTATCTGAACAAAATCCACGTGGACGAAAAAAAGATTGAACAATCAATGATTTTGGCTAACAACAGGTTTAGAAGGTCCTACAAAAATTCCAAAGAGGTGTTGAATGCAAAGTAAAGTGATAATGCAGAGATAAGGTCTTGCAAACACAACTGCTAGAGTAAAGAAAAGAAACTAGTGGAGTCACAAAATTTATAGTAGTGTTTTGTAGCAATGGGGTACTAAAAGACACCTCATTAGCAGTGGGTTGTCCCCTGTAAAGAAACATAGATAGTTTATTTTTTGTTAGTGGACAAGCATGAAGAAACAAAGCATTGCAAATGGTTAAAACAATGCATAGACAAACATAAACTAAAAAAAAGAGATAAAACACATAAATAAGTCTTAATGAACCAAAAAAGTCAACAAAGTAATGGGAAAGGGCTCCCTTTATTGACTATTGGTAGTAGAATATGAATAGAATAGATGAATAATAAACACATGAACATAATTCTTTGATATATGGTGCTATAAAATCCTTAGCAATGGGGTTCCTTTCCTCAATCTCTTTGCAAGCGTATCCTCTCTATCAAAGAAGTATGAAGAATCTTGCAATGTTGAACTCCTCTTCCACTAGAATTATGGAATTCTTACAAACAATTTTGCCAACATACTAATTCTCTACCTCTTCTCAACAATGAAATGTAGGATTACTTAAGAGCAATTTTACCAGCATAACATTGCCTTATTTTTGGCTCTCCAATGGCTAGCTTATATATAATTTTTTGAATCCCTCTTCCCTCTCTTGGTTCATGTATGAAAATGATTCATGAGTAGGACAACAATATCCCTTTGAGGGATACATATATTCAGGGTGACTTGAATTTGATTTTCTTTGATTGGAACATGTCAGAGAATCTCATCTTCAAATTGTGCAAAGTGGTCCTGAATTGCTGAGTCACATTTTTCTTCGAATGTGCGGCTTTCGAAGAAAAATCTGCATAGTTGTACTTTGGACCTTTTGATAGGCCCCGCAACTCAATTTTTCATATGAGACCTTTGGAGAATTTAAATTTTTTATCTTTCATAATGTCTTCAGCTGAAAAACCTTCTCTTGTTTGTCCTACTATATGACTTTGGGTGCCTTTTGGATTTTACAAATTTGTGTATGATTTTTCAATGTTAACAATTTGTCTAAGATGATAGAAGTGGTCTTACAACACTTGGAATAGATAGTTAAATAACAGAGATAAACCTGTATGATCTTCTCGATGAGGTCATTTATGGCCTCAATATTACAGCAAGAATGTTGCAACTCCCAAGGGGTCTCAACTTTAATTGTCACTCAGGGTTCATACAAATGTAAGACATATCGACACTAATTATGTAGCATGTAATGTGGTCTTCATTTATCTTATGCAAGTGAAATAAATTAGAGAGAAACTAAGTTACAAAAAGATTATTCTATTGTATATGCTATAGGAAATACTCAAAATTGTAAGAAGGAGCTAACACTAAGAAAATATATTATATGTGTAGGAAAATGAGGAAAATTGATTCAATCATGCCAGGAAATAAGTGAATCTACTCTATTTTGCATTGGGAACAAACCTACAGCTGAAATAAAGGATTAAACCATCAAACCTTAATTTACAGAGAAAAGGTAGTTCTGTTATAACAACTAAATCAAAGACTCTATGAGGTCTCTGGGCATATAAATTTCATCCTCTAAGTCTAACGGATTTTTTTATTATGCCAATGAAGGTTAAAAATTCTTAGGATGAAAATATAAATGAGTTTTTGATGCAAAATGCGGGTTTCTCCACGACTCAGTCCTTATTTTGTTAAAGGATATCGTCGAGTGAGCATAAAAAATGCATTTTAAAGGTCGTTTGAAGGATGGGTAAGCTTAGGTAAGGCAAAAGAATTGTCAAGAAGTGTTTTCCAAGTCCTTACACCTATGACGGATAATTTTATTCAACAAAAGGGTGATTTTGTGGTTTCCTATAGCTTTGTAAAATATAAATGTATAGAAGCAAGGAAATGGAAATCAAGACAAGATAAATACATGGAAAATAATGTTAAATACATAAAATAAATATTTCTAAACTTACTAAAGCAGGATGCATAAACAAACTTGTAAACAAACTAACTCAATAGCCTACAGAAAACATTATTCATACATGATATTATAGAAATGACTAGTTGAACTAATGCATGTAAAGTAAAAGTAAAAAGAGGGGTCATGAGCACCTCGGGTGGGACCTAACCCAAGAATACTTAGATCCATGAACAGATAGAAGACTAGGAACCAAAAATGCTTTACATCGTTTAAAAAGTGTGCTCATACATAGAATATTACAAGTCTAGAATGCAGGGAAAATATCCTTCATTTGACTACCATTGATTTCTAACTTCAAAAATTTGACTCCTAATGGGCTACTAGAGACCTCTATTTATGAAAAAATAGTTGAATAGTATCCTTGAATAGAGGAATGGTTTCTCTCCAAAAGGCTTAGAAAATAGGATCTTGTTTGCTGTGGCCTCGCAGCTACAAGGACGAGTAGTAATTTCCTTAATCCAACGATTTTTGGTAATCTTGCAGTAGGGGACGTGTCCCATGTTTTTCTCTTGGATAGAATTCTTGTGATTTGTACCAAATATCCTCAATATCTTACAGAATAAACACATTAGGCACAAAAAGTATGATAATCATCTCTAACATTCCAAGAACTTATTAAAGCTAAAAAGTACATTATTAAATGTAGAAGGAGGGGTTAAATGTGCCTAGGAAAGGTTAGATTGGTCTTAAGTTGTACTTGTTTGGGAGGCCCATCATACCTCATATTGAAATTATTACTCATACCCTGAGAAACATACTCATCTTCCTTTTCTTTATGTTATTCATTTATCTTCCTGATGGTTTTTCTGAAATCCCATGTTGTGATAGATGTAGTTGCCCCTACTATATGGAAGTGTGCATTTTCCTTCATTTTTCTCCATTCCCTTGTTTCTTCCTCCTGAATTTGATATTCCTATAAGTCTAGTAGTACGGGAGGACTGAATTTGAGTCCAATCCGTTGCACTCCAAGTCTTTAGATGATTCTTTTGTACAAGGGAGTTTTGGCCAATGTAGTCCTTAATCTATCAAGTGAATGATATAACTTGATCCTCATACGATATGGCAATGTGTGCCATATCTTCTAGTTGGAATGTAAGATTTTTCAATCAATAGTCTAAATATATCCTCAAAGTGGAGGATGGTCTCTTCCTTCATTTACATATAAATAGTTGTCACATTAGAATTTTCTACTATAATTTCATGATTGGTAGTGAGTATAAGTGGGGATGGATACTCTGGCATGACTCATAGTGGCTCATCCATTTCTTTGGCTAATGATATTATGCATCACCCAAATAATAATTTTGGTCCCATGTGTTCAAGTCAGGCAACATCAACTTGTGCATGTAGAATTCTATAATCTTGGTCTTGTCCTCAATGTTCTTCTAGAAGAAAAAGCCAATAAATACTCTAACATCATGCATAGGGAGAGAACCATTTTTTTTCCCAAAACTTTAATTTGGAAATTGCACCATTGATATTTTAAAAATAGGGAATATGTATTTGAGGGCTTCCTATAGCTCACATATTTTGAATAAATATGGGCTATGGTTCCCAAATTTGTTTCTAAGGTGGAAATATGGATTTATTTTTTCTATAGAAACCTCTGCATTTGCTGCAACTGGGCCCTCGGCTTTTTATTTTCCTTTTCCAATTGGTATCATATGTTGGTTTCATCAAATCTAAGGAGGTTCATCTTCCCTCTCATCTTTTTCATCTCTTATTTCATTGTAACAACATCAACAACTCCCTTAGAGTCTACAATCTACTTCCATCTATGAGTTCTAGCCTTTTATTCCTTAAGTTCAAAGAATAAGACTGGTTCCAATTGAATAGGGAGTAATTTCTGTGCCTTAATTCAAGAACAGTAGGAATAGGATTATTTTGGAGCTTCATGTGGCTCTATTGTATGTTCTTGTAGCTTTTCTTTTTCTCTTTTAGCATTGTTTTGTGTTCTTGTACCACTCCAATTTGCTCATATAGCACTATAGGTTGAGTGCTTAGCCCTTTTAATTGCAATCGAAATTCCTTCCCCTTAGTTGGTTATACTACCAATCTATTTGCTTCTTCTTTTCGAGGCCTTTATTGCTTAGGACTAGGATTTTCCTTGATAGAATTGGAGTGGGAGATGGAGGCTTAGTTTTTCTAGTAAATCATATTGTATTACTCTTTCTTGTTCTCAAATGTTATGCCACCGGCTCACAAAATATAAGAAAGAGATAGATCAACGAGTTAAAATCTAGCCTCTTCGAGGGGGCAACCTCCTTTCCATTACACAAATGAACAATTCTTGAATGATTCAAATGACGAAAACCTCCTTTATATATATAGGATTGTAAGGGATCACAACATAATCAAATCCTACATAACAATAATATTATAAGGGTGCCATAATAACATTAGTGGGTTTCTATAGGGCATAATAATAACAATGTGGGGACAAAAAGGGCATAACAATAAAAATAAGGGGCTACAATGACAATAGTAATGGGGGAATCACTAGTACTATAGGGACCTAAAATTCCCCTCTCCTTCAAAAAAGTGTTGTCCTCAATGCTTGAGTAGTTGTGAATGATTTTGTATAAAATTCTCATCCTCCCATGTGGAATATTTAGCAACTAAGTTCTTCCACTTGATGAGATACTCTGAAATCGATTGATTTCATAGCTGATAAGTTCTTATTTTTGTGACTGCTTCAGGTTCCAATATGATTTTTCCTTCCTCATCAAGTTCTGGAAATATTGTTTGAACTGGGATCTTTTCACCTATAACCTTCGTCAAGCATGAAACATGGAAAACTGGGTGCACTCAGCAAGATGAAAGAAGCTCCAATTTGTACGCCATAGTACCAATCTTTTGCAACACCTTGTATAGACCATAATAAGTTGGTGATAATTTATTATCCATCTTATCTTGCTTGAGGGACATTTGTTTGTATGGTTGTAGTCGTAGAAATACCCTATCACCTACATCAAAACTTCCTTCGTTGCGATGTTGATCCGCCTGTTGTTTCATTCTATTTTGTGCCAAAGTAAGGCTATCCTTTAATAGTGGTAGAACCTGTTATTGATGCTCGATGTGGTCTTCCACTACTTGAACCTTAGAATTTTCTCTTAAATATGTTGCGGTGGACGGTGGATGATATCTATGAAGTGCCATAAATGGGGTCATCTTTTTTTTAGTATGGAAGGAATTGTTATACCACCATTCAACCAAAGGAAACCACTTGACCCATTATGTTTGTTTATTAGATGAAAAGCAACAAAGATATTCTTACAAGCATTCATTTAGTGATTCCCCCATTACTATTGTAATTGTAGCCCCTTATTGTTATTTTTGTACCCTTTTTGTCCCCACATTGTTATTATTGTGCCCCATAGAAACCCACTATTATTATTGTGGTGCCCTTATATTATTATTGTTATGTCGGCTTTGATTATATTGTGACCCCTTAGACTCCTATATATAGAAAGGAGGCTTTGTTCATTTGAATATTTCAAGAATTGTTCATTTTTGTAATGTAAAGGAGGTTGCCCCCTCGAAGAGGCTACATTTTAATTCGTTGATCTATCTCTTTCATCTATTTTGTGAGATGGTTGCATAACAATTGGTATCCAAACTTTGGATTTTAGGGTTTCACTGCTTCAAACAGGCCATCGTGGCATTTTCACTATGGCCACCTATTTGGGATGTAATTCATGATCCTGCAAAAAATATAACTTTCTCTCTGAGTATCAGATTGACATTTCGTAAGAAGGTACAAAAATAGGAAGGAATTAAATCTTTTTTGTATCATTTTCAGGTCTAAAGGTTGAAGCAGTGACACGTGGCACTTCGTACAAGTTCTCTCTACAGAAAAAGTGTATAATCAGGTCATCTTAAGAGATTCGACATAACTCATTCTTGGAGAATCCAATTTCGATTAGACTAGTGACGTTGGAAAGAGGACTAAGAGGGCTACCACAGTTCACAATTTTAGACCTTGGATATCCGAAATTTCAGAGATACATCAAATTCAATATTAATCTCCTACAAATTAAAAAAATTTGGGTAGTGTTTTTAAATTTTTGCATAAGTTTTTTTTGAAAAATTAGTTCTAAGTGATTAAAAGGGAATAGTGAAGAAAATTATCGTTAGTTGATGCCCTGAAGAAATAAAATGGCAACACCTAGTAAGAAAACTAAAAGAACATGAATAAATGCAACATGATATATCAAAATTATGAGACCAAGTGCAACAAATTTCTCTCTCACAAAAAGTAACTGAAGCTAAGATGAATGGTTTGAAAAATGGCATCAATGGTATGAAAGACAACATTGAATATTGGAATAAAGACATGCAAGGGTGGAAGGAAGGTTTAACAAAGTTGCTACAAGAAAGACTTCCTAATGGTGAAAAGGTAGCAAAGAAAACTCAAAATGATAAAAAAAGAAATGTTAATCATGATTCGAAGAATGACAACATTGAATATTTGAAAAAAGACGTGGAAGGTTTGAAGGAAGGTTTGACAAAGTTTCTACAAGAAAGGATTCCTAATGGAAAAAAGGTAGTAGAGGAAACTGATAATGAGAACAAAAGAAATGTTAATCATGATTTCATAGACTCTAATGTTGAAATAAAGAATGTTACAGGGAAAAGTGTCTATATAGAACTGCTCTATCCCACTAAGGTGTGACAGCTGCCTTAGAAACAAACAGAGAAAAACTACTTTTGTTTTTCCTTTATGAATTATAGATAGAGAGGAACAAAAAGACCAACCTCTGTCTTGCGCTAATCCTTCGATTCGATCCCTCTCTTCTTTGATAGTCCTCAGCTACCTGCTCCCTTGCACGCCCAGCTTCACAAAGTACCTATAAGATCACAGAAGCATAGCACTATACAAAGAAATGGATCTATATTCATAAACAATCTAGGATCAGATGTAAATTGACCATACAAATGTAACAAGCATCAATGATACAAAAGCATGGAGGAAAACTCAAATAGTTTTTATTGATAAACAAGAAAAGATCCAGGAGGAGTTACAACCAGTTGTTCCGACCCAGCATCAACCTCCCAGCAAAGAAGCCCCTCTTCACCTCAAACAAAGCTTAGATCACCCAACAATCTGGTGTTTGTCTCTAGAAACCAACAAAAATTCCTTACAATACGCAAAATTCCAGCCTCTGGATCTCTGGGATGAGGGATCCATATATAGATATCTGTAAGGGGGGTGAGTCAGCTTATGATTTGATTAGTGTCTTCTCTCTGATAGTTCTTGCTTCCACTTGGAGACTGAAGGCCTCTTACTCATGCTTGGTTGAATTCAGTGAGGCAAGTGTCACAGGAGAAGATTCTGGAAGCTTCCATTGTCTCTCCACCTTGCGGAATGACACTGCCATTTGTCATTTCTCGCCCATTGCACCCCACAGAAGGGACTTTTGAAATGAAACGCACCCTCACAGTGTATTTAGGTGAGATGCAACGCACTTAGCCAGTGGAGTAGCTGCAATGATCCTGTTTTGACCAATTCTGAGCAGTTTCTCATGGAGAACTTCTGGGAGAAGTTGTAATCTGTTGACCTTGTTCCTTTAGGGGTTAGAACAACACTTTTAGGGACTTAGGAGCCCTTGGTTTATGGACATTTCATGCTTGTGGTTGCAGGGCACAAAAATGTCTATAATAGTTGCCCCCTAAAGTATGAGGCCGTTAACCTTTCGGTGTCGGGTGAAATGCTTTATTATGAGGATCCGAAGTTCTTTCAATGCTGGGAGGAGACCTCTAATAAGATAAAATACAATACATTATCTTCATACTATTTTCATGATCTAGCTGAGGCGGGCATTCCCATGCTCAGCTTTATAAATTCATTTTCATGTACATAGGACAGACAATCATTTGAGTGTAGACTGATGATTCTGATAGAGCCATCATCCTTTTGAGTGGATGATTATCTGTGCATCAATGATGTACATTTAATGTCTTTATTTCCCTGAATATATATTGTAGCCCGGATGGATGAAACTAGATCTGGGGTCTTCAATCTCGTCCGATCTTCACTCAAAGTACAAGTCGATCCATGTGAGAAATGTTCTGAATTCGAACACGGAAAGACATCGCTTGATTACCAGTCAATGATGTAAACTGTTAACAAGCGTGAGAGGAATCACCGATAATGATAATGACCCTCAAGGTACTACAGTACAATTCACGTGGTGTGAATAAAGGAATTGGTGTCGAACACCACGCAAAATCTTTCGGTCGAAGGCCATTGATGTAAACCTTTCGTCGGAAGTGAGAAGCTTGCCATTGAGGCATGCAAGCTTCAAAGTACTGAATGGGGTGTTCCTAGATCAACTTCTTGGAGAATGAGCTGATGTCGACAAGAAGTGATCCGTCTCAGGAGGGCCTTAATGAATCCCACATCAATGACACGGAACGGAGCAAATGATTTTAATGGAGGTGAAAACAGTCTGGTGATATAAGGTTCAGGGTGGCGGTCATGAAAGAATGGAGTATAATGTATGGTAGTGGGTGAGACACAGGTGAATTCACTGAATGACTTCTCTTGAACATATCGGTGACACTGATGTGATGGATTGGTAGCATTAACCCCAAATGTGGATGGTATGGCGTGACCATGGTGATGTGACCGGTGAAAGAAACAACCCAACCCGACTCGGACACGGAGTGGAAGTGTCATGTTCAAGAGCGACTTGCTACCAATAAAGTTTCTTTGAGTTTTATTCCCAATTTTCCCCAAACATTGCTGACCAGTACCTCTTTATTTTTGTCAAGCTTGAGGAGGGTAACATATGCTTGTTCTATAATTTTCCCTTCGGGAAAACCCATCGCTATGTTTTATCGAGCCTAGCGATAGTGAAACTCGTTCTCGTCTATAGACAAGTTTGTCGCTATTAATATTTTTAACGAGTTTATCGACAAAGATAACTCGGTCCTTTTCAATTTTATAGAGTCTGAAAAGGAACGTAAAGGTAACTCCAAAATTCATTTTTCATCATCTAATCCCTTAAGTCCGAAAAAGTATAAAACAATACAGAAGGGATGAATTTTCGATACTTTTAACGAGTCGAACAAAACAAGCGCTTGATCTTTTTGTGTAATAATCCCTCGGGTCCAAAAAGATTAAATCTAGAGGAAGGATAGCACTTCCTATCCCTTTAATGAGATGGAGAGGCCAATGGCTCAGGAATCTTTTCATATTTTAAGAGTCAGTTGAAAAGAGCTTAAAGGAGACTCGTCTTTTGAGGAACGAGTGATAAAATGGGTAGCAGCTGATTCCAGGTAAGATTTGGAATTTTCCAATCACGGCAGTGTCAAAAGGATGGCTAGTGAAATCACTCTTCGCAGCTGTCCTCAAAATGGGTAAACAATCAAATGGAGGTGAATGATCGGCCAATGAAAAAGTGGAGGTGACGGTGCAAACACGACCAAGGCTTTAATGGTTGAAGTACTACATTCACGATGGTTATTTACCAGGGAATAGTTCATTTTTTAACGAGCTTAAATGCGGGTGGAAACATTTTCTCATGTCTTATGTTTATTTTTTAACGAGCTTGAACTATGTGCTAAAACTTCTCGATTGAATGGTCCCTTTTTTATTTTACCGTAAATAGTTTTGTCCTTTCAAAGATTGTACTGTATTTTCAATTGCTTCATCAAACTAGTCAGAAATGAACAATATATGCTTGAAAACGAGTTAGAACACCAATATTTTACTTTGAACTACGTAAAAAGTAATGAAAAAGTGTTTTTACCTCTCATTTTACCATTTCTTTTGAACTTTGGTTTGTTGGAGCTTTGGAGGTGCTTTCCCCCTTGATTTTAATCAACTGATTTCGGGAGATTCTGTGGATGATTATCAGCACCGTCTAGACCAGGTAGGAGCTAAACCTGAGCTCTTTCATTTCATGGTTTCCATTTTGCCTTTTGAGCTTGATTCCTAGCTTTTCTGGGCCCCTGGGGTTTGAAAAGCTCGTTCTGCCTTCAGCGCACCCTCTGTGTATCGAAAGGTGCGTTGAATGTTGGCCATTGTGAAGGCCATCTGACATGCAATGCACCCAGAGTACTGTTGCAGGTGCGATGGGCGGAGAGAAGGAATTCTATGCACAATTTTTGATGGAAATTTTGCCTATTTCTTGCCAAAATCAGGATCTAACTCTTCTCTTGTTTGTTTTTCAGAGATCTTTGGAGAAAGATGACTATTACATGGCAAGAATGTGAGCATGAAGAAGAGGACATGCTTGCCCTACATGATCCAGTTACAGTAAACGCACTGCGGAACTCTGGCTTGCTGAAGTTTTTCCGCATTTCTAGCATGAGACAACAGATCAACTTACTGCAGTATTTGCTCGATGCTTGGGATCCTACCAACCAGGTTTTCTAGATCAGGGGAAAATCTATCCCCTTGACTATAGTGGACATCTATTTCTTGACTGGCTTGTCGAGGCGGGGTGCCCCCATCTCTTTATCAGGTTCGGCCCGAGGAGGTGACTCGGTGAGAGATTATGTTCGCCGGTACTGCAGAGAAGGATCTCAGCCGAGTAAAGACGGCAAGATCATCATCTGTGATGTCACTGATAGGTCCCTTAGGACTATTCTGTTTACTTTTGGTAGGATGTCCGGTGGTGTGGCTCTTCATGTAGCCAACCGATCTTATATGCAGTATGCCTTGGAATGCCTCCAACCGAAGGTGTTCAACTGGTGCGATGCAGTACTTCTTGTGATGAAAGAACAGTTAACCAAGATAAAGAGCGGGAGGTTGAAGAACTTTGTGCATGGTTCTATTTTGACCACCTTTGCCTTGGAAAAGATACCACTGATGCAGCCGCAGTACATTGCACTCGATTTACCTTCTCCTACTGAACCACGTATGCGGAGATGGGTTGACCATATGTCTAGGCATGCTGGCCAGTGTCAGATTTCATTTTCTGATACCTTCTTCAGGTGGTTTGATCGTTAGGAGATGGTTTATTCCGAGTACCCATAAGCTGGCATGGACTTCCGGGGTGATCCAGATTTGGTACCGCCGGATGGTGAACAGTGGGGCACCATTGGTAAAATTCTTGACCATATTCCTGTTTATCGTTTTTTGTTTATAATGTCCTTGTGCTTTATTCTATCAAGACTTTAATCAAACTCATGTGTACATGCAGATGTTGGTCCTGTTCATCCAGCAGTTCGCCTGAGAGTACCAGCTCCTGACCCAGTAAGAGAGGCTATCGGAAGGGCTATCCTTCGTGACCTCGAAATGGCCGAGACTCTCACAAAATTACAGGAGCAGGTTGAGGGCCTCACTCTTGGTATTCCAGATGTGAGGACTGATGAGCTACCTTTGAGGTTAGAGCGACATACTGCTAGTGTGCCCAGACGATGGACTCGTCTCTTATGCATGATCGCACAGGCTGTGACTTGCTATCATGAGCATCATTAGACTAGGGTGCCCCCTAGCATTTTGAGTTTTTTTTTTTGGTCATTTGATCGATTTTGTCTTGGTTACAGAACATTATGTGTAAACCATAAACATTTATATATATTTTTGATTTTTGGAGTTTTATTTTGGTTAAGTTACATGATCCAAATGTAAACATTGATGGTATGTTTCTTTTTATAAATGTTGTAAATGTCTATCTAACACATAATTTGCTAATGAGTCCATTAATGTGTTTAAGTTTCTGGAAATGTGTTGATATTGAATAAAATCAAATTGTCTTTCCAAAATCTTAACCCTTAGGAACATGCAATAAATAGTTGCATTTCGGACAGAATAGATACCAGTGATTTGTAGTATTACGAGTTGTGAGTCTAGCCCGACAATTAGTCGGCGTATAACATGTGTGATGGCATCAGAGAGAAGTTCTATCAACGTGCTATATTCAGCGATGTTATTTGTTGATCGACCAATACATACCCCTATGAAACTTACTAACTTGCCGCTTGGATCAAAAATAGCCCAGGCTGCGGAAGATAGGTTTCGCGAACTATGACTCGCCCCGTCGGCATATCCAACACATGACTCCAATAGGTTTGACATCTGCAACAGATGTAAAAAGTGGATTACTTGACCAAAATAAACACTTTAGCGAAAACAAAAACATAACAAAAGCATACAGGTTACCATTACGCATAGTAACGCTTGAGGTGCAACCCATTACAAGGTTGCGCTAGTGGAATTCCGTCATAATCCATTAACTCGTAGGCTCCTTTTGCTAACACTCGTTTAACAATATAGGGGCCCATCCATAAAGACTTAAATTTACCTGCTCCCAATTTATTGGATTCTTGGTCGTAAAGTAAGACCAAGTCACCTTCTGAGAAGACACAGGGTTTGACATTTTTGTCGAACTGTGCCTTGACTTGTTTCTTATGGGCTTCATTAGCCAAAGCGACATCACGACGGGTTTCATACAATTGGATTAATTCCAAGAAACGAGCTTCTTCTTCTGAAGTTCCGAGGAGGAGATCAATTGCGAGTTTGAGAGACGCGATTTCACACTGGATTGGTAAGACCGCTTCCAGACCATATACCAGTTGGAAAGGTGTGAACCTGGTTGCATTCCTTACCGATGTTCGGTAAGACCACAAAGCTGAGTACAGGATTAGGTGCCATCTTCTTTTGTGAACTCCAATCATCCTTTGCAGCATGTGTTTCAGGACCTTGTTGATTGCTTCAACTTGTCCGTTGGCTTGCAGATAATATGGAGTAGAGCTGTCGTGAGACAACCCTAGTTTGGCAGCTAATTCGACCATCATGTGATTGCGAAAATGCGATCCATGATCTGTGACTATAGCCTGCGGCACGCCAAATCTGGCGACTACATGATTAAAAAAGAAGAGGGTAGTTGTTTCACCAGTATTATCTAATGTAGGCATCGCCTTGGCCGATTTGGTAAAATAGTCATCTGCGACTATGATATACCCATGCCCCCTGGTCGAGGTGGGGTTACATGTCATGAAATCGATGCCCCATTTGGCGAATGGCCCAACAACAACTATTGTCTGCAGAGTTGCGGGTGGTCTTCTGGTTTTTCTATCGAAAATTTGACAAGCATGGCAACTTCTGACTGCGGTTATGCAATCTTTGAACATTGTTGCCCATAAGTATCCTGCTCGTAAGATTTTTTGCGCTATAGCATATCCAGATTGATGCCCCCCACACGTGCCTGAATGACAATCATTCAGGACTTTTTCGGCCTCCTCATGGGTGAGGCACCTTCTCAGAATCGTATCGATACCACGACAATAAAGTGTATCACCGACGATCATGTAGTCTTTTGCTTGGTATCGAATACGTTTTTGTTCGGAGTGGGAGGTGTTTAGCCTATATTTTTGGGTTTGGAGATAAATTATTATATCCCCATACCACTTATTGCTTGTCGATATCAGAAACAAATTTTCGTCCACGATTGTTTCTTCGGATGTTTCATTGTTGGATGACGATGGGAGATCGCACAATAATTCTAAGAAAACTAGAGCTTTCTTCGACTTGGATTTTACAAATTCCAGATCAAACTCTTGTAGGATTGCTATCCATTTTGAATACTTGCCCCCCAGCAACTGTCGCAACAATATATAAGTCATGGGGTTGCAATCTGACAGAATGGTAGTTTTCTGAAAGAGGACATAGTGTCGAAATCTCTGTATCGCTTGAACAGCTGCGAGTGCTAGCTTTTCAACGTAAGAATATTTTCTTTCTGTATCATTTAAGTTTTTACTTAAATAATATATAGGATTTTCAATTCCATCGACCTCTTGAACTAAAACCATTGTGATGGTTGTATCCGCTGCAGCCAGATACAGGTTAAAATCTTTTTGATAATCAGGAGCGTACATTAATGATGCTTTCATTATGGATTCTTTTAAAGCATCAAAGGAATCTTTCACAACCTGATCCCAAACAAAGGGTACTTCCTTTTTTAAAAGACGTGTATAACCTTTAGCAAGTTCGGCGTAATTTGGAATGAACCTCCTCAGAAAGTTTGATTTCCCTTGGAGTTTCTGAATATGAATCAAATTCGAAGGTGGAGGCAAATTTATGATATCCTGGACCTTACATGGGTCGAGACGAATCCCGTCCTTTGAGACTACAAAGCCAAGAAAATGACCAGAACTGACGCAAAATACACATTTGTGTGGATTGAGTCGTATCTTGTAGTGTTGGCAACGTAGAAATATCACTCTTAAATGCTGTGGGTGATCAGTCCGCTTTCGTGAATGAGCCAGAAGGTCGTCGAGGTATGGTTGAACGATGTTTTTGATGTCATGGAAGGCATAATTCATTGCCCTCTGAAACGTCGCCCCTACGTTCTTTAAACCAAAGGGTAATTTTCGATATGCGAATGTGCCCCACGGACAAATAAATGCAGTCTTTGACTGGTCCTGTGGGCGGATATTTATTTGATTATACCCGGAGAATCCATCCATGAATGAAAAGATTTCGCATCCGGCGCATTCATCAATTATCTGGTCAATGAAGGGTGTAGGGTAGTTTTCTTTTGGACAAGCTTGATTTACATCCCTATAATCGACGCACACTCTAATTGTTCCTTGTTTTTTCATAACAGGGACAATATTCGATACAAAATCGGCTAGAGGAACTGGGTAGATGAAACCAGCATGGAGAAATTTTTCAACTTCTGCCTTAATGGCAGCGGCTTTCTTGGGGTGCACCTGCCTTAGCTGTTGTCGTACTGGTTTGACATCTGGATACATCTTAATTTCATGTTCAACGATACTCGAGTCAATGTCTGGCATTTCACTGTATGACCAAGCAAAGACATCTCTGAATTCACGAAAAAGAGCGTTATATATTTCCAGTTCTGAAGGAGAACAACATTTTCCAACATAAATATTCTCTACAACATCTGTTTTGGTCGAGATATTTATGGCTATATTCTCTTCAATGTTGGACAAGTTTCGTTCGGAATCTACTGTGTTTACAGTATTTGATAGGAAATCAAAGACTGAAGGATGATAAAGGTCATCTTGAGTATCTTCTCCACAATCCGGGAGAAGGGAATGATGGTGGGAATCATTCCATGGTGCCCCTTCAATTACCATTGATTGGACAATTCCCTCGTCGGTGACATGCACTTACGACCAAGGATCTGAAGGGGTACCATATTCTTTAGACCTGTCTATCCAAACGCTTGATGAGCGTTGATTTGGGTTTGCCTCCCATGCTAGGAACATTGGTTTCTACAATATTTCCGTTGGGCTTGGGGTCAAAACCATTGCATGATCCATGTCGATATCATTTTCTGAGATCTTTTTAGAAGATATCATGTTGCAGGTTCCTATCAACGCTACTTCCGCCAGGTTGATTGGAGGTGGAAGGGCGAAAGTTCCCATTAGTATAGGATCTTTTAATAGGCCTACTCCGATATTTTGAAGCGAATGGGGGCTTCCATGGATCATGGGAATGCTTCCTGTAACTTGAGAACCATTGGGGAGGAAGTTTTGTTGATCGACGATTGTAATCCATCCTTGGAAGGGGAATGCAATCTTCCTAAAATAGGTCGACACAACAGCCACCATAGCATATATCCATGACCTTCCTAGTAGGATGTTGTAATCAAGATTTCCATCGATTACTTCAACATCTATTTCTACCGTTTTCCCTCCTAGTTCAACTTTCAAGTTACTTAGAATACCATATGGGGTATATGCCCTTCCGTCGAATGCTTTTAATGTCGTCGAAGATCGCGACAAGGTTGCAGATCCTAAAGTTTTCCAGCAACTCATCGACATAATGCATGTAGATGCCCCCTCATCAATAATTGTTTGATGAACAGTTTTGTTGAGGGCTTTCACTTGAACAAGGAAAGCTAGTTGAGCCGGTAATTGAGGATCGTATCCTTTATGATCGAAGGATACAAGATTGGAATCCTTTGGGTCTATCCCACCAATGGCTAATAATAAAGCCTGCCTTTGGGATGGGAAATTCTGTAGTACTTCAAGAGTCGACATAGCGGATGGTGATTGTGCCAAATCTTCCACTATATTATAATGCTGTGCTGCTCTAGCGCGGGGATTAAACGTCAACTTGTGTACTACTCCCTTTGGTGGTTTTATTGTCAATTCAGGAATGATGGGTGGCGCAACTTCTGTCGAAGTTGTTGTCGAACTACTAGGTTGATCTTTATCCTTGTTGTTCGACAACTGTGGATTCCCATAATCTTTGTTCCTTGTCGATATCAAAGCATCATTTTGCTGTTTTGAAACTGACAACATTAGCACTTGAGACGGGGAATCATTTTGACTTTCAACCAGATTTGTTCCTGGATTTAGAAACGGATCAGTTAACACTGCGGAGGTTTTCGAATTCTTGAAGAATTTTTTAACCTCAGCTCTGTGTGGACAACTTGCGGTCCAATGAGCTTCATCGCATATGAGACAAGGATTTTTTGGTTTCCTATCTCCAGGAGGGTTTGAAGAAGATTTTCCAGGTGATGACTCCTCCTGTTTCTTCTTCTTCCCTTTGCCTTTCTTCTTGCTCCAAGGTTGTTTGGTTTCTTTGCCTTTATCTGTCGATACAGCATTTACTTCCGAAGCAAGAAGTTCATCTTTTGCATTTTGAATTAAAATCTTACGGGCCTTTTTGGATGTATCCTTTGTCGATTTCGTGTCTTTTGTGCCAATCACGCCATCGCCGGCATGAGAGTCATTGTTCGATCTAGGAGGAGGAGGAATTGAGAATTCTGGTCTAGGGGCGTCAGGTATTTTATCGTAGAGCGCACCGGACTGAGTGTAAATCAAGTCCAGATATTGCGCACGAGAGATAACTTGATCTTCTGTTACGACTCCCCCCTTTGCCACATCTTCCGTAATGGAAGCCAGTAATGACTTGATAAACCATTCAGCTAAGAGCTGATCGGGGACATAGGTTTTTACCATCCGACGACGATGTCGCCACTCATGTATATGATCAGATATGTGAGTGGTCGTTGTCTGCTTGAAGTTGGTAAGAAGTTCTGTTCCCATTTCGTACCTTATTGGTAACTGAAAATGGGTTAAAAAGGTTGTGGCTAGGGTACTAAAGTTTTCAAACGAAGCTCTAGGCAATTCGATGTACCATTTTTCCACCGGACCCGTTAACGTCCTCTGAAAGAGGCGAAGTCTTATCGCATCATCATTTAGGGTGTTCGATGAACATCATAGATGAAAGGTCATCACATGATTCGATGGATCTTCACCCGGATTTCCATTAAATTTAGGAATATCTGATGGAAGTTTATGCGGAATCGTTGGCCACCAAGGGGCGTAAGCGATTGGATCGTTTGTTAACCGATTTAAATCAGGTAACTCTAAAGTTGCCACAAAGGGTAACTGCTGATTCAGGTTAGGTGAAGCATACCCAAGATAAGATGGGATTGCCTTAGCAGTTGGTCTTTGCATACCGGCATAATGCATTTGATGCTGGTATGTTTGGTAAGGTTGGTGGGCATGACCATTGTAAAATGGTTGATTTTGACCGTTTTGAATGTACGGCTGTCCACTATTAGCAAATATTTGTTGCTCAGAACCTTGGTATACTTGCTGGAATTGCGGTTGTTGGTATTGTACTAGCCATGGTTGTGAAGCCATGTGCTGTTGACCGATACTAACAGTTTGACCAAGATGAGGGGTAATTGTACCCATCTGAACCTGTGTCATTCCACTAGTCGGCGATTGTGGTTGAGTCGCAGGGTCAAGGGGCTGTTGCCTTACAACCTGAGAAACCTGAGGTTGGCATACAACAGGAATCGCTTGGACTTGCGACACCATCACAATATCTGGCGTAGTTGGGATATTTGACATAGGTAAGCTGTTATAGAAATTTTTGTGCCTTGCATCACTAAGCATGAAATGTCAATAATCAAGGGATCCAAAGTCCCTAAACATGTTGTTCCTACCCCTAGAGGAACAAGGCCAAATAACCACAACAATTCACAAAATTTCTCCACCTGAAAACACTCAAAAACAAGGCAATTCTGGATCATGTCAACTGCTCCACTGAGCATCTGCGCTGAATGTCAAGTGCTCCACTGTCTACCTGCGTTGAATGTCAACTGCAAAGAAGGCTACATGCGCTGGGCGAGTTGGGACATGTGGCAGAGTCATTCCTCAAGGTGTCAATGCCCAGAAAGATTTGAAAATGACACTTGGATCAAGGAATTCGACTGGTGATGAGTAAGAGGTTCCAAATCTCCAAGTGGAAGCAAGAACCTCCAAGTGGACTCAAGAACTGAAGTGTGAGAGGACACTAGTAAGCTTCATACCAGTCTCAAGCTGACTCATCCTCTCTCCAATATCCCTATATATAGATCTCTCTCATGAGGTCTAGGGGGGCTGGAATTTAGTATTTGCAAAGAATTGCTGTTGGTTTGTGGCTAGAAACATTGGGTGTGTTATGCTTTGAAAGGAGCTGAAGAAGGAAGTCCATTCTGCTGGGAAGGAGATGCTGTGTTGGAGCCCTATGGGTTGTATCTCTTCCTGAACACTGTTACTTTCAATGAAGCTATCTTGATTCTTTCCTATATGCTGGTGTATTTTGTGTAATTGCATTAGTATATTTGATTTACTTCTAATCCTGAATCATTTATGAATATGTATATTTGCCTTTGTATTGTGTTCTTCTCTTGTTGCAAGTAGTTGTCCTCTTGTCACAGGTAGTTGTTCTCTTGTGATCTCGCGGGATTCAAGTAGCTGTTCTCTTGATCAAGCTAGGAGGCAAGTAGTTGTGGACACACAAAGAGAAGAGGATCTAGTTCGAGGGACAACCAGAAGATAACGGTAAGTTTGCCGATCTCCTCTCTTTCATATTTCATAAAGGAAGAAATCATGATAGCTGCATTCATTTGTTGCTAAGGCGCTATCACACCTTAGTTGGATAGGATTGTCCTAAATAGGCATTTTTCCCCACAACAAATTGGCGACTCCACTGGGGAAGAACTTGTTTATTCATTTCATTTGTGTTTCCGTCATTTGTTTACTTCATAGACTTGACAGCTACTCTTGAACTGCATCTTTCTTGGATGCAAAGTAAAAGTTGCTTCTTTGATCCAGTATGTTGGAATTGTCTATGATTTAAACTAGATCCACAAACAATTTGATTGATCCTTGTGATAGTCTTTAGTACCCTATCAAAGCATCCCTCTATTTATACCTTGCTTGTGTTTCTGATTTTTCCTGAAACAGTGTATTTTTGAGCATTTTGTGACCCAGAAACCAAGAGAAACGAGAGTTTCTCTTTTCATTGCAGGCACTGTGAAGGCAGTCTGCATTTCAACACAGGTCCCGAAGGGGCTACCTGCGCTGAATGTCAAACTGACAGAGTTTGACCTGCGCTGAACCAGTGTGGCCTTGTGCAGCTGGGTTTCTTTGTCCTCTTTTGCCCTGTTTTGATCTCTGTTTTTTGCAGCCTTTAACCAAGTAGGTGCTAGCCTGATAACCCTTTTATTTGCCTGAATTCCGCCTCAATTTCTGTACAAAAAGATTGTAAATGTTTTTATGTGTTTGTGGCGTCATTTACAGTCTTCCTTTGCATGAGTAAAGTGGTCTTTCTGTAGCTTTTGTTTCAGATCTGATTGAGATTGATCTTAGAAGAGATTTCATTGGCTGTTTGTTCAGATTGATCATAGTTTTACTTTTGATTATTGGTTTGAGTTTGTTCTTTTCAAAGTATGAAAAACGAGTCTTTATTTCGAAAATCGCAAAGTGATTGTAATCTCTTCTACCCTTGTTGATTTTGAAGAAAGTGAACTTGTTTATTTTGATCATTGTAAAAGCAAATTCAAAGTTGTACAAAAAGCTTTCTTTGCAGGCATTTATACTAAGAAAGTGAAAACAAACACCTGCATTGTACATTTTGCATTTGATAAGTTTGCATGTTGGATTTAGGGAAAGTGCATTAGAGTGTGCTGATTGCTCTTTGAGAAAAGATAGTCGCTCTCTTTTCCCTTAGTAGCTAGCATTTTCAAAGTTGAAAGATTGAAAAGCTTGCTTATCATCTTAGACTGCATTTAGGAATTTGTATCATACATCTCGTGGTGAACCTTGAAAGGCAAACTTTAAAAAGATCAACCTAAAATAAACTGAATGAACCTAACAACGCTTTGTAACATAACGCACAACATAGAGGTCTAGGCTAGAGACGTGTTCCGGCATCGTTAAACATAGTGACTGTCGATCTCGAAGAAGGTGGGTGATTCCTCCTGAGAGTCGGTGGCACTAATACGGATTGTGCTCCCACGTACCATCGCGTATATATTGGGAGACCCCTATAGGCATATATCTTTTATCCATAGGAAGCCATGTCGGCCGCCCTACTGATCCCAATGCAGTGAACACAGCATTCACGAAGATTGACCACCCGTACCGTAAAACGTATTCTGTGGTTTTGCGAAAAGTTTGGCACACCCTCTGCCTAGATCTCCAGAGCAGTTTCTTTTGGCCTTTTTCAGACTCTATAACAGAAAAAGTCCATCCGAGCATTTGTCACTTCGGGCTCATTAAAACATCGAAGGGGACTAGAGTCATCTTTAGCTTTTTCTCGACTCTTTAAAACTGAAAAAGCAAGTTGTGTCTAAAAAGCGTCGTTAACAATTTATTTTAAACGGAACAATCACCCTTTAATCCTGCGTTGATCTTTAGGTTGAAAAGATGGAGCACACCAACCAAGGAATTCCCTTGGGTGGAAATCCTAGTCCCTTCTCCTCTTGGGGAGATGTTGGTGCGCCCCACATGGCCACATTGTCGCTTCCAGGACTGACAATAGGCCTACCAGTTTGGCTCTTTTCAACCAATGTCGTTCAGAATACCACCACTCTTGAACAGTCGAGTCAACAGTTAGATCAGACAAGAGTTACCTCCCAGCCTTCCACTTCATCTTCCTCCCCTCCTTCCTCTTCGCTTGACGGAACTGGTCGATCAAAAAATCGGGTTCCTAAGGAGAAGAAGGAGAGGAAGAAGAAAGAAAAGAAGAAGAAGTAGCCTAAGGCGACTGGGGGCAAACAAATGTCGTCTAACAAAAATCCACACACCGCACTTGTAAGGCCTAAATCACCATGCATCATATGCAGGGGAGACCACTTCCATAGAGATTGTCCCTGCATCCAACGGATACTAAGAGACTGGTCCCCCCGTTTTCACAATTCGGGAGCATCGACCTCTGATAGCCATGTCGACTACTCACCGTCAACTGTGGGAGTGAAGCTCCAGGACAGAATGGGAGAGTTAAATTTCCCTGCAAATTGTGTGAAGGCGATCACGCCATCCACCGTTGTTCCTTCTTAGACAAGGCAAAAAGAGTTCTGGAATATCGTCCGATTTTACGAGCGAATCTTCCTCCTGGATATCAAAGATTCCTGCCAAGTCCCTCACTAGTTGAGAATTCGGCCGAGCCACTTAGATGGTCAGCCGAAGCACCTGTCATTGAGGAAGAACCGTCTGGATCCATGCCTGACGAAAGTCAAAAGGTTGATACGGCAGTTGACCCAGTTTTGCCTTCAGAGGCTCCATCTTCAAATGACACCATCACAGAGGAAAATCAAGACGACACCGTCCAGATTCTCTTCATCAGCACTGACTCTGATGATCAAGGGGGAAATGCCACCATTCCTTTGTCGCAGGAAGGAATTTCATCAGAGCGCTATCCGGTCGTATATTCGGTCCCACCACCAAGCTACCTGGTTGTGTCCTTTGATTGGAACCAACTAGGCAGACCCCGGTTGCCAGCCAGTGTGCCATTCAGAATTATTTGTCAAATATACATAATGGTAATGGCTGGCACTATCATTGATGAGGGGGCATCTGTGAGTATCCTTTCCTCTATTTCTTGGAGAGCGCTTGGTTTTCCAGCACTCTTACCTGAGATGAGAAATCTATCAGGTTTTGATAAAGGAACCAGTCGACCTTTAGGGATCCTCCCCAATGTGCCTATAACATTGAAAGGGAAGACCGTTCAAATGAACGTGATGGTCGTTCAAGGACCCTTGGATTATAACCTACTCCTTGGACGAGACTATATATATTGCATGGGAGCTGTAGTCTCCTCACTCTTTAGAGTAATGTGTTTTCTGCATGAAGGAAGAATGGTCAAGCTCGTGGACCAACTTTCGTTTCCCGGATCACACATCGCAAATAGTCATGTGCCATCCCTAAATGGTCTATTCATGCAAGAAGTGTCTCAACCCACGGTCCGTCCTCCTGATGAGCGCGAGTAATCCGGGAGGATATGACTGGAACCCAGGGGGCATGCATCCTGGCCTGCTTCGGCAGGGGAACTTTGGGTATAAGGTAGAATTTCCGCGAGAGAATATGACTAGTCCGTACCCCGTCCGTAGAGGAAGAGGGGTTGTTCTGGAATAAGATTCTTTTGTCAAAGTTACGTGTTTGGCACCAGTCATTCACCTCTGTCTACTTCGGTAGACATCGCCAAGGAAGTGTTTTGTTTAACGAAACAATCTTTAGGTAACCTGAAAAAGGTAGGCCAAGGAAGTGTTTTATCTAACGAGACAATCTTTGGGTAACCAGAAAGAGGTAAGCCTCCCTCAGTAACACAAATGTTTTGTCTTTGAGTAGTGTTCTTCTCTTGTCGCAAGTAGCTGCTCTCTTGTTGCAAGTAGTTGTTCTCTTGCGATCTTGCGAAAAATCTGTTGAAAGTTGGGCTGATGAGAAGAAAAGTATCGTATAGACCCGTTAAAATTAATGAGAAGACAAGTATCGTTAAAATTGGACTAGCAAGACGACAAGTAGCTGTGAACACCCAAAGAAAAGTAGAGGTGAGAAGGAGGAGGGGTAACCTTGAAATTATATTTTATACCTGGGGGCATGCAAACCTTTTGGAGTGCAAGGAAAGAGCAGTTATTTATCTGTTTTTTAGGTTAGCCGTTTCCGAACTTGTATAAAGGAAGGAGAGTGAGCATAGCTTTGGTAAGGCGCAAGCTCTATCAAAAATGGGATCTTTCATGAGACACTCTTATCTTATGACTAGGTAATCGAGCAGTTTTAGCATAAAGTTCATGCTCATTAAAAAATAAACGCAAGATCCGAGTAGTTTTAACGCGGTCTTCATGCTCATTAGAAAATAAATATAAGCAGTGAGCAATGTTTCCTCCAGAGTTTAAGCTCATTTTTAAATAAAAAATGAACCTATCCCGGTAAATAACCGCTGTGATCGTAAATTTATGAGCCATAAAAGCCTTGGTCATGTTTGCACCTGCCACCTCCACTTTCATTTGGCCGATAGTTCACCTCCATATGATTGTTTACCCATTTTGAGGAACAGCTGCGAAGAGTGATTTCGCCTAGCCATCGTTGTGACACTGCCGTGATTGGAAAATTCCAACCTGTACCTGGAATCAGTTGCTATCCCTGTTTATCACTCGTTCCTCAAAAGACGAGTCTTCTTTAAGCTCTTTTCAACTGACTCGTAAAATATGAAAAGATTGCCGAGTTTTGGCCTTCCAGCTCGTTAAAGGACCGGAAGAGCTATCCCTCCTCTAGATTTCAATCTTTTTGGACCTGAGGGATTATTGCACAAAAAGGTCGAACGCTTGTTTTATTCGGCTCGTTAAAGTTATCGAAAACTCATCCCTTTTGTATTGTTTTATACTTTTTCGGACTTAAGGGATTAGATGATGAAAAAGGAATTTTGGAGTTAACTTTATGTACCTTTTCAGACTCTCTAAAAATGAAAAGGACCGAGTTATCCTTGTCGTTAGACTCGTTAAAGTGATTAAATAGCGACAAACTTGTCTTTAGACGAGAACGAGTTTCCCAGCATCTAGGCTTGTTAAAACATAGCGATGGGCTTGCCCGAAGGGCAGGTTATAGAACAAGCATATGTTATCCTCCTCAAGCTTGACAAAAATAAAGAGGTATTGGTCAGCAATGACTGGGGAAAAATTGGGAAAGATCAAGAAAACTTTGATGGTAGCAGGTCGCTCTTGAACATGACACTTTTCCTCCGTATCACATTCGGGTTGGGTTGTTTCATTCACCCGTCACATCACCATGGTCTCACCATACCATCCATATTTGGGGTAATGCTACCGATCCATCGCATCAGTGTCACCATATGTTCAAGAGAAGTCGTTCAGAAAGAGTCAACCAGGTCCCATCCACTGCAATACATTATCCTTTATCTATTCATGACCGCCACCCTGAATCATATGTCACAGATTGTTTTCACCTCCATTAAAATCATTAGCTCCGTTCCGTGTCACTGATGTGGGATTCATCAAGGCCCTCCTTTGACGGATCACTCCTTGTCAACATCAGCTCATTATCCAAGGAGTTGATCTAGGAACAACCCCTTCAGTACTTTGAAGCTTGCATGCCTCAATGGCAAGTTTCTCACTTCCGGCGACAGGTATACATCAATGACCTTCGACCAGAAGATTTTGCGTGGTGTTCGACGCCAAGTCCTTTATTCACATCACGTGAATTGTACTGCAGTACATTGAGGGTCATTATCATTATCGGTGATTCCTCTCGCGCTTGTTAACGGTTTGCATCATTGACCGGTAATCAAGCGATGTCTTTCCATGTTTGACTTCAGCGCAATTCTCACATGGATCGACTTGTACTTAGAGTGAAGATCGAACGAGTTTGAAGACCCCGGATCTAGTTTTATCCATCCGGGCTGCGATATATATTCAGGAAAAATAAAGACATTTGACATGTACATCATTGCAGCAGATGATCATCCTACTCAAAGGATGATAATTTTCACCAAAATTATCAGTCTACCATCAGACGATCGTCTGTTCTATGTACAAAAAATGAACTTATAAAGCTGAGCATGGGAATGCCCACCTCAGCTAGATCATGAAAGCAGAATGAATCATAATGTATTGTATTGTATTTCATTACAGGTCTCCTCCCAGCAGAAGGATGAACTTCGGACCCTCCTGGATAAAGCATTTCACCCGATAAACGGCCTCATACTTTAGGGGGCAACTGTTATAGAAATTTTTGTGCCTTGCATCACTAAGCATGAAATGTCAATAATCAAGGGATCCAAAGTCCCTAAACATGTTGTTCCTACCCCTAGAGGAACAAGGCCAAATAACCACAGCAATTCACAAAAGTTCTCCACCTGAAAACACTCAAAAACAAGGCAATTCTGGATCATGTCAATTGCTCCACTGAGCATCTGCGCTGAATGTCAAGTGCTCCACTATCTACCTGCGTTGAATGTCAACTGCAAAGAAGGCTACCTGCGCTGGGCAAGTTTGGACATGTGGCAGAGTCATTCCTCAAGGTGTCAATGCCCAGGAAGCTTCCAAAATGACACTTGGATCAAGGAATTCGACTGGTGATGAGTAAGAGGTTCCAAATCTCCAAGCGGAAGCAAGAACCTCCAAGTGGACTCAAGAACTGAAGTGGGAGAGGACACTAGTTAGCTTCATACCAGTCTCAAGCTGACTCATCCTCTCTCCAATATCCCTATATATAGATCTCTCTCATGAGGTCTAGGGGGGCTGGAATTTAGTATTTGCAAAGAATTGTTGTTGGTTTATGGCTAGAAACATTGGGTGTGTTATGCTTTGAAAGGAGCTGAAGAAGGAAGTCCATTCTGCTGGGAAGGAGATGCTGGGTTGGAGCCCTATGGGTTGTATCTCTTCCTGAACATTGTTACTTTCAATAAAGCTATCTTGATTCTTTCCTATATGCTGGTGTATTTTGTGTAATTGCATTAGTATATTTGATTTACTTCTAATCCTGAATCATTTATGAATATGTATATTTGCCTTTGTATTGTGTTCTTCTCTTGTTTCAAGTAGCTGTCCTCTTGTCACAGGTAGTTGTTCTCTTGTGATCTCGCGGGATTCGAGTAGTTGTTCTCTTGATCAAGCGAGGAGGCAAGTAGTTGTGGACACACAAAGAGAAGAGGATCTAGTTCAAGGGACAACCGGAAGATAACGGTAAGTCTTCCGATCTCCTCTCTTTCATATTTCATAAAGGAAGAAATCATGATAGCTGCATTCGTTTGTTGCTAAGGCGCTATCACACCTTAGGTGGATAGGATCATCCTAAATAGGCATTTTTACCCACAACATAAGCATTGTTGCATCGAGTATACAACTCTTGGTTGTTGAGGTAGAATAGGTACCCAACCGCTTGACGTAATTCCAGTATAACCTGAATGTGGTTGTGAACTCCCGTATGGATATCCTCCCGGAGGGGATAATGAAAGGGTATACTGCCCCCCATACAGTGGTAATCCAGAACTCAAGGGAATTGTTTGCCCTTGGGGGCCAGACTGCCCAAATTGACCTCCAAATGGATCAACTTGTTGAGACTCAACATAAGAGTTTCCGGACACTATTCCGGATGAACAAACAGGAACAGACCATACTATCGAAATACCCCTGAGTGGACTCCTTCTAGCGGTTGAGAGCTAGTTGGGACAGATGGTATACCGACGAACATTGTCGGAGTGATAGCGGGGAGTTCTGTCGTCGCCTTGTCAGATGACACAGTCCTAGATGTTGACGGTTGCTCAGACATTTGTATTCTATCCAAAAGATTACCTAGCGATTCTATAGGAGCTTCCGCTGGTGGTAGACTAACTTCTGATGAAGAAGGATATAGAGTGACCCCGACTCCAAATTGCGTTGGAGTACTTGTTGGAGGATCTTCTACAATTTCTTCTATGGAAATCAGACCAGGTGGAAGGGGAAGACCGCCAGGTCCGTAGAATATTTCTGCTACCGAAGAAGGTGTGAAATCGGCAGCGACAGATGTCTGAAGAGCAAGACTCTCCGAACCGGTTGTAGATGGTGTTAGCGCTTGAAATTTCACCTAAGGTTGAGAAAGGCAAACCTCAAGGCAACATCAAACCACTTAGCCTTGTAGCTAGCCCTACGGGGCTGGAGAGGGCTCTCTTCGGTCTATCTCGGTGAAATTTTCAATGGATGAGATGACCAATAGGGTAACACTAATTTTAGGCTAGTAAACTGATCAAAAGGTTGATTTAGGGTTTTTAGGGTTTTTGGTGGCAAATTGAGGGGATGGCAATTTTGGGTGCGGGGATTGGACACAGTGTCTGCAGGGAGTTCTTTGGGGCGAGGTAAGAGACAGTTTTGATGCTTTTGATTGAGGTGGATGGTCCAGAATGACAGGTGAGGAGCTAAGGAGAGCAAACAATAACTCTGAATTCTCCTTAAACAGTAGAAAACATTGAAATTAAACAAACTTAAAAGCAGAGCATGACAGTCATGAATTCTTACTTTAACACTTCGTTTGTTTAATGTGCAAAAGGAAAAGAAAGGAAATGATTCACATAACACACTTACAGGTACATAGAGAAACACACCATCAATACATGTAACCACAAGAATCCCAAAAAGGACTGCAAAACCCTGGTCTTCCTTAGCCAAAAATTGCAGAGATACAGTGAATAATACAATGATAGCTTATCACTCAAGAGTCCAACCATGAAAATGATAAAGAAAGTACATAATATAGATGATCTAACCTCTTTTCCTGCCTCCATGGGTCTAGATCACTATCCTAGGAGCTGTTTCAACCACTTCTAAACCAAGCACTACAAACTAGGCAGTCAAAACAACTTGCCTCTATAAGCTAGGAAACCAATTCATTCATTTAATTTTCACCTTTTTCATGAATGAATCTTCTAGAAGAGGTACATAAGAGTAAAAGTGTCATAAAAGTACATTAATTACATCAAATAGCCTAATAATCCACCCCAAAAAGTCAAACAGGGCCAAACTACGTTTTTCTGAGTTGTACACTGAAATCTGGAGAAGTTTGCCTCACGAGTCGCGTGCCTCTGCCTGACGGGTCGCGCGCCTTTGGGACCATATTTGGGGAACTTCCAAGTGTCAAAATTGAGAAATAGTAGGCTTGTTGGAAATTTCTGTGAGTCTACTTTTCAACCCAACTGGAATTTTTCAATTTGGAGTTGATTTGACCTGTCACAAATCAAATCTCCCAAGACCGGTCAAAAAGTGCCAAATGAGGCTGCCTCAAGGAAGAGTGCTGTTGCAGTCAACTTTTGAATGCCTTCCTCAACCCCAAATTGAGCTCATGATAGCGCATTGGAAATCTCTTTGTGTCGAATTATCATTTAAACCATCAAGCAAATCATTTGGCCAACCAAGCTAGGAGAAAACTTGATTTTCCCAAGGTCACTTCAGAGGTGTCTTTGATTCTCCTGAAGCAACAGTATTCTTGACATTTCTCTCAAACCATGGTACCTGTGTAAAAAATGAAGGAGGTTTTTCTTCCTTGGCATGTTTTAAACAAAAATCTCTCTCATTTTTTCGAAAATTCATCTTTGATGGCTCTGGAACAGCTTTTGAGTGAAACTTATCCCGATGTGTGAAACAAGGAATTTTGTCGAAATGGAGCGAAATGAAGGGGATAGGGGGCTTCTAAATTCTTGGGGAAACTTTTGGGAGTGGGGAGGGATGTTAGGAAGCATGGGAACGTGGAATATCAGAGATTGAGTGAGGGGAAGGGGTCCAAAAGGGCAAAACACAGGCCAAACCTAGAAAATTGCCAGGTTGTAGCTAGAAACTAGGGTTTGTGCAAAACTGAGGAATTTGGCGGATCTAAGGGATGGGAAGCATTTGATAGGGTATTTTAAGGATAGGGGAAGGTGTATGAACATCTGGATACAAGTTTTTCTAGTGATTTGACCAACCAAGAGAAATTAGCTTTCAAAACCCTAGGAGAGGGAAATGACCCTGCCTAGGCGCAACTGAAGCATGGACAAGGTGTAAAATGACTCATTAGACACTGAGATGATAATGAAAACCCTATGAATGATGATAAAATCAGCTGAATGGTGACATGGACCGACATTTGGCCAACTTTAGAAGGAGTTAAAGCAAACCCTAGACCTAATTCCTAGTGACCAAATTTTTCTTGAAAACTCTTTGAAATGACAAAATTTGACCTTGACACTCTAAAATCACTTTGTAAGAGCATATTTGATCACTGGAGGAAGGCTGGAAATACTGACACTAACATTGCCAAGAACCGCAGACCTCTGGGAGAGCAGACCAGTGCTTTCAACCATTGGGCGATGGAGTCATTATTTCGACAAAAGACACAAGACTTTGACTCATTTATTGAATGATAACTTGACTGAAAACTGACTGAAACTTAACTAAAGCTTGACTCAGACCGACTCGATGGGAAACTGAAATAACTTGAAAAACTCACTCAACAGACCAAACACAAATGGCTCATGACTGACTTAACTAAAAAATGAACTTACAAAGCTTATTGAAGGGCAGCAGTGCATCAAGATTTGAAATCATGATGACAACCACCTGTTTTTCTTACAAAACAATATACCATCAAACTATTTCAAAATGCCAATGCAACCAATCAAGAAGATGGCTTCTTGACTGATTCTTCCTATCAGAACTTCTGGTCAATAGTACAGACCTATCACTGGGCATTCAAAAACATAGTTGACCATATTCTCCTTCATCACTGAATACTACAATAATCACCTTCACTGTTGACTGCAACAGTGCTGCCATTGGATCTTGAAAAACATGAAGTTTTGCCACTGCCACCTCCTGCTGAAAGAACAAGGTGTCTTTTGCTTCAAATTTTGATTTGCTTTCATCATGTGCTTCAGTAAAAGTATGCTCATGGGATTCAAAAAACTCTGAACAAATGGATGAGCAAATCTCTTCTTGGAAAAGCATTTCAGCACATGAAACATATGAAGAGGAATCTGAAAGGAAATCCTGAATGTTTTGTTCTTCTATGATGCGAATGTGCTGTAGGTCATCTTCATATGATATCACAACCAAATTATCAAGTTCCTTATTACATTCTTCAATATTATCAAGCACAGTATTATCATTTACATCGTCTGCCACAAATTTACTCAAAGAAACTTTTTCACTTGATTGAGCAAAGATCTCACCTTGCTGTTCATGAGCTGACTGAATGACCTCCTCATGAAGACTCGGTTCTAATGAAAGACTGGCAGCACGACTGAGAACATTTGAATCCATACCGCTGTCTATGATCTCAACAACAAAATTCTCCTTTTCAAGATTCAGCACAAGGTATGCTTGGTCATCACAATCTGAATCTAGAACTGAAGTAGCTGTCTTGTCTTCTTCAATCTGCATGATGTCTTCTTCTGTGGGCAGATCTGAAATAAGCTCTTCTCTTTCATCATTTTCAGCCATATGACCATCTTCAGCCTGCTGATCTTGATTCTGCTGCAAAATTTCCTGATCATCTTGATGGGTATCCACTAGGTTCTTTTCATGTTGCTGAAATGGATTCTCATATAGAGCCTCCATGATCTCAACATCCATGAAATTATCATCTTCATAATATTTCTCAAGGCTTTCAATAAAACTATAGGCATGCTCGCAACAGTCTTGAACCAAATTTAATGATGGATAAGAGTCCTTATATCGTTCAATGAACATAGCATGAAAATCCTTTAAACAGTAAATACAAGCAGGCGGCAAACTTTCATACCATGATTGGGCTTCACCTTCCAGAGTGGCCAGGAATATCTTCATTAAGCAATCTTCAGGAAAATCCACCTTCAACTTGCGAATATGCATGTGAAATCTAACTAGATGTAAAGCAACATCCTTCTTACCATCATCATTAAATGTAGGCAAATTCCTTGACCAATCTACCTTCGGAATTTTATTCGAAAAACATGGAATGTGATCTCGGCTCAAGGGAGAATATCTTCTTGCGATTTGGTCCATCTTGAAAATCTCACAGCTACTGATCTCTCTGCAGTGAAGTCGCCATGAAGCATTGATCTCAGTGAAGGAGTCGCAAGTGAATGATTTCAGCCTTGCAAGTGTCTGATCGTTGTCCACTATCAACAATCAGATCTGAACTTGATACATGTACTGGGGTAAAATGCAAATGAAGTGCTATATTCACAAGCTCACAGAGATTGACTGAAGCAGTGTTTATCTACTTCCGCTAATGCAAAGCAAAAGCGTTTCGAAGGCTACCTGGCATAACTTCAGGCTCCGTCTAAGACTTATGAAGCAAACACATCAATCCGCAAACAATTTGTTTGTTCTCCCCAGTATGGTCGCCAGTATGTTAGCACTTGAAATTTCACCTCAGGTTGAGAAAGGCAAACCTCAAGGCAACATCAAACCACTTAGCCTCGTAGCTAGCCCTACGGGGCTGGAGAGGGCTCTCTCTGGTCTACCTCAGTGAAATCTTGAATGGATGAGATGACCAATAGGGTAACACTGATTTTAGGCTAGTAAACTCATCAAAAGGTTGATTTAGGGTTTTTAGGGTTTTTGGTGGCAAATTGAGGGGATGGCAATTTTGGGTGCGGGGATTGGACACAGTTTCTGTAGGGAGTTCTTTGGGGCGAGGTAGGAGACATTATTGATGCTTTTGATTGAGGTGGATGGTCTGAAATGATAGGTGAGGAGCTATGGAGAGCAAACAATAACTTTGAATTCTCCTTAAACAGTAGAAAACATTGAAATTAAACAAACTTAAACGCAGAGCATGACAATCATGAATCCTTACTTTAACACTTTGTTTGTTTAATGTGCAGAAGGAAAAGAAAGGAAATGATTCACATAACACACTTACAGGTACATAGAGAAACACACCATCAATACATGTAACCACAAGAATCCCAAAAAGGACCGCAAAACCCTGGTCTTCCTTAGCCAAAAATTGCAGAGATACAGTGAATAATACAATGAGCTTATCCCTCAAGAGTCCAACCATGAAAATGAGCAAGAAAGTACATAATATATATGATCTAACCTATTTCCTTGCCTGCATGGGTCTAGCTCACTATCCTAGGAGCTGTTTCAACCACTTCTAAACTAAGCACTACAAACTAGGCAGTCAAAACAACTTGCCTCTATAAGCTAGGAAACCAATTCATTGATTTAATTTTCACCTTTTTCATGAATGAATATTCTACAAGAGGTACATAAGAGTAAAAGTGTCATAAAATTACATTAACTACATCAAATAGCCTAATAATCCACCCCAAAAAGTCAAACAGGGTCAAACTGCGTTTTTCTGAGCTGTACACTGAAATCTGGAGAAGTTTCCCTGACGAGTCGCGCGCCTCTGCCTGACGGGTCGCGCGCATTTGGGGCACTTCCCGGTGTCAAAATTGAGCAAGAGTAGGCTTGTTGGAAATTTATATGAGTCTACTTTCCAACCTAACTCGAATTTTTCAATTTGGATTTGATTTTACATGTCAAAAATCAAATCTCCCAAGACTGGTCAAAAAGTGCCAAATGAGGCTGCCTCAAGGAAGAGTGCTGTTGCAGTCAACTTTTTAATGTCTTCCTCAACCCCAAATTGAGCTCATGATAGCGCATTGGAAATATCTTTGTGTCTAATTATCATTTTACCCATCAATAAAATCATTTGGCCAACCAAGCTAGGAGAAAACGTGATTTTCCCAAGGTCACTTCAGAGGTGTCTTTGATTCTCCTGAAGCAACGGTATTCTTGGAATTTCTCTCAAACCATGACACCTGTGTAAAACGTGAAGGAGGTTTTTCTTCCTTGGCATGTTTTAAACAAAAACCTCTCTCAATTTTCCAAAATTCATCTTTGATTGCTCTGAAACAGCTTTTGAGTGAAACTTATCCCGATGTATGAAACAAGGAATTTTGTCGAAATGGAGCGAAATGAAGGGGATAGGGGGCTTCTAAATTCTTGGGGAAATTTTTGGGAGTGGGGAGGGATGTTAGGAAGCAGGGGAAAGTTGAATATCAGAGATTGAGCGAGGTGAAGGGGTCCAAAAGGGCAAAACACAAGCCAAACCTAGAAAATTGCCAGGTTGTAGCTAGAAACTAGGGTTTGTGCAAAACTGAGGAATTTGGTGGGTCTAAGGGATGGGAAGCATTTGATAGGGTATTTTAAGGATAGGGGAAGGTGTATGAACATCTGGATACAAGTTTTTCTAGTGATTTGACCACCCAAGAGAAATTAGCTTTCAAAACCCTAGGAGAGGAAAATGACCCTGCCTAGGCGCAACTGAAGCATGGACAAGGTGTAAAATGACTCATTAGACACTGAGATGATAATGAAAACCCTATGGATGATGATAAATGCAACTGAATGGTGACATGGACTGACATTTGGACAACTTTAGAAGGAGTTAAAGCAAACCCTAGACCTAATGCCTAGTGACCAAATTTTGCTTGAAAACTCTTTGAAATGACAAAATTTGACCTTGACACTCTAAAATAACTTTGTAAGAGCATATTTGATCACTGGAGGAAGGCTGGAAAGCCTGACACTAACAGATGGAACTGGTTCGGTAACACAAGTGTTTACTCTCAGACTAGGATCATTATCACTGTCCTTCTGTGGCTGTTGAACTTCTTTTGTAGAGGGAGGGATTCTAGAAATGTTTGGAGTAACCGGAGTCTCTGATGTCGTTGAAACACTTGTTCTAACTTTAATAGGAGATTTGGAACTGGTTAAACGAGTTCTCTTTGTCCGTACTAGCTTCGATTCTGGAGACAAAGACGGTTGACTCGTAAGCCTTCGCGAACGACGGGGTTTCAATTGACTTTCTTCCACGATTGCGGATTACTCGATCAACTAAAATAAAGGGGAAGTATGTTTCCGAATTAAATGAATTTTAGACGCTTTGACACAACTTGTTTTCTCAGTTTTTAAGAGTCGAGACAAAACAAAAGATGACTCTAGTCTCCTTCGATTTTTAATGAGCCTGAAGTGACAAGTGCTCAGATGGACCTTTTCCGTTAAGGAGTCTGAAAAAGGAACGAAAGGGACTACTCTGGAAATCTAGGTAGAGGGAGTACCAAACCAATCGCAAAACTGCAGAATACGTTTTACGGTATAGCAGTCAATCTTCCCGAATGTTGTGTTCAGTGCATTGCGATCGATAGGGCGGCAAACACGACTTCCTATGGATAAAGGATTTAAGCCTATAGGGGTCTCCCAAAATATACTCGACGGTACGTGGGAGCACAAGTCCATACTGGCACTTATCGTCTCAAAGTGGAGGAATCACCCGACCATCAGTGAGAACAACAGTTACCAGGCTTTACGACGCTCGAATACGTCTCTAGCCTAGACCTCTAAATGTTGTGCGTTAAGTTCCAAAGCGTTGTTAGATTCATTGAATTTATTTTAAGTTGATCTTGCTTATGAAGTTTGCATTTCAGGTTCACCACGAGATGTAGATGTAATTCCTAAAATGCAATCTAAAGATGATAAACAAACTTTTATCTCTTTTATGCAATGAAAATCCTAGCTACTAGGGAAAATAAAGACATAACCTTTTCACAAAGAGCAAAGAGCACACTATAAATGCACTTTCCTAAATCAAGCCAAACAGACTGTCTATATGCAAATGCACATGCATGTATTTGTTTTCGACTTTCTTAGTATATGGATGCTAAAAAGAAAGTTGATGCACAAATCTGAATTTCTTTTCAAGCGACAAATATAAACAAGTTTCTTTTCAAAATCAAAAAATGGAGACGATCACAACACTTTACGATTTTGAACTGAATACTTGTTCTCGACACTAGAAAATTACAAATTCAGACCACAAGCAATAGTAACAAGATAATCAACCATCAACAACAATCAAACCCTTTCCTACGACTGAAATCGACACTTGGGACAGATTGAAATCAAGGGACGACAGTACGATTATGCTACTTTTGCAAAGGAGAACTGTAAATGAATCAACAAACACACAAAAACATATACAGTTCTTTTGTATAAAGGAGGCAGAATAATAGTAAGGAAAAGGAGTTTCAAACAGACATACACTGATCACAGGCAGAAAAATTCAGGAATAGAACTGGAAGGATTGAAGCACAGAAGCCACAACTGCACAGAGCTAGTCTGATCAGCGCACCTGTAACATAGAGAATCTGAAATGCAGCGTAGGTTGTCCACTCGGGAAGTGCGCTGAAATTCAAAATATTTGAACAATACCCATGATGGGCCAGAAACGAGACTCTTTTCGGGTTCCGGGTCACAGTTTGCAGTTCAATTCTTGGTTTTTGGCCGAGTAAAAAGCAATCAGTAATGCAACAATCAGGGGTAGATCTAAGGAGGATCTAAGAGCTATCACAAGGGCAATCAGATAGTTTGTGAATTAGTTGTTTAAATCATAAACAGATCTAGTAGATGGATTGAAGTAGCAGTTATCTACTTTGCATTTGTTATGGCAAATGCAGTTCGAATGCTACTGGTAAGTTTATGAAACAAACAACAAAGAATGATAAACAAACAAACTAATTAGTTCCCCAGCGGAGTCACCATTTTGTTACAGGGAAAAGTGTCTATATAGAACTGCTCTATCCCACTAAGGTGTGACAGCTGCCTTAGAAACAAACAGAGAAAACCTACTTTTGTTTTTCCTTTATGAATTATAGATAGAGAGGAACAGAAAAACCAACCTCTGTCTTGCGTTAATCCTTCGATTCGATCCCTTTCTTCTTTGATAGTCCTCAGCTACCTGCTCCCTTGCACGCCCAGCTTCACAAAGTACCTGTAGGATCACAGAAGCATAGCACTATACAAAGACATGGATCTATATTCATAAACAATCTAGGATCACATGTAAATTGACCATACAAATGTAACAAGCATCAATGATACAAAAGCATGGAGGAAAACTCAAATAGTTTTTATTGATAAACAAGAAAAGATCCAGGAGGAGTTACAACCAGTTGTTCTGACCCAGCATAAACCTCCCAGCAAAGAAGCCCCTCTTCACCTCAAACAAAGCTTAGATCACCCAACAATCTGATGTTTGTCTCTATAAACCAACAGCAATTCCTTACAATATGCAAAATTCCAGCCTCTGGATCTTTGGGATGAGGGATCCATATATAGATATCTATAAGGGGGATGAGTCAGCTTGTGATTTGATTAGTGTCTTCTCTCTGATAGTTCTTTCTTCCACTTGGAGACTGAAGGCCTCTTACTCATCCTTGGTCGAATTCAATGAGGCAAGTGTCACAGGAGAAGATTCTGGAAACTTCCATTGTCTCTCCACCTCGCGGAATGACACTGCCATTTGTCATTTCTCGCCCATCGCACCCCACAGAAGGGACTTTTGAAATGAAACGCACCCTCACAGTGTATTTAGGTGAGATGCAATGCACTTAGCCAGTGGAGCAGCTGCAATGATCCTGTTTTGACTAATTTTGAGCAGTTTCTCATGGAGAACTTCTGGGAGAAGCTGTAATCTATTGACCTTGTTCCTTTAGGGGTTAGAACAACACTTTTAGGGACTTAGGAACCCTTGGTTTATGGAAATTTCATGCTTGTGGTTGCAAGGCACAAAAATGTCTATAACAAAGACCCACCACATTCCAAAGATCGATATGAGGAATTTTGATGACAAGGGTCCCGTAATATGGATACTACAAATGGAACAATATTTCAATCTCCAATTGTGAAAAACACACAAAAGGTACACATTACAACTTTATATTTGGAATCTAATCAGTTTGTATGGTATCGATGGATTTTGACTCATAAACAAATTGTCACTTGGTCAATTTTTACGAACACAATGATAACACATTATGAGGATACAAAGAGCAACACCTTCTTTAGCCAAATGATAAATCTAAAACAAAAGAGTTCAATGGTGGATCACATTGAGGACTTCGAAAAATTGAATATAAGGGTAAATTATATTCCAGAGGAGCATAGGATAGATGTTTTCATAGGGAATTTAAAGGATAACATCCAACATGAGGTTCACCTTTGGGAACCCGATTCATTGGAGAAGGCATTCAGGTTAGCAAGAAAAATTGAAAGCAAAATTATGGCATCAAGGAAGCCGACCACTCACAATTATAATATGGAATCATTGATGCCCCTATCCTTCCACAACTTACAAGGTTGACACCACAACGATTGGAAGAAAAAAGAGCAAAGGGGATTTGTTATAGTTGAGATAGCGAATACACTAAAGGTCATAAGTGTGCTGAGAAGAAATTATTTTACATATATTGTGAAGAGGAGGAATAAAAGGAACAAGAAATGTCAAAAGAAGATGATATACATTAGGAATCAACCCTAGAGAAAGAAGAAACGAATCCAACCATATCTTGTAATGAATTGGTAGGAATTACTACTCCTCAAACTCTCAAGATGGAAGGGCATATCAAGAAGGAAAAGGTAATAATGTTGATTTATACAGGTAGTACCAATAGTTTTATTTATTGTAAGCTATTGAAGGAATTGAATTTCTTCCTATATCCAACACCAGAGTGTCAAGTGATGGTTACAAATGGAGGAACCATAAATTTCTCTAGAAAGTGCCATAATATCAATCTATCCATGGGATAATGTGTGTTGAATAGTCCTATGATTTCTGTTCCAATGGGTGGTGATAATGTTGTACTAGGAGTCCAATGGCTACAATCTTTTGGTACGATAGATTTTAATTTTCAAGAACTTTTCATGAAATTTTGTTGGGAAGGACATGAAGTTGAATTAAGGGGCATCGTAGGGAAACCAAGAAAGATAATAAGCTCTAATGGCATGAAAAAAATTCGAAATAAAGGACAACGAGGCGTAATTGCACAATTATGTTCACTAAAAGTTCCCACATTGAAATCATCTATTTCTCTAGATCTCCAAAAATTCTTGGACAATCATTCCAAGGTGTTTGAGACTCCCAAAGGTCTCCCACCTATTCGCGATCATGATCATTCTATTCATTTTATTCCAGGAAGTGTTCCTTCGAACATCAACCCTTATAGATATCCTTATGCCCAAAAGAGTGAAATTGAATGTATGGTTGTAGAAATGCAAGAGGCTGATATAATTCAACCTAGTAAAATTTATTTCTCTGCTCCAATAGTATTGGTGCACAAGAAGGATGGATCATGGCACATTTTTCTAGATTATAGGGAGCTCAACAATCTCACTATTAAAGATAAATTTCTCATTCCTGTCATTGATGAATTATTGGATGAATTACATGGAGCAATTTACTTCACCAAGTTGGATCTTCATTCAGGATATCATCAAATCAGAATGACGAATGATGACATTCCAAAAATAGAGTTTAGAATTCATGAAGGCCATTATGAATTGTTTGCCATGCCTTTTCACCTTACCAATGCACCTTCTACATTTCAAGGTTTGATGAATTCCATTTTCAAACACTTAGAAAATTTGTCTTAGTATATTTTGATGATATACTAATCTACAACACGTCTTGGAAGGATCATGTCCAACATGTTGATAGGGTGCTCAAACTATTGGAGGAGAAACAATTATATGCAAAAACCTCCAAATTTTTCTTTGGAGTACAAGAGGTGGAATATCTAGGTCACATTGTATCTCAAGAAGGTTTTAAGGTAGACCCTAGCAAAATTAAATCCATTAAGGAATGAAAAATCCTCACATCCATAAAGCATATGGGAGGATTTCTTGGGTTGACAATGTATTATCACAAGTTTTTTAAGAATTATGGGAAAATAGCAACACCTCTAACAACATAACTGAAGAAAGATGCATTTTCTTGGAGTCCAGAAGCAACGAAGGCCTTTGAATATCTTAAAGAGGAAATGTGCCAAGCACCAGTATTAGCTGGACCTTTATTGTGGAATGTGATGCCTCGGGAAATGGGACTGGCATTGTTTTAATGAAAGAAGGAAGAATCATTGCTTTTGAAAGTCATCCAATCAAATGAAATTATTTACACAAAACTATTTATGAGAAGGAAATGTTGGCAATACTACATGCACTTAAGAAATGACGACCTTACCTAATGAGAAGACACTTCAAGGCAAAAATGGATCATAATAGTCTTAAATACTTTTTAGAAAAAATGTTATCTTCAGAAGAGTAGAAAAAATGCATCACAAAGATGTTGGGTTATGACTTTGAAATCATCTGAAAAAGGGGAAGCAAAATGTTGTTGCATATGCACTCTCAAGAAAGGATGAGGATGTGAAATCATTTCTTTGTGACATCTATGTCATCAAATTGGATTGGATAAATGAAGCAAGGGATGAATGGAAGAATGACGAAGAAGTGTGGGCACTCATTCAAAATTTGCAGCAAGATCCCAGTACCTCTGATACCAATTCTTATGTAACCAGCTCAAAAAATAGAAGAAAGATATAGATCAACAAATTAAAATGTAGCCTCTTTGAGGGGGAAACCTACTTTAAATTACATAAATGAACACTTGAATGATTCAGATTAAAAAACCTCCTTTCTATATATAGGGGTCTAAGGGGTCACAATATAATCCAATCTAACATAACAATAGTGGGTTTCTATGAGGCATAATAATAACAATGTGGGGACAACAAGAGCACAACAATAACAATAACAGGCTACAATGACAATAGTATGGGGGAATCACTAGTATTATAGGGACCTAACATAAAATAGATAGGAGGTCCTCTTGGTTTACTTATTTCGGGATTTGTTACAGTGCTTAGGTTTTCTAAAGTAGTAGCTACTCCTCTATATTTCCTTCCCCTTGAACTGCAACGTTTTCTTATGTGTCCCTTTTCCTACTTTTTGTTGGCTTTCCTTTTTACTCAATTTCCTTATAAGGATCTTGAAATTTTTCCCATGATGTTGCTATTTTAGCATAAGCCTTTGACTCTAATAAATGAAACATAGAAAATATTATCTCAAATTTTTCTACCTCTATTTTTGGCTCAATTTTTACCTTTTCCTCTACCTTAATATTTTCCTCTATTTCTCCCTCTATCTTTTCCTCTATTTCTTCCCCTGTTGCATCTTATATTTATCTATCAATCTCTATTAGTTTTGACTCTATTTTGAGTTTTGATTAGATTTCTCGAAATATTGTCCATCCATATCAATGAGTTCTCCCCAGGTGATATGATTTTGCAAGTGTTCCAAGACATTCATGACTATGAGTCTAATCAACCCATGACGAGCCAAATAATAGTGATTTCCCTCCTTTAATTTGGTGTTCATTTACTCATGGTTGAACAAGGAAATGGTGGTGTTTTCATTATGAAAATGACCTCCAATTTCATAGCTTACATGAGTTTTTGTTTCAATCCATCTTGTGTTGCCTTGTTATATGTTCATGTTTATCCAAGTGTTGACTATCCCCACAATGTTCCTAAGTGTCATTTTCCCTTGTAAGTGAAATTTTGCTAATTTTCATAATCCTATCTTTAGAAATTATTTTGTTATCATTCTACGAGAGAAAAGCATTGTCTTTCTTTGACTTAGTGACTAGCTTTATTAACTTGACATGCATGACACACAAAAGTGAGAAAGGAACAACTTTCTCCTAGAGAATGCACACTTTCCAAACCTAGTGTTCAAAAAAGGAAATTGTTTGGGGAAATTTCACCCTCCCATGAAAAAGTGCACTTCTAACTCTTAGTTGGGCATGCTCTCTTCACTCAGTTGAGTGCACTCTTAGTAAACAAGGCGAGTGTACTCCTTGTTCTCAGTGACTGATCCCTCTTCACTCCTAGTTAGAGAGCACTCCTTGTCATCAGTGATTGCACCCTCTTGTGCCTCATGCATGCACCCTTACTTCTTCACTTCTTGGGCACACTCTTAGAAAATAGGATCCCACTCAGCTTCATGCAACTAACTCGCTCATTGGTTGACAAGTGATGGGAATGCATGAACATACCTTGGATTCAAAATCTATTTATAAGCATCCCATATTGTCATTCATTCACACAATCATTCCTCACTCTGGTATGAGTTCACTTTACCACATCAAAGAGTTTTCTCTTCAACCTTGGTGACATTTTCTTAGTTTCTCTATAATTTTTTCTTAGTGTCATGATTTCTTACTTTTGTTATTTGTTTTGTTTCTTTTGTTTCCCTTGCTATCATTTCAATCTATTTAAGCTTATTTACTGTATTTTTCATCCATACTTCCTATTACAAGTGTCAACTTGTTGTCACAAGTGGTGTTTCCTATGAATTTTTTCATTCCATGACTTTTTATAGTCCAGTCGTGATTGTGATGAAGCTTATATAAACTTTTATTTTTTCTCATTCATTCTTACAATGTTTGGAAACCTTTTTTTGGTCTCTACTTAGCTGATTTGAGGCCATATTTGAGAAGATAACACTTATAAGAAACAAGGACCCACTATTCATCAAAACATTGCCCAACAGACCAAGTCTCCTTTCAAAGAACACTTTTGGAGAGCAAGGATCCTTTATCTTAGAAAACTACACCCAACAAAAAAAAACTCCTCTCTTTAGTGCATAGTGCATCGACAAGAAACAATCGAACACCATTTCCCGTGTTACTATGCCATGAAATCTCCTTGACTCTTCCAAAGCACATACTGCTATTAAGCCTCAATGTTCCTCTCTTATCCCTTATGGTTAGGCCCTATGCCCTAATAGACTCTCTCTCTCCTTGAGTACATATCACATCTTTAAGCCTCAATTAAGCCTTATTTCTCCAATTTTGTCCCTAAAAAAAAATGGACAAATAAACAATGGATTGTCTACACAACTCCATAGGAGGAAAAAGGCTCCTTAGACAACTGTTCCTTTATAGATTAGACTTGATGAGCTAAAGATCCTTAAGGAAACTAAACTTGAAATTGAAGAAGTTAGGTGCCTTCATTTTGGAACATCAAGTTTTCATAAATATGATCCTAGAAAGGTGTGCAAGTGTTGGGTGCATCACAACTTGGTCCACGTTTTGGTCAAAAATCCCCATTTTAATGAAGTGGAGTGCGTAGTATTGTAGATCTATGTAACATGAAATGTTTCAAGGGTTTAAATGTGGGTTGAAGCCCCTCCTTTTTGTAATGAGTTTGGGAAATACTTGATTGTTTTAGGAGAACCATGGTATTTGGACCATGGTATTGGGATATACCTATTAATGTAATTAGTCTATATATAGGAGGAAATATGCAAGTTGAAGTAGTGAATTGGGACGTCATGATACAAGCATAATATATTTGTAATATTTTTAGGGTCTTGAAGCAAGGTCTCCACATTTGATTGCGCAGAGATTTAAAGTTTGTTGTTGAGTTCGTAGACACTTGCAGCTCAGTGCGCAGATCGAAGAGTTTTACATAGTTTCAAATATTTAATAAAAAGTACAGTTTTGATGAGCATGTCTTGTGTATGATTATTGTGTATATTTTACTTTCTATTTAGTCTTTGGGTTATATTTTTCTTCCATGCAGTATCGTGTATGGTTATTTGTGATATGTTTAAGTGATGAATTTTTTACGAAGTAATATATAAGTGCGAAGTAGTTCATCAATGAAAAGTATTTTATAAGTGTTAAAGCATAAGAAAATGAAAAAGTTCCACATCCCAATATCCATCAAGGATACAAAAACTTGGTTCTGCATCCACCCATAGTCACTGCGGGTGAGATTGCAATCTACTTGTAGGTCATTTCCGAAAGGGGCAACGGTTGAGGGTTTTGTTTGTGTGTAGTAAATTCTGAACCCGAGTTAGCCCAGCACAATCTAAGCCAAAAAATGGTTTAGTTGTTGGGTATGGGATGTGTTTGAGGGATATGGTTATGTTGTATCTGTCAAAGAAAGAAATCCAAGATTGGATAGAACAGAAGGAATGAGAACTTGTAGAATAAGAAAATAAAAGCCCACGTCTATCAACTGAAAGGTGATTGGAGAAGTATATTTTTGAAGATCAATATAGAATCTTCTTTGGTTCATTTCATGTTGAGTTATATGAGTGGATATCAAGGTTGACTAAGAGAAAGAATTTTTTTAAAGGAGATGAACCTAAGAAGTGGACTCCTGAGCTTATATAGTGACTCAAGAACACAGACAATATCATCTCAAGAGCTATTGATTTCTATATTGATAACATCTTGGGAGAATTCATTATGGAGTTCATGATAAACTTGATTGTGTCCTATAATGAAGCAAAAAAAAAATTATTCAAAGGAACGCAAGGTGAGTTCTTAAGATATCTGAACATCTGGATTAAGATTCTTTTCTGCGAAAAGGGAATTTTACGAATGCAGTCAGATTATTAGTTACTTATGTTTAGAATATCTGAAGAAGAGACTTGAACAATGCGAAGTGGAAAAATATATAGAATAGACACTAGAAAGAGATACATGGCCAAGATCCAAAGAATTTTATGGAAAATGACTATAGCCCTCTGTTAAGTGAATCTAAAAGTGAAGAAAACTACACTAAGGACCCTGAAGTAACTCTGCAATATTCACCCTTCCAACCTGAAAAATTGATGAAGCTAGAATCTATGGGTTTTAACCCCATATAGAAATTACTTGCATACAAATTCTAAAACACATAAAATAAACAATGCCAGAGCATAACACATAAAACACATATACACAGAGATTTTCCCCTGGATCCCAAAACCAGGACTACCAACTTGATTTTTCATTATGTTCCTCTCAATGTTACAATACATACTTATACATGTCGAGGAATCCAATACCATGGACCGAAAAACCATCGCGTCCGATACCATGGACCGAAAACCATCAAATCCGAAAACATGTGCGAAAATCATGCACAAAATCATAGGTGGGTCCACCCATCCTAACATACAGTCCAAAACCAAAATTTTCCAGGGTGCTGCCCTAGACCCCATAAAGTGGGGTTACAGGTACACCTCAAACCCCTTGTGACCCCCCTTGCTACACAATTTTTGCAACGAAGGGGGGCTCCACCCCCCCTCTAACCCCTCGGTTAACTATGTTGGCTAGTTTTGGAAAGAATATAACACAACCCAACATTATCCCACTTGTTGTTTTCTTTCCACAGGGGGCTACAAGAGAGCTTAGTCATTTTTCTAGCCCTGAAATGCCCATTGTCTCTCTACACCAAGAGAACTTCTCAGAGCTCACAGACTTTGTCAATGCATTTGTAGTATTCTTCAAAGTGTCCACCTTTACCGGCAACACCTTTTCATCTTCTATCATATCCCTCACAAAGTGATACTGAACATGAATGTGCTTTGTCTTTGAGTGATATGTGGGGTTATTTGCTAAGAAAATTGCACTTTGGCTGTCATAGTCTATCCTTATAGTTCCTTGTACTAACCCCATACTTGAACACAATCTCTGCAACCAAACTGCTTCCTTGCTTGCATGAGTGGTTGCCATGTATTCTACCTCTGTAGTTGATAGTGCCACTACATATTGTTTCTTACTCATCCAACTGACTGCACCTCCAAATAGGTTAAACACATACCCACTTGTATATCTTCTCTGATCCAGATCTCCAGCCCAGTTTGCATCAACAAAGCCACAAATATCCAACATTCTGTCCAATCTCGATCTTCCTTCGTAACACAAACCATAATCACTAGTGCCACGCAAATACCTAAAAACCTGCTTCACTATTGTCTAGTGCTCCTTCCCTGGTTTTGACATAAACCTACTCAATACTCCCACTGCATGTGCAATTCCTAGTCTAGTACAGACCATTGCATATACCAGGCTACCGAATGCACTTGCATATGGAACATGGGACATGTCCTCTTCCTCTTCTTATGTCTTGGGACACTGTTCAACAGATAACCTCACACCTACAGGAATAGGAAACTTCACCGGTTTACTATCCTGCATATTAAACCTTTGCAGTATTGTCTCAACATACTTCCTCTGGTTTAACTAGAGCTTCCTTTTTTCCTGATCTCTTTTAATATCCATGCCCAAAATATTGTTTGCAACACCAAGATCTTTCATGTAGAATTTGGAGGACACTTGTGTCTTCAAATCCTGGACAATTTCTTTGTCATTTCAAACCAGCAACATATCATCCACATACAAGACCAGAAAAATAACATGGTGACATATCATCCACACACAGTGATCTGCTTCGCTTCTAGTGAAGCCAAGTCCCCGTATAAATTTATCAAATTTCTGATTCGACATCCTTGGTGACTGTTTTAACCCATACATAGACTTCTTTAACTTGCATACCAGTTCTTTCTTACCCTTCACCGCAAATCCTTCAAGTTGCTTCATGTATATTTTCTCTTCCAGATCGCCGTGAAGAAATGTTGTCTTCACATCCATCTATTCTACCTCAAAATCAAAATCAGCAGCAACGGATAAAAGTAATCTAATAGAGGTTACCTTGGCAACAAGAGAAAAAATATCACCAAAATCAATTCTTTGCACCTAGGAATAACCTTTTGCTACCTACCGAGCTTTGTATTTCTCCACCTTTCCTTATGCATTTGTCTTCTTCTTAAACACCGATTTGCTACCAATGGGTTTTCTTCCAGCCGGAAACTCCACCAGATCCCAAGCCTCATTTTTGTGCAAAGATGTCATTTCATCAACCATGGGTTCTTTCCAGAGTTTTCCATCCTTTGAATCCACTGCTTCCTTCACAGTTCTAGGATCATCATCAGTAACACACAAAGCAAAATTTGAACAGAAAGAAGATGGACTATACCTTTCTGGTTGCCTTCTTTCTTGAACTGATCTCCTCACAAATAGAGCTTGTGGCTCTTCATCTTCTGATTCCTCCTCTACTGTAGAGTTTGATTCTTCCTCCTTAAGCTCAAACTCTATCTTCTCAGGTTCCTTTGGTTGGACTTCATGTTTAATAACATCTTTTACCTCTCTGAACACCACATCTCGGTTGTACACAACCTTCCATTGACTGGTTTACAAAGCTTATAACCCCTTAAACCATCCTCATACATAATAAATATGCACTTTTCATATTTACTGTCCAACTTGGTTCGTTTCTCCTTTGGAACATGTACATATGCATCACATCCAAATACCCTCAAATGTGAAAGAGAGGGTTTCTCATCAGTCCATACCTCTTGTGGAGTCTTATCCTCCAACGTTGATAAAGGTGACCTGTTGACCAGGTAACATGCAGTATCCACCACCTCTGCCCAGAATTCCAGTCCTAACCTGGCACCACTGAGCATGCTTCTTGCCCTTTCCATCAACGTCTTATTCATTCTTTCTACAACTCCATTTTTCCGAGGTGTATATGGAGTAGTCTTCTATCGTGCTATACCACACTTCTTACAGAATTCTTAAAATTCCCTGCTGCAAAAATCTTCACCATTATCTGTCCTTAGCACCTTTATCTTCTTCTCTATCTGATTTTCCACAAGAGCCTTAAATTCTTTAAACCTGTCAAGGGCTTCATATTTCTTCTTAAGGAAATATATCCATGTATTCCTTGAGAATTAATCTATAAATGATATATACATAGACTTACCTAGTGATGGAACCTTCACAGGTCCAAACACATCACTGTGAACAAGTTCTAATATTTGTTTTTGCCCTCTTACTACCAGAGGGGAAACTCACTCGATTCTGCTTCCCATATACACAATTTTCACAGAAATCAAAATCTAGAGAGCTATTAGTCATACCTTCTACCATACCTTTACCATGAAGTATTTGAAGGCCCTTCTCTCCAATATGTCCAAGCCTTTGATGCCACAACATGGTCTTCTCTCTAGAGACGACTAGATTTTATGCTCCACTTTCAGGAACCATAGAACTGTTGCACCCATCAATAACAGTGCTACCTTGCAGCTTGTACAGAGTTCCAATTCAAACTCCCCGCATAAATATCATTGATCCTCAAACCATTTTTAAGGTATCCTTCTCGAACATTGTTTTTACACCTGTATCATCTAGCTTACTTACAGAAATTAGATTTTTGGCCAATGCAGGAATATGCAGAACACCCGAAAGTGTTCTAACCCTTCCACCTTACAACTTCAACTTTACTTTTACATGACCAATGATTCTAGCCTTCCTATCATCCCCTAAGAAGACATCACCACCATTGTATTTCTCATACTCGTAGAACCACCCTTTACGGGGGAGTGAAGTGAAAGGATGCACCTGAGTCAATCAACCATGCCTGATGATCTACATGTGTACTTGAAAAAGCCAAGTACACATCCCCACCTTCATCTGAGGTGGTTTTCACCTCTGCAGAAGGAGCATCATCAAATCCCTTTCCTTTATCAGGAGCTTTAGATTTACAGTCCCTTTTGTAGTGCCCTTCCTTTCTGCATTTCCAGCACACGACTTTACAAGTTTTCTTGGAGATTTAGATCTCCCTCTAGGTTTAGATCTCCCACTCGATGACTTATTTTTGTTTCTATTTTGGGACTGTCCTCATACAGACAAGGCATCACCATTCTAGCTCTCCATATTTTTCCGTCTCATCTCCTCCGTTAGCAAGGATGAGACTATTTCATCAAACTTTGAGGCAGTTGCATTTCTACCTATTGCAATAACTAGACTATCCCACAAATTTGGTAGAGAACACAACAAACTGATGCACTTATCTTCATTTGAAATTTTAATATCAACAAATGCTAACTGACTTACCACTGTATTAAATGTGTTCATATGCTTTGTCACCAAGTCTCCATCTTTCATCCTCAGGTTATACAACTTTTTTCATAGGAACAGTTTATTCACCAGAGACTTAGATTGGTACAAAGTCCCTAACTTGTCCCACAAAGCATTTGCCATAGCTTCCCCTAACACATTCAGAAATACTGAATTGAAGACACACAATTGTATTGTGCTCTTTTCCTTCCAATCTAACTTCTTCCATTCTTCATTGGACACTCCCATTGGTTTAGTACCCGGATCTACTGCGATCCACTACTCTTTATCCACACACAGATCCTCCATCTTGAGTTTCCACAACTCAAAACTTTGACCATTAAATTTCTCGATCTCTATCTTTCCACTGCTCGCCATCTTCTTTCACCAATAGAATTGATCTTGTAGATCTCCCACTGAACAGAGTCTACCACAGGTCCGAGCAAAACCCCTCAACAACAAAGGCATCCCCTTGAAGCCAAAACTGCTCTGATACCAAATGTAGGTTTTAACCTCATACAAAAATTACCTACATACGAATTCTAAAACACATAAAATAAAAAATGCGAGAGCATAACACATAAAACACATATACACAAAGATTCTCCCCTGGATCCAAAAACTGGAACTACCATCTTGAATTTTCATTATGTTCCTTTCAATGTTACAATACATATTTATACATGTCGAAGCATCCAACACCATGGACCGAAAAAACATCGCATCCAATAACATGGACCAAAAACCATCGCATCCAAAAACATGTGCGAAAATAATGCACAAAATCATAGGTGGGTCCACCCATCCTAACATAGGGTCCAAAACCAAAATTTTCTGGGACCCCATAAAGTGGGGTTACGGGTACCCCTCAAACCCCCTATGACCCCCGCCTCCCGCCACATAATCGGCACAACGAAGGGGGGCTCCGCGCCCCTCTAACCTCCCAGTTAACTATGGGGGCTAGTTGTGGAAAGAATATAACACAACCCAACAAAATCAAGTATTAATCAGGGTGCTTTTTGTTTTCCTAACCCCCTACCCCTCCTACCCTCCATTCCCCACCCCTTACGAATCCCCCTCCCCCACTACGAAGAAATATGACCAATGATATTATGCTGCATGTCTTTAAAGGAACTGGATCATAGGAACCAGAGAAATTTTGGTTCTTATAAGAAGCAGTATGGACAATGAAGCAGGTCCATGATGAAAACATAAAGAAAGCGCAACTTGTTACAACATTCCAGTATAGAGTGCTGACATGGTAGATGAAGTATTCAATTAAGAAGATTAGATCATTTGCAGGCATTAAAATAGCACTGGTTAAAAAATTTAAGAAGCCAAAGTCCTAGTCGTACTGTATCACAGAATTAAAAGAAATAAAACAGAAACCTATTGAGTCAGTTTGGTATTCTTATCAAAGATTCAATATATTATTAGATTAGGTGAGTTTCGAAATAGCTCTACAGCATCATAAATAATTGTTGATAGTTGTGTTGCTTCCAAATATAAGATTTCCTTTGTCACAACATAAGATAGAAACTGAAGATGAAGCCTTAGAACTTGTGATCAAATTAGAAGCTTTTTCTATAGGGGATACTAATGAGGTATGCAAAAATCCAGAGTCAGTTGGAAAATTTGACTTTGCAGATACAAGATATGAAGAAAATTAAGCAAGTCAGAGAAGAAGTGTGGTGTACAAAGTGTAAATCAGAAGGCCATTCTAAAGAACAATGTCGTCTCCTCAGAAACCACATGGCTAGTGGAGCACCGAATCCTTTGAATCCTAGATCCATATTATGGTGCGAAATATGTAAAACTAGAGGTGAACATCATGCATAAGATTGTATATGTTACAAAAATATGTGCAGGTTCCATCCATATTATGGTGCGAAATATGTAAAACTAGAGGTGAACATCATGCATAAGATTGTATATGTTACAAAAATATGTGCAGATTCCATGGAACCTATATTCCAGGTCATTGTGCAAGGGATTGTTGGAATCCTACCATGGCATGTAAGTATAGAAAATCCTTTGATCATGTAATTGAAAAATGTTTGGTACTTATGGAAAAATTCAATAAACGAGAAACTAGCAGCCGACACAAAACATCCAAATGATGGTTGTAAAACTGAGGATTGATGAACCTCGCATATGTATTATTACAAGAAGTGGAGTTGCGAATGGAAATGATAAAGTAGATAGAAATATGGAAGATGAAGCTACATGGGTAAGAAATACTACTGAAAAATAACTTTTGTTGATATTCAAAATGAAAAATAAGTATTTATGGAAGTGAAGTGAATCTTTATGGATACAAGAGCTTCGATATCCAACACGCAGCATAAACAAAAGAATATTTGCAGTGTGTCATCTTCGACACTATCAAGGCCAAGATTTGACAACAGAAGAATAAGATGCAGTAGTTGAGGTAGATACTTTAAAATATTTTCTTCAAACTTGTATGAAATTGTTGTTAGATCAAAGAGTTGTAGAATGACTTCTAGAATTGATAAATTCATGTGCATATAAGGAAGTACCGCAGAGTTAGATGCGTGAAGTTAACAATTTACATAGATAGAAGAGAACTAGAAAGGAAATGAGGCTTAGTGCACAAATAGGAAAACATGACATGAACCAAGTTATTTTAGATATGGGATCTAAATCTAATGTGCTAACAAAGAAAGCATGGGAGTTAATGGGTAAATTGAAGTTGCAATGGTCACCTATTCAGCTAAGAATAGTGAGTCAACAATAGATTGTTCCTCTAGGAAGATTAAGAAGCATTATATTAGACATTGAAGGAGTGCGCACTACTACTGATTTTGAACTGATAGAAATTGTGGATGATAGTAACCCCTATCGTGCATTACTTGGACTGGATTGGGCATTTTGCAACATCACTATAATCGTCTTAAAGAAAAGACAAATAATATTTGAAAGAAACAATATAAGAGTCATTGTTCCATTAGATCCATTAGGAGCAAGGTATACTGAACCAGTTAAAGAGAAGTACAACATAGCTGATATAGGAAAAATTTATCAAATAACAACCAAATAAGAGGAATGGATTAAACCCATTGCTGATGAAGATTGGGTTGGGAATAGGATAATTTGTGTACCTCAAATTTAGAAGAATATTTGGAAAACTAGCAAAACCGATTAGATGAAGTATCTACGAGGCGATGTGCAAGAATCACTAAATAAGTTCGTTTTATGACAACTAAGGTATGTGACTTACCTTTCTATGATGGTTTGGGTGATATAAACACTTTTCTTAAATATTATGAAGAACATGTACAAGAGTGTAAAAGATTATTAGCTCTGGCTATAGTCTTAAGATCTACTCCTGCTAGATGGTGAGGTACACATAAAATGAATATAGGAACTAGTCAAGAATTTCGAAGGTTGATATGAATAAGGTTTGGTCAAGTAGAAATAGATTTGGCAAATAAATATGATTGAAAAATTGATCCTAGAAAGAACATCCATCTTTTCCTGACAGAATGGAAGGAGATTCCACGAGGCGAATGGGCGCATGGGTTCATCCATCCATTGGAGATCATTCCTCAAAACTAGTACCTAGAAAAAAAAAATTGACATCGTACTGTGAACTAGAAAGAGATGGTTGTTGGGTTTATATTGACATTTAGCTTTGAAGATGATTGTCCATATATAGATTCATCCCTTCAAATGGTTAAAAATAATATTTTTGAGAATGAAATTCCACTCACATGGTAGCCTGATTGGGTTGTGCAACTACATAACCTACTGGAATGCTACAACATCACTGCAGAAGAAGATGAAGACCCTCACAATATTGACATAATAGAATCTAAAGGCTACTGAAAAGTGAATGGACCTACGTTAGAAATTCTTGATATAACAAAACCATTGAAGACAAAGAAGGTGAGTGTAGGATTAGAAGAGGAGTTGGTGTTTGAAATTATAGGAGATTCATGGGATGAAGAAATAGTTAGCAAAGTGACAGATCTTCTGCATCAATACCAGGACTTATTATCAACTAAGTTTTCAGATATGAAGGGCATAATAGGAGATTTAGGAGTTATGAAGATTCTTCTAAAGCCTGATGTGAATATTGTTATGTAAATACCCTACAGACTGAACCCAAAATATAACAAAAAGATGAAATAAGAGTTAGATAAAATGATAAAACATGGATCATTGAACCTCTGGAGGAATTAAAATGGGTAAGTCCTATGGTGGTCCAGGAAAATAATACTAAGCGAAAAAACAAGATTCGTATGGATCTAAGGAAATTAAATGATGAATGTATGCATGATCCCTTCCCTACACCCTTTACAGATGAGGTGCTAGATAATGTAGGAGCACAAGAGGCCAACACATTCACAAATAAATTTCGTGGCTATCATCATATTAGAATTGCACCAGAAGATTGACATAAGACCGCCTTTTCTATAGAGCGGGTTTCATATTAGTATATAGTGATTCCTTTTGGATTGAAGAATCCCCCTGCCATATTTTCAAGAGTGGTGATTGCAAATTTCAAAGAATATATTCACAAGTTTCTAGAAGTATACTTCAATGATTAGTTAGTATTTGGATTATTAAAGAAACCTGTTGCAAGCTTAATATTGATGGTCGACAAGCACAGACAGTATTATGTTTCTCTAATTATCAAGAAGTGTATATTCTATGTACCTTTTGGTATACTGCTGGAACATACTGTTTGCAAACGAGGATTGATGGTGGAACCTACAAAGATTGCTATTATTGTTGAATTACCTCCATCAAAGACAATGGGACAACCTTACTTCACATTGGGACATATAGGATATTATAGAAAAATTATCAAAGGATATGCACAGATCACTGCACCTATGGAAACATTGTTGAACAAAGAAGAAACTTTCCTATGAAATGAATAATGTAAAAAGAGCCTTGACACACTAAAATAAAAGATGGTAACTGATCCTATACTAGTATTTCCATATTGGACTAAGGAATTTCATGTTCATGTGGATGTCCCATGCATAGCATTAGGAGTGGTATTGGCACAGCCTGGTGCAAGAGAAATTGATAACCCTATATATTTTGCAAGTAGGAAAGCCTCTAAAGCCAAGAAGAACTCTACAACTACAGAAAGGGAAGGACTGGTTATGGTATACACACTGTAAAATTTCAGAAATTATTTACTAGGGTCACACTTTAAGATGTTCATAGATCATTCTGCATTAAAATGTCTGGTGAATAAGCGTGTCATAGGAGGAAAAATTCTTAGATTCTTGTTGTTATTTCAAGAGTACAATTTTGAAGTTGTTGTTAAACAAGGAACACTAAATGTTGGACTTGATCATTTCTCAAGATTAGAAACAGGAGAAGAACCAACAAATATAGAAGATAATCTTCCTAATGCATATTTGTTTGGACTTAGGATTATAGATGATCACTTCATAGACATTATTCAGTTTTTGGCTACAGGAATGGCCCCTGCAGAATACACTACGTAGAATAAGAAGGATTTGGTGGTAAAAGTAGCTAATTTTTCACTAATAGGAGGATATTTGTATAATAATGGACCAGATGAAATATTGCGCAGATATGTCTGAGAACATGAAAGATAGAATATCTTGGCAGAAGTTCATGGAGTTGTAGATGGTGGACATTATGTAGGAAAGGCCATTGTACAAAAGATTTTGAGAGTACGATTATGGTGGACCACACTACACAAGGATGCAAAGGAATATTGTCAAGTATGTGATGTATGTCAGAGAATTTTGAATCCATCAAGGAGGTACGAACTTCCATTAGTACCTCACATGACATTGCAGACCTTCGAAAAATGGACCATTGATTTTATTGTACCTATCAATCCACCAGGAAAAAGGACTAGGGTGAGGTATATAATCATTGCCACTGATTTTTTGACAATGTGGGCTGAAGCACATCTAGTGAAGAATTACAACACAAAAACTGTTGTGAAGTTCAGTTTTGAGTATATTTTGTCTAGATTTGGGTGTCCAAAGATCTTGATGAGTGATCAAGGATCACATTTCTTGAATAAGACCATTGAGGTGTTGACTAAAGAATTCCAGGTAGATCATCAGAAAAGCACCACATCACCCTCAGGAAAATGACATAGTGTATAATTTTCACTATAGATCACTTGATATATGAAATGTCTTAAACCATAACTCTAGATCTACTTCTACCATAAACTTTGCGGAATCTTAAACAGATATGAGCATCATCTAGGATGAACAGATATAATTGAGAATGAGAAGTAATCAACCATAACACAAAAGATATATCACTGGGGAAAGCACCAGCCTAGAACCCCAACTCTGTATTATCATACAAGTGTAAATCTTGTTCAAGTTACAAAAATAATCGGCTCTCAAGCTATCCTGCTCTCTCTGGACTCAAACAATACAGCTCACAGACTCAATAGACATAGAATATATCTTCCTCAATCCCTCCATGCCTCCTATTACCTTGTGCAGTTTTGATTGGGATCCAATGATATCACATGTGTGAATTGGCCTCATCACACTCACTGTAACCTCAGGTCCAACTACGCAATCCATAAGGAATAATATTCCTTCTGCATGCAAGGAATATTCACCAAGGAGTATCCTAGCAATTGATAGCACACTGACCCTCCATCTGATCTCAACTGGGTCTCTGAATGAACTGACATGCATGAGTTATCCATGAGTGAATACTCAGTTATCTAAAATACAGTAGTTACATGCATGCAAGCATTAACTAACTGAACTCTCATTAATTTAACAAACTATTAAATTTATCTATCTGGAATTGACTAAGTTAAACTAGGTCAACTGATTACAACTCAATATTACAACTCATCCTTATCTCTTTAACTGAAGGTTAAATTCCTCAATTAACGGAGAAACTATTGCATGTCCTCACATAGACTTTAAGTTTGATTTTCCTTAACTAATTAACTCAAGATGAATTAAGTAATTAATTTTCAAACTGCTGTTGATATCAAATTCGAATTTTACTTCCTATGTTTAGTCCAGGGACTGACTAAAATAAGAAGGGATCCCAAAATGCTATTTTTAGAAAAATTACTTTTAGAACTTTCACTTTTCACCCATTGTTGCTAAGATCTCCAATGGTTGAACTACTATTTATAGCCAAGCTATTTATAACAATGCTATTTTTAGCATTTCTTGTTGCACACTTTTCAACACTCCCTCTCAACAAGAAAGAGATTATGAGTAATCCCGATCCTGTCTCTATGGAACTCGAACTTGAATTTTGACAACGCCTTAGTCAAAATATCTGCATTTTGCTCGTCTGTCGAAACATACTGCAACATCATGATCCTCTTGACCACACAGTTCCATAGATGATGGTAACAGATATCTATATGCTTGGACCTGTCATGAAACATTGGATTCTTAGAGAGTCTTATGCAACTTTGATTATCACAGTATATCACTGTAGGATCCATCATCTAACCAAAAAATCCCACTAGATCTTCTGCATCCAAATGGCCTTGCATGCTGCCTGACTAGCAACCATGTATTAAGCTTATGCTGAGCTAAGTGCAACTGATCTCTGCTTCCTATTGTACCAGGAAACTATAGCTAAACCAAGGTTGAAGATTCCTCCATAAGTGATCTTCCAGTTTGATGGACTACTTTCCCAATCCGCATCCATGAAGCCTTGCAGCTTCACTCCCTTTGTTAGTCTGTACCACAATCTGTACTATTTAGTGCCTTTGAGATATCTCAGCACATGCTTCGCTGCCTTCCAAAACAGCTTGGTAGGCTGAAACATAGCTTGACTCAGCTGGTTCACTACAAAGCATAAGTTAGGTCGTGTGTTCACCAAATACATAAGTGAACCCACCAGCTACTGATAAACAGTAGCAGCTACTAGCTCACCTGAAGTAGCACTCTCCTTCCTCCAGTTCTCAGCTAGAGGAGTCTACATGGGTTTGCACTTCTCCATCTGAAAGTGCCTGAGTATCTCATTGGTATACTTGCCTTGAGACACAAATACTTCCCCATATTTTTGCCACACTTCCATGCCTAGAAAGTAGTGTCGAGGCCCATGTCCTTCATCTTGAACTCTCTTGCAAGGTCCTCCTTGCAAGACTGTATCAGCTAGTCATCACCTATCAAAATCAGATCATCAACATAAAGTACAATAATCAATGGCTTACCATCTACCATGATGTGGTAAAGGTTCACATCTGCTTCACTCTCAGTGAAGCGCAAACTAGTGAAGTAGTTGTCGATCTTGGTATACCAAGCACAGGGTGCTTGCTTCAGCCCATACAGTGCTCACTTGAGTCGGTAGACATGTGACTCATGATCGAAGGTCTCAAATCCTTTGGGCTACTAAATATATGCCTCTTCCTCAATATTCCCATTGAGTAATACCTTATTCACATCCATCTGATGGATCTTCCAACCCATCTGAGCTGATAGAGCTAGCATCGATCTGATAGATGAGTACCTTGCTACAGGAGAAAAGGTCTCATCATAGTTGATCCCCTCAACCTGTGAGAAACCTCGGGCAACAAACCTTGCCTTGTGTTTCTCAACACATCCATTAGCTACCTTCTTAACAACCACTGACTTGTCCCCAGGTCTAGGGACAACATCCCACACACTATTTCGTATGATAGAATCCTACTCTTCTACCATTGCATCAACCCAGACTAGTTGTTGCATTGCCTCCTGAAAAGAAGAAGGTTCGGTTGCTACACACTCCCGAACCAGGGCCATGTAGTCAGTGTATCTCTCGGGAGACCTCCTCTATCTGCACTGAGAGGATGGCTACCCCACATTCTCTCTTACATCTAACATCAATCTATCAGCTTCACGTGAGCATTTTTTCTCATCTCTCGAAGACTCTCCAGAAGTGGTGGTATCCACTATTAGATCCTCTACATGTGGCTGAAACACATCATCCAGAGGCTCCTCTTCCTATGGAACTAAATGTTTCTCATCTCCATGCAACTTGAGCTCCCTCTCAAGTGACAATCGCATGGCTCTCAGCTTGTTGAACTTCAGATCCCTGCGCACTACAGTCCTCTGACTGGCAAGAAGAAACACACGATAGTTGTGGGGTGTATCTATGTACCCCACAAGTATCCCCAACTCAGCTTTTGGGTCTAGCTTCTTCAAGCATCTTTGGTCACATGATAGTAAACTGATGATCCAAGGATGCAGAAGTGACTCACATCTGGTCGCTACCCAGAAAAAGCCTCCATAGGTGTGTTCATCACCAAAATATAATGACGATTTCTGTTCTAAAGGTACACTGTTGTATTGCATACCTCAGCCCACAAATGAAGTGGTAGGCTTTGGTCATAAAACATCGCTCAAGCTGCTCCCATAATAGATCTGTTCATCCTTTTGGCCACCCCATTCTGTTGTGGGTTATGGGGTGTTGTCAATTCCCTTTTAATTCCGTCTGCAGCATAGAAGTCTTTAAACTACTGGGGAACATACTCTCCACCATTTATGCTACACAAGGCTTCTAATTTACTTCCAAATTCTTTCTTTGCGCGAGGATTTAAACTCACAAAACCTCAATAAGGTCTGATCCTTCTTTTGCATAAAGTAGATCTAGCATCTACGAGAAAAATCATCAATAAAAATAACATAGTACCTTTGTTTAGTAGTGGAAGTTGTAGAGAATGGTCCACATACATCTAAGTGAACTTGCTCCAAGATTTCTCCAGATCTACTATCCCAATCCTAAAAGGAATATTTTGCATACTTACCCAAGGTGCATCCTTTGCATGTATCTATTTGCTCTAGTTTTCCCTTGGGTAAGCCGGTAGAAATTTGCTACATGATCTTCAAGGCCCCATGATGCAAGTGGCCCAGTATCCTATTCCATAGCTCGCCAACATCTTGGCTTTGCACCACCTCTGCTTTGGAGCTCAGTGTAGCACAATCATCTACCTCCAGCTTGTAGAGATTCTCTACTCGAATCCCAATTTAGTTGGTCTGTCTGATGCCAATATGCCTCAGGAAAACTTTTCCTTTACTAAAGAATACATCATAACCTTTATCTTCTAGCATAGAAACAAACACATGATTCTTTTTCAGACCTGGTACATACTTAACAGCAGATAGGGTGAGAGGAGCACCATGCTCCCTCTGAAACAAAACTGTACCTTCACTTGAGATATAATATTTTCCATCATCACCCATCTCGATCAGCATCTAGAGATCCTTCTCCTCCAAGGTACTGAAAATATTCTTATCACTTGACATGTGGAAAGAAGCTCCATTGTTCAGGTACCAAACACATCCCACCATGGATGAAACCATGCATGTGATAAGAGAGAAATCCATCTCAAACTTTGAAGCTAGTGCATCACCATCAGATCCCTTTGGGGATCCCTTCTTCAATATTTTCTGTGGACAATTCATAGCATAATGGCCCACTTCATGACAGTGAAAGAATCGCACCTTTGACTTGTCAACCTTCTTTCCACCATGAGAATATTTGGATTGGGATACCTTCCCTTTCCCTATCTTAGCTTTACTCGCTAAAGCTAGATTTTCTTCATCATCTTCTTTTGATGAAGATCCATCCCTGGTGCTTTGCCTTATCTCCTCCTGCATTAGGTCCGACCAAATTCCTTCCCAATCTAGTAGCTTCTCTCTTCCATTAACTGAGTCCTAATAGCTATGCCAGCTCTTAGGAAGACCAAGGAGTGCTAGACTCACCATGTCATCATCAGCAGTCACGAATCCTACACTTGCAAGCTCATCCCTGTAGGTGGTGAGCTTGTTTAGGAACGTAGATATTGTGTCGCCCTTTTTTCACTTGATCTTTCGAAGTTTGTCTTCAGCGCCAACTTCCTCTGATCACTGTTATTCTGATAAAGATCTTTCAATTTTTTCCACATCGAAAGTAGAGTTTCCTTCCCATGGAGGCTCGAGACAATGTGATCTCGAACTCCCTCTAGGAGGATTCTCCTTGCTTTAGCCACGCACATTTTCCATTCTGCCAGTTGAGTAGCATTAGTCAAATTTTGGACTTCTTGATTAATGAAGTCCTTAAGACCGTTATCTTCCAATACTGCCTCCATGCGAAAGTTCCAGGATATATAATCGAATTTCCATTAAGGGCATATTCGAGTCTTAAACCACTAAATCCCATAGGTGAAATAGATGTGATAAGAACTCAATTAAATATTTAGAAACTAAACTTCAAACTTCTCTTGCTTGTATATTGTTCTTCCTTGATCACATTTTCTCTAATACCATGTAGAATTTTCACTATAGATCACTTGATATATGCAATGTCCTAAAGCATAATACTAGATCTACTTCTACCATAAACTTTGTGGAAGCTTAAACAGATATGGCCATCATCAAGCATGAACAGAAATAACTTAGAATGAGAAGTAATTAACCATAACACAGAAGAAATATCATTGGGGAAAGCACCAACCTAAAACCCCAACCCTATATTATCATACAAGTGGAAATATTGTTCAAGTTACAAAAAGAATTAGCTCTCAAGTTATCCTACTCCCTCTACACTCAAACAATACAGCTCACAAACTCGATAGACATAGAATATATCTTCCTCAAGACCTCCAAGCCTCCTATTTCCTTGTGCAGTTTTGATTGGGGTCCAATGATATCACATTTGTGAATTTTCCTCATAACACTCACTGTAACCTCAGGTCCAACTGCGCAATCCATAAGGAATAATATTCCTTCTGCATGCAAGGAATATTCACCAAGGAGTATCCTAGCAACTGATAGTACATTGTCCCTTCATCTGGTCTCAGCTGGGTCTCTGACTGAACTAACATGCATGAGTTATCCATGAGTGAATACTCAGTTATCTTAAATACAATATCTAAATGCCTGCAAGCACTAAGTAACTGAACTCTCACTAATTTAACAAACTGTTAAATTAATCTAACTGGACTTGACTAAGTTAAACTAAGTCAACTGATTACAAATGAATATTACAACTCATCCTTATCTCTTTAACTGAAGGGTAAATTCCTCAATTAATGGAGAAACTATTGCATGTCCTCACATAGACTTCAAGTTTGATTTTCCTTAACTAATTAACTCAAGATGAATTAATTAATTAATTTTCAAACTGCTATCGATATCAAATTCGAATTTTACTTGCTATGTTTAGTCTAGGGACTGACTAAAATAAGAAGGGATCCTAAAATGATATTTTTAGAAAATATATTTTTATCACTTTCACATTTCACCCATTGTTGCTAATATCTCCAATGGACTAACTACTATTTATAGCTGGTCTATTTATAGCAGTGCTATTTTTAGCATTTCTTGTTGCACACTTTTCAACACAGTCAAAGATTTTAATAATGTTTTGGAAAATGTGCTGACCAAAATATCCAATGTGAACATATATGACTGGGATTTGAGAATTTCAACAGTTTTATGGGCTTATAGAACCACATGAAAGATGTTGATAGGTCATACACCTTTCAGGTTGGTTTATGGGCAAGAAGTTATGATGGTCATGGAGTATATTGTGCCAAGCTTAAGGATTACGACTTTTACAGACATGGCTAACGCTAACATAATGGAGGAAAGAATGGCACAACTGCTCACATTAGAGGAAGACAAATTTGTAGCATGATTTCATCAACACATTCAGAAATAGGAGAAAAAGTTTGGCGTGACCAACATATCAAGTGGAAGACATTCTAGGAAGGAGATATTGTCCTTCTCTATGACAGTAAATTCACGATGTTCCCAGGAAAGTTTAAGATGTATTAGCTGGGTCCCTATATCATCAAACATGTCATCAATGTAGGTGTAATTCAGTTGGAAAAGTTGAATGGAGAATTGATACCAGGCAGGGTGAATGGAAGCAAGTTGAAACTATACACGGATAACCCTACCAAGCAAGATTCACTCTAAGAAGAAAGGGTAAATTCTTAATGCCACATGCAGTTTAAAGTGGGCACTAGACTATAAAATATGTTGTAGAAAATAGCTTCAACACAAGAAGATTATTTTGTGATGATTAGGAGCATGTCAAAGTTTGTAGGAACCATGACACAAGAAGGATTGTTCGCTACAATGAAATATGTGTCGAAGTTCACTGTAAATATGATTGTTAAAAGAGAAAATGGCTTTTGGAGGAGCGGAAAAGTTCATTTATGAAGACAGGTTGTCAAGGATCTAGGGATAGATTTATAGTTAATGAACAAAATTCGAGCAAGATCTAAGATAATAATGAGGTTAGAAGATCATGAACATTATAAAAGTCCATGTCCCGCCAAGATTTTGGCACTTTGTTGTCCAAGAGCTCGGAATTTTCTTAGTATTGAAAACTTGTGCTACTATATGAACATTGAAGAGATCATCCTCACATTCCAAGAAAGAGTTATATAGGGACTTATGGAAGTTACAACACCATCTAGTACACCCGCAACATTTCCCCTCTCACAATGAAGATCACCAATGAAGAAAATGACTCAGGAGTCGAGAACCAAGAAACAACACAAAAAGAAACTTAAGAAGCCTATAGAACCACACGCAAAACCCCATTCCATCAAGGACAACAAAGAATAATAGGAACAATCACCAATGGAGATAGGTGAGTTACAAAATAACTCTGTAGCATCATAAATAATGGTTCATAATTTCCTTTCTTCCAAATATAAGATTTCCTTTGTCACAACATAAGATAGAAACTCAAGATGAAGCCTTAGAACTTGTGATGAAATTAGAAGCTTTTCCTATATGGGATACCAATGCAGGTATGTAGAAAATCTAGAGTCAGCTGGAAAATTTGACTCTGAAGATACAAGATATGAAGGAAATTAACCAAGTTAGAGAAGAAGTGTGGTGTACAAAGTGTAAATCAGAATTCCATTCTAAAGAACAATGCCATCTCTTCAAAAACTACATGGCTAGTGGAGCACCAAATCCTTTGAATCATGGATCCATCTTATGGTGTGAAATATGTAAAACTAGAAGCGAACATCATGCAGAAGATTGTTATTTGTTACAAAAATATGTGCAGGTTCCAAGGAACCTATATTTCAAGTCATTGTGTAAGGGATTGTCAGAATCCTACCATGACATGTATGTATTGCAAATCTTTTGATCATGTAATTGGAGAATGTTTCATACATATGGAAAAAATTCAAGAAAAGAGAAACCAATAGCTGACACAAAACATCCAAATGATGATTTCGGAACCGAGGACCAATGAACCTCGCATACATATTGTTACAAGAAGTGGAGTTGCGACTGGAAATGATAAAGTAGATGGAAATAAGGAAGATGAAGTTACATGGGTAAGAAATACTATTGAAAATCACTTGTGTTTGGTATTCAAAATGAAAAATAAGTCTTTATGAGAGCGAAGCGAAGATTTACGGATACAGGAGCTTTGACATCCAAAACACAACAAAAACAAAAGAATAGCTTTGGTGTATCATCTTCAACATTGTCAAGGCTGAGATATGACAATACAAGAACAAGATGCATCACATAAGGTAGATACTTTAAAATATTTTCTTCAAACTTGTATGAAAATGTTGTGAGATCAAAGAGTTGTAGAAGGACTTTGAGAATTGATAAATTCACGCGCATATAAGGAAGTACTACAGAGTGAGATGCGTGAAGTTAAAAATTTACATAGATAGAAGAGAACTAGAAAGGAGATGAGGCTTAGTGCAAAAATAGGAGAATATGACATGGACCAAGCTATTTTAGATATGGGATCTAAATTTAATGTCCCGACAAAGAAAACATGGGAGTTAATGGGTAAATTGAAGTTGCAATGGTCACCTATTCAGCTAAGAATAGTGAATCAAGAATAGATTGTTCTTCTAGGAAGATTAACAGGAATTATATTAGATATTGAATGAGTGTGCACTACTACTAATTTTGAAGTGATAGAAATTGTGGATGACAGTAACCCCTATACTGCATTAATTGGATTGGATTGGGAATTTTCCAACATGGCTATAATCAACTTAAACAAAAGGAAAATGATATTTGAAAGAAACAATATGAGTCATTGTTCCATTAGATCCATCATAAGGAGCAAGGTATACTGAACTAGTTAAAGAGGAGTACAACGTAGTTGACATAGAAAACATTTATCAGATAACAACCAAAGAAGATGAATGGATTAAACCCATTGCAGATGGAAAATTGGGTTGGAAATAGGACAATTCTTGTAACTAAAACTCAAAAGAAGATTTTCAAAACTAGAAAAACATGTTACATGAAGTATCTATGAGGCGATGTGCAAGAATCACTAAATAAGTTCATTGTATGACAACTAAGGTATGTGACTTAACATTTTATGATGGTTTGGGTGATATAAACACTTTTCTTAAATAATATGAAGAACATGTACAGGAGTGTCTAATATTATTGTCTCTAGCTATAGTCTTAAGAGATGCTCCTGCTAGATGGTGGGGTACACATAAAAAGAATATAGGAACTTGGCAAGAATGTTGAAGGTTGATATGGATTAGGTTTGTTTAGGTAGAAATAGATTTGGTAGATAAATATGATGGAAAAATTGATCCTAGAAATCACATCCATATTTGCATGACAAAATGGAAGGAGATTCCACAAGACGAATGAGTGCATGGGTTCATCCATACATTGGAGATCATTCCTCAAAACTAGTACCTGGAAACAAAAATTTGACATCATATTATAAATTGGAAAGAGATGGTTGTTGGCTTTATATTGAAATTTAGCTTTGAATATGATTGTACATATATAGATTTATCCCTTCCACTGTTTAAAAATAAGATTTTTGAGAATGAAATTCCACTCACTTGGCAACCTGATTGGGTTGTGCAACTACATAACCTACTGGAATTCTACAACATCATTGTAGAAGAAGATGAAGACCCTTGCAATATTGAAATAATACAATCTGAAGGCTACCAAAAAGTGAATGGACCTAAGTTAGAAATGCCTGATATAACAAAACCATTGAAGACAAAGAAGGTGAGTGTAGGATTAGAAGAGGAGTCGATGTTTGTAATGATAGGAGATTCTTGGGATGAAGAAATAGTCAACAAAGTAAGAGATCTTCTGCATGAATACCAGGAGTTATTTCCCACTAAGTTTTTAGATATGAAGGGAATAATACGAGATTTAGGAGTTATGAAGATTCCTCTAAAGCCTTATGTGAATCTTGTTAAGTAAAGACCCCAAATATTGAACCAAAAATATAAGGAAAGGGTGAAAGAAGAGTTAGATAAAATGATATTAGTAGGGATCATTGAACCTATGGAGGAATTAAAATGGGTAAGTCCTATTGTGGTCCAGAAAAATAAGATTGAGGGAAAAATCAAGATTTGTGTGGATCTAAGGAAATTAAATGATGCATGTGTGCATGATCCATTCCCTACACCCTTTACAGATGAGGTGTTGGATAATGTAGGAGCACAAGAGGTCAACTCATTCACAGATGGACTTCCTGGCTGTCATCAGATTAGAATTGCACCAAAAGATTGACATAAGACCACCTTAGCTATAGAGCGGGTTTCATATCAGTATATAGTGATTCCTTTTGGATTGAAGAATCCCCATGCCATATTTTCAAGACTAGTGATTTCAAATTTCAATGAATATATTCACAAGTTTTTAGAAGTATACTTCAATGATTGGATAGTATTTTTGTTATTAAAGAAGCCTGTTGTGAGATTAATTTTGATGCTCGACACATGTAGATAGTATTAAGTTTCTGTGAATATCAAGAAGTGTATATTTTGTGTAACTTTTGGTATATTGTTCAAACATACTATTTGCAAGCAAGGATTGATGGTGGAACCTACAAAGATTCCTATTATTATTAGATTACCTCCACCATAGACAATGAGACAACTTTACACCACATTGGGACATATAGGATATTGCAGAAAAATTATCAAAGCATATGCACAGATCACTGTGCATACAGAAAAATAGTTGAACAAAGATGCAACTTTCCTATGGAATGAATAATGTCAAAAGAGCCTCGACACACTAAAAGAAAAGATGGTAACTGATCATATTCTAGTATTTCCATATTGGAATAAGGAATTTCATGTTCATGTGGATGCCTCATGCATAGCTTTAGGAGTGGTATTGGCAGAACTTGGTGCAAGAGAAATTGATCACCCTATAGCTTTTGCAAGTAGGAAAGCATCTAAAGCAGAGAAGAACTATACAACTACCGAAAGGGAAGGAATGGCTATGGTATACATGTTGTATAAATTCATACATTATTTACTAGTGTCACACTTTAAGATGTTCACAAATCATTTTGCATTGAAATATATGGTGAATAAGCATGTCCTGGGAGGAAAAATTCTTAGATGCTTGTTTTTATTTCAGGTGTATGATTTTGAAGTTGTTGTTAAGCCAAGAATAATAAATGTTGGACTTGATAATTTTTCAAGATTGGAAATAGGAGAAGAACCAACAAATATAGAAGATAATATTCATGATGCACATTTGTTTGCAATCAGGATTGTAGATGATCACTTCATAGAAATTATTCAATTTTTGGATTTAGAAATGGCCCCTAAATAATACACTACGTAGAATAAGAAGGAGTTGGTGGTAAAAGTATTTTTCACTAATAGGAGGATATTTGTATAAAAGGGGACCAGATGAAACACTGCGCAGATATGTCCCCAAACATGAAAGACATACTATCTTAGCAGAAGCTCGTGGAGGTGTAGTTGGTGGACATTATGCAGGAATGGCCATTGTACAGAAGGTTTTGAGAGTAGGATTATGGTGGCCCACTCTACACAAGGATGTAAAGGAATTTTGTCAGGTATGTGATGTATGTGAGAGAATTTGGAATCCATCAAGGAGGGATGAAATGCCATTGGTACCTCAGATGACATTACAGACCTTCGACAAATGGGCCATTGATTTTGTTGTACCTATCAATCCACCAGGAAAAAGGACCGGTGCGAGGTATATCATCACTGCAACTGATTATTTGACAAGGTGGGATGAAGGACATCTAGTGAAGGATTCTAGCACAAAAACTACTGCGAAGTTCAGTTTTGAGTATATTATGTCCAAATTTGGGTGTCCAAAGGTCTTGATGAGTGATCAAGGATCACATTTCTTGAATAATATCATTGAGGTTTTGACTGAAGATTCTAGGTATATCATCAGAAAAGCACCACATATCACCCTCAGGAAAATGGCATAGTCAAAGATTTTAATAAGGTTTTGGAGAATGCACTGACAAAAATATGTGATGTGAACATAGATGACTAGGATTTGAGAATTCCAATGGTATTATGGGCTTATAGAACAACATGGAAGAATTTGATAGGCCATACACCTTTTAGGTTGGTTTATGGGCAAGAAGCTATGATGGCCATGGATTTTATTATGTCAAGCTTATGTATTGCCTCTTTTACAGACATGGCTGACCCTGACATAATGGAGGAAAGAATGGCGCAGCTTCTCACATTAGAGGAAGACAAATTTGTAGTAATATTTCATCAACACGTGCAAAAAGTAAGAGAAAAATCTTGGAATTACCAACATATCAAGAGGAAGGCATTACAAGAAGGAGATATTGTCCTTCTCTATGACAGTAAATTTGTGAAGTTCCCAGGAAAGATTAAGATGCATTGGTTGGGTCCCTATATCATCAAACATATCACTGATGTAGGTACAGTTCAGTTGGAAAATTCGAATGGAGAATTCATACCAGGGAGGGTGAATGGAAGCAAGTTGAAACTGTACAGGGATAACCCTACCATGCTAGATTCACTCTAAGAAGAATGGGTAAATTCTTAATGCCACATGCAGTTGAAAGTGGGCACTGGACAATAAAATATGTTGTAGAAAGTAGCTTCAACACAAGAATATTATTTTGCAATGATCAGGAGCATGTTGAAGTTTGTTGGAACTAGTACACAAGTAGGATTGTTCCAATAAATGAAAGGTATGTCGAAGTTCACTGGAAATATGACCGTTAGAAGAGAAACTGGCTATTGGAGGAGTAGAAAAGTTCATTTATGAAGATAGGTTGTCAAGGATCTAGGATAGATTTATAGTTAATGAACAATATTCGAGAAAGATCTAAGATAATGATGAGGTTAGAAGATCATGAGCATTATAAAAGTCCACGTTCATCAATATTTTGGCACTTTGTTGTCTGAGAGCTCGGAGTTTGCTAAGTATTGAGAACTTGTGGTACTATATGAACATTGAAGAGAGCATCCACACATTCCAAGAAAGAGTTATAGATGGACTTATGGAAGTTACAACACCATCTAGTACACCCATAGCATCATGTACACCCACAAAATCACCCCTCTCACAGTGATGATCACCAAGGAAGAAAATGAATCAGGAGCCGAGAACCAAGAAAAAACATGACATGAAACCTAAGAAGCATATAGAACCACACATAAAACCCCATTCCATCAAGGAAAATAAAGAATAAGAGGAACAATCACCAATGGAGATAGAGAGTGCAACAATTCTGTCCCCGTTGCCACCATACTTTCCACCCAAAAAACCCAATGCAAAACCAGTAAAAGACTCCAAGGAAGCCAAGTATGGCACATTCATGCTGCTGCTACCATAGAAGAAACCGTTCGAAGGAGAATTACTCGGAGAAATCCTGCAATTGAAATTTGAAGAAAATGACTTCAATGACTGCACCAAATACCTATAGTTCATGTTGAGTAGATACCTAAACTAAGTTCATTACTCAGAGAGATGAGTAACCAGATGGGAGCCACATTAATGGGCAGAAGGGTTGGAGATATCAGGCTTATTGAACATGCTCAGCATACTGCACTTCAGCAGAAGTCAACCAAACAAAGCTTGCATCAAACAATTACTCATGCTAGTGCACGAGGAATGCCTCTAGATGGGAAAGAGGATCCCCATTGATGAAAATGTTGATAGCACAAATTACCAATTTTCCATACCAAGGAATTGACCCTGCTAAATAATTTGTAGGAAAATATTAGCACAAGCTAATCACATAAAACATGAAGGATAAGTCTGTCTTGGTTAAAATTATCAGAGGTTATGACATCAATCCCATTAGTGACCAAGGGGAATGCATCTTCACACATATTTTAGTTGGAAATATGATGCATAAATGCATAGCAAATGAAGTCTCTGCAACAGTTGTTGTGTTAGCTATGTAGTGCAAAAACAGGGTCTAGTACAATGGGCCACACACCTATGTAAGGAGTTGCTGGAGGATTGCCATGAAGCTTAGGAGGAAGGTAAGACCTTCCATTATGCATGGCTAATCTTGATTATTGCATTGTTGGTGTGAAAGGAGCTGGAGGATTCTCAGTTTCCTCCGTTAGAAGCAAATGTATGTGAAGTTTTGTGGTATGTCACACTTTGGTATACCAAGCAGCCATCATGGGCACACGAGAACAATGTGTTCTTCATATTAAGTCACATGGATTTACACATGCTAGTAAACCAGTACTCGAGATTGTCACAAAATTTATACCAGAAGTACAAGTATGTTGTGAACTTCAAGGAAGACTTTCACAAGATTTATATGCAATCTCGGAGGGATATGATGAATACATGGCATCATCTACCATACCTAGTCACCAAGGATAATTTGGCAAAATTAAATATTGAAATGACCCACAGAATGGATGATGCAGTGGAGAAATATGCAGGAGAGAAGGAAGTAGAGGAAGGCACTATGCCTCATGGCAAAGGTAGTGGTAAAGATAAAGAGTAGGAAGAGCATGAATCTAAGGAAGAGGTAGAGCATGAAAAGGGTTATCAGGATCCTCCTGAGGGAGACAGCAGATAGAGATAGATAAAGGAAAGATGAAGGTGTAGAGTGGAACTTTGTTGTGAAGCCGAAAGAAGCATAAAGCAGATAAATCCAAGGACACACTGCCAATGGTCATCACTGATGGGGACCTCGATGAAATTAGAAAGAAAGTTCAAGAAGTTATAATGGAGTCTTAGAACAAGATTGAGGATTGCAATGGTGAACTCCTCATGGGTGTTGAGAAAAGTATTGTAGAGTTGATACTTTTGACATAGACATCCAGACCACCAATGTAGATAGGCCACATATGCCACCCACAATGACTGATAGAAACACATTTCAGAATGAGGATAATTCTGATCCTTATCAGAGCCCTACAGTTCAATTCTATTGAAGTCAATTGATAGGTAAATGGTTGGGACCATGTCAACAAGACCATGGAAACATTTCCCAATCCAGTATTACATGACTTGCATCAGGGCATCACAAATGAGCTCAATGATCAAGAACAATGAACTTCACACTTGAACATTCAGATAGAACAAGTGCACGTTGCACTGGAGAAATCACTCGATCAGTCCATCAAGGATAAGGAATAAGAATATATACAACAACAAAAATTAAAAGAGATGGTCGAAGCCACTTGCAGAGAAGTTCCATACATGGATGTCAGTGAGGAGGAATCAACAAAGGACAAGGTTGAAAAGTTGGACCTTGCAATCAACGAATCACAGAAGAAGATCACAGAGGTGCAATTTCAATATGAGGTAAAAACAAATGAGCTGCAATAGAAGTTGCATCTAGCCATGTCACTAGAGGTATGCGAGTAGAGGGAGAATGACATAAAGACTATGGTAAAAGGCATCTTTGACATAGTGGTAGAGTGTGGAAATTTATTGGATGAAACCATGCAGATTTGGACCTCGCTACAGGAGGATCCAAAAATCTTGAATATAGAAGAAGAAATCAAGCAAAAGTAGAGGAAACTAAAGTAAATATGAGTAACTATGAATACCTTGCGAGTCTTGCAAAATCTTTCCAGACTTAGTGAAGGGAAGGCACTGCAAAAAAAGATTGAAGAGCTAAGAAGGGAGGAAAAAATTTTGATAGAGAGAACACAACCATGGTAGGACAAGGCTCTCTAGCTATCACATGACATGGATGGGAAGCTCCAAGAGCTTTAGCAAAAGGAAGCAGTAGTGTTGCAAAAGAAAATAGGACCAATGACAGAAGCACTACTGAAAGAAGTGTGAAGATAAGGGAAGCAGGTAGTGGAGATCCTATAGCAGTACAATGTCACCTACAAGAACTTCACAACAAATATTTGGGGCAAAGAAACTGAGTGACTAGGGATGAGTCACTTGTGAGTGTTGGGGGCCTTTTGGGCATAGCCCAACTTGGTCCAAGTTTTGGTGAAAACTTCACACTTTTAGGAAGCGGAGTGCACAATACCACAGAGATATGTACCACGTGGTGCTTTAGGTTCTTCAAGGTGGGTCAAAGTTCCTCCTTTTTCTAACAAGTTTGGGCAATAATTGATTGTTTTAGGAGAACCATGGTATGTGGAATATGGTATTTGAGTATACCCATTGATGTAATTATTCTATACATAGGAAGAAATATGTAAGCAAAAGTAGAGAATTGGGATGTCATGATACAAGAATAATATTTTTGTAATCTATTTTGGGTCTTGAGTGAAAGGCTCCACAGCTGAGTGCACAGAGACCTAGAGTCTGTAGCTGAGTGCGTAGGCACTTGCAACTGGGTGTGCAGGTCAAAGAGTTATATATGGTTTCAAAGGTTTAATAAAAAATATAGTTTTGATGAGCATATCTTGTGTATGATTATTATGCATCTTTTACTTTCTATTCAGTGTTTGGGTTATATTTTACTTCTGCACAGTATCATGTATGATTGTTTTTGATATGTCTAAGTGATGAATGTAATTTTGTGAAGTAATATATAAATGTGAAGTAATTCATGAATGCGAAGAAGTCTATAAGTGTCCACATTGCAGTATCCCTCAAGGTTGTAGAAACTTGTTTATGAATCCACCCATAATCACTTCGGGTGAGACTGCAATCTTCTTGTAGGTCATTGCCAAAAGGGCTAGTAGTTGAGGGCTTTGTTGGTGCGCAATAAATTCTGAACCTCGGTTAGCATATCCCAATCTAAGCCAACAATAGGAAACATTTGGATGAGATATAATACACTTGGGAATATATATCAATGACTACTTCAGAGGATGAAAATGTTAAGAATTGTTTCAATGCATTGAGAAAGAAGAGGCTAGGAGATTAGGTAGGTCCTTGCCAAGTTCGACAAGCTCCAAATTTATATATGTAGGAGATAAAATGGGTATAAATTTCTCCAGTGAACATGAAAACACCCAGAAAGAGGATAAATCATGATCCAATGGCACAAAGAAACATAAATTTTAAACTTTATCTGATCTGCAAAGGTGCCATTGAGGCAAAGTAGCAGAGTAAATAAATGGAGGAGGAGAAGAGAAGGTTAGAGGAAAAGAAGCAGAGGAAGAAGAAAAGAGGAACTAGGATGACCTCCTAAAGTAGAAGTAGGATGTAGATGAAGAAATAAAGAGAGAAAAATAATAAAGGATAAGAATAGGAGAACAAGAACAAAAAAAGCGTTCATAGGAGGAAGAAGTCACCTATATAATGGAGGAAGAATAGATGGCCCAAGAGATGGAAGAATAGTTGGAAGAGGAGGATGTTGTTGAGCTCATTGCAAATGAACTATGTACTCCATCTAAATCTCATCTTACAAGTGGCCATCTCCCATTCAACAAAATGGGAACTATCCCTCCACCACATGATAGGGTCATGGATGCATGAAATGTTAAATTAGAGCAATTAAAGAAAAGAATATGCAAGAAAGGTTAATTTATTTCCCAAATGATCCTCACAATCCAGTCTCCATATCCATAGAGAAGGTAATACCAACTAATGCAGGGATAAATCCTTGAGCAGTAATGGTAGAAAATGTGGCTTTTGCTACAGTAACATAAGACAACTCAGAATATATTATGAGTGAGAATGCGTGGTTAAGAAAGGAGTTAGTTGTAACAAATCAACATGTACATCATCTCACTGTAAAGAATCAATGGTTGTCTTCTAGTAGTCTTAACACAATGGAGTTACAATCAGTTATACTTGAATAATTGAGGTCAATGGAGGATTCTATGAAATAGCTATATAATGATATGATTCTCTTGCATGAGTGATGAGCCTCGGTATTGCAACAAGAATGATGCAACTCCCAAGGCTACCAACTTTAATTATCAACCCAGGGTTTGTAAAAAATTAAGAGGTATCAGAACTATATGTGCAACATAGAATGTGTCCTTCCTTTGTTGTCATGATGTAATGGAGTGCATGTAATGAACTCAAATCCTAAACTAATTGCAAAAAATGAAATGCTAGAAATGGAAACCTTAACCTATTGCAAGAATGAAAGAATAAGGAAAGAAACCTATTCTAATTGCATAAAGTAAAGATATGACCTAAATTTCAACCATTAAATTTCAAATATTTAAGATCCATCAACAAAGTTCATTGGATGTGGAAATAAATAAAATCATCATTTTGTTATCCAATCCATAAATATGTCTATTAGCCCAAATTACTAAAATGTTTTGCATGGGTAAAGAGGTAAGTCCTAAGTGGTCTTTAGTATTTGCTAATAATTTATTTATAACCTATGGGTCTTGATTCAAACCTAAGGGACAATAAAAAATCTTCTTGAGTGAATCTAGGCAAGTATATACATGTTGGAAGGATGCTACAAGGTTTAGTGTAGTTTACTACATTGTTTCCTGTAGTTCACTACAAGACACAATAAATTTTCTATAGGGAATTATAATTCACTGAATGACAAACCAACTCAAATCTAAATTGGATGGGACAATTTTTTTTATTGACTAGGATGTCTCGGGTCTCCATTCCAAGTGGAATCACTGAAAAATACCTCTGTGAGCCCATGATAAAAAATGGCAGACAATTACTAGTCTAAAATCTTGAAATTCGAGGATTAGTGAGCTATTAAATCTATCAAATGCCTAACCTAATCAAGTGCAAATGAAATGGGGTAATTTTTTTTATTAAGTAGAATTATTTTGTGATCTAATTCAAGTGGAATAAACTCAATTGAAGCTCGTTAGCATTCTCTAAAAAGCAGCAGGAATTTATCGTTATTTTCCACAAAGGACTTCGAGAAATCTAGATTTTGGCATAAGAAAACTAATCCAAGTAACTCAATGACTACTATGACCTTCAAAATATGTTCCAATAATTAAATTTTGCTTATGATCCTACAAAATAACTTATTTCAACCATTTAACCCAATCCTACAATAAGAAATAATCAATACTAAATGCATAAATAGGAAAAGACAAGAACAAGAGTTGCATGTGAATAAGAATTAAAATGAAGAAAATTAAGTGATACAAAAGGGCTATGAGACTCCTGGTATGGCCAAGCTGATGGGAACCAGTATTGAAGCAAGGATGCTACAACTATGGGGCTACCAACTTTACATTATCAACCCGGGGTTTGTACAAACTTGGAGGTGACAGTGTTGTATACATAAATAGATGTAATGGGTCCACTCTGTCATTGTTGAGATGGGGTGATAGACTGCTAGGGTTTCTCAAACGAGCTTTTTATTGATTAGAATAAGTCTAGTTACCAATTTAGAGAATAGAATTTTACCCTAATTGATAGAAAAAATGATACTTACTGCAGTAATGAAATACTGAAATAAATTCCTACAACAGAACATAACTCATCTAGATATTTGTTAACATACCTTGCTTGCAAAATAACTCTAACTTAACACATGTGAATTATTAACTAGTCTAGGCATGAAGTCTGATCTAAACAGGAACTTAACTGTTGTATGCATGAATAAATATAAAGATCTTTTTCTCTTTATATTTTTGTAAAATTGTAAATGCTAATCCTTCTTGGTTGCATGATAGGTGAGATAGGTGTGGAGGGAGATGAGTGCTATTAGGGCCTAAATCTACCTCAAGCTAAGAAAAGTAGGATCTATGGTAACATCAAACCATGCTTAACCTGGTAGCTAGACCTACCAGGTCAGGAGAGGGCTCTCTCCTTGTCAATCTTAGAAAATATGGCCAATGAAAGCTTGAGATGACTAATGTAATAATTGGTTTTACGCTAGGTATGTGTACAAAGGTGTTTTATTGAATTTAATGATGTTTTGTTGGCTCAAATGTGAAAGGCAGATTTGGGTCTGGGGAATGAGGCTTAGTTTTGCAGAGATCTCTATGGGGCAAGGTAGGAAAGTGATTTGGTACTTAAAATTGAGTGAGATGGAGAGATTTTAGACAGGTGAGGATTTGGACAGGGCATGAAAACTCAAGGATCCTCTTCAAACAGCTGAAAACATAGATAACTAAACAAACCCTAGGTAGAGCACTGCACTTTTAATGTATTCTACCTTTATCCTTATTTGATTTAGTTAAGATGAAAAAAAGAGATATAATGACATACATAAAACACATGTAGACTTAAAATTACATAAGAAAACACAATACCAAAGCAAGATGCCACATGAATCCCATAAAGTGTTGCAAACCACTAGTCTATTCCTTAGCCAAACTGCTGAAATGAATATACAATAAGCTCCAAGCTTTCCCAAAAGTCCAACAATGCTAATGACTATAAAATTACAAGATATAGGAAACCAACAACTGATCCTAACCTCTAGGGGTCAATATCATAATATTAGGATATGTTCCAACAAAATCTAAACATAGAACTAAAAAGTAGGCAGTGGAATAGCTTGCCTCTAAAAACTAGGAAGCTGATTCATTCAGTTGCAAACTACCTTTTGATAGATGAATCTACCTCTATGAGTGAAAATTTAGCATAATTAAATCAAAATACATCATGTCACATTAAATTACATCATGATTTTGACAATTAGAAGGAAAAAATTCAAACTGTGAAAAAACTAGGTGAAAAATAGAGTTTTTGACAAAAAGTGAGCAAAATTCCTCCAATGCACCGCGCTGATTTCCCTATGCGTAGTGCCTTTTTGCAGATGATTTTGGAGGCCTTCCCGATGTCCAAATTTTCTACAAGTGGGCTTGTTGAAAAGGTATGCCTTTCTAATTTCCAGAACAAGTGAAATTTTTTAACTTCGCCTCAAGTTTCCCCTCCAAAGCTGAATTCTCCCAACACTCCTTCCTATGTGTCAAAAAAGTGGCAGAAAGGTCATTTTTGAGGTGTTTTTCACCTTTTTGGAAGCTCAAAACTTGTCAAAATTTCTTGGCCATTTCTGAGCATGCATATTTTTCCATGAACAATCCAAAAATTCTAATTTTTCCTCAAAAAGAGGTCCCCATCAAAAGTGAGCGCCAGGTGGCATGGTGCATTGGGCAGAAAAGCCTTTTTTTTAAAGAAAAAATTCCAAAATTGAAAAAAGTGTCCCAAATTTTTTGAAATTTGGGCTGAGTGTCCTCCATTAAGTGTTGTATTGTGCCAAGGAAGCCTCAACCAAGATCTGAAGTCTATCTTGCTCTTTTCGCCTCCGTGATGCCTTCTTCAACTTGGCTTTCAAATTATTGATTCTTGCTTTGCACACCATATTTCTTGACAAGTAGTGGTATGCCATGTTTCTAATCATATTTTTCTCATTGTTGGCCTTTTCCAGCATCTTCTCCAAGTTTATATTTTCCCTCTCCAACCAAGATTCACGATAAACATTGACTTCTTGTTCAAGTGTTGTGAGCTTGACTTTCCTCCTTTTAGTAGCTTGTCGGTTTTCTCGTATGTTTCGTAGCTCCACTATGGTTTGCTGATCCTATAGCTATTTGTTTCTTTGCTCCAGATATTTGATTATCCACTTGGATCTTTTTAGGTTGAGAGACAAATGCTGAATGTCATCTTCTTGCTCCTAGATGATCTCTCTAAGCTTTGAGCTTTGTGAGCCCAAATCAGTGTCATCATCCTCAATAAGAATAAAATCTCTCTCTTGCCATCCTGAAGGCCCCTCATCATGCAATGGCCGCTTGCCCTTTTCCTGTACCTACTTTTCTGATGGAGGAAGCGAGACCCCTTACACCCCGAGTGGAGATAATACTCGCTTTGCTGTTGCAAACAACCTTCTAGTGCCCTTTTGGTAGGTGACAAACACTGGCACACTAGCGGTTTGTGTCTCATGAATCTCCTGCCGATGTGAAGGTCCACTTGTCTCATGAAAAGCTACTAGAGGTACTTGAGGACCTGTGAAGACCTCATGTGAAATGAAATCCTCCCTTGACATATTCTGTAAACTAAGATGATGCATGGCCACAATCTTGATTAGTGCAAAATGATATATGCTATTATACTGCTGCTGAGGAGTCTTCCTGTGCACTAAGGTGGTCATCTTCTCAATGTTCCAGAAAATAAAGTAGGGAAGATTCATCATTCTCACCCTAGTGAAATGCATCAACAATCTGATATGATAGGCATACAGGCAAGAAAATCAACCCTCATAGCTGAAATACTTAATTATGAGTTTCATCAAGGGAGCATATGAGTCTTTCAGATACCGGAAGGGAAAAACTCTGTTGAGATGTCTCCGATAACCAACCTTGATGTAAGGCTCATAATGTTCTCTATCAATCTGTTTCCTTTTATTCCACTACTCACCGACATTGGGAATGCCAGTTGCTAGAGAAATAGACTCTGGTGTCAAGGTGAATGTCACACCTGCTAGAGTGACTTGGCCATTATGAAGATGGAGCGCAAACAACCTGGGAAACTCATGATAGTACTGAACACTCTCTACCATCTCATAGAACTGATAATAAGATTGGTGTTGAAAGCATGTGACAGCAAGAGGACAGGCCTGCAACTCAGCAAGTGAAGTAGGCTCCTCTCGTATATCTTTACCACCCTTGTGAGGTCTCCTCGGTGCATGCATTTCTCTAGGAGAATCATTGAGTGTCGCCTCATCTCGGTCATAGGAAGGATCAGACTCCATGTTTACCAATGTGTAAGTTTTCTTGATGAGTATGGAGAGATTTATGGTGTTTTTAGTTTTGTACTACCAAGGATGAGAAGGTATGAGGGATTGTGAAGGGAAAGTGTATGAGGGGTTTTGGGAATAGTATGTAGGCTTAGGGACAGCAATTGGGGTTTGGGATAGTGGGAGTTAGGGATATGGGTTTAGTGAATTTAGGGATATGGGAATTAGGGAATGAGTTAATGAAATTGTAAAAGAAATGAAGGAATCAAAGAGTGAGGGAATGATGGAGTGGACTTGGCAGCAAAAACATAAATTGCAAACCCTAAGCAATTGATTTTGAGAAAAAATTGCAAGGAGGTAGGGTTTGAGTTTTATCTCATTAAATCACCATAAACATTAATAGAAACTCATTCACTAGTAGTGGAAGGATGCTTGAATTACTTGCACACCTGAGGATAGAGCGAATTTTGAAATTTGGGAGAGTTTGTGGGTGAAAATTGGCTTGAAACCCAATGCGTCGTGCCACAAACCCAACGCACCACGCCACTTCAATGCATTGTGCCTGTGTTTTTTTTGCACTATGGAGGGCGGCCAAATGCACCGTTCCAACTCTATGCACCGCGCCCATGACCTAATGTGCTACACCCTTGAAACTTGCACAATTTGCTGTGATTTTGCTCTTTTTCTCCAACACGGCCTTTCTCTTAGACAATCCTTCTCTTTTAGATGCAAATGGGTTCTTTGAACATGACCAATGATTTATATACAAAATATTTTATTTTTTCACTCATAAAAACCCACTTTAGTAATATATGCATTTGACTTACTTTTCAAACTCTGTTTTTGGGCAGTTTACTTTAATTTTGCCTTTGATGAATTGAATGATTTTGACATTTTGTTTGCCTTGTAGGTGATGGAGTTGCTGAAGTTTGGCAAGGTGACCAGGGTTGCCACTGAAGTTATTTACATATGAAAGAACTAAAATAAAATCAAATTTATACATAAAAACACAAAATACTCTATTTTTCCTCAAAACAGGGTTTTAAGGAAAAATAAATCACTAAGTGAGTGATTATGGAAATTATTGTTGCTGGAACTTTATTTGACCTCCTCATGTGCATGCTAATTTTTACTCAGAATTTGGAGACCTTATTGACAGAAACCCTAAACCTAATGAGACCTAAAACCCTAAAAATGACTTTTACAGTTTTAAAGACAAAAATTGATTGCAAATGATCTAGATGAATGAAAATGGGTTGGCACATGAGAGAAAATGTATAATAAGCCACTACCGTTAGATGATACATGATCCTAATGGAATGCAGCTGATTGGGTGAGACACATAACATCCAATGCAACAAGAGAATTTGATCACTGACGGAGGGATGAAGATACCGACACTAACAAGTGCAATGGTTCATATGGCTTGGAGGGAAAATAGGGGTCTACTCCTAGATTTAGTTATGGTTTTTTCACAATTCGGGCTCAAAGCATGCCACTACAGGATTTCCTATAGGATGTCCTAGTTCACCTACAGGATCCCCTATTTTCCTATAGGAACAGGATTGAAGCCTACGGAGTGGTATAAAATTGTGGGATGGAGCTTGGAAAAGGTGAGTAAGGAGGGAATAAGGAAAGGGAGTGGCAAGCACTCACACAGAACTCAAACCAAATCTTTATGATGGTGGGATTTGCTCAATGAGAATGGCAAGTTTTCCTTGTAAAATTATAATTTAAATTCAGATCTTAGTGGCCTTTGGAGATCGTGGGTGGATATGGTTTGACTGAGGCTGTTGATATGAGATTTTCCTGCAATGTAGAAACTCTTGCAACATATACATCATTGTTGGAATTTATCCATAAATCCATCTCAAAGCAAGAAGAGTTTACTTAAATAGAAGGAACCATAATTTTCATCATTTATTTTCCAATTTGATGCATGGGAATGCTTGAAACCATTATGAAAGAAACATGAAATCAATGAAAGACCTAATATATCAAAAATTTCAATTTCAACCTATCTTCAAAAACTAAAATATGACGACCTAATTAGCAGAAAACCCTAAATTTTATAAGAAACCAAAATTATGTATTTTTGGGATGAATGGGAAATGATCCTCAAGCCATGATACCTGGAAGGGAGAAATGAGGTAATATCCACTTGTTGTTAGCCTTTTTTGAATATTTTTGTATCTCTATAATGCTACTGTTAGAACTATCCACAAATGGAAGCAAACTAATAAAACATACCAATACTTGAAAACTAACAATACATAAATCAGTGTAGAAACCTACTATTAGTACAATCCTAAACATACATATACAACAAGAGGAACTTCTGCTGCTAGGGTTAGGACCTAACCCAAGAGCTTCAGCCCTATGAGTCAACTCAATGTTGGATCAAGGGAATGTTGCTCATTTTCATTAACATATAAAAACTACATAAAAGTGTTTGGTCACAATCCTTCAAATCAAAAACTACTTAGCTATCTTGCACAAAAAATCTCAATCCTAATGAGGCTCTAGGCCTGTTTATTTATACAACTGAATTTTCCAACAAATTCCTCAAATCTAGGGAGGCTTGGCTCCCAATCTTGAGGTCAACTAGTTCTTAATTGTCACTTGCTTCTCTACCAATGATCCTCATGACTTGGTTGCTTGCAACTCCGATATGGTGTGATTTGATTGAGGGATCTTTGAGTGAGTGAGGAGTTAAGGAGGGAGATCCTATACCCTATAATCTCTCCTAATTGTCTCATTTGAGTTCCTACACCCTAATCAGCCACAATTTTCTCCCCAAACCTGCAATCAATGCACATTAGACCACTAGACATGACATCTTACTTTTACTCATCTCATTAAGCAAAATATAATTAAAACATGTAGAGAATTATGAGAATAGTTGATTTTAGTAAGCTGGAGGTGCATTAAGGTCCATATATTTTACCCATTGATGAGCCTCATCATCATCCTCTACTGAAAGTGTTTCTCATCCTTTGAGCAAGTCAGTCTATGTCCATGTCCTTCATTGCTTTGGTGGGCTCTCTGACATTCCATGCTTCTGTTGTAGTCTCCTCCTCCTGTGAATAAAACCATGCATTCTTCTCTATCTCCTCCCACTGCTTTCTTTCTTCTTCTTCTTTTCTTCCTTCCAACATACCTAAAAGCAATGGTGGACTAAAATTCAAGCCAATCTAATTGAATTTGAGTCTTTGTAATGTTTTCTTATACGTTGGGGTTCTATTTAATGCATCTCTCATTCTGTCAGGTGAATGATATTCTTTGATTTTTAGGTTGTAAGCTAAGGTGTTCCATTTCCTTTGGTAAGCTTGTTGGCTATCATCTCCTAGTAATCTTAGCATGTATTCAAAATGAGTGACTGCATGTTCTTATACAACGAGGTATCTTGGTGCAAGCCTAGGACCATTTGCAATGAGGTTGTGAGTGTTGATGACAACCATTGGGTTAAATTTTTCTGCTTCTTCTTTTGCCAATACCTTTTCATTTCTATACATTTGTTCTTGTCATGACTCATCCAATATGCCTAGGCCATTAATTGTAATTCCCCTAGCTTTGGATTTGGGTCCCACACATTTAAATCTGTCAAATCTAAAGTGTGTAGGTAGAACTCATATATATTTGCTCTATCCTCCAGGATTCTTTGATCACAGAGGTCAATGAATTTTCTGTAGTATTGAAAAGGCATAGTTCCTCTTTGTGCTAGGGTCTTTATCTCAAGTTGTAGCCATTTTTCCTTGAGGTATAAGGCATCTAAATTTGCTAGCATCCTGCATTGGATTGCCTCCATGCATAAACTAACCATAGTTGCCATTCAACCTTCCTTTTCTTGTAGCTTCTTCCTTAGCCATGTGTTCTTAACCTCAAACTGAGATTTTATTATTATTTCCCTGTCTCTTATGCTATTTAGTTCTCTACCCATTTCTCACAATTTTTATTCCATGTTGCCTACATCCTCTACCCCTTTTGATTTAGCAATTTTCACCCACCTATGTGTCCTTTCCCTCTCTTTTTCAAGTTGAAAGAATAGAGGAATGGAAAATTTTTATGGTATCACCCTATCTCTTTCAATGAATCTATAGTACGAGCTAAGTTTTGGTTGTGATCTAGGTTCCTTCAATTCCTGAGCCTGTTCTTCTATTTCTCCTTTATTAATTACTTCCTATTCCCTTTCCTATGTTTCTTGTAGGTTTGACAGGGTTTCCTGTAGGATTGTTTCTGCTTCCTGTAGGTCTGATTGTGTCTCCTATAGAAGTCCTTTTCCTTTAGTTGAGGTTGACCTGGTGATAGGCCTCCTAACATAGGTAATTGGAGGCTTAGGAGAGGCTTGTTTTGATGTTCTTTCCCCTTCCTTCTTCCCTAGGGAGACTTATTTCTCTTATTATTTTGGCAAGTCCCATATGAGATTTGGAGTTTTGGTAGGGATTTGAGGTCTCCTTTGTCTAATCCTGGTGCTCTTCCTTGTCCTGAAGTAAATTGGAGCTTGCATTTTCCTCTTTCCCTTTGATTTGATAGGTGTACTTAGGGTAATTAGAGTAGTCATTGCCTCTTTCTTTGTAGGCTTTGGAGACACTCTTGGTGATTCTTCTTCTTCCCTTCTCTGAGTTGCAGACTTTTGTTCATCCTCATGTACTTCATCCTCTTTTCATCTTCTTCTCCATCCTATTTGTCTTATTATTTTCCATTCTTTGATTCTTCCTCTTTTTCATCTCCTATTTATTCATTTTTCTCATACGTTTCTTCTTTTGTTTCCTCCTCTAATTCTTCTTGATTTTCCTCCTCTACTTCTTCTTCCTTGTCATCCTTTATTTCTTGTTCTCCCTCACTAGTAGTAGGTCTTCTTTCATACTCAATGGATTGAATTTCTCCTTCTTCTTGCATGTTTGGAAATGTTGACCATCTAATAGGGATTCTTAAATTGTGTAGAGTGTCTTCAAGGATGAGTTTGACCAACCCATGATGGGATAGCTGCTAATGTTTTCCTTCTTCTACCTTGATGCTCATGTATATCATGGATTGTGATAGAAAATAGTGTATACTAAGTCTATTCTAAGGAGGTGTGTTCTCTCCAAATCTTAGTTCTTGGATGAGTCTGAAGTGGTATCCATACACTACATTGTATCTACCTTCATACGAAATATGTTTGATGATGTGGCAACTGAATTCATTCCAAGGTTATAGAATGCTTTCCCTTCTAACCCCATTTTTGTCTTCAGTTGGTTCTTCTCCTTCCAAAAAGAAACTTTTCTTTGCAAGGGTGTTGTTAGTCTTGTCCTCTTTTCTCCATTGTAACCCCAGTGGGAGTCTAGTTAACCTAGTTATAACCTCAGCCTATATTTCATTAAATTTGGAATTAGACAGTGGATCTAGAATTTCAAAATAACCAAAAAGCTCAATTTTAGTGATGTTCTTGTAACAAAAAATTTCCAATTTTAATGAAATATGTGTACAGGGGTAATTTCTACTAAAAAACCCTTCACTATAGCAGTGGTACTAGCCTTAGTGAGGGGTATGAGTGACATGGCAAATTCTTTGGCCACATCATCATCATAGCCTCTCATATTCTCAAATAACCCCATCCATTAATGCCTTGTAAAAAATTACACCATAGGAAGATGCTGATGGATTCTTGCCATGTTTGTAGGTTCTCTTTTATTGAAACCTCCCGTCATATTTCTCGGGTAATTCTTAAGGATTGGCTGGATACAATTCAATAATTATGGTAGGTGAGGAATTTGTGGGGTTTTATCTTTATTGACCTTCAAGCAATCTTTCAATCCTTATATGCACTGCAAATTCTTAATCAAACTGAGGATTTCTTCTTTTAAAATGAAAAACATAGAAGGTATGGAACCTACCTCCCTTTTCTATGTTCTGGTGATGATAACCCTTGACTCAATTGCCTTTAGTGCCCATTGATAGCTTTGTATGCTAATCTCCCTGTATCCTATAGGTTTCCTGTAGGTTTCCTACTTGCTGTAGGTGCTAAATATTTCCTATAGGTGTTATTTCAGGAACGTCAAGAGTAATTTCTTCTTTCAATGACTCCTCTAAGTTGCCCCTGCCTTCTTCGTATGGGAGTCAATGTTTATTTCTATTTATGGATGATTGTGTTGGGTGATGTGTTGGCCGGCCGAGTATGAGTACCTTCTTTTGGACCATTGGTCCCACTACCAACTCATCATATAACCTTGCCTCATAATCATCTCCCACTCTTATTATCTGTAACTTAACCATTTTTGGATTCATTCCCCTTTTTTATTTGATTTGACCTTGCCACATGTGTAGTGGAATAACCCTTTTCTTCTTGTTATCTAACTGAGGGTGGCCAAGATAACTCGCCACCTTCACTTATAAAATCAAATCCCATGTTATTCCTATAGTTTAATTATACCATAATTATGAGGGAGTATTGGTAAGATGACATACCTATGGGTCCTTTGATTCATTGATCATGCATGCTGGAGATTGGTGCCAATTTTGTATTCTTTTGGAGCTGCATATTTTCAACTATATATTCCCCTTTTGATGACTTCTTCCTTTGATAACGTATAGGTGTTGGACATCTCTTCTTCTAATATTCTTGTTGTTGTTGAGCTCTAGAGAATATTTCTCATCCTTGTAGTCCCTGTGTTGAAGATGGCTACAGTTTCTAAGTTTTCTTTTATGGGATAGGCTGCTACGGAATTTCCTACAGGATGTCTACAAGATGTCTTATAGCTACCTTTTCCTTAAACTCTCAAAATTTTCCTCAACTTTAAAGTAGAAGGGGTGTTGAAATGAGTGGAATATGTCGTTATAGAATGGCAGGTGATGGATGTTATTTTCGGTATGCCTCCCCTTTCCTTTTTTTTTCTTTTTCTCTCTCTTTTTTTTATATATTTTTTTTCTTTGAACTTGATTTCTTTGATGGATATAAGGGCGACATGGTTATGAAAGGTATTGGCTGAGGTGTGGTGAGGTAAATGGTTTTTACATTCAAACACAGGCTTGTGTCACCACCTTTCCATTGGACTTCTCTTCCTGTAGTTTTCAAGACCTCCTATAATTCCTACAGGAAACTCCTGTAGTATTACAGGGAATCCTATAGAAAACACAAAACTGCTTGAAATGATCTGGAGTGGAGTATAGATGGAAGACTAGGGGGATAATGGAGGATATGAGATGGGTGAAGTAAAAAATAGTTTTTGTAGGGTTTGTTATCCTCTACATGTTGTGCTTATCTTCCTTTTGCATACCTACAACACAAAATTGTTAGTTTTATATCTTTTTCTCTTTTCCATTTTTTTTTTGAACACTCTTGGGTCGCCTCAAGAGGTTTTCAACCCAAAAATTTTACTCAGGTGCCTCATGGAGGTCTTCACCTAAGTCTCTTTATTTTTTTTATTTTTTCAAGGACTTGGTGGGGTGGACGCTGAGACTTTCTCAACCACCATCATTGTCTTGCTAATGCTATTGATGAATTCCTGCTTTGAGAAGGGCTTTTTGTAGACTTTTAATATGTACCCATTGATAAGAAATGGGATAACCTCTGCATCAATGGTTTTTATTTCAACAACACCATTATCATGACACTTTTCTATTACATAAGGCCCTAACCATCTAGTTCTTAACCTTCCTTTGAAATATTTGTACTAGGAATCATACAACAAGGCCCAATCTCCTTCTTGAAATTGTTTGTCTTTCATATTCTTGTCATGCTAGATTTTCCTTTATACTCGAGTCACTTTTATGTGCAAGAGGGCCCACATCATAATTTCATCTAACCCATTCAGCTAGAGAAATTTTTCCTATTGTACCATTGGGATATCTAGATCCAATTGTGCTTCCATCCTTAAGGTGTTGTATTCAAATTCAATGGATAGCAGGGATTTATTGCCATAGGCTAGCTCATAAGGAGTGAAGCTAGTGGTGGTCTTCCAATTGGTATTATAGACCCAGGTGGCCTCAACTAACTTGTTTGCCCAATCCTTTCTACTGCTTCTAATCACCTTATTCATAATGCCTTCTAATGTTTGGTTGGTTACATCCACTTGCCAATTAGCTTGTGGATGGTAAGGGGTGGAATTCATGTGCTTGATCTTGTGTTGGTTAACATATTTTCAATCATGCGAGATGTAAATTTACTACCTTGATCAATGACCAACTCTCTATGGTACTAAAACTTATAAAACACATTCTCGCTTAAGAATTAAACCACTTTTTCTTATGTTTCTACTTTGATGTCTTTGGCTTCAACCCATTTTGTTAAGTAGTCAGTGCACACAATAATGTACTGATTTTGTCTAGATGGAGGGTCCATGGGCTTGATGAAATCCATTCCCCACTCGTCAAATGGATCAAAATTCACTTGAGGTTGTAGAGTAATTTCATTCCTTGGGGTAGGTTTCCCCATTCTTTGGCACCGATCACACTAGCTGGTATACCTCCTTACATCTTGATCAAGAGTGGGCCAGTAATAACCAACTTGTTGTACCTTGAATGTTTTTCTTTTGGCTGCAAAGTCACCTCCACAAGGCCCATCACGATAGGCTAGAAGGATGTCGAAGGCTTCCTCATCCCTGACACATCTTCTAAGAATTTGATCCGGCCTTAACTTGAAGAGATTTCCCCCAATCCAAGTTAATGGTGCTCTTTTCCTTATTATTCTACTATTTTCCTTGCAGGATAAATTTGGAGGGAACTATGGAGATACCAATTAGTTTTCTATGTCAACAAACCATGGAGAGAGAATTGAAATGGAAAATAAATATTCATTTGGGAGCTGATCATCAACCATTCCTTCCTCCCTTGTGGGAAAAGTCAATCTGGATAAAAAATATGCAACTACATTCTCCTTTCCAGGCTTATCAATAATAGTTAAATAAAATTGCTACAATAAAAGTAACCATCTAATAATCCAGGCATTTACATTAGGTTTATTCATCAAGTATTTAGTTGCAGCATGGTTGGTATGTACAAATTTATGGTAACCAATAATGTAATGTCTAAATTTATTCAATGAATATTCAACAACTAGGAGCTCGTTTTCAGCTACTGTTTAGTTTAACTCAGCTTTCGACATATTCTTACTGATGAGGTAAATGGCATAAGGTATCTTGTCATCTATCTGACCTAGCGTTGCTCCTATAGATTTTTGAGAGCCAATAGCATGAATATGAAAAGGAAGAGCCCAATTTGGGCCTCGAAGAATAGGTGTAGTAGTGAACTTGTACTTTAGGGTCTCTAGGGATTCTTGGTGGCTTTTTTAGCATAAAAATTCAGAGTCTTTGGCCAATAACCCAAAGAATGGATAACCTAACTTGCTAAAATATTTTATGAATCTCCTATAGTATCTGTCTAAGCCTAAAAAGCGTCTGACATCCCTCTCCTTCTGAGGAGTCAGGACCCTTTTGATCATGGCTATCTTATTTGTGTCTACCTACAGTCCTTCCTAGGATATTGAGTGACCTAGAACAATCCCTCCAATCATCAATAACTCACATTTTTCGGGACTAAGGGATAAGTTCATTTCAATGCATTTTTTTAGCACCATGCCCAAGATAGAGAGAACCTCCTAGAAATCACACCCATAGGGTGTGAATTCATCCACATAAATTTCTACTGCATCATGAAATAACTCTGCAAAAATACTCATGATTTCTCTTTGGAAAGTGGTAGGGGCATTGCATACACCAAAAGAAAGGACCCTATAAGTGAAAGTACCCCAAGGACAGGTGAAGGTGGTTTTATCATATTCCTTTGGGCTAATTTGGATTTGATTGTACCCACTGAATCTATCTAGGAAAGATAAGAAATTCTTTCCTGCCAAACCATCTAACACTTGGTCAATGAAAGGTAGAGGAAAATGGCCCTTCTTTATAGCTTTGTTTAGATCTTGATAATCAACATGAATCCTCCACTTTCCATTTTTCTTTGGAACTAGGACTAGGGGAGACACCCACTCACTATCCAAGTTAGGGTAAATGAATCATGCATCCAAAAGCTTCTGCAACTCTTCTTTGACTATATCTTTAAGAGATGGTTTCATTCTCCTTTAGGGTTGTCAGACTGGTTTACAACCTTCCTTGATGTACACGTGGTAAGTACACACCGAGGGGTTCACTCCCTTCATTTCTTTGTAATTCCAAGAAAATGCATCCAAATGCTCTATTAGCATATTACGTAACTCTTCTTCTTGGTGTATAAAGAGAGAGGGTTGATTTTCAATGCTATTTCAGGGCAAAATTTTATTGTCTTGACATGAGTATTTTTTGATTAAGCTAAGCATAGATAAATCTGATGGTTTTCCTTGGTTTCCTTCACTAGTTACTCTAGAGACATGGTGTTATAGTTTTAATTTGTAGGATGTGCTCAATCAAACCACCTTCATTAGGATATTTTCCTCTTATGGAAATTTCTAGGGTATATATTTGGGAGGAGTAGACTTTATCTTATTCCTCCTCTTCTAGCCATAAAGCTAAGTCATGTTCTAGAGATGACTAAGTAGGAAGGTACATGACCAATTGCTTAGATAGATGCCCATTTTTTATAGTCATATTTCTAGCCTTGCGGCTTATGTAGGCATCGACAATGGCTAACCAAGGCCTCCCAAGGATGAGAGTATAACCATTAAATTTGTTCATAGGATGGAGAACTAAGAAGGCACAGGGTATTCCCAAGAATCAATGGAGACATCACATCCTCAACAATCCTGTCAGGGTTTACTGTGGATCGGTTTGCAAGCTGCAAGGCTATCATGGTATCCCTTAATGATCCCTGGAGATTTATCTTGAGCATAGTGTCCCTAGTCAGTACATTGATGGTAGCCCAAAGATCAATCAAGGTATGGGGGACAATGGTGCCATCGATGTGTACATCTACTATAGGGCTCCCAGCTTCTAACTACTTCGGGAAAATTACCTGCCCTAGCATTAGTCAGACAACTGTCCAATGACATTAATGGTAGGGGTGTGTCCTTTTAATCTTCCTGGATGTTTGAAACACTTCTCTTTAATCAGCTTTTTGTAAATGGGTACATCTTTAATATCTTAGAGAAGTGAGATTTTCACACAGAGATTTTTCAACTCACCCAGAAGTTGAGTCTCTTCTGGGGTATGCTAGATTGGATGGGTTAATATTTTAGGAAAGGGGGGTGGATCTACTCTAGGCATACTTTCCTCTCTTTCCTCCTCACTCTCCCTAGGTGGAGATGGAGGTTGGTTATCTGGGAGCACTCTCCCAGACCTAAGATTAATTTCATGAATTTCCACAACATAAGTAGGATAGGATGTCTCTCCATTGTAGACATGTTGTGCCTTTCTATTGTTTGGATTTGGGTTTGGCTGGGTAGGCATCTAAGGTTGTTTAGGTGCAGCAAGGTGTAAAACTTATGGTTGAGATGGAGGTGAAGGCAATAAAGCTAGAGCATTGTTGTATGGGGGCCTCCACCCCTGGGGTGGTGCATTCCACTAAGATTGTCGGGGATTATATCACTGAAATGGTTGTTTGGCTGACTAGGAATGGTATTGAGGTGCAAAAAACCAAGAAGAAGGTGTAGACTAGGGAGGATGAGCCGGGGAACACCAAGGGGAAATGGATTTGTTTTGATTAGGGTTGTAATATGAATAGGATGAAACTTGCATGCTCTGTTGGTATGGTCGAGATCCATGAGCACTCCTTTGATTAATGTAGTAGAGTTGTTCAGTCACCACTTCGGTTCCCTGATACACAACTTTTAGTCCAGGTATAGAAGGGCACTTTTCTGTGGAGTGATTTTCCTTGTAGACTGAGTAGATTTCTATAAGGTTCACTTGAAATTCATTCCTAAGGTACCTCCTTTTGCATATAGGGCAGAAGATGGCTAATGATATCTCTGCTTCCTCCTGCTTCCTCTTTATTTTCATAGCGTCCATCTGAAAAGAAAGGGTTTGCATCATTTCACTCTTAAAGTCTTCCAACATATTCCCAATTTCACATTTTATGGATGTTTTGGAAGAGGATGCATTGGCCATTGCTTCATTAACCCTACCCTTATTTCTAGCTACCCTAGAATGATTCTTGAAAAAAGTCTTGATATCATCGTAGGGTAGTTAGTAGATGCCCCTCTTGATAGAAATTTTAGGGTTTCTAGGAGATCTTCCATCATTCCCCCTAAGAAGGAATAACATAAGTGACTCAGGGTCAAGTGTGAACCTATCCCTTTTATAGTTTAGCTCGAATATTTCCTCATAATCTGCTAAGGACTCATCATGTCCCAAGTTTGTTCTAAAAAATTCCTCTTTGGTATCTTCGGACCTGCAGCAGTCCCTATACCTGTTGTTGAAATCTTGTTTCATTTGACCTAAGTGGTGATATTATCCCCAAGTAAACCCATGAACTAGTGTAACATTTCATCGTTGAGAGTGGATGGGGATAATTTCAACTTCTAATCATTAGAGGTGTAATCATAAGTTCCGCATATGACAGAAAATTCGAACAAAAAGGTATCTAGATCTTCTTAGGCCAGGCCATGGAAGCAATGAAGAGTAAAGGGGCTTATGCTTTTCATCTTCACATCCCCATTAGTTTCTCTGATGGGAAAAGCACCCTCAATTCTTTCCCTATCTCTCCTTCCATTTCTATTTTCATCGATTATGTCATTTGGAATGGTTTCTTCTTCTTCCTCTAGAGGCTCTTCGAAAATCTCTGGGTGTTTGCCTAAGGGGTCCTCTAATTCACAACCACCAAAGAAGATGGAAGGTTAGCTATTTGAAGTGGTGGGGGTATTTGGTAGGAATTTTCCTAATTTATCCCTATGCCTATGAGGGATGAAAGGAGTATTTTTGTTTTTTTTTTCAAGCTTTAAGACTGATTGCAAAATTGAAAAGTCAAAATGAATTGAAACTAATTACTAAATGGAATCAATTCCAAAATGGAAAGGAAAGAAAACCAACTTACAAGTACTTTGTAGAATGGAGCTAATAACAGAATGAAAGAGATAAGAAATGGAATAAAGAAATAAGAAATCACATCTACTCAGACACCTCCCCAACAATGACGCCAAAAAGTGATGAACACCAGTATTACAATAAGGATGTTGCAAGTCCCAGGGCTACGGACATTAATTCATCAACCTGGGGCTTGTACAAACTTAGAGGTGATAGTGTTGTATACCCAAATAAATGTAATGGGTCCGCTCTTTTTCCCTATTGATTTGGGGCGATAGGCAACTAGGGGTTTTCAAACCAGCGCTATATTGATTAGAGGAAGTCTGATTACCAATTTAGAGAGGAGAATTTTACCCTAACTGAGAGAATTGAAATGCTACTTACTGCACTACTGAAAGACTGAATAAATGCCTACAACACAACATAACTCATCTAGCTATTTGTTAACATACCTTGCTTGCAAAAGAAGTCTAATTTAACACATTTGAAGTCTTAACTAGTCTAAGCATGAAGTCTGATCTAAGCAAGCACTTAAATGTTGTATGCATGAATAAATATAAAGAATTTTTTCTCTTTATCTATTTGTAAAAATGTAAATGCTAATCCTTCTTGGTTGCATGGAAGGTGAGATAGGTGTGGAGGGAGATGAGCGCAATGGTTCATATGGCTTGGAGGGAAAGCAGGGGTCTACTCGTAGCTTTTGCTATAGGGATTAATGCACGGGTGTTTGGTGATGTAGAAACCCTCAAGGATCTCCTCAGGATCCTTGGAAGACAGTTAGATTAGTTTCAGCTATCACAAAGGTACATGCATATCTATGTTTAAAAAATTAATATCAAATCAAGAAGGAATTATTACCTCGAGTCTTAGTGTGGTGTTGCTAGAGAGCACAATGAAGCTAGGCAGAAGACCCCTGAGCCGACTGCAGATCAAAACTGGTAGATAGCAAAGACAAGCATAATATCATAGCATAAAACCTTGATAAATAATGCATGAACATATAAATATAGCTATTTTCATATATCTAAGCTACTCAAGCTAATGATATTGAATAAACATACAAACAAGTCATATTATCAACATCTCGGAGTGGACAACACAATTGCAACTCTATATTGATGTAGAAAGAGTGATTACAGCCATCAGCTTCATCAGCCTTCCCTTACCCCTCCATCTCCTCTCTCTCTCTCTCACTTCTTAACCTCTTCTGATGCCTTAGTATGAGACTCTTCTCAACAGTCAAACAGGCAATCCTTTCAAATGGTTCGACCTCTTTCTCAATGGCCCTAGCCTTGCATATATAACATGTGAGGATAGGGTTGCCAAGTCCTTCATGAGTTCGATTAGGAAAAAGTAGTGACGTTTCCATGCCTTTGTGCTCTTTCCCATTTGCATACTCCATTAGGAATTAGTAATTCCCCCAAACAGGCCAAGCTCTGATGTTTCCCTGCTTTTATGAGCTGACATAGGAGAGAATCTCGGGATATTTTCTCAGTCAACTCATTCTTTTGACTGATAGAAACTCATTAGGGTTTACTAACGCTCTTATCGAGGTAGCAAACAAAGTTACTTTGGGCACTAATGCACCCTTAGCCTTGCTAGGAAGCTTTATAAAGCAGGTTGCAAGTGTTTCGGTAGCATTAGCTTAACAACTGGGCTTGTGAGCTTGGTCAATCCTTCAGTCATAATGTCTTTCTCCTCTAAGCTAATGAGGAGGTAATTTTCCTATATAACAGATGCCCCCTAAAGTGTCAGATCAGAGGCTTTGACGATGGCCGAAATACTTTATATTTAACTTTCCTTTTCTTTTCAGAAAAGAGAGAGAGGATCAGAGCTTCGGGCGGTACGAGAAACCTAATACAACACACATATATAAAACAACTAAAATCATGCCCTAAGTCGGGCATTCCCATGCTCAGTAGCTATGTCAGAGTGATTTTCTCAGAAAAGAGATATGATGATGCTGGCCACCGATAAGTACAATGTGGAACCTGTGTCATAATAGGATCATTCTGATGAGCTACTCCAAAAAAAAAAGTGCAACTTGGGAGAAGAAACAAGGTTGAGTGATGCAAGCCTTTACCCAAGGTCTTGATTTCTTCTTCACCGCAACAACATAGATTGATACATGTGAATATAGGCATTGATGTCGAACATGCACAAAATCGTATGATGACCAGTCAATAATGGAGACTGTTAACAAACAGGAAGATGTCCACCGATAATGGTGATGGTCTTTAAGATGCATAGTGCAATCTAGCGAGTGTGAATAATGTCTTTGTCATCAAACACTCGTAGATCATTTAACCAAGAGCCAATAATGAAAACCCCTGACCAAACAAAAGGTGACCTGCCACTTATGTCTGCAAGTATCGAGGCACTAAAGTGTTTCTGGGTCATCTTCCTAGATAAAGTGTTGAAGTCAATAGGAAGAGACCTGTCGAAAGGTAGGAAATAAGGTGTCCTACATCATTAGACATGAAACAGGACAACAATGATTGTTTTTTGAGGAATATTTTGAGTAATGGTCAAAGTGATAGAGGTCATGATGGTAGGATATGCTTGATGGTTTGATGGAGGAAACAAAATATAAAGGTTTTCCCTTGAACAATAGAAGACACAACAATGGTTTTAACCATGCAACACTAGACTCATGAACACCAAAGAGTGTTAGGATACAGAGATGCAAGAACATTGGGGTATATAGGCTAAACTCATAGGATGGTAAAATTCATATTGAGAGGCCATCACAAGGAAAGTTTATCTAAGGGAGTGCCATGCTCAAGGGAGCGACTACTACCAAAAAACTCTTTTCATAATATGGAACATAATGCAATTATATTATCCACTTTCCCCCTCTGATTAGTGTAGTGAGTCTAGATAGGTAAACTCATCGACCTTTTCATGTTTTAAGACTCTGAAAAGAACTGTAAAAAGAGAGACTCTATACCCTATCTAATTAGTTTAATGAGTCTAGACAGGTAGACTCATCGATCTTTTCATGTTTTAAGATTCTTAAAAGGATCGTAAAAAAAGAGCAACTTTATTCCTCATTTGTGTAATTTAGTGAGTTCAGATGAGACAACTCAGTGGTATTTTCATATTTCGAGAGTCTAAAAATATCGTAAAGAATGACTACAAGGAAGTTCCTTTGTCATAGTTTTTAACCAAGTGAGACAAAGGTTTAATAGTATACCTGGAATGGTTCCCTTTCCGTAAGTTAATCTACTATCTCTGGATAAAGAGAAACCTATGCTTAATAGATGTTTGCTTCATTTTGTTAAGATTACGAGGAGATGGAGTAAACTTGATATTTGTCATGAAATTTTAATGAGTCACATGACGACAAACTCAATAGACCTTCATCGAATTTTAACAAGTCAAATGAAGAAAAATCGAGGTATCTTTTTCAGTTTAGTGAGAGAGGAAAAGAGTTAAAATAACTAATCATTCCTTCTCCGTAGATTTAAGGAGCCCGAAGAAGGGAAAAACTCAGGGATTTTTCGATTTGAGAGCAAGAAGTAGTCCCAAAAAAGGAAGTGCTCATATCAACGTCGTGAATGTTTAACGATCCCAATGACGAGAACTTATGGTTTTTTCAGTTTAAAGAGTGAGAAAAAGTTCCTAAAACTAATGCTTGGAGCTTCTTCATAAGCTTTAATGAACCTGAAGAAGGAACTCAAGGTTTTTCCAATTTTATGAGCGAGCAAAAAGTCCTAAAAAAGAATGCTCAGTTGATCTTTTTCAGTTTAGTGAGCTAGAAAAATAGGGAAAAAGAGTTGCTCAGACTGTCATCGTAAGTTTTTAATGAGATCGACGATGAAAAACTCGGGGATTTTTTAGTTCAAGAGCAAGAAATATCCCATAAAAGATCATGCTCGTATCTTCTTTGTAGTAGTTTAACAAGCCTAAAGAAGGAGACTCGAGGTTTTTTGGATTAACAAGCAAGAAAAATACCGTAAAAAGAACACTCGATCTTCTTCATGGAAGTTTAACGAGCCTGAAGAAGGAGACTCAAGGATTTTTTGGATTAACAAGCGAGAAAAATTCCATAAAAATAATTCTTGCTCTTTTTCGTGGTAGTTTAATGAGCTCGCAAGAGGAAACTTGAGGATTTTTTGAATGAATGAGCAAGAAAAATACCATAAAAATAATGCTCGATAGTTCTTGATCACATTCTTGACAATAGAAGGGTTTATGCCATGCATTTCATCATAAGACCAAGGGAAAACATCGTGGAAATCCTTAAAATGGTAGGTGAAGCTCGCAATTTCCTCAGGATTTCATTTGGCTCCAATATGTATATTTTTCCCGATGCATGTCTTGACTGAAATATTTATGAGCAATGTATTTGAAAGATTACTGATGTTATCGTCCGAATCCAAAGTTTGGATAGTCGTATAAGGGAACAATTTCAGGTGCGTCAAATGACAATATTTGAATAGGCATCATGTCTGAATAAGATATTGAAACATGATTGTAAGATTCCCCCCAAGGTCATTCTTCTAAACACTTGATCTCTTGAATAGATTTGTTCAAAGGTAGGACATGATTGAGGAGATTGTTTGAAGGAGAATTTATAGGAGAGGAGGTAGTACTATTGGTCATGACCAAAGTGACTAGAGATTTGGATGCAGATTGAGTGGCTTGGTAGGCCAATTCAAATGGTGACAACAAAATTTGTTCTCCGTAAGCGTCAATGTCTGAAGGGGCCAGGAGGATCCAAGGATCAGTCGGTTTGTGAGGAGTGGATGAAACCATAGAGACCATATGTGGAACCGTGGGTGCCAAGAGAGGAAAAGAACCCATCAAGGAATAGCCCTTCAATAGAACAGTATCGACACTGACGTAAGAGTTAGGTACACCACCCACTAAGGGTACAGAGCTGCTAGGTAACTGGGAGTAATCTGGGGTGCAAAAAGACAACTAGTCCAGTGTGACTATCTTTCCATCCAACGGAAATAGGATAATGTGGAAGACTGAAGACATAATGGCATTCATGGCATAAGTCCAACCACGGCCCAAAAGAAGATTATAGTCAAGTTTATGATCCACAACTTTGATATCCACCATTACTGTTTTCCCACTCAAAGTGATGGGGTAGTTGGAAAGTTAACCTTTTGGGATGAACGTGTCGCCATCCCAAGCTTTAAAGGAATTTGATGGTGGGGATAGGGTTCAAGAACCCAAAGTGATCCAACATGAAGCTGACATGATGCAAGTTGAAGCACCTTTGTCAATGACAGTTCTATGTATTCCTCACCCTTTCGAAAATATTTGCACCTTAAATGCAATCTAGTGTGAAATGGGAGGTTTACATTTGTCCATGTCGAAAATTGCAAGCATGGAATCCTGCGGTTCGATAACACCAATTTCCAAAAGCATAGCTTTCCTTTGTGCTGGATAGGTTTGTAATACTTCGAGGGACGACATAGTCACTGGTACTTGCACCAAATCTTCTACAATAATGTTACTTTGGGTAGCACATGCATATGTATTGTGTGTTGTGCGATGAAGTGCCCCTTTTGGGGGGTGGATCACAAGATCAACAACTAGAATTTTGATATGAAGATCCTTACCATTAGTGACTAGAGCTCCATAAGATTTGCCTCTATTTTGTCGATCTACTGTTTCAAAGGTTTAAACAAAATATGTTCCTTCACTATTTAAAGGATGATACGAACTATTGTTTCCCCCTTGTAGGAGTTGGTGTTGGTTTGCAACAAGGTGTTACTGTTGCTGAGCAGGGAAAGAATTATTTAGGACCGTAGGCATCCTGTCAGTGTCCTTTTTAGCGATGAAACTTGTGCATTCCTGAAGATATGAACAACGATATGTCATGTGGTCTTTCGTACAGATTTTGCAAGGGAACTGAGCAGGTTTGTCCCTTCCATTGTTAGGTCCCTATACTACTAGTGTAACCCCTTATTATTATTATTACAACCCCCTTATTATATTTTTGTGCCCATGTAGTCCCCATATTGTTATTATTGTGCCCCATAGAAGCCCACTATTTTTATTATCATGCCCTTACATTATTATTGTTATGTCGGCTTTGATTATATTATAACCCCTTAGACTCCTATATATAGAAAGGAGGTCTTTTCATTTCTATCATCCAAGAATTGTTCACTTGTGAAATGTAAAGGAGGTTTCCCCCTCGAAGAGGCTGATTTCCAAGGTGTTCATCTATCTTTTCTATCTTTTTTTTTCAGCTGGTTTCATAACATTTGGTATCAGAGCTTTAGATTCTAGGGTTCCACTACTCCAAACAAGTCATCATGGAATTTTCGCTATAATTGTTTTTCTGTGATGTTTCAGAAGCTAAAAAAACCCATTGATATGAAATCTCGCTAAACCTTAGGTCCAAATTTCAGATGTTGTCTTGATATATTTTAGGATATATGATATGAGGAAGTTAGGGTTTTTGCAAGCTCCAGAATTTCATCGAGAAAAGGTCATTATGTAATTTTCTCTATAACTTTTTCGATATGAAGTTTCAGAACCTAAAAGGAAAACCCATTTGGGAAGAGATCGGTATAAACCTCGGGTCTGAATTTCAAATATTGTCTCGCTATATGTTAGGATATATGATCTAAGGAATTTAGGGTTTTTGCAGACTCCCGAATTACATCTTAAATAGGTGACCTTGGGAAAATCATCAAAACTTTCTCTATGCGTATTAGATGGAACTTTAGTCAGAAGTTACAAAAATAGGATGGAATGTATTTTGTTTGGGTATAATTTTTAGAACCTAAGGTTGAAACAGGGACACATGGCACATCGTACAAGTTCACTCTATTGAACTAGTCTCTAATTAGGTCATCGCGGGAGATTGGGAATAAATCTTTCTTCAGGAATCCAATTGCGATCATACTTTCAGAGTTAGAAAGAGGACTTAGAGTGCTATTGCGTATTGGAATGTTAGAACTTATAGGTCTGAAAGTACAGAGTTACAGTCATTTCAAGATCGAGCTCCTAAAATCAACGAAAAGCGAGATGAGGAAGTTTGATGGAAAGGACCCGGTAAATTGGATACTACATATGGAGAAATATTTTGATATTGTTACAAAAGGTACGTATTGCATCTAGTTATTTAGAACCAAATAAATTTTTATGGTATAAAGGGATTTTTTCTTGTAAACCTCTTGTCACGTGGTCAATTTTAATGGAGGAAATGATAGCACATTATGAGGATACAAAGAGCAACACCTTCTTTAGCTAATTGATAAATCTCAAACAAAAGGGTTCAACAACAAAGCACATTGAGGACTTCCAAAAATTGAATATAAGGGTAAATGAATTCCAGAGAAGAAAATGGTTGATGTCTTCATAGGGACATTAAAGGATAACATTCAACATGAGGTTCATCTTTGGGAACCTAATTCATTGGAGAAGGCATTCAGGCTGACAGGAAAAATTAAAAGTAAAATTATGGAAACAAGGAATCCCACCACTCACAACTATAATTATGGAAGTGTTTTTTCTCCTAGCCTTCCACAATCTACAAGGTTTACACCACAAAAATTAGAAGAAAAAAGAGAAAAAGGGCTTTGTTACAATTGTAATAGCAAGTACACTAAAGGTCATAAGTGTGCTGAAAGAAATTATTTTACATAGATTATGAAGAGGAGGAAGAAAAGGATCAAGAACCATCGAAAGAAGAGGATATACACCAAGAACCTATCCCAGAGAAAGAAGAAATGAATCTGACCATATCTTGTAAATCATTGGAAATAATTACCACTCCTCAAACTCTCAAAATAGGACATATCAAGAAGAAAATGGTTCAAAAAGTGAAAGATCACATCGAGGAAGAAGAAATGAATCTGACCATATATTGTAATGCATTGGCTAGAATTACCACTCATCAAACTATCAATATAGAAGGACATATCAAGAAGAAAAATGTTCAAGGAGTGAAAGATCACATCGTGTGTCAAGAGATGAACCTGACCATATCTTGTAATGAATTGGAAGATATTACCACACCTAAAACTATCAAGATAGAAGGACATATCAAGAAGAAAAAGGTAATAGTGTTGATTGATTCAAGAATTACCCATAATTTTATTCATTGCAAGATAGCCAAGGAATTGAATTGCTTCCTATATCTAGCACCAGAGTGTCAAGTGATGGTTGCAAGTGGAGGGACCATAAATTTCTTTGGAAAGTGCCATATAAGCTATCCATGGGAAAATGTGCATTGAATAACCTAGCTCTTTCTATTCCAATGGGTGGTGCTGATGTTTTACTAGGGTTCCAATGGGTACAATATTTGGGTACGATAGCTTTTAATTTTCAAGAACTTTTCTTGAAATTTTGTGGGAAGGAAAGGAAGTTGAATTGAGGGGTATTGAAGGGAAACCAGGAAAGATAATCAACTCTAACAGCATGAAAAATCTTTTAATTAAAGAACAATCGGGCATAGTTGCACAATTATGTTCTCTAGAGGATCCCACATCGAAATCACGTATTTCTCCAGATCTCCAAAATGCTTTGGACAATCATCCCAAGTTATTTGAGACTCGCAAAGGCCTCCCACCTATTCATGATCATGATCATGCTATTCATTTAATTCCAGAAAGTGTTCCTCCAAACATTAGGCCTTAAAGATATCCATAAGCCCAAAGGAGTGGGAACTCATTCAAAAGTTGCAGAAGATCCCAGTTCAAACAATATTTTGAGAACTTGACAAGGAAGGAAAAATCATATTGCAACCTAAAGCAGTCACAGAACCGAGAAATTGACAGCTATGAAATAGATAAATTTCAGAGTATCTCATCAAGTGGAAGAACTTACTCACTGAAGATTCCACATGGGATGACAAGAATTTATACAGAAGCATCAAGAACTACTCAAGCATTGAGGACAACACTTTTTGAAGGAGAGGGGCATGTTAGGTCCCTATACTACTAGTGTAACCCCTTATTGTTATTAGTACAACCCCCTTATTATATTTTTGTGCCCATTTAGTCCCCATATTGTTATTATTGTGCCCTTGCATTATTATTTTTATGTCTGCTCTGATTATATTATCACCCCTTAGACTCCTATATATAGAAATGAGTTCTTGTCATTTGTATCATCCAAAAATTGTTCATTTGTGTAAAGTAAAGGAGGTTTCCTCCTCAAAGAGGCTGATTTCTAAAGTTTTCATCTATCTTTTCTATCATTTTGTGAGTTGGTTTCATAAAATTTGGTATCAAAGCTTTGGATTATAGGGTTTTGCTGCTCGAAATAGGTCATCATGGTATTTTCAGCTATAATTTTTTTGTTACAAAGTTTCATAAGCTAAAAAACAAAACCCATTTGAGAAGAGATTCATCTTAAACTCTGGTCCAAATTTTAGATCTTGTCTTGCTATATGTTTAGAGATATTATCTGGCGAAGTTAGGGTTTCTGCAAGCCCCAGAATTTCATCTCAAACATGTCATTGTGGAATGTTTTTTGTAATATGTTTGCTACAAAGGTTCAGACTTTGAAATTAAAACCCATTTGAGTCGACATCTTGGTGAAGCTTGGGTCAGAATATCATATATTGTCTCGCTATAGCTTCAGAGATATAATATGAGGATGTTAGAGTTTTTGCAGAATCCCGAATTATATTCTAAACATGTGACCTTGGGAAAATTGTCATAACTTTCTCTATGAGCAACAAATTGAAATTGTGTAAGACATTACAAAATGGGGATAGAATATAGTTTTTTGTGTATATTTTTTAGATCCAAAGGTTGAAACAATGACACGTGGCATATCGTAAAAGTTCTCTATATTGAAACATTATATAATTAGGTCATCTTAGGAGATTGGACATAACTCTTTCTTGGAGAATCAAATTCTTATCAGACTTGCGGTGTTAGAAAGAGGACTCAGAAGACTATTGTAAGATGCAATTTTAGAACTTGGAGATCTGAAATTACCGAGTTACAGTCCTTTCAAGATCAAGCTCTTAAAATCAAGAAAAGACGATATGAGGAAGTTTGATGGCAAGGATACGGTAAATTGGATTCTACAGATGGAGCAATATTTTGATCTACATGAGGTGCAACTATTAAAAAATGTATGTATTGCATCTACATATTTAGAGCCAGATCAATTTTTATGATATAAAAGGCTTTGTTCTCGTAAAAGACTTGTTATGTGGTCAATTTTCACGGAGGAAATGATAGCACATTATGAGGATACAAAGAGAAACACCTTTTTTAGCCAATTGAAAAATATCAAAAAGAAGTGTTCAATGGTAGAGCCTATTGAGGACATTCAAAAGCTGAATAGAAGGGAAAATGATATTCCAGAGAAGTAGAGGATTGATGTCTCGATAGGGACTTTAAAGGATAACATTCAACATGAGGTTCATCTTTGGGAACTTGATTCATTGAAGAAGGTATTCAGGTTGGCAAGAAAAGTGGAAAGAAAAATTATGGCAACAAGTAAGTCTACCCCTCACAATTATAAAGATGGAAGTGTTTTTCTCCTAGCCTTCCACAACCTACAAGTTTGACACCACAAAAATTGGAAGAAAAAGGAGAAAAATGGCTTTGTTACAATTGTGATAAAAAATACACTAAGGGTCATAAGTGTGTTGAGAAGAAATTATTTTACATAGATTATGAATAGGAGGAAGAAAAGGATCAAGAAATATCAAAAGAAGAGGATATACATCAGGAACCAACCCCAGAGAAATAATAAATGAATCCGAACATATCTTGTAAAGCAATGGAAAGAATTAACACTCCTCAAACTCTCAAGATAGAAGGACATATCAGGAAGAAAAAGGTTTAAGAAGTGAAAGATCACATCGAGAAAGAAGAAATGAATCCGACCATATCTTGTAATGCATTGGCCAGAATTACCACTCCTCAAACTATCAACATAGAAGGACATATCAAGAAGAAAAATTCTCAAGAAATGAAAGATCATATCAAGCATCAAGAAATGAATCCAACCATATCTTGTAATGCATTGGAAGAAATTACCACTCCTCAAACTTGTTGGGGTCTAGGTATGAACAATATATTCACCCTTTTCCTACATTCATTTATCAATCTAGGTGTGTATCCTTTCAAGGCAATGCACAAGGTATATGTAGGGGAAAGAGTACAATCCGTTCCGACCAAGGGTTCGCAATTAAGATTCAAAACATCGCTGTAAAACTAAACGAGGTACAAAACTCAAGAAAACCAATTATAAGAATCAACAAGCTGTAACAACACACATAAAAAGACACAAAACCTGATTAGGAGAGCGGGCCCAGCTCTCTAATCAGGGCTGTGTTAGTCACAGTGAAGATTGGAGCAACAAAAGAGATGGTATTTTATTAATTTGTAAAGGGCTATTACAATATCGATGGGGAGTCTCCCATTAATAGGAATAACCTGTCCTTTATACACAGTGAGGGAGAACAACATATTTCGCAAAAAATGGTAACCGTATACCCAGAAGTTTACATTAGTTTGGAACCGCACCAACACCAAATGGACAAGATTAGCGAAAGGTCCAAGAATGGTTCAGGGATCTACGACTCCAGTTGCACTGCCTCCTTATGGCTGGTCATTGATGTGAATTGTGAATCTGCTATGAGATGCTGAAGCATTGGTTCTTGTTCTCCATAAGCTACAGTCAAACATACGTTTTAGTGCTATGAATAGGCAAACCCGATGGCTTTACTTCATTAATAAAATATTCCAATAGACAGAAAAGGAGGGTAATTACCTTGCAGATTTAGCATAGTAAACATAGGTAAATAAGTGCAAAAAGGTCAAAAAGGGTGATGGAAATGCAACAGAAAGATAGCTTGATTTGGTGCCCAACATCTCCCCCAAACTAGCCTTCTACATGCCCTCATGCAGTTCACCGCCTCCACAGGTCTGGGTTTTGTAGACTGTTGGCCTCCTGGAGTTGGGCGAGATCATACTCTTCGGCCATCTCTATCCCTGGAACTTTAAAACCATCTGAGAGGAGGACTTCCTTCCACTAATCTCGTGGAAAATTATATGCTAGGGTGTAATTTTCTACTGGCAACTAGATAGTGGGGAACTCAAACCAAATCCCCATCCACCAGACCTCGCATGTTTAGACACATGCCACATACCTGGGCACTCTGGGGAGTGCTCGTGCAAAATTTGGTGCCCCAAAAGTTTCCCTGTTCTGGACAGCTATAGGTGACATCATCCACCTTCTCTGACAAAAATCAAGGGCCTTATCTTGAAATGTGACTAATTGCCTGACCCAACAATCAAGGCACCATTTTTGTGTCCTCAGCATCCTTTCTCTATTCCCCTCAATTCCCAAAAAGGTGTTGTGTTTAGTGAACATGGTGATTGACATTTCATATTCTCCTCTTACTATAAATGGCTTTGTAACGTGATTGGACTCAAATGTATTAAAGGCCTTTTAGCAGTTGATCTGATTAAAATTGTAAGAGGTGAGGGCCCTTAAATGAATGTCCCCCACATATGGGACTAGGTTAAATTCTCTGTCCAAGCGCAGTAGATACACATGCAGGTAAAACTCACACATCAAATGTTGATTTTGCACGTCATTGCTCCTCATTATGTGGAGGAATTGTACACCATCCACTATTTCATAACTAATTTCATTCTTAATGCTCTCCATGGAGAATAAAATAAAACGTTGATGAAAGAATAGAGAATAATAAGAAGCAAGGGGGCAACATGCCATCACCTCTTGTGCCAAGTTAAACATCTGCTCCTTATCAATTTTTAGGTCTGCCACTTGCTTTTCTAGCTGCTCCATCTTGAGCTGCTACTTCGCATGCCTCAATTTCATAACATCTATGTGCTCCACATATTCAAAAATGGTTGTGGAGGCTCGTTCCTAAGTTCTTCTGACCTCATTTTGATACCAAGTTGTAGTATATTTCCAAGTCTGTACTTCGGTCGTTAAGGCATACTCACGATCTTCAAATAATCGCTCGGCTGGATCTGTTTGAGTGGTAGCAGAAGTTGTTGCTACTGGTCCACCTGAGTCTCGGCTTCTACTACCATGGCCTTGGACTTTTCGGCCTGTAACTTGTATTTCTTCATCCACTTCTGCAATTTGTGTACCTGTTTCCTTAGTTTCCTGACCTCCATCTTAAGCCGCATTGTTTCTTTTAATTGCAGCTAGTATTTTTACTTGACAGGGAGCCTTCACTGTTCACACAGCTCTACCCATTCCTGCTTAACCAAAACTTCCTTAGTTTCAATAGCTAGAGTTAAATCCCTCAAGACAGCTTCTGCCATGTCGACTGTAGGGTTTTCCTCCACTACCCTTTCTTCTTCGATTATTTCTTACTTCATGGACTTTTTGCCTAACTTTTCTACTGGCTCATTCATCGAGACCACTTTGCTCAGTCCCTCCTCTTCGCCAACAGCTACTTCCCTTTGTTGTGTGCTCACCATGACCAGTGGTGAGCTTGTGAGATGCCCTCCTGTTAATGTGTCTGTTGGAACCCCTCCTAGTTCCCTTGCCTCAGGGGCCTCTACTTCTTCTCTCCTTTCAGGCTCCGAAGTGTCTGTTGCTTAAGCAGTATTCACCCCATATAGTTGTAGTCTTCATGATAAATTAGGGCAATAGGAATGATGATATCTTCTTCTGTGCACCAAGGAGAATGGATACCCTTACCCCTCTTGGTATAGAGGAGAAAAAGGAAAACTGGTAGGAATATTCAGTGTTAAGTCTCGAGGTTGACGCTGGTTCTTATGGGGTAGCGCCAGCCTCATTCCCTAGTTCCTCCTCTTCCATTGGTTCTATGGTCAGGGTGGTCACAACCTCTTCTTCATTCGTGTTGTCCTCTTCCATGGGTTCCACGGTGGTAGGAGATCCTCATGGGGTATCTTCGGTCCATTCACCTATCCTTGCTTGTTGTGGCACTGCCTCTATTGTTGTCATGCTATCAAATTGTTCTGCTAGTTCCACAATCGAGGTTGGTTCTTGTGGAACAGCCTTGACCACGGTACTAGTGGGTCTTTCCGTGTCAACTCCTGTGTCTTCCATTGATTTTGCAGTTGTGGCTTGCTCTTGAGGAGCAGCCTCTTCTTCAAGATATTCAACATCCATTTCCATTTCCTCCGGCTCCTCTTAGTCAACATAATCATATTCTCTTGAATTTTCTTCCTCCATTGCTTTTGGTTCATCTTCCCTGTTAGCCACAACGGCTGCTACCTCTTCCTTTGTGGAATCCCGAAGTAGTTGCCATAGGATTGCGATTCGTTTGATGGCATTCATCACCAACAACTGGACTAGCCTGTGGTGGGTGATGACCACCAACACCTATTGTGACCTTTGAGCCGAATGTGCCATCAGCTGAAGACTTCTCAGTAAGAAATAAGGAAAATTTAGTGAAAAGGCCTCTACTTGGGGAAATCGCAGGTGAGCTAGTATTCAGAGATGGTGTTTGAATATAGTGGGGTATCTCCCCTCACAAGTTATATATTTTATGACAAACTCTACTACCCACCCCCACGAATGCGGTAGCGAGTGCCAGTCGTATACTCGACCCTTCTGCGCAATGCTTTCTCCTGCCTGCAAAAAGACTTTGGGAAACTCTAGAATGGAAGTCCTTCTTGAAAACCGTCGTTATCCATTTTGAGGGAGCCCGGTAACTTCTACAATGGCTTCCTCTGTAAGAGGGACTTCTATCACACAGACCGAAGAGCTTCGTTCTCCCAGGTTTAGTGCAAATTCTGCCATAATTTCCTCATTCGAGCCCCTCAACCTGTCAAAGTAGAAATTCCATCCTGCGTTCTCTAGGGCCTTCCATAGCTCTTGAATATTCCAAACTCTCGTTGTATCTTCTGGCTCATGCCGCATAGATTGTCCACCCATCATTGTAGAGGCGGGATCAGCACGAAGAATGCAGTTAGCTGGTAGGGGAAAATGATAGGGACCCAAACTGTTGGAAATTGTAATAACGTCATGGTTGCTTTGGGGAAAATGGATGAAATAGTACTGGTACATTTGAGAAATTTCAGAGAAGGATGGCGGGTTATGGTGGTACAACTAGACATTTTAGTGGTTTAATGCATCATGTTGGGGAGGTGACTGGTTATGACTCCTTGTGTATGAATACACATTCCAATGCATCAAGGTCGTGATTACAAAGTATCGTAATCATTAGATTTAGTTTGGTTTGAATCATGTGTCATGAATGCATTTTCGTGGTACATTGTCATTTATTACGACGATTCCCCCCAACTTAATTACGGCCATCCGTGGCACGTATTGATGTCTTTCTAGAATATTTTAATTAAATCCATAAAAGTTAGTGGAGATGTACTTAGGGACCTACCTTGTGGTGGAGTAAGAGCAAAATGTCTGATGGAGTAATAGAAACAAGGAGTAATAGCAGCAGGGAGTAATAGCAACAGAGAGTAACAACAACAACGGAGTAACAACAATGGTGAAGTAATGACAGTTACAGAGTAACAACACTGGCGGAGTAACGACAGTTGTGCAGTAAGAACAACGGCAAAGTAGCGATAGTTACGGAGTAACAGCACCAGCGGAGTAATGACAATTGTGGAGTAATAGCAACGGCGGAGTAACAACACCAGTGGAGTAATGATAGTTGCATAGTAACATCACTGGGGGAGTAATGACGGTTGTGAACTAATAGCACCGGCGGAGTAACGGAATTTGTGAAGTAACTGTACCAGTGGAGTAATGGCAGTTGCGGAGTAACAACACCAGTGGAGTAGCAGCAGTTATGGAGTAACAACAGTTATAAAGTAACAACAATTACAGAGTGACAACACCGTTGGAGTAATAGCACTAGTGGACTAACAACACTAGTGGAGTAACAACGCTAGTGGAGTAACAACGCTAGTGGAGTAACAGCACCAATGGAGTAGCATCACTGGTGGAGTAACAAAAACAGCTTGATAGCAGCACCAGTGGAGTAACAGTGCAAGTGTTACATTTCTCTTGGCCATATTCCTTTGTTATTCCTGCAAAATACAAACAAGTAAGTAATAATAGTATATATATTTATATTTAGAGAAGAGTGAGAGTGTCCTTTATACCAACAACCATTAAACTAGATGAATCAAAAAGGTATTTTACAAAGGCATCTCTAGAGGTTGGATGGTGGTATAGCTTTAGACAGTGTCCATTTACTAGGAATGAGGTATGATTCTCATCTATTGTAATTAGTCTAACTATTCCATTGTCAAATATTGTGTCCACTTCATATGGTCCCATCCAACAAGTGCAAAGCTTGCCTTTGAAATCCTTAAATCGGGAGTCATAAAGTAATGCCCAATCTCCCATGTGAAACACCTTACTCTTGATGAATTTATCATGCCATTTCATTCTCTGTTGTTGAACAATAGTAGTCTTCTGGACAGCTACTGATCTAATCTCGTCTAACTCATTCAGCTATTCCAGTTGGTGTTTCTCTGCTTCTGACAGGTTTAGGCCTACTTCTAGAGCTTTTCTGAGTGTACTGATCTCAAACTCTATCGGAAACAAGGGGGATTTCCCATAAACTAATTCAAATGGAGAAAACCTGATTGTATTCCACCATGTTGTTCTGTATGCCCATAAATCTTCTGGAAGTTTCTTTGCCGAGTCTCGGCGATGACTTGCTATTGTTTTTGTCAAGATATTTTCCAAAATCTTGTCTGTACTTTCTACTTGTCCATTCACTTGGGGGTGATAGTGGGTTGTCACTCTATGTTTGACCCCATATTTTTGCATTAGCTTCCCTATCATGTGAGATGTGAACTACGCCCCTCCATCTGATACAATTTCCCTTGGAGTACCATATCGAACAAATATTTATACAAAAAGAAAGTTTGTCACTACTTGCTCTGTTGTTCTTGCGACTGCTTTGGCTTCTACCCATTTAGTCACATAATCAGTGTAGACCATGATGTAAGATTTCTGATGAGAAGGTGGATTGAAAGGTCCAAAAAAATTGATAGCCCATTTCTTGAAAGGTTCAAGGACTATCTAGGGCTATAGAGGCATTTCATCTGCTTTCTCAGGTTGTCCCATCCATTGGCAACTATCACACCTACGGATATAATCCCGATCATCACAAAAGATGAAAGGCCAGTAGTATCCCATTTGCAGCACTTTGTGGTCTATTCTCTTATCTACAAAATGTCCTCCATAGGGTCCATCATGGGCAGCCTTTAATATTTCATAGATGTCATCTTATTCCAAACAACACCGAATCTGTTGGTCAACCCCTGTATGAAGGAGATATCCTGCCATCCATGAATATCAGGTAATCTGATGAATAATCTTCCTTTGCTCCTTATATGACAGATGATGAGGCACCTTTCCTATAACAAGATAATTAGCAATATCTACATACCACAAAGTGTTAGAAAAAATTGCAAAAATATTTTCATCTAGAAAATTATCTTCAAGTGGTATATTCTTACCATCATTTTCTATCATAGATAGAAAATCTACAACCACATTGTCCTTCCTTGGTTTATCTACTATAGTAATGTCAAATTACTGTAGTAGTAAAAGTTATCTTGTAATGCGACCAGGGGTAACAGGTTTATTCATTAAATACTGATAGTTTCATGATCAGTATGTACAAATGTATGATACCCGGTAATGTAGTGCCAGAATTTATTGATGGCGTAGATGAAAACAAGGAACTCTTTTTCATTCACTGTGTAATTTAATTCAGCAGGAGCCAAATTCTTACTAACATAGTAAACTGCATATGGTACTCTGTCCTCTTGCTGTCCTAATACTACACCAATCACTGTTCGGGAAGCATCTGTGTGAATATGGAAAGGTAATGCCCAGTCCAGCCCTCTAAGGATTGGAGTGCTACAGTCCAATTCCTTTATTTTCATAAAGGTTGCATCACAGTCACCTGTCCACACAAAATTTGAATCTTTTGTTAGCAATTGAAAAAGTGGATGTGCTACTTTCACAAAATTTTATATAAAATGCCTGTAATAACCAACACAACTAATTAATTTGCATTCCTGCATGGGTGTTTTGGGTGTCGAGAAGTGCATAATTACCTTTATCATGGTTGGGTCCATCCGGATTCCTTCAGCTAACAGAAAATGTCCCAAAACAATTCCCTCCTTCATCATCATATGGCATTTTACCATACTCAAAGAGACACGTGCCTGTATACACCTTTCAAGAACTTTCTCTAAATTTTCAACCCTTCTACAAATGAATCCCCATATGGAGTAAAGTCATCCATGTAAATTTCAACACTATCATCCACCAGATCAAAGAAGATCCCCAAAATTTCCCTTTGGAACGTTGCAGGTGCATTACACAGGTCAAAAGGAAGGACCCGGTATGCGAATGTTCCCCAGGGGCATGTGAAAGTGGTTTTGTCCTGATCTTCAGGAGTTGTTTGGATCTGGTTGTACCCACTAAATCCGTCTAAGGAGAAGAACTTTTTTCCAACCAAAGTGTCCACAACTTGATCAATAAATGGTAAAGGAAAATGATCTTTCCGTGTTGCCTTATTTAATTCTCTATAATCCATGCATATTCGTTAATTACCATTTTTCTTGGGGACCATTAGTAGTGGAGAAATCCATTGGCTATCTAAAATGGGGTAAATAAAACCTACGTCCAGTAATTTCTGAAGTTCTTCTTCACAAAATTTTTCAATGCGGGGTTCATTCTTCTCTGAAGTTGTCTTACAAGATGGAAATCTTCCTTAATATATATATGATGGATACATAAATTAGCAGGAATCCCCTTCCTGTCTGAGTAATCCAAAGTGAGGGCTTCTTTATGTTTCTGAAGGACATCAACAAGTTGCTTCTTCTAGGATTCTGACAGGTCTGGATTAATATTCAGGATTTTTCCTGGTTCTAATTCCATTAGGACACTTCCATGGGGTGCATCAACAAGTAGCTCCTCCGATTCTTCTATTGTTTCAATAGTTTCCTAAGTCTCACAGCTTAGGATAGATTCTAGGATTTGTTGATTTGGCTCTAAAACAGAGCAAGGGTCATCCATAAAGGAGGTGATCACATCATCTTCCGATTCCATTTTCAACTGAAGGCCCTGTCCAATAGTGAGGACTGGTCTCAATTCCTCATTTTCTGTTTCAGGCTCTTTCCTAGATAAAATTTTCTTGCCACTTGCTGGTTTTATGGATGGGTTTGGTTCTGCAGGTCGGTATAACACTATGTTTTTAGTGTTTTTCCCATTTGAAATAACCATGTGCCCTGAACGACACCCAATGTAAGCATTAGCAGTAACCAGCCATGGTCTACCCAAAATCAAAGTATGGCCGCCCACTGAAGATTGCGTATGTAAAACAAGGAAATATATGGGATAGTGACATGAATCCACTGAAATTCTTACATCTTCTAACTTCCCTACAAGTTTTACTATAGATCGTTCTGCCATTTCCAACACTGTAGGTGTATGCTTGAAGTTACGAATACCTAATGTATGCATAGTTTTAGTGGTGATAACGTTAATGGCAACACCCAGGTCTACTAGAACATTAGGAATCTCTACCCCATTAACTTTTACTATTACAATTGGGTTCACTGGATCTCCATACTTTACAAGCATTGAATTTCCCATCATAAAATCTGATAATTTTCCCATGACATGAATAGTAAGGGGGTCTTTGGATTTCTTTACATGTTTCTTTGAACAATATTCCCTAAGAGTCTCTACATATATCGGTACATCCTTCATAGCTTGTAATAGGGGAATTTTGACAAATAAGTTATGTAATTAACCTAATAAATAGAATTTAGCTTGAGGGCTTGATTTACTCAAAGTTAGTCTCTTTGGATAAGGTGGTTCAGATTGATGTTGTTTTGTAGAAGGCATATGGTTTATATCAGTTTGTTTTTGCTCTTTATTAATTAATTCAGATTCCTTACCTTCACTATCAAGTTGATTAATGATAACTGAAGGAGGTTAAACATTGACTGTCCACCCTGATCACAAATTCATTTCATACAACTCTGTAGTGGAACTGCTATATGAAGGTAGGTTAAGAATGTTCGTTTGATGAGCTCCCTTATTGTTAGGATTCAGGTTAGGTTGGATTGGAAGTTGAGGATGGGTAGGTTGACTACCAGGAGGCACATTAGAGGGCAGTTGGAGTTGTTGTTGTGGCATTAGCTGAGGAAACTGTCTAGGAGAGGATCCTCGCCAAGTTGGAGCCCATGGGGAGCTCGAACTGGCTTGAGGGTTCCATTGTTGCCAAGGTGGAAACTAGTATTGTAGCCACATGGGAGGATAGGGCATGGACTGAGGATTCATATTGAAATTATTGAAATATTGAGATGGATCTGAGTACATACCTTGATTTCCCATTGGTGGTCGAGGCTGCCATGGCTTTCTAGACCCCATGAGGTACAGTTGCTCTGTGTCTTCCCCTGTCCCTTGAAATACTAGTTTTAGGCCTAGCAAGGAAGGACATGAGCTTGTTGCATGATTTAATTCGCAGATTGCACATTCCTCTATGGATTTTAATGGACATTCCCTCTCTGGATGCTTCTTTCTACACTTTGGGTAGAATATAGCCATGGTCCTTTCCAATTCCAGCTACTTCTGTTTTACTTGTAGTGTATCCATCTATGCCAATAGAGTACTCAAGATATCCATTCTCAAATTGTCTAGCAGGTTTCTGATTTTTGCCTTCATAACACCCCCGCCAGACACCTTTGTTGAGCGAATCCCTTGTCTATTTCTTACAAGCCCTCTCCAGCACTAAATGAATAGTTCGTAGATAACTTCAAAGGTTTCCTTGGAGATGTATCCCTTTCCTACGATGTTCAACAGTTCCAAAGAGTCCTCACTAAAAGCCTTGAGGAGGATAAGTTTTAAAATTTCCTTATCCAGGTCAGAGTGACCTGACCTCTGTAAGGCGTACTTGAATCATTCCACACAATCTTCCAAGCTCTCGTCTTCTTTTTATGTGAACTTAAAAAGTTCCTCCTTGATGTTCTAGGATTTGCAGTAATCCTAGTATTTTTCCAGAAAAGTTGTTCGCATATCATCCCATGTGGAAACAGATCTCCCTCCAAGGCCCATGAACCATCACAGAGCTGTCCCTTTTAATGTAGCAGGGAAATTTTTTAACTTCTAGGCATCTGTCATGTAGTCATACCCCCGGCACACTATGTCAAATTCAAATAAAAATGTGTTGGGGTCTTCTGAAACAAGTCCATGAAAGCTTGGTAAGGCTGCTAATGGAATAGCCTTTGTGGGTGCACGAGGTCTCAGATCCCCAATCAAAATCTCGATGGTGGAGGTTGTGGGAGCCATAAATATCCTCCAATAACTGTTGGGTATTTCAAAAGGTTCTGTGGAAGATGGTTGAGGATTCCTTACCACTCGGATTCAAGTTTCTTTAACAACACTTCCCCGGCCCCTTGGTGGTGCAAGTACCCCTTTGTTTCCTTCTCCTGCGTCCTGATGACTTGATCCCTCAGCTACGACCTTCTTTCCCTTGCTGGAGTGGTCTGACCATGTCGATGTTCTTCTTTCGACCTCTTCCCCTTCTATTACCAGTGCAAGGTTTCCTTGGTTAGGTATACTGCTAGATGTTTCCTCAGCTGCTGGAGGGATCTCCTGTGTCGAATCACCAAAGAATGTTGTAGATAGCACTAGTTTATCTATTGATTGTCCCTCAAACTTTACTCTCTATGCACCTGGTCTCATGGCTGCATGAGAGGATGCTTATAATTCACCCTTTGTTATAATTTAATGGATATAAGTCTTTCTTCCCAAGTCTAGTCCTCCCCTCTTTGGGGCTCTTCCTTTGCCCCTCTTATTTGGTTCTTTGCTCATACAAATGTTGGTACGATGGAAGGTCTTGGTATCAACCTACAATGCTTTAGTCTTGAAGTAAGGTGTCAAAGGACCATTCCTTGCCCAAGACAAAAGAACTTACAAAAATAGAGACAACTTAAAAGAAAAAAAACAAGAATCTAGGGTTTAGGGCTTGGAGCAGGGCATCAAAGGACTCCTCCCTCCCCAGGACAAGAACTAAGAACAAACACACACCTTCGAGAAGACCTAATACTTCTATATATGAAGCAGGGCATCAAAAGACTCCTCCCTCCCCAAGACAAGATAGTGGCCCAATCAAACAAAAAAGCAAATAAAAAAACAAAATCAAAAAGAACACCTATGCTTAGGACCTGAAGTAGAGTGACAAAACGCGTTCTCTCCCCATGACGAGAGATTGACCCTTTGGTTGGTCCGGATCATGTCTCACACCTTGTTAGCCTCCCTAGTAATGGCGCCAAAATGTTGGGGTCTAGGTATGAACAATCTATTCACCCTTTTCCTACATTAATTTATTAATCCAGGTGCATATCCTTTCAAGGCAAAATGCAAGGTATATGTGAGGGCAAGAGTACAATCCGTTCCAACCAAGGGTTCGCAATTAAGATTCAAAACATCACCGTAAAACTAAACTAGCTATAGAACTCAAGAAAAGAAATTACAGGAATTAACAAGCCGTAACAAAAACTATGAAATAATAAACAACACACACCGAAATACGTAGCACCTGATCAGAAGAGACGACCCAACTCTCTAATCAGGGTTGTGTTAGTCACGGCGAAGATTGGAGCAGTAAAATAGATGGTATTTTATTAATCTATAAAGGGCTATTACAATATCGATGGGGAGTCCCCCATTTATAGGAATAACCTGTCTTTTATACACAGCGAGGGAGAATAACATATTTTCCAAAAACCTGGTAACAGTATGTAAGAACTCTGGACACCACATATCTCCACAATGGTATGATATTGTCCACTTTGGGCCTAAGCCCTCATGGATTTGCTTTTGGACTTACCCAAAAGGCCTCATACCAATGGAGATATTTGTCCATCCTTATATACCCATGATCTTCCCCACTTCTAGTCAATGTGGGACTATTGGTCGTATACCCAACAATCCTCCCCTCGAACAAAGGACCATCGAGCCTCCCCTCAAACGATTATCCATCCGTCCACTCTCTACCAACCAGGATTGTCCGCTCCAATGCGTTGGAAGAACACGCCTTACATGGAAGCACCACCTGCCTCGAGAGCTTGCTCTTCCCAGGTCAACTCCTCTTCACCGTGTTGGGACCAGGACACGTCCATGAAGAATTCGGAGCACACCGCCTGTCTAACCGAGCTCATCCACGGATCCCATCGTCATATTACCGGGGCCCACCACCTTCGTTCGACATTCCGAGAATTCATCCACTTGGCTAACTTCGGGGCATGGCTCTGATACCACTTGTAAGAACTCTGGACACCACATATCTCCACAATGGTATGCTATTGTCCACTTTGGGCCTAAGCCCTCATGGATTTCCTTTTGGACTTACCCAAAAGGCCTCATACCAATGGAGATATTTGTCCATCCTTATATACCCATGATCTTCCCCACTTCTAGTCAATGTGGGACTATTGGTCGTATACCCAACAAGTCAATGTGGGACTATTGGTCGTATACCCAACACAATATACCCAGAAATGTACATTAGTTTGGAACGGCACCAACACCAGATTGACAAGATCAGCGAAAGGTCCAAGAATGGTTCAGGGATATGCGATTCTAGCTACGCAGCCTCCTTATGGTTGGTTGTTGCTATGAATTGTAGATCTACTACGGGGTGCTAAAGTATTGGTTCTTGTTCTCCAGAAGCTACAGTCAAACATACGTTTTAGTGCTACGAATAGAAAAACCCCGTGAGTTTACTTCATTAATAAAATATTCCAATAGACAGAAAAGGGGGGTAATTACCTTGCAGATTTAGCATAGTAAACATAGGTAAATAAGTGCAAAAACGTCAAAAAGGGTGATGGAAATGCAACAGAAAGATAGCCAGATTTGGTGCCCAACAAAAGTCTCAAGATAGAAGGACATATTAAGAAGACAAATATTCAAGCAGTGAAGGATCACATCAAGCATCAACAACAATTTCTCCAAATTTTAAAGGATAATGCCACTTTGGTGCATAATCGAATGAAACAACAGGAATATCAACATCACAGTGAAAGAAGTTTTGATGTAGGAAATTGGGTATTTTTATGGCTATATCTAAGGCAAGCTATTTATGAGAAGGAAATGTTGGCAATACTACATGCACTTAAGAAATGATGACCTTACCAAATGGGAAGACACTTCAAGGTAAAAATGGACCATGATAGTCTTAAATACTTTTCAGAACAAAGATTGTCTTTAGAAGAACAGAACAAATGGGTCACAAATATGTTGGGTTATGACTTTGAAAACATCTACAAAAAAGGGAAGAAAAATGTTGTCATAAATGCACTCTCAAGAAATCATGAGGATGTGGAAGCGTTGTTTTGTGTTATTTCTATTATCCAACCAGATTGGATAAATGAAGCAAGGGATGAATGGAATAAGGATGAAGAAGTGTGGCTACTCATTCAAAATTTGTAGAAGATTCTAGTTCCAACAATATTGCCAGAACTTGATGAGGGAGGAAAGATCATATTGGAACCTAGAGCAGTCATAGAAACAAGAACCTGACAGCTATGAAATCAATCAATTTTAGAGTATCTTATAAAGGGGAAGAACTTACCTGTTAAAGATTCCACATGGGAGGACAAGAATTTTATACAGAAGCATGAAGAACTACTCAAGCTTTGAGGACAACACTTTTTTAAGGAGAGGGGCGTGTTAGGTCCCTATACTACTAGCGTAACCCCTTATTGTTATTAGTACAACCCCCTTATTATATTATTGTGTCCATGTAGTCCCCATATTCTAATTATTATGCCCCATAGAAGCCAACTATTGTTATTATTGTGCCCTTATATTATTGTTGTTATGTTGGCTCTAATTATATTATGACCCCTTAGACTCCTATATATAGAAAGGAGGTCTTGTCATTTGTGTCATCCAAGAATTGTTCATTTGTGTAATGTTAAAAAAGATTCCCCCTAGAAAAGGCTGATTTCTAAGGCATTCAACTATATTTTCTATCTTTTTGTGCACTGGTTTCATAACATCCATCATCATAAGGTGATTTAACCTTCTGCTTTGGGTTGTACTGCTTTTTTGACTGCTCTTCAAAAGGAGCGGTCTTTTTCTCATTCTTCTTGTTCTTACCACCGTGTTTTTGTGTAGATTTCACATATTTTATTGCAGTGGTAGGAAGAGTAGTCGATTTCGTATAGGGGTCAACTAAAAACTAGGAAATGTGACTGCTGATTTGTTTTACAGTAGCCCTGGAGGTCACGCCGGTAATCCCGTCAACGTGAGCTCTGGGTTGTTGAGTAGTGGGGGCATTGGCATTGCGAGGGACATTTGGAATGATGTCATATAAAGTGCTAGACTATGAATATATTAAATCTAAGTGTTGGGCATGATGAGTGGATTGTTCTTCTGTGAACGCACCACCTAAGGCAACATCTTTACCAATTTGGGGGAGTAGAGACTTCCAGAACCAATCCGTTAATAGATAGTTTGGGAGGGGAGATTTTACTAACCTACACCTATGTCTACATTCATTTATATGATCAAGATGTGGGTGGAAGTGTCCAAACGTAATGAAGTGAGGAGTTCCGTCCCAGTTTCATAGCAGATGGGTAGTTGGAAGTGCTTTAAGAATTCCATCGCTAAAGTGCTAAAGGTATTGACTGATGCATGTGGTAACTCAATGTACCACTTGGATACATTGCCAGTAATGGTGTGGGGAAGAAGCCGTAGTCGGATACTACCATCCACCATGGAGTTAGAAACACACCATAAATGATAGGTGGTGATGTGTGTACCCGGATCCTCCCCTTGTTTTCCTTTGAACTTCGGGATGTCTGTCAGGATATTATGCGAGATTGGCGGCCAAAGTAATTTGTGATAGATGCGATCATTTTTGAGTTTGTACAAGTCAGGAATATCAAGCGTTTCCAAGAAAGGAAAGGAGTTTGATGCCCCCGAATCGGACTAAGGCGATGACATATGACTTGAGGATCCTTGTGGTCCTCCCATCGTGTTGTTTCCAATATTATACATAGGTTGCGTGGTATAGTAAGTGCCTTGGGGTATAGTATTGTACTGTGGGTTTCCATAGGGGTTATTAGGCTAGGGGATGGAAGTTCCCCCAAGAAAAGGGGTGTTATAAAATTATATATTATGGAGCAACGGAACACATAAAATATTGCAGAAATATAAACACATAAAACACATAAAACAAGAGAGACACAGATATATGTGGTTCACCCAGTTTGGGCTACATCCACCTCGAATAGCCAGTCCTTCCTTTCTATTATCCAGTAAAATGAATAGACACAACCTACAATAGATCCGTTGTACTATCCTCTATTTTCTCTCATAGTCTCACCTCTCTGTTTCTCGCTCACTGAATACACATCTATTACATAGCCTCAAATACAATGCCCTCATACAAAGAGAGGGGTTTCCTTCTAGGGCAAAAACCCCTAAACTAAACATAAGTTCTACCATCAGATCATCTGCCTAATGAACGGCCCAGATTGACTAGAAATTACTATACTTTTACAAGGCAATTTTACATTTGTTTTTAGCTTTTGGGGGCACTGCCCCAAAGCCCCCGCCCGGGGATCGCTGGCTCGTGGACCCCGCAGCCTGGGGGGACGGCCCCCCCAGACCCACGCGGGGGGGACAAGTTCCGCCCACATCCCCACCACATGGAAGGGTGTACAAAATTCTTGGGGTATACATCCGGCTGAAACAAAGACCTCTGAACAATTATGCTCCACACACAATAATCTCCCACTTGGAGAATGATTGTAGTAACTCCACCGCTACTTCATTTGCTAGACAATGACTCCTCTTTGGACCTAGCTATTTCTCATCTTCATCGTCATCCTTGAAGACCAATTGAAACTGAGCATATTCTCAGTTTCTCCCTGGTTACAACTTTTGTTAGCATATTTGGAGGATTCTGGCTAGTGTGTATCTTTTCCAGCTTCAACTCTCCATCTTCCAACACTGATTGTATGAAATGGTACTTGAGCTGTATGTGTTTAGTCCTGGAATGAAATGTTGGGTTCTTTGCAAGATGAATGCCACTTTGGCTATCACTGTATAACGTGCCCATATCATGCTCCTTACCCAATTAACCCATAAACCTTTGTAACCAAATCATTTCTTTACTAGCCTCTATAGTAGCAACATACTCTGCTTTTGTTGTTGAAAGTGCAACAACACATTGGATTTTTGAAACCCAACTGATATCTGTTCCACCAACTGCTCAAGATGCAAATCTTCAGCTACTACTAGACTTAGAATAGTTCTTATTGAAGTCATTTTAAAAACAGGAGAAAATATTTCATCAAAATCAATACCTTTCTTCTGTGCAAACCCCTTCACCAAAATTCTAGCTTTGTACCTTGTTTTCCTCCATCTTCTTCCTTCATCCTGTAAACCCATTTATTCTTCAATGTAGTTTTTCCTGCAGGCAACTTGACTAAGTCCCAAGTCTGGTTATGCATTAAGGAGTCCATCTCTTCTTCCATGGCTACCTCCCACTTCTTCCTGCTTTCAACCTGCATTGCTTCTTCATAACATTCGGGTTCACCAAAATTAGTCAACAATAAATAATATAATGAAGGAGAGTATCATTCAGGGGGTCTACTTATGCTGGTAGATCTTCTAACACCATTTTCAGGAATTTGGGGTGCCTGTTGCTATTGTGGTGGTTGATGTTGTTGTGGTTGTTGATTATTATTATTTTCGGGCACCTTTATTTTTTCAATGATTTCATCAAGAACTGCGTATTCCTTGTTTTCTTTTTCCTGTTTATTTTCTTGCAACTGATTCTTATACAAGACCTTTTCATTGAATATTACATATCTGCTCCTAATGATTTTGTGATTTTCGTAATCATATAAGCGATAACCAAAATCATTAACACCATATCCAATAAAGGTACATTTCTTTGACTTTTCCTCAAGCTTTGTTCTATTTTCTTTATCAATATGGACAAAGGCCTCACAACCAAAAGGCTTTAAAAAATAATATTTTACCTTTTTACCTATCCATGCTTCCTCTGGAACACCACCATCCAAGGAACTTGAAGGTCCTCTATTTATTAGATAAACAACAGTATATATAGCATCTGCCCAAAACTATAAAGGCAGTCCTGCATGCAATCTCATGCACCTTGCATGCCCCATGATTGTTCTGCTCATCGTTTTTGACACACCATTTTCTTGTGGTGTTCTTGGAACTATCTTCTATCTGCAAATTCCATGCTCTGAACAGTACCTATCAAACTCTTTGTTGCAATATTCACCTCCATTGTCTGATCTAAGACACTTCAATTTATTTCCTCTCTCAATCTCAACCAAAGCTTTCCATTTCTTGAAAGTATCAAATACATCAGATTTATTCTTAATACAATAAATCCAAGTTTTTCTAGTTGCATCATCAATAAAAGTAACATAATAATGAGAGCCACCGAGAGATGATACCTGAGCAGGTCCCCATACATCTGTATGCACAAGCTCTAATTTTTCGCTCTTCTTTTCTTTCCCAACTCTGGGAAATCTAACTCTCTTCTATTTTCCATAAATGCAATTCTTACAAAAGTCCAAATCAACATTCTTTAAACCCGGCAACAAATTCCTTGAGTGAAGAATCTTCATCCTCTTTTCACTCATGTGTCCGAGCCTATGATGCCATAATGCTACATCTGCTCCTTTGGAAGTTAAAGCATTAATAGAGTTAGAAATACAATTGCATAACTACAATGTACCAACCTTTTTGCCTTTCGTTATTACCAGGGCTCCTTTGGTGACCTTCCAAGCTTTATTTGTGAAAGTTGTCACACAACCTTCATCACCTAACTGCCCTATTGAAATTAGATTTTTCTTTAGATCTGGAACATGCCTTACCTCCTTTAGTAGCCATTGGTTTCCATTCTACTGTTTTACAAGAACCTTACCCATTCTAATAATTTTATAGGGTTTATCATCACCCAAATGGACTTGTCCAAAATCTCCTTGAACATAGTCATGAAAATATTTCTTATCAGGTGTGGCTTGGAATGAGGCCCCTGAATCTACCACCCAGGAATCAGTAATATTTTCTAAAGAAAGAATCAAATCATCTAGTAACACCTCGCCTGTCACATTTGCTTCATGATTTTTTTCTTGCTGTGCATCTCCTTCTTTTCCCTTCCGAAATCTACAGTCGTTCTTTATGTGTCCTTTCTTTCTGCATTTCTAGCACACTATCCCCGATTTGGACTTGCATCTACCTTTCCTTGATTTACTGCGATATCCTGAGCTCTTTCCTCTTTCCATTTTTCTTCCCCTAGACTTTGCACTCAAATCATTACCCGATGTCTCACTGGAGCTTTTTCGTCACATTTCCTCACTAAGGATAGCACCGACAACATCATCAAACTTTAAAGTACTAGATCCAAAAACAGAGTTACTAATGGCCATTACTAAACCATTACAACTTTCTGGTAATGAGCACAAGAATAACAAAGCTCTAACTTCATCATCAAATTTTAGCCCTATAGAGCATAAATGACTTGTAATAGTATTAAAATCATTTAAATGGTCTGCAATAGATCCACCTTCTGACATCTTCATATTAAATAACTGTTTCATAATAAATACCTTGTTTGAGGCTGAGGGTTTTTCATATAGTTTCTCCAACACCTTAATCAAACCCTCTGTCGTTGTTTCCTTCGAAATATTGAAGGTGACCGATGCTACGAGGCACAACTGTATTTTTTCGAGTGCCTTTCTATCGAGAAGGTTCCATTCTTCATCTGTCATGCCCGTTGGCATCTTTGTTTTTCCGCCCAATGGTAGGTATAGATCTTTCTGATACAGATAATCTTCCATCTGCATCTTCCATAGCGAGAAGTTTTGGCCATTAAATTTCTCGACCCTAAATTTACCATATTCCACCATTGCTCCCACTTGAATGAGGAAACCTTCTTTCCTGTGAGTTTATCAGCCAAATAGACCTTCGGCTCTGATACCAGTTGTTATAAAATTATATGTTACGGAGCAATGGAACACATAAGATATTGCAGAAATATAAACACAGAAAACGCATAAAACAAGAGAGACACAGATATATGTGGTTCACCCAGTTTGGGCTACGTCCACCCCGAATAGCCAGTCCTTCCTTTCTATTATCCAGTAAAATGAAGAGACACAACCTACAACAGATCTGTTGTAATATCCTTTGTTTTCTCTCACAGTCTCGCCTCTATATTTCTCGCTCACTGAATACACATCTATTACACAGTCTCAAATACAATGACCTCATACAAAGAGAGGGGTTGCATTCTAGGGAAAAAAACCGTAAACTAAACTTAAGTTCTACCATCAGATCATTCGCCTAATGAACGGCCCAGTTTGAGTAGAAATTACTATACTTTTACAAGGCAATTTTACATTTGTTTTTAGCTTCGGGGGCGCCACCCCTGAGCCCCCACCGAGGGACCACTGGCCCCCGAACCCCCCAGCCGGTGGGGATCAGCCCCCTTGGACCCCTGTGGGGTGGACAAGTCCCCCCTACACCCCCCCCCCACATGGAGGGGTGTACAAACTTCTTGGGGTATACATTCGGCTAAAACAAAGACCTCTGAACAATCATGCTCCACACACAACAAGGAGTACCCCTCTGACTCATTTGAGATTGTTAGTAGGGTGCCCCTATGGATTGATTGGGGCATTGTTGAGGGTTCCAGCTTGCCACATAACTAACTATAGGTCCTTGACTGACACAAGGAGGGTTCATGTCAATCAATGACTGAACCTGCAGACCTGAAAATGGAAAGGGAACAATTACTTTCCCCACTAGTATATAAATATTGGGAATTGTGTCCCCAGGTATTTGAACCTAGGGGGTAGAACTATACAATGGATGCCAACCATAGGGTTGGTTGAAGGGACCCATGCTAACTGTGCTATATTGAGCGGTATAAGGAGCACCATATGTAGCACTTGTCGAAGGTCCAGGGACTGACACAAAAGGGGCGAAACTCAGAATGTAGTGGGTTCCACTCGTGGTGGGTGTCATGATAGGGTTTGAACCTAGGACAGATGGGATAGCAGGGTTTGCCATTAGAGGTATGATACTGAGTGTCGACTGGGGAGGTGGTGGTGGACCAAAAGTGTCCACAAAAGCCCACGACCCATTAGTCATCGATGGGATGCATGGAAATGTTCCAATGGAAGACAAAGGAGGTAAAAATGAAATGGGAACCAAGAGTGGTCCCAATGGATTCGTGATCAGGGGATTGTATGGAGGAAGAAATCCTTTAATAAAGCAATCCTCCGGTAATATTGAATTGTCAGATGTCCAAACTGATTCTGTGTTAGATCTCCGAGACTGGTTACCTGAATATGGTGAATCTAGTTCATTGGGGCTCGACGGATCCTCCATAATGAGTGGGGGAACTCCTAAAAACCGGCTAGATTGATGATGAGGGCTAGATGTAGCGATAGTGGCCGATAAATTTTATCAGTAAATTTTACAGTGATGTTTATTAAAGTCTCGGTGATGACACTCCAACACATTGAAAAATAAAAAATACACTAAGGAAATCAATCAACAAGTAGAGGGAAATAAGCCTATCTGATAAGAAGTGTTCATCGTAGATGAAACCCAGTATCACAATGAATAACAGAGAGAGTTGGCCAAATGTATAGTTACAATTGCTCTTGAGCTTCACCTGAACCTCAGATTAAGGGGTCAAGTACTCTCATGAAGACGAGCACCCTCCCAGAAACCAAAGACAAAGTAGGTTCATCTGTATTAGGTACTAGGGAAACCTACCCTAGTCACCTTGTGTTCATCCCTAAAACTATGGCCACTAAGGATACCTCAAATCACAAACACTACTAGGGGGGCCATAGTTGCAAATAGTATGTTGTGTGGACAGTATACCTGAGTCCCCGACTCATTTCCGATATCCATGAAGGGATCCTTGATACACAATACCCAAAGGACATGTAAGCAAAGGTGGGATACCTTCACTTACAGTCTGATGTTGTCTCGTATTTATCTCTGCTTTTATTGGAGTGGTCCTAGATAGTATGAGTGCAAAAATATTTATCTCTTTAGTGACACTAGTTTCAGTGTATGATATTAGGTAGTTAACTCACACTGCATATCCCAGGATCCTAGCCTAAACTAATGTGTATTTAATCTAAAAGGATTTGCTGATTGATTTCATTAGGTATATTTTAAATTTACTTCATTAGAGTCTTTGGTAGGGGTGTTGAAGTATGAAGTTATATGGGACTTTGATTCAAATCATGCAAAAACAATGCTTGTAAATTTTCACTTTTGATGAATAAGTTTCTTCTACAAAGGGAGAGTCATTAATAAATAAATATATATACCATGAATCCTATTCAGTAAAACACTAGCATAACCAACAGAACTTCAATGCTCACTAACAACTATTGAAACCAAATAATGCAGATCTAACCAGTTAAGTAGAAAAAAATAAAGAAGTATGTATTTTTTCTTTAATGAAAACAAAAACTTTAAGAAGTAAATCTATTTTCTTTAAAAAAAAATTGTTCATGACACAGATCAGTCAAACAAGTGCAACTGCAGATCCCTGACCAGTCTACAAGCATATTTCCCAACCAATGAGGTCATAGAGCCAGTTGTTTATTAAGAAATGGCTGGCTAACGCTCTATACTAGAGGATACATAGAGTTAGTTTAAGAACTAATGCACTGTTTGTGAGAAAACAATGCTTTATAAAGCACTATTTACAAACGTAATATCATAGCATAAAACCTTGATAAACAATGCATGAAAATATAAATATATCTAGTTTCATATACCTAAGGCACTCATGCTAATGATATTGAATAAACATACACGCAAGTCATACTATCAACATATCGGAGTGGACAACACAATTGCAATTCTATATTGATGTAGAAATATGATTGCAACCATCAGTTGCATCAGCCTTCCCTTACCCCTCTAGCTCCTCTCTCTCTCTGTCTCTCCCTTATTAACCTCTTCTGATGCCTTAGTCTGAGACTCTGCTTGATAGTAAAATAGGCAATCCTTTCAAATGGTTCGACCTATTTCACAATGGCCCTGGCCTTCCATATATAGCATGTGATGATAGAGTTTCCAAGTCCTTCATGAGTTTTGATGAGCCTCATAAATGGGTAATTATATGGGCTTATTTTACCTCCTAACCTAGTCAAATCAACCATTCTCTTATCTTATTGTATGATTTTCTGATTATACTTATGCTTATAGAGTGAGTTGAGTTAGTTATTGTGCCATGTGGTCTAACATGTATTTAATGCAAATTATTGATGGATTTCGAGGTCAAAGTCAAGGATCCAGTGGAAAAATGGTAGAAGTAACTTGAAGTGGATATAGGAGAGGACTTATAGGAGGGAATCCCCCTCATTTATTACTCCTCACTTTGAATTCCCCTTCATTAAGCTCGGAGTACAAGCAGCTGAATCATGCACTAGAAAGCAGTTGAGCAAGTGGAGGATGACTGATGTTTATATTGAGTTCTGGGAGCCAAGCCTCCCTGATTTTAAGGAATATTTTGGTAGCTTAATTTGTATAAGTAGAGAGGCCTAGGGCCTCACTAGGGTTGGATTTTTTGCTTATGTAAACTCTGCTCAAATTTCGAGCTTATTATTTTTGTGACAGTCTCATGTAAACTTGCTATTGTTTTGAAAATAAAGATGGAATCCTTTTTGAGCTAGCACTGAGTTACCTCAGCGGGCTAAATCTCTTGAGTTAGGGCCCAATCCAAGCAGCCAAGTTCCTCTTTACTTGTATTTTTATGCCTTGTTTCAATTTGTAGATTAGTTTGTTGTCAGATGTATTTCTCTTATGGTTAAGAATAGGTTGATTTTGATGATTTAGTAGTTTTCTTCCATTTGTGCTTTCTATAGCAGGTTAAGCAGTGATAAAGAGAAGATTCAAAAGGTTAAAAACAATGCCTTGGCCTCTCTTCCTCCCTTTGGGACCATGAATTGAGGCAAAGACTCTCTTGATACCCCAAAAACACATATTTTCCTTATTCATAGGACTTCTAGTGTTTACAGCTTTTTGGTAGGATAATAGTCTAATTCTGCTTTGCTTCAGATCTTCTTCATCATGCTCACTTCCTGATTTGCAATATTCTTCTTTCATGCTCTCCTTTCTTGCAACATTTATCAGCATTTCCTTCCATAGATCATAGTTTGGACTATTTTGATGCAAAACTCTATTTTTCTAGACGCACTCATCTCATTGCTTGCTAGATCTTATTGGTTGACTGTCAGTTCCTTTGCAGTGGATTTCTTCTAGAAGTATGGCAGACTATTATCCATCCCATCCTCCATCTAATCCATGCCCTACAGGTCGCCCAAACCTCACCTCAATTCTGCCTTAGTTTCCTGCATTTTCCATAGAACTTCTTCCTCTTTTCTTGAGCAAAACCAATCATCTTTCTCTCTCTTGGTGGTTCATGGTAGACCTTAGGCACCCTAACACCTCATTCCAACCTTCATCCACCTTTTTCACCCACTCTCACACCCTCAAAACAGTGAAAATTTCTCTCGGCCTCCTCCTGTAGGCCTCTTGTAGTTGCCATGTTTTCCTCCCGTAGATTTCCTGTGTCCTCTTGTATATTTTCCTGTAGGCTTTCTTTTGAATGTCGAGTGTGGGAAAAGCCTCCAGAAGGCCACCTGAGACCTCCTACGACCCTTCCACACCATGCTACATCCTCTCAAGTCCAAAACCACCCTTCAATGCCACCTATTCGTTGCCGCATTCACACACAATAAATTACATACATGTCAAATTCACATAAAAATACTTAAAAATCCAAAAATATAATTTTGCTTATTTACTTCCAGAAATAGCTTAGTTAGATGTTGTGTGCTTCCTTGAGGAGGTAATGGTATTCCTTTCATGGTTTTCATAGTGCTTTCTGCAAAATTAGAATTAGTTGGTTAATTAGGGTTCACTAGGTTTGCTTTACATCTCAATCTTTCTCCTTTCTGCTGTTAGAATAGCTGCATCTGTAGAGTAATATTTATCTCCTTTCATCACATATAGAGCTTCTTCTAGAATCCATATAAGTTGTCTTGAGCTCCTAGTGATCTTGTGCCGGCTGACCAAGTGACAACCTATAGTGAGAACTAGTACTTGTGCATACAGCACCGACGCTTCCAAGTTTGTTACAAACTACCGGGTTGATAAGAGTAAAGTAGGCAGCCCAGGAGCTGTAGCATTATTGCTACAATATTGGTGCTCACCACTTTTTGGTGTCGTTGCCAGGAAAGTGTCAGAGTATTCTATGATTACTGCTTTCTTCTATTTCCTATTACAACATTCTGCTAATAGTTTATTTCAGCAAAAGTAGACCAGACATTTCTTTCCTTTCAGTTCCGCATTTCTTTTCTTTCCCTTTCAATTTTGCAATTTCCATTTCAGCAAAAGTAGATTATTCATTTCCTTTCTTTCAATTCTAAATTTCCTTGCTTTCCTTTTTCAATTATACAATTTCCATTCAACAAGTTCCTTTCAGATAGTTGCAATTTGTTTTGTTCAATCGCAATTTCAGTTTCTGCAAGTACTATCAGTGTGGAAAAAAGAAAAAACCAACCAAAAATATTTCCTTTCATGCCTCATAGGAATAGATATAATTCAGGAAAAAAATTTCCCAACACCCCCACTGCTTCACACAGCTAACCTTCTCTCTTCTTCGGTGGCTGCAATCAAGAAGAACCCTTAGGTGAACAGTCAGACATATTTGAAGAACCTATAGGGGAATAAGAAGAAGAAAACATTCCTCTCAAGCCAATGGCAGAAAACAGAAATGCTAGGGGAAATGGAGAAAGAATAGAGGGTACCTTTCCCATTCGGGAGACCAATGGGGACACCAAAATGAAAATATAAGTCCTTCAACCCTACCTCACTTCCATGGCCTGACTACAGAAGTTCCTGACAACTTCTTGTTTGAGTTTGTTGTCATCTGTTGAACTTATGACTATGAAAAAGACAAGTAAAAGTTAAAACTATTCCCTTCTACTCTCAAGGGTGCAGCATTGCGCTGGTTCATGGGGTTACCTGGCAATAGCATCACAACTTGGGCTCAGATGCAGCAAGCGTTTAACAAAAAGTATCAGCACTATTGTAGGACAAAAGATACTAAAGAAGAAATATTCTGAATGACTATGGGAAGTGATGAGTCCCTAGAACAAAGAGAGGTTCCAGCTTAATTACAAAAGGGCCAAGTGTACACTTGACCCTGAGTCTCTGAAGTTTGTCCTGCTTAGGGGAATTCAGGAAGACCTTTTAGACAGCCTCCATCTACTGGACGGGGTGACATCTACCAACTATCCTATGAGAACATAAAGACTATTTTTAGAAACCATTCTAGAATAGACAAAAAAAAAGGTAGGGGGAGTCAACCCATAGCCAGTACCTCTTCCTCTAACTCATCCATTAAAGGAGAAATTGGAAACATGCTGGAAGAATTCAAGAGTGAGATGCTGCAGACTCTTGCTATGCAAATGGATACCTTACATATAAAAAAAACGAAGAGGAAGAAGAGAGGGATTTAGCCATTTTTTGTCCTAGATGCAACAAGAGGCATCCTAGGAATGAATGCCCATTGAACTCTATAGAGGTTTGTTCAGTCTGTGAAGAAAATCATTCTACAGATAAGTGCCCTTCCTTGCCCGAACTTAAAGTTGTATATCAAGGGGCTGAGAGAGTCACTGAATAACTCTTTTACATAAACCAAAGGAGGTCGCATGGACCTAGACCATACCAACAGGGGATGCAAGGGACATATTAGGCATACTACAACCCCAACCAAGTCACATCTAGACCTTCTTGGTTCCCCCCTACTCATCTTTCCTTGTCCACACGTCCTCCTTGGTCCTTCACATCTCAATATCATGCCCAACCAACCACTCATTCATTTCAACCCTATGCTCAGCCGCAACCTCAGTGGAATGCATCTCATCAAGGGTGAAGGCCCCAATACAACTCTCGTCCCACTCTTTTGCCTCCACCACCTACCCAACCACAATTGTTACCTTCTGCTCCACCAAGGAAACCCCAAATGCCTGCCCAGCCAAATCCAAACCTGAACAACAGACAGGCTCAGCAAGTGTATATTGGGGAACCATCATGCCCAACTTATGCAGTGGAGATTCAAGAAATCAACTTGCGATCTGGGAAAGTTCTCCCAGATAGCCAACCTCCACCCAGGGAGGTTGAGGAAGATAAAGAGGAAAGTGAACTTGAAGCAAATCCACCCTTTCCTAAGAGACTATCCATGACAATCCAGCCTACCCCAAAAGAGACTGAACTCTTGGGAGAATTGAAAAATTTACGTGTAAATATACCACTTCTCCAAGCCATAAAAGATGTGCCTATCTATAGTAGGTTGATCAAAGAGAAGTGCTCTAGGAATCTAGGAAGGCGAAAGAGAGATGCCCCAACCATCAATGTCATAGGACAACTGTCCGACCTGATGTTGGGGCAGATAATTCGTCCAAAATATCTGGATCCTAGAAGCCCAATAGTTGATGTCCACATCAATGGCACAATGATCCTTCGTACCTTGATTAATTTGGGAGCTACCATTAATGTGATGAAAAAGGACACAATGCTCAAACTTAACCTCTAGGGCTCCTTGAGGAAGACCATGACAGTGCTATAGCTAGTAGACCGCTCCACCGTCACCCCTGAGGGGATTATGGAAGATGTGACGGTCTCTGTTGATACTTGGGAGTACCTTGTTCATTTCCTAGTTCTCCAGCCAAAGGAAAAGCTCACTGGGTATCCTCTCATGTTGGGAAGACCCTGGTTGGCTACAACCGATGCCTACATCAGCTGCCAAACTGGGAACATGACCATCAAGAATGGGCATATTTCCAACTAGTTAACCTTATATCCTCCTGCCCAACCCTTGCTAGAACATGATCTACCTCTCTGGTTGTGTTAGACCCTATATTTGTCTCAGGCTGAAAAGACAATGTTCTAGGTCCACATTAAACCACGCTCAGCCTCGTAGCTAGCCCTACAAGGATAGGAGAGGGCTCTCTCCGGGTCAATCTTAGTGAAAGATACTCAATGGGCTAGAGCTGACTGATTTAGCAACTGATCTTAAGCTAGGTATTAAGTGAAAAGGATTTGAATTGAGTTTTTTAGGGTTTTGTTGAAAAAATGGGAAAGGAAAATTTGGGCTTGGGGATGAGGCACAGTTTCTGCAGAGGTCTGGTTGGGGCAAGGAAGGAAATATTTTTGATGCTTTAAAGCAGGTGAGATGGGTAGATCAGACAGGTGATGAGCTAAGCAAAGTAAGATAAACTCAAGGATTCTCCTTAAATTGAAGAAAACATGAAAGTTTAAACAAATTCAAGGGCAGAGCATAACAGTTATGGATTCCACCTTAATCACTCATTCATTTCAAATTCAGAAGAAGAAACAAGAAAATGATACACATAACACTAGATTAACTTACAATTACTCAGAGAGGCACACCATCAAAACATAAAGCCACATGGATCCCAAACAGTGCTGCAAAAACCTGGTCTTTCCTTAGCCAAAAAATGCAGAAGTGAATGTACAATAGAGTACCAAGCTTTTCCCAAGAGTCCAACCCTGAAAATGAATTAGAAATTACATAATATAGACAAGACAAACTCTTCCCTTGCCTATAGGGGTCGAGCTCATCCTTCTAGGAGTTTTTTCAACCAATTCTAAACAAAGTACTAAAATCTAGGCAATCAAGACATCTTGCCTCTATAAGGTAGCAAACTAATTCATTCATTAAATTTTCACTTTTTAGTGAATGAATCCTCTAGAACAAGTAAATAAGTGTCAAAATTACATCATGTTCACTCAATTACATCAATATAAGTCAAAAATTACATCAAAAAGCAAAACTAGTGAAACTGGCCGAATTTCTGAGCTGGAAGGTGAAAAATTGGGCAAAAAACCTTTGTGCGCCATGCCAAAATCTGTATGCCTCATGCCACTTTGGAGCTGATTTTGAGGCACTTTGTGAAGTTAAAATTGAGCCCAAGTGTGCTTGATGGAAACCCCTACCTGTCTACTTTCCAACCCAAGTGGAATTTCTGACTTTTGTGCCCATTTTCCCCTCCAAAACCTCAATCTCCCAAGACTGCTTCCTGTGTGTGAAATCAGGGGCAGAGAGGTCATTTTTAGGGTGTTTTTGACCTCCTGAGGAATCAAAACTTGCCCAAACTTCTTGGTCATGAACTAGAAGTCATGATGTTCGATGAAAATTCCAAAACTGTAAATTCTTTTGCATTTGGAGCCTCCTATTGTAAGCGCGCGCCATGTGGCGCGTGCAAAGGGAGAAAAACCCTGTTTTTTGCACAAAATTTTACAAAAATACCAAAAATGCCCCAAATTTCTTGAAATTTGGGCTGGAGCTTCCTTATCAAGTGTTATGTTGGGCTAAATAGGACTTAGCCAATATCTGAAGACGATCGAGCTCCCTTTGCCTCTTTTGCTTCTTGATTGCCTTCCTCAATTTTGCCTTCAAATTCCTGATTCGGGCCTTACACACTTTGTTGCGTGCCATGTAGTGAAAAGCCATGTGTCTCAACAGTGCATGGTCTTTTTCAGCCTTGTCCAATAGCCTCTCTAAGTGCATGTTCACTCTCTCAAGATTGGCCTCCCGATCCTCATTAATTTCTTGCTCCAAAGATGTGAGCTCAACTCTTCTCCTTTGTGTAGCTTGGCGAGGCTCACGAATGTTTTGTAGCTCCATGATCGCTTGCTGATCCTCAAGCTATTTGTTCCTCTACTCCAAGTATTTCATGGTCCACTTAGCCCTCTCCAAGTTAAGGGATAAGGCTTCAATCCCTGATTGCTGCTCCTGGATGATGTCTCTAAGTTTGGGCTTTCTGGACCCGTATCTGTATCATCATCATGAAGGAGAATGAACTCAGTCTCTCTTTCACCTGATGGCTCACCTCAAGGCCCTCATCCTCCATTGGCTCCTTGACTTTGTCCTATACCTGTGATGCTGATGGAGGAAGCGAGGCCCCTTCCACCCTGGTGGGAGATAACACTAGCTTTGCCGCTGTAAACAAATGTATGGTGCCTCTCTGATATGTGATGAAAACCGGCACACTAGCAGTCTCATGGCGCTCATACTAATGAGAAGGTTCGCCCTCATGCTTAACCTCTGATTCTCCCCGTGAAGCTCTGAAGAAGTCATGAGAGATGAAATCATCCCAAGTGATGCCCTGCAATCCAAGCTGATGAACCACCAAAATCTTAATAAGAGCAAAATGATATACACTGTTAAGTTGCTGCTGAGGGGTTTTATGCTGTATAAAGGTGGTCATCTTCTCAATGTTCCGACAAATGAAATACGGAATGTTCATCATCCGTACCTTGGTGAAATGCATGAGCAACCTGATGTGATAAGCATAAAGACGAGAGAACCATCCCTCACAGCTGAAATATTTCATGATCAATCTCATTAGTGTAGCATATTCATATTTCAGATACCGGAATGGGAACACTCTCTTGAGCTTCCTCAAGCAACTGGTTTTAATGTATGGCTCATAATGCTGCCGATCAATATTTTGTTTCTTGTGCCACGGTTCACCAATGTTTAGTATACCAGTTGCTAATGAGATAGATTCTGGTGTAAGTGTGAATGTGACACTAGCCAAGATATCTTGATCTCCGTGCAAGTGCAGCACAAAAAGAAAAGCCAAATCATGATGAAATTGGACACTAGCCACCTTTTGAGAGAACTCATACAATGACTGATGCTGAAAACATTGCATAGCAAGAGAGCAGGCCTGCAATTCTGTAAGGGTGGTTGGTTCTTCCCTAGCATGCCTGCCACTTTTATGAGGCCTCTGGGGTGCCTATTCTTCCAAGGGAGAATCACTTTTGGTTTCCACCTCATAGTCTAATGAATGCTCAGATGCCATGACTGCTATACAAAAAGCCTTGAAGGCAAGATGACTGCTATGTATGAATTGTGCTTGAACTGCTCTTTCTTGGTGTTGTATTTCAATTTCTTCCACCAAGGGAAAAAACAAATGCAACAGGGACTGTTAGGGATTGTTAGGAAGGGGAAACAATATTGAGGAATGGGAATTATTGGGAGAAATTTAATAGGGAAATATGGGAGAGGGTTTGAGGGATTTGATGTATGGGAATAGGGTTTAGGGTTTGGGATTAGTTGTATAGGTTTTGATGTGTGAGGTTAGAGGATTTGGGATAGAGTATGTAGGAGAAGGGAGTAATGAATTTAGGTGATAGGGATTTAGGGATTAGTGAAAATAAGGGAACAATGGGAGGGAGACAAAATCTTGGTGCAAAACAGTAAGTTTTAAACCCTGGCAGCAATTGGCTTGAGGATCTTTAGAAGTAGGTTTTGAGACTTCTTGTTGCAACCACTATCACCCATAAACCACCATCTCTTATCATAAAATTTGATGCAATAGCAAGATAGCAAGCCTACCTGGCAAATCTAGGCAAAGTATGAGCAATTTGGCGAAGTTTCCAGCAATTTTCGGGCTTAAGGCTATATGCGTCGTGCTAAAAATCCAATGCACCACACACTCTATGTGCATCACGCCCGTTCAAATTTACACTGGGCGGAAATCCCCAGTGCGCCGCACGCTTCCAGTGTGCCGCGCCACCTATTATATGCGCCGCACTGGTTAGCTGCAAGCGAGTTCTCTCCAAAACACGCACTGCTCTCACAAATTCGCCTTGAAATGATTTTCTCCAACCTTGGCATGGAAAATGACTTTCATCTTCATGGAAAAACCTTTATATAGACATCAATTTGATTTTTGTTTATCCAAAAACCCACTTTGTAATGTTTTGCAATTGACACTTTTTCACAATTAATAGAACTCTGACCTTTTTGTTTCCTCGATTTTTTGGTCGAAATGATAAATTTCTTGGCAATTTTTTGCAGGGATAGCTGACATGGAATTTGGCAAAGGAGACCAGGGCTACGCCTAGAGAATTCAAGAACTGAAAATTTTGAAAAAATATTACAAAAAACGAAATGTCGACTTATCTTCAAAACAGAGTTTTGAAGAAAAGTCATAATCCATCCATATGATGATAAGAATCTTTTTGAGATAACAATTTATCAAGGACCTCCCTCTGGCCTGCTGGCTTTATTATACTTTTTTGAAAACCAAATTGACTAACCCTAGACCTAATGACTAAATGACTGTTATGACTTAGAAACTGCAACAGGACTGCAAATGACTTTAAGATTCAATTTTGATGGACAGACCTGAGCCGACAGTGCAAAGCATGAGGGGGATGAATGACAAAAGCCCTTCCGTCAGAATTATGGCATGCTCCTAACAAAATGCAATTGATCGAAAGTGATGGGACACCTAAACATGAAATGTAAAAAGAGTTTTGATCTCTGACGGAGGGATGACCAGACCGACTCTAACATTGGCTCCAATGGGGATGGTAGCTCCTTGGAGGTGCCAAGAACGGTAGATCTCTAGAAGAGCTAGACAGTGCCTCTCAGGGATTTGGTGTATGGGAATAGGGTGTAGGGTTTGGGATTAGTTGTATAGGTTTTGATGTGTGAGGTTAAAGGATTTGGGATAGATTATGTAGGAGAAGGGAGTAATGAATTTAGGTGATATGGATTTAGGGATTAGTGAAAATAAGGTAAGAATGGGAGGGAGACAAAATCTTTGTGGCAAAATAGTGAGTTTTAAACCATGGCAGCAATTGGCTTGAGGATCTTCAGAAGTAGGTTTTGAGAATTCTTGTTGCAGCCACTATCACACATAAACCACCATCTCTTATCATAAAATTTGATGCAATAGCAACATAGCAAGCCTACCTGGCAAATCTAGGCAAAGTATGAGCAATTTGGTGAAGTTTCTAGAAATTTTTGGGCTTAAGGCTATATGCACCGCGCTAAAAATCCAGTGTGTCGCGCTCTCTATGTGCGTCGTGCCCGTTCAAATTTACACTGGGCGGAAATCCCCAGTGCACTGCGCTGCCTGTTATATGAGCCACGCTGGTTAGCTGCAAGCCAGTTCTCTCCAAAACACGCACTGCTCTCACAAATTCACCTTGAAATGCTTTTCTCCAACCTTGGCATGCAAAATGACTTTCATGTTCATGGAAAAACCTTTATATAGACATCAATTTGCTTTTTGTTTCTCCAAAAACCCACTTTGTAATGTTTTGCAATTGACACTTTTTCACAATTAATAGAACTCTGACCTTTTTGTTTCGTCCTTTGTTTTTTGGTCGAAATGATGAATTTCTTGGCAATTTTTTACAGGGATAGCTGACATGGAATTTGGCAAAGGAGACCAAGGCTGCGCTTGGAGAATTCAAGAACTAAAAATTTTAAAAAAATATTACAAAAAACGAAATGTTGACTTATCTTCAAAACAGAGTTTTGAAGAAAAGTCATAATCCATCCATATGACAATAAGAATCTTTTTTAGATAACAACTTATCAAGAACCTCCCTCTGGCCTGCTGGCTTTATTAGAATTTTTCGAAAGCCAAATTGGCTAACCCTAGACCTAATGACTAAATGACTGTTATGACTTAGAAACTGCAACAGGACTGCAAATGACTTTAAGATTCAATTTTGATGGATAGACCTGAGCCAACAGTGCAAAGCATGAGGGGGATGAATGACAAAAGCCCTTCCGTCATATTTATGGTATTCTCCTAACGAAATGAAACTGATCGAAAGCGATGGGACACCTAAACATGAAATGCAAAAAGAGTTTTGATCTCTGACGGAGGGATGACCAGACCGACTCTAACAGGTTGGAGGAGGAGGATGAGGATAAAGTATATTCTCCACCGCTTTATGCATTAGAAATCGACATGGGGAGAAAACAACAAGATGAGGATGATATGATTGAAAATTTGATTCAGAATCCACCTACCAGTGTATCACCATTAGAGGACATAGTAAGAGAAACCCAAAACAACCCCTCAAATGATCTCTATGTAGCCGAATCCACTTCTCTCCATGTTAAGAATATAGGGTTCGTCCTAGAAAGAACATTGAAAATCAATCCATCCTTATCCACTTCCCAGGAGAAGGAACTGTGCAGCCTACGGAGGAAACATCTAGATGCCTTCGTCTGGAGTTATAAGGAGATGAAGGGAGTGCATCCTTCACTATGTACTCATCATATATACATCAAGAAAGATTGCAAAGTAGTCAGGCAACCTCAAAGGAGGATGAATGCAACACTTAAAGATATTGTTAAGGAAGAACTACAGAAATTGCTAGATGCAGGATCCATCTATCCCATCTCTGATAGTGAATGGGTCTCTCCTTTAGTGCTAGTGCCAAAGAAAAATGGTAAGTGGAGAATCTGTGTCGACTGTCAGGAATTGAACAAAGCCACTAAAAAGGACCACTTTCCTTTACCTTTCATATATCAAGTGTTAGATTGTTTGGCAGGGAAACGGTTTTTCTCTTTCCTAGATGGGTTTAGCAAGTACAATCAGATTCAAATCAGCCTATAAGACCAAGATAAGACCACTTTAATTTTTCCTTGGGGTATCTTTGCATACCGGGTCCTTCCTTTTCGTCTGTGCAATGCTCTAGCCACTTTCCAAAGAGTAGTATTGAGTATATTTTCAGAACTAGTTCATGATGCAATAGAATATACATGGATGATTTTACTCCTTATGGCTCTAACTTTCAGGAAGCTTTATCTAAGCTAGGGAAAGTTCTGGATAAGTGTATTGAGATGAACCTATCCCTTAGTCTGAAAAAATGAGAATTCTTGATGATTGAAGGGACTGTTCTAGGTCATGCAGTATCTCAGCAAGGACTGCAGGTGGACCCCAACAAAATTGCCATCATCCAAAGGGTCCAACCTCCTCAAAAGGTGAGAGATGTCTCAAGTTTCCTAGGCTTAGCTAGATATTATAGAAGATTCATTCAATATTTCAGCAAGCTAGCCTCTCCTTTGTTTGGCCCCTTAGGCAATGATGTTGAGTTCATATGGTCGGAAAACTATCAAGAAGCCCTAGATACCTTGAAGAGCAAGTTTGTGACTGCCCCAATTCTAAGAGGCCAAAACTAGGCCCTAACATTTCACATTCACACAAATGCTTTGAACAAAGCGATAGGAGTAGCATTAGGACAAGTTGATGAAAAATTACCTTATGCCATATACTTTATAAGCAAAAACTTGTCAAAGGAAGAGTTAAACCATACAGTAATCGAGAAGGAACTCCTAGCTGACGTGCACTCCTTAAGCAAATTCAAACATTATATCACAAGCTATCAAACCTTTGTGCACACTGATCATGATGCAATTAGATATTTAATGAACAAACCTGATGTAAATGCTTGCATTATTAGATGGTTGCTTTACTGCAATAGTTTGATTTGACAATTATTGATAAGCCTATTAAAGAAAATGTTTTTGCTAACTTTTTGTATAGAGTGAATTTGCCTACAAGTGAAGAAGGAATGGTGGATGACCAAATGCCAAATGAACACCTATTTTCTATATTAATACTATCTCCCTGGTTTTCTGATATAGCAAACTACTTGGTTTCAGCACAGTTCCCAACACACCTGTCCTCAAAGAGAAAAGTAAGATAGTAAGGAAAAGCACGGCTTTCACCTGGATTGGGGGAAATCTCTTCAAACATGGCCCAGATTAGATCTTGAGAATATGTGTCAGAGAGGAGGAGGTCTTTGACATCCTCCTGACCTATCATGATGGGCCTTGTGGAGGTCATTTTGCAGCAAAAAGAACTGCCTTCAAGATATTGCAAGCAGGCTACTACTGGCCCACTCTTCATCGGGATGTGAGGAGATACACAAGCCAATGTGATTGCTTTCAAAGGATGGGGAAACCTACTCCAAAATATGAGATGCCCATGCAACCTCAAGTGATATTTGAGCCATTAGAGAAGTGGTGCATGGACTTTGTGGGGCCTATCAATCCCCCTTCAAAGCAGAAGTAGTACATCATTGTGTGCACCGACTACCTGACAAAGTGGGCAGAGAAAAAAGCAACCAAAGAAACGACAGAGGAAAAAGTAGCTGAGTTTTTGAGAGAAAACATATTCTACAAGTTTTGGTATCCAAGAGAGTTGGTCACAGACCAAAGCAGTCAGTTCACTTCCAGCTTGATTGAACACCTACTCACACATAATAAGATCAAGCACAAGACTTCCACCCCTTACCATCCACAAGCCAATGGGAAAGTGGAGGTGACTAACAAAGCTTTGTAATGGATCCTAACTAAGGTAGTGAGCAGCAATAGAAAAGACTGGGCAGACAGATTAGTTGAGGCCACTTGGGCCTACAATACAACATGGAAGACCACCATAGGGTTCACACCTTATGAAATGGTGTATGGGAAGAAGGCTTTGCTGTTAATAGAGTTTGAGTTCAATACCCCAAGGACGGCAGCTCAGTTGGACCTAGACCTCAGCCATGCACAGAAGGAAAGATTACTTTAGCTCAATGGATTGGATGAACACAAATTGCAGGCCCTTCTCTATACAGAGGTATTTCAGCTTCAGAGAAAGATATGGCATGGAAAAAATATCAAGCAGAAGCAATTTCAAGAAGGAGATTGGGCATTACTCTATGATTGAAGATGTAAATATTTCAAAGGTAAGTTGAGGACAAGATGGTTGGGACCCTACACTATGGAGAAATGTAATGAAAATGGTTCAATTCTGATTAGAACCATTGATGATGAAGCCATCCCCATGTTTGTCAATGGACATCGGTTGAAAGTGTAAAAGAAACCCCTCTCCAAGCTAGAGTTTATTGAAGATTTGAATAAAACAGTGATAGTAGTGGAGCATGTCTTAGCTTCCACTTCACCAATTCATTGAAGAAAAGAGAAAAATAATAAGGGCTCAAGTGAAAACCTCCATGAGGTGCTTGAATCCCATCATTCGGTTGAAAACCTCTTCTGAGGCGACCCAGTGAGGTCAAAAAAAAAGGAGGAAAAAAAGAATAAGATCCATGTGTGAAAACCTCCCTTGGAGGCACCCAGGGTAGGAAATTAGGGTGAAAACCTCTTTGAGGCACCTTAGTTGTTTTCACAAAAAAAAAGAGAAGAAAAAAAAGAGAAAAAGGAGAAAGAAAATGATTTTTTTTTTTTGCATTGCAAGTTTGCAGGAGGACTACATGGAGTAGGAGAAGGTGCCAAGGGGACCCTGACATGCATAACAACACCCATATCATATTCTCCACACCCTCCTCCATCATCTTTGGCATTTCTTTCACCCCACTGTACCTCTTTTTCAAAAACTGTGTTTTCTACAGGAAGCTCTGTATTTTCTACAATATGCTCCTGTAGGAATTACAAAGAGCTAGAAGTGGCTACAAAAGGTAGTTTGAGGGACAATGAAGATTCATGAAGAACCTATAATCCCCTATACAATCTTCAAACCTCCTTGCCATCATTTCTCAACCTGCATCACACCCCAAGCATCATTTTTATTCTGTCCAAGAAAATCCAAAAGAAAAAAAAAATAGTTTTCCAATATCAAAAAAAAAAAGACATGAGAGGAAAGAGCACCATCAACCTCACTTGAAGCCTACCTACTACCTCTCCATCTTTATCTAAACCTATAGCATCATCCTTGAGCTCCAAGCATAGGAAGAGGCTGAAGTTTTAAGGGGAGAAGCAACTACAGGAGCTCCTGTAGGAATTCTTGTAGCAGTTGATCCCATAGAAATCCAACACCCACAGCAAGAGAGTGCAAACATAAAGGTTAAAAATCCACCTGAAGCTCAGATCCAGCTAGAGAAGAACTCGCACAAGCACAAAACCACACATTAACAAGCAAAGAAAACATGAAAAAAGGAAATAAAGGCATGCAGTAGAGAAAGCCACAACACCTCACAGCCAATACACTCGGATCACATGTAAGTAACTAAGTCACTCTGTTTGCATTTGTGTAATTAGAAGTCATGTAAGAGCAAAGAGAAGGTTGAGTTTGAATGAGGGAAAGGTGGTCAGTTAACTTGGCCACCTTCATCTAGTTGACTCCACTCATCTGAGATGTCACCCACACGTGCGCACAGTCAACTCCAACACAAGACGCTAAGGAAAGGTAGTGAAGGAAGTGTGAAATCTGATGCAATAATGGGGGATGATTACGAGGAGGGGGCATGATGACCAAGCAGGTGGGAACCAACGGTCTGAATATGGCCAACATATACCTTGCCAGCTTAGCACTCCTCACTGAAAATATCCATAAAGGGTAATAATTACTCCTCCCTGAGCATTCTCACCACCTTTTCCTTCATTCTCTCCTCGTAACTCAGCTACAACCATATCCTTGTGCCGCCACAGTGTCATAACCACCATCCTCCATCAATCTCTCCAATATTCTTGCTCTCGGTGTTTGCTATAGGAGCACCTACAGGAAATCTACAGGAGGGACAACATGCTTCTATAGGAGGGCAAGTGAGTTGTTTTGGGCGGTATAAAACATGATTTTTAGCATGATTCTTGGTATGAAGAGGTAGGGTTCATGCACACCCCCTGTTGAATATCAATATATAAAAGAAGTGGTTTAAATTTGATGAGGAAATAAGTCTTAAAGAGAGGAGAAAATACATTAAAAAAAAATCTGCTTATTTAAAAAAAACACAGTCCCTTCTGTTTCTCTGTTTTTCTCAAAATTCATTGTCTCCACCTCCATATTTGGTTTTCCAAAAGAATATAGACAATATGACAGGAGGGTTTTTAAGAAAGGATCCCACTAACTCCATTAGGCTCCATGCACATCCCCAAGTGGTGGACATATTCAGAAGAGAAAATTGGATGAAAGTTTTTGAGAAATTCCGAGGGTTTAATGAGGATATTTCCCAAGAATTTTCCCTCTCCTTGGTCCCTCACACAAGAACACATGCCACTGTCACCATTAGAGGTCTTTCCATGGAGATAACCCCTGAATTTATCAGTAGGGTCACTACCCTTCCTCTTGGGCTACCTTGGAGTAAAGATGAGAAACCAATTGGTCAGGCTGCCAAGAAGAACTTTTTCCAAAATCATGAAACCCCTATTGGAGATAAAAATTGTGTTAGAAGGGCCAGAATACCATATCCCTGGGATGAGGTTAGCTATCAAATAATCAAATACATTTCCTATGAGGGGAGATAAAACATTGTTTATGGTTATCACTTTAGAATCCTCCAAGAATTAAGGTATGGCATGTACACTCCAGTAGCTCAAAAGCTCAGTATCCCTTACTTCCTCCTGCAATCCCTCATTGACTCCAGCACCAAGGTACAAGCTGGAAATTTAGAGTAGCTAGCTCACCATGGCTTAATCAAAATCTTAGTAGAGGAAGCCCTCCATAACTTTACACTCCCTATAGCATGGGAAGTTCTCCGAAACATGATAGCTGATGATGACATAAAAGTCTTAACCTATGATGTCAGCCCTACTGGCAGTGAAGAGGAAGAATAGTAAGGGGGAGAAGGTGGATCCAGGGGTGACATAGCAGAACAAGAAAGGAAGGAGGAAGGAACTAAAATAGAGGAGGAGAAAGCTGAAGAAATAAAGCAAGAAGAAACAGAAAAAGAGACAAAAGAAGGAGAAAAAGAGGCAGAGAAGGAAGAACAAGGAGAAGAGTCCCCTGAGACTTTGTAAAGGGAGGTAGCAGCTTCCCTCATTTCCCTCAGTACATCAATCCAAAGAAAAAGAGGAAAAGACAAACCTCCATGTATTTCAGGGCTAGGAAAAGAACAAGAATTAAAATAGGCAAACCTCAGCCATCTTCAAAAGTGCCAATTACCATTGAAGATTCACCCTCTGCCAAAGGGAAAGAATCTCCTTCCAAGACACCTATAACATATGAAAGTGGGACTCCTAGATATTCCACATGGAAGGAAAAGGTAATACTACAGGACCCAAAAACAGTCCTACAGGAGGCTGAGATAGTTCTACAGGAGACACTGTCAAAACTACAGGAGACCTTAAAGCTTGAGAAAAGGATAGAAAGACAACCACAAGTGAAGGAGGAAGCACAAGAGATACAAGAGCTTGACCCCCAGTCTAGTCTTTCCTCCTATTACAACCTACTTGAGGGAGGAAAAATAATTCCACAAAAATTTGCAATTCCCCTATTTTTCAAATTGGAGAAAGAGAGTGAGAACACATAGGTCAATGCAAATAGGCAAATCCAAAGGGGTTGAGGATGTTGGCCATATGGAAAACAAACTCGGGGAAATGGGCAGGGAGTTGAGTGCCCTCAGAGACAGGGAAGCAATTACAAGAAGCCATCTTGAACTAAAAATGAATTGCTAAGGAGGCAGCTGCAAGAGAAAGAGACCCAGCTAGCATGCATTGCCAGCTTATCCATGGAGGCATTGCAATGCAGAACACCAGCCAAATCCTATGGCCTCTATCTAAAGGACCAATGGTTACAATTACAAATAAAGACTTTGGCACAAAGAAGCACAATGCCTTTCCAGGACTACAGGTAGTTCATGGATTTGTGTGACCAAAGCACCTTAGAGGATAAAGCAAAGATGGCAGAATTCTACTTACACAACATGGCCCTCATAGACATGAATGTGTGGGATCTCAATACCAAGCTAGGAGACCTACAATTAATGGCCATGGCCTCATGGATGAACCGTGAAGAATTTAGGGTAGTAGAAATAAAAAGATTGATGATAAAGGAGTAGAATGAGCCATTAATGATAAGAGATGAGCCATCAAATCCTATGGCACTCATCAACACACACAACCTACTTGCCAATGACCCTCAAATTTCCCTTAGATATCTCACCAATCAGTCACAATCCATTGCGCAGTTTGAGGATATGCAAAGGCTACTTGGGGATGACTGTGTGCATGCATGTATGAGGAGATGGAACACCTTACCACACAGTTTGCAAATCATGGAATATTATTCGCCCATGAGGCTGAAGGTTGCATTGAAAAGAGTGCCAATGTACAAGTGCTCCATGCAAAGGCTGAAGGTCAATTGGAATGGCCTCAAACTGAGTCCTCCCATCCTATTAGGCATGCTGGAAGGTAGAAGAGAAGAAGAAGAGGAGGAGAAGTGGAAGGACATAGACAGGAAGTTAGGATTCTATGGGAAAGAAGATCAGACTACATCAAAAGCCTGGAATGCTAGGGAAACCACTAGGGCTATAAAGGATGAGGAGATTGACTAAGTTGCTGAGAGGATGAGCAACACCTTCAATAGGGGGGTGATGATCAGCCTAATAAATTGGTAATTATATGGGCTCATTTTACCTCCTAACCTAGTCAAATCAACCATTCTCTTAGCTTATTGTATGATTTTCTGATTATATTTATGCTTATAGAGTGAGTTGAGTTAGTTATTGTGCCATGATCTAACATGTATTTAATGCAAATTATTGATGGATTTTGAGGTCAAAGTCAAGGATCCAATGGAAAAATGGCAGCAATAAATTGAAGTGGACAGAGGAGAGAACTTATAGGAGGGATCCCCCTCGTTTATTACTCCTCACTTCAAATTCCCATTCATTCATCTCGGAGTACAAGCAGCCAAATCATGCACTAGAAAGCAGTCGAGCAAGTGGAGGATCACTAATGATTATCTCGAGTTTTGGGAGCCAAGACTCCCTTATTTTAAGGAAGCTATTGGTGGGTTCATTTGTATAAGTAGAGAGGCCTAGGGCCTCACTACGGTCAGATTTTTTGCTTATATAAACTCTGCTCAAATTTCGAGCTTATTATTTTTGTGACAATCTCATGTAAACTTGCTATTGTTTTGAAAATAAAGATGGAATCCTTTTTGAGCTAGCACTGAGTTACCTCAAAGAGCTAAAGCTCTTGGATTAGGGCCCAATCCAAGTATCCAAGTTCCTCTTTACTTGTATTTGTATGATTTGTTTCAATTTGTAGATTAGTTTGTTGTTAGATGTATTTCTCTTATGGTTAAGAATAGGTTTCTTTTCATGATTTAGTAGTTTGCTTCCATTTGTGATTTTTGTAGCAGGTTAAGCAGTGATAAAGAGAAGATTTGAAAGGCTATCAACAATTCCTTGTCCTCTCTTCCTCCCTCTGGGACCATGATTTGAGGCAAAGACTCTCTTGCTACCCCAAAAACACAGATTTTCCTCATTCATAGGACTTTTAGTGTTTGCAGCTTTTTGGTAGGATAATAGTCTAATTCTTCTATTCTTTAGATCTTCTTCATCATGATCACTTCTTGATTTGCAATAGTATTCTTTCATGCTTTCCTTTCTTGCAACATTTCTCAGCATTTCCTTCCATAGATCATAATTTGGACTATTTTGATGCAAAACTATGTTTTTCTAGATGCACTCATCTCATTGCTTGCTGGATCTTATTGGTTGAATGTTAGTTGCTTTGCAGTGGATTTATTCTATTATTAGGCCATACTATCATCCATCCCATCCTCCATCTAATCCATGCCCTACAGGTTGCCCAAATCTCACCTCAATTTTTCCTTAGTTTCCTACATTTTCCATAGAACTTCTTCCTCTTTTCTTGAGAAAACCCAATCATATTTCTCTCTCCTGGTGGTTCATGGTAGACCTTAGGCACCCTAACACCTCATTCCAACCTTCATCCACCTTTTTCACCAACTCTTACACCATCAAAACAGTGAAAAATGCTCTCGACCTCCTCCTATAGGCCTCCTGTAGTTGCCCTATTTTCCTCTTGTAGATTTCCTGTGTCCTCCTGTAGATTTTCCTATAGGCTTTCTTTTGAAGGCCGAGTGTGGGAAATTCCTCCAGAAGGCCACTTGAGACCTCCTAGGACCCATTCACACCATCCTACATCCTCTCAAGTCACAAAACCGCCCTTCAATGCTACCTATTCGCTGCCATATTGACACACAATAAATTATATGCATGACAAATTCACATAAAAATACGTAAAAATCTAAAAATACGTTTTTTCTTATTTACTTATAGAAATAGCTTAGTTATATGTTGTGTACTTCCTTGAGTAGGTAATGAAATTCCTTTCATGGTTTTCATAGTGCTTTCTACAAAAGTAGAATTAGTTGGTTAATTAGGGTTCACTAGGTTTGATTTACGTCTCAGTCTTTCTCCTTTCTGCAGTTAGATAGCAGCTATAGAGTAATATTTCTCTCCTTTCATCACATATAGAGATTCTTCTAGAATCCAAAGAAGTTGGCTTAAGCTCCTAGTGATCTTGTGTCGGCTGACCAAGTGACAACCTACAGTGAGAACTAGTACTTATACATACAACACCGATGCTTCCAAGTTTGTTACAAACTATCGGGTTGATAAGAGTAAAGCAGGCAGCCCAGGAATTGTAGAATTATTGCTAAAATACTGGTGCTCACCAAGTTCCACTAGGCAAAATAAGTGATGTTTCTATGCCTTTGTGTAGTTTCCCAGTTGAATACTGCATTAGGAATTAGTAATTCCCCCAAACATGTCAAGTTTTGATGTTTCCTTGCTTTTATGAGCTAACATAGGAGACAATCCACAATATTTTCTCACTCAACTTGTTCCTTTGACCCATAAAAACTCATTAGGGTTTACTAACACTCTTCCCGAGGTAACAAACAAAGTTACTTTGGCACTAACACACCCTCAGCCTTGCTAGGAAGCTTTATAAAGTAGGTTTCTAATGTTTAAGCAGCGTTAGCTTGACAACTAGGCCTGTGAACTTGTTCAGTCCTTCAGTTATCATGTATTTCTCTTCTGAGTTGATGAGGAGGTAATTTTCCTATATAATAACTTTATTGATGTATTTTTCACAATTCAGGCTCAAAACATGCCAGTGTAGGTTTTCCTATAGGATGTCTACAGGATGTTCTAGTTCACCTATAGGATTCCCTGTTTTCTTACAGTAATAGGCTAAAAGCATAGGGAGTGGTTTAAAAGGTTGGATGGAGCTTGGAAAAGGTGAGTAAGGATGGAATAAGGAAATGGAGTAGTAGGTACTCACTTAGAACTCAAACCAAATCTTTATGATGGTTGGATTTTCTCAATGAGCATGGCAAGTTTTCCTTGTAAAATGATAGTTCGAATTGCGACCTTAGTGGATTTTGGCGATCATGAGTGGATATGGTTCAACTAAAGCTGATGATATGATATATTCATTCAATTTAGAAACCCCTACAACATATACATCATTTTTGGCATTTATCCATAAATTCATCTCAAAACAAGAAGGGTTTACTTCAATAGAAGGAAACATAATTTTCATCATTTATTTCCCAACTTCATGCATGGGAATGCTTCAAACCATTATGAAAGAAACATGAAATCAATCCAAGACCTAATATATCAAAAATGTCAATTGCAACCTATCGTCTAAAACTGAAAGATGATGACCTAATTAGCAGAAAACCCTCAATTTCATAAGAAACCAGAATACTGTCTTTTTGGGCTAAATGGGAAATGATCCTCAAGCCATAATACCTAGAAGGAAGAAATGAGGTAAGATCCACTTGTTGTCAGAATTTTTTTAATATTTTATTATCTCTATAATATTACTATTAGAACTATCCACGAATGGAAGCAAACTAATAAAACATACTAGTACTTGAAAACTAACAACACATAAATTAGTGTAGCAACAAACTGTGAATACAAGCCTAAACATACATGGAACCTATGCTACTAGGGTTGGGCCCTAACCCAAGAGGTTTAGCCCTATGAGTAAACTTAGTGTTGGATCAAGGGAATGTTGTTCATTTTCATTAACATATCAAAAATACATAAAAGTGTTTGGCCACAATCCTTCAACTCAAAAAATACTTAGCTATCTTGCACAAAAAATTTGAATCCTAATTAGGCTTTAGGCCTCTTTATTTATACAACTAAATTTTCCAACAACTTCCTTAAATCTAGGGAGGCTTGTCTCCTTATCTTGAGATAAGCTGGTTCTTAAATGTCACTGGCTTGGCTGCCAATGATCCTCATGCCTCGGCTGCTTGCAACTCCGAGCTGGTGTGATTTGATTGAGGGATCTTCGAGTGAGTGAGGAGTTGAGGGAGATCCTATCTCCTATAATCTCTCCTGCTTGTCTCATTCAAGTTCTTTCACCCTAATTAGCCACAATTTACTCCCAAAACTTGCAACCAATGAACATTAGACCACTAGACATAACATCTTACTTTTACTCATCTCATTAAGCAAAATATAATTAAAACATGTAAATAATTATGAGAAGAGTTGCTTAGTAAGATGGAGGTGCATTAAGGTCCATATATTTTACCCATTGATGAGCCTCATCACAAGCCCAAGGAAAATTAGATTCATATGAAAGACACCAAGATTGAGAAGTTGAACATGGCACCAATCTTTATTATTTCCATTAATACAATTACATCCTTGCAAGAAATGACAACGGGGTTGCAAAAATATGATTTCTCTCCACAAGAAGACTAAGAAAAATCCACACCTAGAGGCAAATTCGACTTGGTAATTATACAAAATTATTAGGAATCATTCCCCAGTAAAGGAGGAAACTTCCCCACCCAAATCCCTTGATTAATGGATCTAGTTCCCAATACTATGAATCTGCATTAAATGGCAGGGAACACATTCTTGGATTTTCTCAATCATCGAAGACCAACTATCTGTGCCATAATTATAGAATATATTGTTGATTTATTATTTAATGTTAATCCTCTTGTAGTAGGTATCAAGTCCTTAGATTATCTCCTCCTCCAAATCCTCATAATCTTCCCAATATTCTCACAATATTCCTCGAAAATAAATAATAGTAGGCACAAATATGAAATTATCCATAAACCTTCCTAATGAACATATTAAAGTTAAAAATACATTATCTAATGAAAAAAGAGAGGTTTATTGTATTGAAGGATAATTAGATGGGCCTTAATTTATGTCTATTTTAGAGGCATGGGCCTCATTTTATGTCTAATTTAGAGGTCCATCAATGAGGTAATGGCACCTCTAATCGATATATAGAAGAAATCTCAAGAGATCCCGAATATCCTAAAGGTTGCAAACATAGTTGTTGTTACACAAAAATATCGTCACCATGATTATTTGCAGTCGGTATGGGTCTATCATCACTTGTACTGTCCTCCTAAGCAAGTCTCAGACCTCAGCTCCTCAAATCAAGCTTTGGAAATGAGAGAAAGACATTAAAAGTCAATGTAACTCTGGTTCCGCACTTTCTCTCACTATCACCTGTAGTCCCACACCTTCTATGTACAAAAACTGCGGACCTGCCCGCTCTGTCCCTAACGGTGTAGGTGAAGACCCCTGTGAAATTCAAAAGGCGCAAGTTTTATCTTCAAAAAACTCACTTTGGGTTAATTCTAGAGGATTCTAGAAGGAATTTTGACGTGGATTGTTCGCTCTGAGGTGGTTCATGCATCCCAAAAGAGAAGGAGCTAATCCCTTGATGAGAGTAGCTATCCCTTTGAAGGAGGGCTTTATCCCTTTGAAGGAGGACCTAGTAACCTCCCTCCATTGCACTATAAATATAGGCATTGGGCTGGTTGTTGGGGAGGTTAGAAGCTGAACATTTTTTATGGTAAATGCTGGTGAAATCAAGACTTCATAGTAGAGCTTAAGAGGAGAGATCACATACCTTTTTGGCTTCATTGGGGAGTGAGTGAAACTTGTCAAAGTAGAGGAGACTTCTTGCTGGACCCTAGGAGGAGCTTGTACAATGTCAAGGCAAAGGTTGTAAAGTTCTTCTTCTTTTGAATTAATACAATCAAACTCATTTTTCTCAACAAGTATCTCATGTTATTTATTTCATGGGCTCCTTGACTTTCATGTTAAATATTTTTTATGATTTTGGCTTTTCAGGTGCTATTTAATTTGTTTGCCTTGTTTGTGTTTGCAGATTCGCGACAAAGGAGCTCATTTGGATCAAAGGAGCGAGGGCATCCACAAACTTGCATTGGACCTAAGGTAGGCCCTAAAAACACTTTTTTCCATTCTTCATTAAAGCATATTTAGAGAAAGATAGTGTCTGGTTGGTTTGCTTGTCATTAGGTCTTCATTAGATTCTAGGAAGGTCTATCTTGTCCGCAAGATCGACTTATTCCGTGTGACAAAATGGCGACTCCGCTGGGGACTTGATTGTTTTCCTTGTTTTTACTTTGACCTGAGAAATTGTGTTTTTGTTTCTGTTTTTGGCTTGTTGTGTGTAAAATTGGGTAAAGTTTGTAGATAAAGGTTTTTACAAAGTTCGGTGTAGCTGAGACCGGTGCTTGGCACATTGCCTCTTTAAGATGTTCAAAGGCCTTCATTTCTTCTAAAGTCCTTGAAAATATATCTTTCTCAAATAATGTTGTTAGAGGTGCAACTATTCTCCCATAATCCTTAACAAACTTGCAATAATACCCTGTCAACCAAAGAAATCCCCATATATTCTTTATGGATGTGGGTATTTTCCATTCCTTAATGGCTTTAATTTTTCTAGGGTCTACCTTAACACCTTCATGAGATACAATATGACCTAGATATTTCACGTCTTGTACTCCAAAGAAACATTTGGAGCTTTTTGCATATAATTGTTTCTCCTCCAATAGTTTGAGCACCCTGTCAACATCTTGAACATGATGCTTCCAAGACTTGTTGTAGATTAGTATATCATCAAAAAATACTAACAAAAACTTTCTAACGAAGGGTTTGAAAATGGAATTCATCAAACCTTGAAATGTAGAAGGTGCATTGGTAAGGCCAAAAGGCATTACCAAAAATTCATAATGACCCTCATGAGTTCTAAATGTTGTTTTTGGTATGCCTTCAGTCTTCATTCTAGTTTGATGATATCTTGAACGAAGATCCATCTTGGTGAAGTAAATTGATCCAATAATTCATCAATCACAGGAATGGGATATTTATCTTTAATAGTGAGCTTTTTTATCTCCCTATAATCTGGACACATGCACCATGATCCATCCTTTTTATGAACCAATACTACTCAAGCAGAGAAAGAACTTTGACTAGGTTGAATTATACCAACCTCTAGCATTTATGCAACCATACGTTAAATTTCACTCTTTTGGGCATAACGATATCTATAAGGCTTGATGTTTAGAGGAACACTTCATGGAATCAAATGAATAGCATGATCATGATCACGAATAGGTCGGAGGCCTTTGGGAGTCTTAAATACCTTGGAATAATTGTGCAATACTTTTTGGAGATCTAGAGAAATAGATGATTTCGATGTGGGAACCTCTAGTGAACATAATTGTGCAATTATGCCTCGTTTTTCTTTCATTATAGGCTTTGGCATTCCATTAGAGCTGATTGTCCTTCCCGATTTCCCTACGATACCCCTTAATTCAACTTCCTTTCCTTCTTAAGAAAATTTCATGAAATTTTTTTGAAAATTAAAATCTATTGTACCCAAGGATTCTAGCCATTGGACTCCTAGTACAACATCAACACCACCCATTGGAATGGAAAGAATTTGGCTATTAAATACATATTATCCCATGGATATCTTGATATTATGGCACTTTCCTGAGCAATTTATGGTTCCTCCACTTGCAACCATCACTTGAAACTCCGGTGCTGGGTATAGGAAGCAATTCAATTCCTTGGCTATCTTACACTGAATAAAGCTATGCGTACTTCCTGAATCAATCAACACTATTAACTTTTTCTTCATGGTATTCCATTCTATCTTGATAGTTTGAGGAGTGGTAATTCAAGCCAATGCATTACTAGATATGGGCGGATTCATTTCTTCTTTCTCTAGGGTTTCTTCCCAGTGTATATCCTCACTACAAGAAAAAAGGTCAATGGTTCAGGGTCATGCCTGTGATGGACCTTTAAGGTCCATCACCAATGTGGCATATGGTGACGGTCTTTAAAAAAGTGTTGTTGTAAGTGTATATAGTGATGGTCCTTTAAGTTTTGTCACCAAAGCCATTTTCAATGACACTTTTGGTGAGGGTCATTAAAGGCCCATCACTAATTCTCTCTTTGGTGACACTTTTGGTGAGGGTCATTAAATTCCTATCACTAATTCTCTCTTTGGTGACACTTCTAGTGACAATATTTTATTGACCGCCACCAATGATATTTTTGGTCACTTTTGGTGACGGTCAATAAATGTTCGTCATCATTGATCATTCCAATGAGTTTTTTATGACAATTCATTCCTGTGATGGACCTTTAAGGTCCATCACTAATGTCACATATGGTGATGGTATTTAAAAAATCGTTGTTGTAAGTATATATAGTGATGGTCATTTAAGGTTTGTCACCAAATCCATTTTCAATGACACTTTTGGTGAGGGTCGTTAAAGGCCCATCACTAATTTTCTATTTGGTGATACTTCTAGTGAGGATAATTAAAGTCCCATAACTAATTCTCTTTTTGGTGACACTTCTAGTGGAGATATTTTATTGAACCTCACCAATGCTCTTTTTGGTTACTTTTGGTGATGGTAAAAAAGTGTTCGTTATCATTGATCATTCCAATGATTTTTTTATGAAGCTATTTACTTCTCACTATATTTTTTGTCAAAAGATAATGATTTAAGACCATTGTTGTGGAGTCTATTTTATTATGTTTCCAAGGTCATAGTGGTTATAATAATCAATCAATTTGTTAAGAATTAATGTGTGTATCATTTCCCTCAAGTCATAAGAATATAGTTTTCCTATGAGTTAACACATGATTTATCTCTATTAGGTTTATTATCTAGCAAATTTCTTTTAAATAAAGTTCCACTAGTGTGTGTAGGAACTATATTATTTAATACATAATAAAGCTCTATCAATTCTATTAATGAGAGAGTCCTAGCACTCCTCAACATTCATGGCACACCTTAACATGCTTTAGAACAGTACACTAACGTTCCTTGGCACCTTGCATGTCTTGGAACATCTTACCATGAGTAGGACACCCAAGCACATGTTGGCATGCCTTAGCATAGCATAGAACTCCCCTATCATGTGTTGGCATGCCCTAGAACACCTTGGCATAATATTTCATTGAAAAATATTAGCACTTGGCACACATTGGCACTTGGCATGTATTGGAACATATTATTAGTGTGCCTAGCATGCCAATTTTGAAAAAGATAAAGTCCTGACTTGTTAACCCTCTTATGTGTTCATTTCCTTGCATTTTATCTTGGTTATTCCTTTTTTTCCCTTGAAACTCCTTGCCACATATTGGAATACTATGGCACCATGCAAATCCTAGCATGTCTTAGCTCCTAGAATGCCTTGGCTCTATTTGGTACATGATAGCACACCTCAAAAATACCTAGCACACTCTAACACTTCTTCAAATTCCCTAATATTCCCTGGCATGCCTTACCCATGATTAGCATACCTTGTCACTTCCTCCTTGGCATGACAGCTAGCACTCATTAACACTCCCTCACACACCCTTATATTCATTCACTTCCATGAATTTTTACCTAGTGTTTCCTTGTGTTGTCCTAGTACTCCCTAACACTCCTTAGCATGCATTGGCACTCTCTATCACACCTTAGCACTCTTCGATATCCTCTTCCACTTCATAGCATGTATCCCACTCCCTGATGCACATTGGCACTTGTTGGCACTTGGCAAATTTTAGCATGTTTAGCATCCGTTGAGATGACTTGGTATGATTTGGCATGGTTTAATATTAAAGTTATTTGAGATCAATTATTGAAAACTAGATGAGAAGAAGCGAAGGAAGATTTGGCACTTAGAATGCATTAACACTTGGCACTTGGCACTTATTGGCACCTAATGTTGGTTTTTCTAGAATGCCCCTCATGGAAAAGGTAAATTGATGACTTATTAACCCTATTATGTGCTCATTTCCTTGTAGTTTAACTTGTTCCTCCCTTTTGTTCCCTTGACACCCCCTGGCATGCATTGTCACACCCTTGTACATCTTGGCATGCCTTAGCACTTGGCACATATTATCTTGTTTGACATGTTTTCGTACTATCTGGCACATGTTAGCATGCCCTAGAATTCCCTAACACACCTTGGCAGTCATGAACTTATAAATAGCATTACATTTTTCAATGACTTGGTAACATTACATTCACTAGAGCACCTTGGCACTCCCTAGGTTTCATGCCCTCTATTATCCTCCACAATGTCCCAGGTTGATGAGGAGATCGACGGAGGTAATCACAAACCAAGATTTTAGTTTGGTAGCTAGCCCTACAAAACTAGAGAGGGCTCTCTCTATGAAATCACAACAAAGATATGACTAGAATGTAAAGGATTTTAAGCTAGATAGCTGGGCCCAGGTGGGTTTTGGAAAATTTAGGGTTTTGTTGCTCGATAAGGGAGAAGAACAAGGTAGCTAGGGCAGAGGATCAAAGGGTTACAACAACAAATATAAAATGGAGAAAGGTAGCATTAATTTTGTGATGGATCTTAGGGTTTTTCAGTGTAGTGTAGTATTTAGAAGAAGTGAAAGGTCTTAATGAGCATGAAACATGAATTCATTAAGCAAGAAATAAAGTAACACATAATGATTTTTCCATCAAAACAAAGCTTTATGCAAAGAATTTTGTTTATAAATTGTAAGGAAAACCATTGAATAATTGATGAATGGAAAGAGAAGATTAATATATTTCATATAAAGCTATAACAAAGAAAAAATAACATCACAAACTTACTGCACATGAATTCCTAGATAATAGTTGCAAATTGTGTCCTTTGATTTCCAGAAAATGTCCAAGTACAAGCTACAATAGTTCTCTCCTCTGAAATCAAACCCTTCCTATCATTGAGGAACTAATACATAAAGACTAAATAAACATCTCCCCACTCTCATGGGTCGAATTAGTGACTCTAGGAACTATTCCATGAGGTGTTCTAACCAAACCCTAATGTCTAGGGAAGTTAAAAATGACCTCTACAACTAAATTTGACTCCAACCTCTCTCTCATAAATGAGGTCAAATTTACATCAAAATGGCTTATAAATACTAACCACTCATTATTTACATTTAATTTTACCCCTCACATTCATCTACTTCACCCTTTTTACTTTTACCAAACTGAAACTAAGAATTACAAAAAATTACACAATGAAAATTTACAAAAATCTCAAAAATTTCTAGGTGTACAATGAGCTATTGGAGGCCATTTTTTGGTGACTTTCTAAAGTCCAAATCTAGATTGGGAGCTGTTTATGGAAATCTATGAGAGTGTATATGCCTTTAGAGTATTTTTTCACTCAAAATGATCCATTTTTTGCTGAGATATGGCCATTCTCCCAAGGTGTCTCGAGGTGCGCAACGAAATGGAAAGAGAGGGGTAGAAAGGTGATTTTTGGCCTCTGTTTTTGCAAATTTCTCAAAACCTGAGCCCCAGACCAGGAAAGTGGGAAAATGGGGTTTTATATGCGGTAATATGCTTTCCAAAAATGTTTATTTTACATCATTTAGAGCCCTAAGTAAGAAGCACAGTGTGAGCTCGTTGTGCTCCTAGACAGAAAATTGCCAAAAAATTACAAGTCTACACCAAAACACAAAATTTTCTCCAAACCCTCCCAAATTTTTTTGATAAATGCCTCCTTAGCACACTCAAAACTTGCTAACACTCCCTATCATACACTATTATTCCTTCATTTCCATGCAATTGAATCTATTCCTTCCTTGTGTTTCCCTGGAACTATCTAACATACATTGGCAATGCCTCCTTAGCACACCCAGAACTTGCTAACACTCCCTATCACACACTCTTATTCATTCATTTACATGAAATTGAAAGTATTCCTCCCTTGTGTTTCCCTAGAACTCCCTAGCATGCATTGGAACCACACCATAGCACCTAACACCTCTTGGCATGCCTTAGCACTTGGCATGTCTTGGAATGACTAACATGCCTTCGAACTTTCTAGCATGTGTTATCACTTCCTAGCATTCCTTGCACACCTTGGAACTCCCTAGCTATCATGTCCTCATAGATAGCCTTACTTGTTTTGTGACTTGGGAACCCAACCAAGTCATTGAAAAAATATTTTTGTCCCTAGAAAAAAGTCTCCCTTTGTCTTAAATTGATTTTTCCATCCCCTTATTGTAATCGTAGGCTTACCTATTGCAATTACTATTATGAAATTATCCTAATACACTTCATCCTTGGGACACCTGGAAGACACTCTTATTCATTCATTTCCATGAACTTTGACCTAGTTCTCCCTTGTGATGCCCTCACACTCCCCAACACTCCTTGACATGCAATGACACTGTCTAGCATGTCTTATCACACCTTTTCATTCCTTCGCATGCCCTAAAACTCCTTAGCTATCATGCCCTCATAACCACCCTTATTAGTTTTAAGAATTGGGAACCAACCAAGTCTTACCTCTACTACAACATCTTGACCAAGTTATAGTTACTACAACTATACTATCCTTGTTCACCTAAGAATGGCCTATAACTCATCTTAGGCTACTCATGTCCAATATTATCTCATCCCACTTAAGAAGTTACCATGTCAAGGCTCACGTCTAACCATGGCCATAAAAAAACTAAGAAACATAGTTTACATCTTGACATGGCATAGCACCTGGCATGTCTAACAATCCCTTGGCACTATGTGGCACATGTTGGTGTTCCCTGCATTCCATGGCATGCTTTAGCACTCCCTATCATACCGTAGCACTCCTTGACATGTCATGGCACTCTTGCATGCCTTGGAACCACCTAGCATATAACTTTGTCACTTCCTCCTGAACACACCTAGAATTCACTAACATTCCCTATCATACACTCTTGTTCATTCATTTCCATACATTTTGAACTAGTTTTTCTTTGTGTTTATGTCGCACTCCCTAACACTCCTTGACACGCATTGGCACACCCTAACACGCATTGGCATACCCTGGCATGTTATCCTAACACTCTAGCATTTCTTGGCACCACCTAACATACCTTGTTATCCCCTCCTTAGCACACCTATAACTCACTGACACTCCTTGTCACACACTCTTAGTCATTCATTTCCATGCATTTGAAACTAGTGCTCCCTTATGTTTCCCTTTCACTCCATAAACTCCCTATCATGCATTGGCACACCCTAGCACCTGACACACCTTGGCATGTTTCCCCGGCTTCTAACATGCCTTAACACTGCCTAGCATACCTTATCACTCCCTCCTTAGCAAACTTGGAACTCACTAACACTTCCTGTCACGAAATCTTAATCATTCATTTAGATGCATTATTTTCACCTATTTCTCCCTTATGTTCCTCTATCACTCCTTAACACTTCCTAGCACGTGTTTTTAATGGACAAAACACTATATATAGGGCATCTCATCCTCCATTTGTGGACAAGCAAATTTGTTTAAGTAAGTCTGTAATAAGAAGTGTGAACATAACCAACCAAGAGAAGGAAACAAAGAGAGAAGATTTTGGTGTTGTTTATGGGTTTGTTTTAGGGTTAATAAATCCACACGTGCGAAGGAAGGAAGAACTATCTACTGCAGAAAAGGTCGAAGATCTTGTTGTTGTCCAAGAAGTCAAATCAAGGAAGAGGATAAGAAAGGTTACATGCCAAATTAAAATAAGAGTTCATACCATTCAAGTGAAGAAGATCAAGGTTCAAAAGGTTGGTCAATCACACGTTCTAGGGTTTATGCAAGAGGGCCAAGAACTACAGATTTGATCCATGGAACTAGAATTTGAAGGATAATTGAGTTATTGAAGGAAGAATCCTCATCATCATTGACTCAAGGAAAAATAAGGAAGTTGAATCAAGGAGGCTTGTGACTTGGTCTTGGAGAGGTCATTGAGTCAAGTGTTTAGGCTGGTCATGGTATTTGTCAACTGAATTCTATATAAGAAGAAGATCTCGTTTGGGTTTTCTTCTCATGTTGGAGAGGTTTTGGCCCTGGTTGATCAAATATTCGATGTGTCTCTTGTCTCCTCATTGTTTATGCATTGGTATATGTTTGATGAAGAATATTTTTTTGAGCATTGTTTGTTATTTTGGATTAGTCTTGAATGTGTTTATGTATGAAAAATTGGTTGGGTTTGTAAACTATGAGTAGAGAAGTGTTTGATTGATGCATGCTTCCTAGAATAAAATGTGTCTCTTACTTAAACAATTAATTTGGTGGAAACATGGGCATTTGGATAATTATTTTGGAATTTATGCACCTTACAAGTACATCAACTCATATAATACATAATTATAATGGAAAGTACTATAATGTGTTGTAGCATAGAAAGGATGTTGATAAAATTTGATAGCTTAAATGTACATGATAGTTTGGAAAGGTGGGGAATAACTCTTATTTAGTCATAGGTAGCCTAATCAATTCCTTTTTTAATCTATAAATGTCCATGATGATTTTGAAAGTAGGTGGGTAGCAATTCTTACTCATGTCATAGATAGCCTAACAAGTACTTTTCTCTATCTAGGATGATACTAGATACAAAACCTTTTTGTATTATGTGCTTCTTCATTTTTTTTTATAATATATCGTGTTATAAAAACTTTAAAATAAGCTTCTCACTTTTGTTCTTGCATTTGTGGTAAAATCTGAACCCAACTTCTGAAAGTAGTGTTATTCTGGAGGATGCCAATAATAGTTTTCACTCCATAAAGGTTTTAACCTATCTTTAGTCTTTGATGAGTTTTTTTGAATGATTGTACTTTAAAAATAAATATGCATCTGCAGTTTTCTCACTTGCTAATTTAGAATGAATGAAAAAATCAAAATAATTACTTATAATTATTTGTAGCGTTTACCTAAAATTGATGGAACATGGTGATTACATAAAATGAGTGTGAAATTGAATTTTGAAATTCTATTAATGTCCTCAATGCTTGGAAAATGTAATTGGATCAGATGAGAAGTTAACATGTAAGGTATTTAGTGAGACATTGCTTCTCTTCTAAGAAAAGTATATCTAAACCAAGTGCAATACTAGGGAGAGAGAGGATTCTATAGTGTGCAAAGCTTAGGAGAGAGAGGATTATGTAGTGTGTAAAGCTTAGTTGTATGGGTTTGGGGCTAAGGCATAGTTTCTCCACTTAACTGAAGTAAAATGAGAGGAAATGGGGCAATGCATACTTTTTAAATCTTAGCTATGAGGATTTGGTGTTCAAGGCTTAGTCACTTCACAATTGAAATGAAATGAGATCAAATGAGACAAGGACTTGAAAATTATTAGTTGTATGTAATGACATTAAAGTGAGTAAACACAAAGTATCAAAATTCGAAGTAGAATCAACCCTTGTGTATGAAAATTCAGTCAAGAATTTTTTTAGGGCTGAATTCCCCCTCAAATATACATTTGATTAATACAAAAGCTTAGAAAACCACATCTATGTAATCATGGTATCCCTCTTAGATGCACAAACCTTTCCCCTTGGATTCCCATTAACTTTGAGGTTGTGCTCCCCTACACTCTTATATTCTTACTATGGATACTACACTCCAACATGATGGACTCTAAGATATATTGTGATAGGGGGGATGAGGGTTTCGGAAATTCTTATTGCCACATGAAGGTCTTGCCATGTTTAGTTCAAGAATACGGAAGAAAAATGCTCATGTAGAAGGATTTATGGTGCTTTTTCAATTGTGGGAAATAGAAATTCCATACATTGTGGTGCTTCTTGGTACAATATTATTGATTCATGGAGAAATATCAAAGGTTCCTTGGGTGGAACTATACCAATGTGTGGGTGGGACCAGGCTCACGAGATTCATCTTTTACTACCATCACAATGAACTACAACCAAATTGATTATAGAGGATTTATGCGAAGCAAGAACTCATGAGATTCATTTTTTTACTGCCATAACAATGAACTACATCCAAATTGGTTATAAAAAATAACTCATGAGATTCATTTTTTACTGCGATAACAGTGAACTACATCCAAATTGGTTATAAAAGATTGCATTGTTAAAAGTTAATTTTTATCTTTAATGTTTGATATAATAATTATAAAACCAAATCTCATTTGTTGTATAACATGGAAACCCATAATATTAGTATTAGATAATTAAACATTAATAAAAAATATTTATAGTTTTTTTGTTTAATTATATAAAATCCAAATCTGAATTTGTTTAAAATTACAACTTACAACATGGTTAATTATTTTGTAATTTTGAAAAATAAGAAATATAGTTTTTTGAAATGAGTATACAATAATATAAGAAAATATACATTTCGTACATTTTGATATATTCATAAAATACAATGTTTTTAAAATATATTAAAAAAAATAATTATAATTAAAAAATTTAATGATCATCCTGTTAGCACTTGAAATTTCACCTTAGGTTGAGAAAGGTAAACCTCAAGGCTACATCAAACCATTTAGCCTCGTAGCTAGCCCTACGGGGCAGGAGAAGGCTCTCTCCGGTCAATCTCAGCAGACCTTCAATGGGATGAGATGACCAACAAGGTAACACTGATATTAGGCTAGTAAACTGATTAAAAAGGTTGATTTGGGGTTTTTTGGGTTTTTTGGTGGCAAATTGAGGAACTGCAATTTTGGGTGCGGGGATTTGACACAGTTTCTGCAGGGGGTTCTTTGGGGCGAGGTAGGAGACCGTATTGATGCCTTTGATTGAGATGGATGATCAGGAATGAAAGATGAGGAGCTAAAGAGAGCAAACAATGACTTTGAATTCCCTTTAGACAGTAGAAAACATTGAGATTAAACAAATTTAAAAGCATAGCATGGCTAGCATGAATTCACTTCATTTGTTTAATGTGCAGCAGTAAAGAAAGGAAATTAATCACATAAAAAAGCTTACAATAACATTGAGAAAACACACCATCAACACATGAGTCCACAAGAATCCCAATGATGACTGCAAAACCCTGGTCTTCCTTAGCCAAAAATTGCAGAGATACAGTGAAAATATACAATGATAGCTTCTCCCTCAAAAGTCCAACCATGAAAATGGGCAAGAAAGTACATAATATAGATGATCTAACCTCTTTCCCTGCCTCCATGGGTCGAGCTCACTATCCTAGGAGCTGTTTCAACCACCTCTAAACTAAGCACTATAAAATAGGCAGTCAAAACAACTTGCCTCTATAAACTTGGAAACCAGTTCATACATTCAATTTTTACCCTTTACATGAATAAATCTTCTAGAAGAGTTAAAAAAGGGTAAAAGTGTCATAATTAAATCAAAGAGGACCATCATTAACCTCAAAAAGTCAAACCAAGTCAAACTGTGCTTTTCCGAGCTGTTACAGTGAAATCTGGCAAAGTTTGCCTGACGGGTCGCGCACACCTGCCTGACGGGTCGCACACCTTTGGAGCTCTGTGTGAGGCACTTGCAGGTGTCAGAATGGGGTGAAGGATAGCTAGTTGGAAAGGTATGTGATTCTACTTTCCAACCCAACTAGAATTTTTGGATTTGGAGGTCATTTGCCTTGTCAAAATGTAATTCTTCCAAGACTGGTTTCTGCAACTCAAAAAAGGGGCAGAAAGTCAAATTTTGCATGTATTTTGACCTTTTGGAGGCCCAAAACTCCATAAAAACTCAAGTCCATCCATAGGCATATGTAACTTTGCATGAAAAATCTAGAAATGCTGAGTTTTTGTAAAAAGGAGCTTCCATGACAAAGGGTCTCACCGGGGGTGAGACCCATTGAGGAGCCAAAACCTGTAAATTTCCAAAAATTGCCAAAATTACCCAAAACTTTCAGAATTTTTTTTGGGATTTGAGCTGTGGCTAGGCTAATGAGTGCCATGATCCTTGAGTGAAGCCTCAGCCAAGATACGAAGGGGATTTGGCTTCTTTCTCTGTTTTTGGGCCTCGATCAACCTCCTTTGAAAAACTTTCATTTTGGCTTTGCATACATGCATCCTTGCCCAATAATGATTTTTCATATTCCTCAACAACTTTTTCTCTTGGTTGGCCTTAGCCAACAGCTTCTCTAAGTATGCATTCACTTGGATGAGCATTGACTCTCGGTCTGCAGGCAATGGATCACCGGGTCTTCTTCGGTTCAAGACTCGGTCATTACGAATCCTCCATAGCTCATCAAGTGATTTCTCCTCCTCCAGATGTTTGTTCCGCTACTCCAGGTAAGTGATAGTCCATTGGGCACCCTCAAGTCTCCTCTGCAAAGCATCACTTTCAGCTCTCAGATGCTAAATGATCTCCTTTGCCTCTCGGCTAGGAGAACTGGCCTCAAGATCAATGACCTCGGTGTCTGGGACTCCTGATGGACCCTCATGAATCATAGGCTGTTTGCCCCTCTGTGCTACCTGTGCTGATGAAGAGAGCGAGGCCCCTTCCACCTGATGTGGAGATAACAGTCGCTGAGCTGATGATGAAGGCGAGACCCCTTCCACCTGCTGTGGAGATAGTACTCGCATGGCTACTGCAAATAAGGCCCTTGGGCCTTTCTGATAGGTGACCAAAGGTGTAGAACTGGCATGTCGGGTAACCGGAATATCAGGCTGCTAAGATGGTCCTCCCTCCTCATGAATGACCTCATGATGTGGCTGGGGTGGCACTGTGAAAAACTCACAAGAGATAAACTCCTCCCATGAGATACCCTGCTGTGTCAACTGATGCAAGACTATGAGCTGAATCAAACCATAATGACATAAGCTCCTGTACTGTTGGGCCGGGGTCTTCCTCTGCAACATGGGCACCATCTTCTGAATGTTCTGAAAGAAGAAAACCGGGATGTTCATCATCCTCACTCAGGTGAAGTGCATCAAGAGACGAATGGGATATGAGTACACCTGTGAAAATCTGCCCTCACAGGTAAAATAGTGCATAATAAGCCTCATGATGGGAGCATACTCGCTCCGGAGAAATCCGAATGGAAAAACACCCGCTAAATGTCTCAAGAATGGTGGCCGGACATAAGGCTCAAAGTGAACAGTATCTAGCAACTTGCGCTTAGGCCACACCTCACCAACATTCGGTATCCCTGTAGCATGTGAGATCACCTCGGGTGTCAATGTAAAATCTACCCCTGCTAGATTGACATGTCCATCATGCAAATGTAAAACAAAGAGGTGGGCCAACTCTCTGTGATGTTGAATCCGAGAGATCCTCTCACAAAACTGATAACAAGACATGTACTGAAAACAAGTGACTGCCATAGGACAAGCCTGTAATTCTCGCAAAGAGGTGGGCTCCTCTCGCTTATGATGTCCACCCTTACCACCCCTATGAGGCCTCCTCTGTACCTCAACCTCTGTAGATGATGAATGGTCATCACTTTGCTCATAAGTTTTGGTTTCTGACATGGTTTAGGAGCAAAGTGGACAAACTGAACTGCTGTCTCTGCCTGCAAAAAGTGTTGAACTCTATTCTGTTTCAAGGGGAAAAAGACATGAGGGAAATGTTAGGGGAGGGATCTTTTAACAAGGAATGGGAATATATAAATATAACATGGAATTTTTAAGGGAAATGTTGCAAATCATTATGCATATAGGAATACATATTTATAATTAGGAAATCATTTGCAAAGATCATTGCATATGGGAAAAAACATATATGAAAGTGAACATGGGAATATGCATACATGTATTAATAGGGGAAATAGGGAAACCATGCACAAAACATGCTGACATATTTACCAACATTTTTTGTTATTTACACATGCATATCGTGGAGGAGAACTAGTGTTTTGAATTTTGTTTTTTGATGCTTTGGGAGAGGGATAGGGTTTTCATTTTAGTGATTAGGGATGGGGAAAGATTTGCATTTCATTTGTAAAATAATATGGAAAAAGAGATGAACATATAAGTGTGAGTGAAAGGGAAAGGAGGGAAACAAACCAAAGGGAAAAATAGCTTGAAACAACACAAACCCTAGCGCAGTTTTCTCATTAACATTGCAGCCATATAAAGGAGTTTCACTTGCAAAATTTTGATCATTTTAACATGTTCATGACATCCACCATTCATAACCAGCAACCATTCCATGTTTAGAGCACCTACCTCGAACAATTTGATAGCTTGGAGGGCGTTTGAGGGAATTTGTTTGGAGTTTGCAGCAAAACATTCCAACGGGTTGCGCACCACGCCCAATGGGTCGCGCCCCTCTGATGGGTCGCGCCCGTTGTTTTTCTGAACTGTGGGAGACCGTCTGACGGGTCGCGCGCACCTGACGGGTCGCGCACCTGGCTTGACAGGTCACGTTTTACAGGAGGCTTTTGGAGGCCTTCCCGATGTCAGAATCAGGTGCAGGATAGCTCATCAGAAAAATCTTTGAGTCTACTTTCCAACCCAACTAGAATTTTTTAATTTGGAGTTAATTTAACCTGTCAAAAATCAAATCTCCCAAGACTGGTCAAAAAGTGCCAAATGAGGTTGCCTCAAGGAAGAGTGTTGTTGCATTCAACTTTTGAATGCTTTCCGCAACCCCAAATTGAGCTCATGATAGCTCATTGGAAAGATATTTGTGTCTAGTTATCATTTTACCCATCCAACAAATCATTTTACCAACCACGTTAGGAGAAAACTTGATTTTCCCAAGGTCACCTCAGAGGTGTCTTTGATTCTCCTAAGGCAACGATATTCTTGACATTTCGCTCAAACCATGACACCTGTGTAAAATGTGAAGGAGGTTTTTCTTCCTTGGCACGTTTTGGACAACAACCTCTCTCAGGTTTCCAAAATTCATCTTTTATTGCTCTGAAACATCATTTGAGTGAAACTTGTCCCGATGTGTGAAACAAGGAATTTTGTCGAAATAAAGCGAAATGAAGGGGATAAGAGGCTTCTAAATTATTGGGGAAATTTTTGGGAGTGGGGAGGGATGTTAGGAAGCAGGGGAAAGTGGAATATTAGAGATTGGGTGAGGGGAAGGGGTCCAAAAGGGAAAAACATAGGCCCAACCTAGAAAATTGCCAAGTTGTAGCTAGAAACTACGGTTTGTGAAGAAATGAGGAATTTGGGGGATCTGAGTGTTGGGAAGTGTTTGATAAGGTACTTTAAGGATAGGGGAAGGTGTATGAACATCAAGATATGAGTTTTTCCGATTATTTAGCCGCCCAAGAGAAATTGCCTTTAAAACCCTAGGAGAGGGAAATGACCTTGCCTAGGCACAACTGAAGCATGAATAAGTTGTAAAAAGACTCATTAGACACTGAGATGATAATGAAGACTGTATGAATGATGATAGACTTAGCTGAATGATGACATGGACCGCCATTTGGAAAACTTTGAGAAGAGTGAAAGCAAACCCTAGACCTAATGCCTAGTGACCAAATTTTGCTTGAAGACTCACTGAAATGACAAAATTTGACCTTGACACTTCAAAATCACTTTGTAAGAGCACATTTGATCACTGGAGGAAGGATGGAAAGACTGACACTAACACATCCAAATTAAAAATTTAATTTTTACTGCATTCTCTTTTCCACCTTAGTGTATAGTGTATTAAAATGAATATTGAGTAGTGGACAAAAAAGGAAAGACCATTCTGTCGTGTTTTCTTCTTCCCCGCCTTAGTGTATTTGAATGAATGTTGAGTAGTTGAAAAAAGAGGAAAGACCATTATGTAGTGTTTTCTTCCCCGCCTTAGTGTATTCGAATGAATCTTGAGTAGTTGATAAAAAAAGTAAAGACCAGAACAAGTTTTCTTCCCGCCTTAGTGTATTCTAATGAATGTTGAGTAGTTGAAAAAAAAGGAAAGACCATGGGCACAGTGGCTATATGGAAACAGGTACGGGTCACTGGATCGATTTTTAGGGTTTCTAGATCGATTGTCATTCTTAGAATTGATTTCAAAATTTGTTTTATATTTTCACATGAAATGTTATGCTGGCACTTATTGTTTCATGGTTGAATTTGGATGCATTGAGAGATAATATTGAGGAGGATCTCTTCAATGGCTTTCTCACAAAACATGGATCTATTTTCGTTGGGCAAATTTGGACCACGATGGAAGGATCAGAAGCCTTAGTCTTCTTTAAAGAGCCTAAGAAAATACTTGCACAAGTACCCTTTCTCTCCTTTAATTCCTTTCTCGATTTCAATTGCTTCAGACAACCTACCAACCTTTTCACCTAAAATTAGGTTATTTGGGTTTTTTTTTTCAAGAATTTAGCTTCAAATGAAATAGCCCCACAATTACTATATTGACAATGAAATTTATATTAAATATACGATAAACTCTTATAGTAGTTGGTAGTATACCACACCAGAAATTACAAAAACTAGAAAAACCCAACGGGGAAAACAGAAAAAATAACAACGCAGACTTCTCAGGGTAACTCCCTGCCCTCCCTCATTTCAATGCAACGCGAAAAGTTTTTCTTTATTTCTTTCCATTTCACAGTAGTTCTTAATCAGAAATATCAATTTCTAGATCTATTACTAGAAACAGAATGGAAGTCTTCCTTTATGAAAAAGACCGTATAAAAAATGGAATGATACGGAAAACAATGTTTTATATGGTAGTTTTCGTTTTTTAATACAATAAACTGAGTTTTCCAAAAACCATTCATTTCTTGAAACTGTTTTATGGAAAACTTTAATCTGGTTCATTTGCAATATGGGTATCTTCCTGATTGGACATTGACATGAATCATAAAAACAGATATTGGTAACCGTTCATTTCTTGAAACTTTTTTATGGAAAACTTTAGTTTGGTTCATTTGCAATATGGGTATCTTCCCGATTGGATATCGACATGAATCATAAAAAGTAGATTTTGGTTTTCTAGATAGTTTTCGAAGGCATTTGCATAGTCTATGGTTAGAAGTCAACCATATATAGCTTAGATGCTAATGGAACATGTTTGTTGCAAATAGTTTGGGTGTTCTCCCTAGTGACAACACCCTACAATAGTGCTTAACATATCTTTAACAATGTTGACTATTTAGGGATATTACTAGTTAAATTTATCTTATTTTTTTAATTGTAGCCATTAATGTGTAGCAGTGTATGGTTAAGTTTTTACAAAAAAAAAATTGTTATTTTTGTTACTTTTATTTAAAAGTGGATTTAGTGATTGTATCTAATATTTAAAATGTGTATTTTTATATAAAATTATAAATTTAATTGTATAAGGTTTTTTTTATATATATTTTTATAAATTAGTAGTTAAATAATTTAGATAATTTTTCTAGTTAATTTATTATTTATATAAACATTGGGACACAATATTTTTTTTTTCCATTGGTCTAGTTTACAACCTTTCAAATGATTGGAAAAGGATTTTGATAAAACCATCCTATAAAAAACTTGTATCAACTTTTAGACTATCTATAATATTAAATATCATCAGCCAAAGACATTAATTTAATATATAAAAAATAATAATTATCTATTATCCATCCCATTAATAGTCTTATCCCATAAATACATTTTTCATCAGTGATAAGAGAGATTATGTTAGGTAATTTGAAATAACAAAGCTTAAGAGCAACAAGATATTGATTAATATGTTTATAATACAAACATAATTTCAACTATCATAAATATGGAAAGTTTCATAATTACATAAAAAGAGTGAATAGAAATAATTGTAAATTTATAAAAATAAACAAGTCTCAAAAATCAAAATACAAAATAGAAATCCATCATTTAATAAATTTTAAATACAAAACAAATAGGAGTATTACTATAAGAAAATACTCCTCTTCATTTAAAAATAACCAGCGTAGATCTATCTTTCTCGAGCATCTAGAGGGATCAAATCTCTCTCTCTCTCTCTCTCTCTCTCTCTCTCTCTCTCTCGCATCTAGAGAGATCAAATCTCTCTCTCTCTCTCTCTCTCTCTCTCTCTCTCTCTCTCTCTCTCTCGAGCTACAAACCTCTTTAATTGAAGAGATCACTCTCTCTCTCTCGAGCATCTAGAGAGATCAAATCTATCTCTCTCTCTCTCTCTCTCTCTCTCTCTCTCTCTCTCTCTCTCTTGAGCTACAAACATCTTTAAGTGAAGAGATTTGATCCTCTCAATCCTTGATCCACCATTAAAATGGATCTAGGTTGCTTTAGTTATTAGCATTTGAATAGGCTACATTGCAGAAAAGTACCATGGACAAAAACCATGGGTTAGGAGTACTATGGGAAAAAACCATGGACAAGAAAAAACCACGCGTTGGAGAATTTTATGTTTTTTTATTTTTTTATTTGATTTTTTATTTTGACTGAGTTAAAATGCCAAATATTATAACATATTCCCCAGGTGGAAAGGGTCTAACAAAACCATGTGCAAAAACTAGCAAATTAAATGAATATAAAGTACAAAACCATGGAATATAACAAAACTATTGGTAATAACATTTTTTCATAAGTTATTTTAACATAAACAAATCTAAGCACTAAAAACGAATGGTTTGGTATGTTCTAACCATGGGTGATAACATTTTTTTTAAAGTTATTTTAACATAATCACATTTAACAACTAAAAATGAATGATTTGGTATGTTATAACCACAAGTGATATTTATATATAATATTTAACTAAGTAGAAATTAAAGAAATCACAATTTAATAATTTATTTCACTTACTAATATTGATCAACCACACTTGTTAATTGGAAGCATTGACTCAGGTAACAAATTTTAATGGATCCAAAAGAACAAAATCAAAATTAATAAAAAATAACTAATATCAAGAAAGAATATCTAAATTTAACTATTGAAATTTAACATAAAAATAAATTTACTACACAAAACCATATATATGATGCATTAAAATAATTAATCTAAAACATGACTACATATAATAATCATTCAATAAATGCAAATACAAATATTAGACAACCATTATACACTTTAACAATAATTATGGTAAATAATATATACTAGCCTAGATCCATCTTAATTTCGGATATATCAACACCCTAAAGGGATCAAATCTCTTTTATAAATTAGTAATGTATATAGATAATTTATATATATTTTTATAAATTAGTAGTTAGACAATTTAGTTAATTTTTTTTCTCACAAACTAGCAATTTAATATCTAGTTCAACTATACTTTTAAAAGATATTATTTTTATAACTATAAAGATTAGTTTTCTATTATAATGGATTAAAGATAAATTTTTGAAAGTTTTCTCTTTAGGTTTTGTCTTCAAACACATGTTGTAGTATTTACGGTTCTAAAAGTGGAAATAGTTCGAGACAACCCTCTATTTTTGGCCCTATATCCAATGAAGATCAACTCAATCTCCACCATCTTGTTACCCAACCATGAAAACAATAACCCAATAACTGTGTGGTAAATGCTACAATAGATCCCAAATTTGAGGTCCACTCAAGTCACATCCAAGAATATATACAATGTATGTGCGATCCTGTACTCATCTAGAAAATGAAAAGGCTAAATCAAACTTGAATTCCGTGCCAAGTGTTTCTTCACTAGTGTATTTGCCAGCCTAGAGGATCAAACATGGGTATTCATGCTTTTGGGAAAACTAGTGTCTTTTTGATCGAATAGCCCTCTAGGTTTGGTAGCTACCCTAGAAACAACAGTTTAAAGAAATTCGTGATTTCTTCTATCTATAATAGATAAGAGGAAGACAAAGGAACCAACTTGGATCTTCTGCTTAACACCTTGCTTGATCTTTCTCCCCCTTGACAAAGCTTGCAACTCCTCTATGTACTTATCCCACTTGGATAGTACCTGTAGAAACACAATAACAAAGAACCATCAAAGCATCTTGATCTATTATATCATAATCATTGCATAATCAGAAATATAATGAACATATAATGGCATTCACAAATAATAACATTCACAATTGCACAGTTATATGGAAAGAAAAATCGAAGAACTTTATTAAATAGAAGGGAGAATTACAACCCAGTTGTCTGATCTAGCATCATCCTCCCAGTGTCGAATCCCTCTTCACCTCATGAAAAGCAAGATCACCCAACAATATAATGCTCTTTCTCAAATACAAACTATCAACACTTCCTTGTAATTCACAATATTTCAGCCTCCAGATCTCTTAGATGAGGGATCCATTTATAGATGTGTGCAATGGTGTGAGTCATCTCTAGGCTTTTGATTAGTGTCATTTCACTTGTTGCATTTGGTTCCACTTGGAGATTTCTTGGATCTCTTACTCATCCCTGGGTGAATTCAGAGAGGCAAGTGTCATAAGAGAAGTTTCTAGAAGATTCCATGAGCATCCACTTAGCAAACTTTCTTGGACATTTGTCCATCCTCACTCATTTCACCCTACAGAAGGCCTCATTAGTATGCATCACACCTGGCTAGTGTAGAAGTCAGTATGCATCACACCCTGATAGTGGAGCAGTCAATATGGTCTAGTTTAAGCCAATTCTGGATGGTTTTTCAGGTGGAACTTTTGGGGAATGATGTAATCATTTGACCATGATATTTTAGGGTATGAAACAACACTTTTAGGGGTTGAAAAATGCTAGTTTATCGACATATAAGATTTGGGTTGAAGTGCTCAAATATGTCTATAAAAGTTGCCCCCTAAAGCATGAAGTCATAAATCTTGATGTTGGGTGAAATGATTTAACATGAGGATCTGAGGTTTTGAAGCTGGAAGGTGACCCGTATAAGATACAATACAATACATCATCATAATATAATTTTCATGATCTAGTTGAGTCGGGCATTCCCATGCTCAACTTTATAAATTCATTTCATGTACATAGAACAGATAATCGTCTATAGTTGCAGACTAGTGATTCTTCATATGTAGAGTCATCCTCCCTGGCTTAGATGACCATCTATGTATCTTATGTGTACATTTGATGTCTTTATATCCCTGAATATATCACAGCCCAGATGGATGAAACTAGATCCGAGGTCTTCAAACTCGTTCAATCTTCACCTGATGTACAAGTTGATCCATGTGAAAAGATTTTCTGAAGTTGAACATGGAATGACATCGCCTGATTACCAACCAATAATGTAAGTTGTTAATAGACGCGAGAGGAATCATCGATAATGATAATGACCCTCAAGGTACTACAGTACAATTGACGTGGTGTGAATATATGATTCAATGTCAAACACCACGCAAAATCGTTCAGTAGAAGGCCATTGATGTCAACCTATTGCCGGAAGTGATAAATTGCCATTGAGGCATGCAAGCTTCAAAGTACTGAAAGGGTTGTTTCTAAGCCAACTTCTTGGATAATGAGCTATTGTCAACAAGAAGTGACTCATCGTAGGAGGGCCTTGATGTATCCCACATCTACGACATGAAATGAAGCAAATGATTTTTTGGAGGTGAAAACGATGGACGACACAAGGTTCAGGAATGGCGGTCATGAAAAATGGAGGTTGAAGGTATCACAGTGGATGAGGCACTAACTGTATGGTGAAATCTCAGCTGAATGACTTCTCTTGAACATATCAGCGACACTGAGATGGATTGGTAGCATTAACCCCAAAAATTAATGGTGTGAAATACCAATGGTGAAGTGACCGGGGAATATAATAACCCAACCTGACTCAATCATGGGGATGAAGTGAAAGTGTCATGTTCAAGAGCGACCTGCTACCATAAATTTTTCAATTTTTCTTCCCTTTTTCCCCAGTCATTGTTGACCAGTACCTCTTTATTCTTGTCAAGCTTGAGGAGGATAACATATGCTTGTTCTATAATTTTCCCTTCGGGAAAACCTGTCGCTATGTTTTAATGAATCCACTAACAGTGAAACTCATTATTGTCTAGGTGGACAAGTTTGTTGCTATTGTTTTAACGAGTTTAACGACAAGGATAACTCGGTATTTTTCATGTTTAAAGAGTTTGAGAAAGGATGAAAAGGAAAATCTGTCTCGTCTAGGAATGGACGAGTTTGTCACTATTGTTTTAACGATTTTAACGACAAGGATAACTCGGTCATTTTCATGTTTAAAGAGTTTGAAAAGGGATGAAAAGGAAACTTCGGAAGTTATTTTTCATAGTGTAATCCCTTAGGTCCAAAAAAGATTAAAATAATACAAAAGGGATGACTTTTCGATCACTTTAACGAGCCGAAAAAGACAAGCGCTTGAACTTTTTCATGAGATAATCCCTCAGGCTCGGAAAAGATTAAAATATATAGGAGGGATGGCATTTTTGACCACTTTAACGAGCTGGAAAGGCCAATTGCTCGACAATATTTTCATATGTAATGAGTCTAAAGAGGGTTTAAAGAGGACTCATTTTTTACTAACGAGTGGTGTCAAGGGTAACAACTGGTTCCAGGAAAGTTTGGAACTTCTCAAAACACGGTGATGTGAAGAGGTTGGATAACAAGACCACTTGTCACGACTGTTCCTCAAAAGGGTAAACAATCAGGTGGAAGCGTATGATTAGCCAAAAGGATGGAGGTGATGGGTGATACACAACCAAGGCTCAAAAGGCTGATAGCATGGGAATCACAAAGGTTATTTACTGGAGGAGGGTTCATTTTTTAACGAGCTTGAACCTTGCGGAAACTATGCTTGGTTGGACAGGTCGAAGCCATTGTCATACTAGTTTGACATTTGGATACATCTTAATTTCATGTTCAACAATTATCGAGTCAATGCCTAGAATTTCTTCATATGAATATGCAAAGACATCTCTGAATTCACGAAAGAGAGCACTATAAATTTCTAGTTCTGCTGGAGAACAAGATTTGCCAACGTGAATATTCTCTACAACATTAGGTTTGGTTGAGATATTAATGGTGATAGTTTCTTCAATATTGGATAGATTTCACTCAGAATCCACTGTATTTACAGTATTTGATAAAATATCAAAAACTAAAGGATGATTAAGGTTGCTTGAATAATCTTCATTGTTATCTTGAAGGTGGCAATGATCGTGGTAATCTTCCCACGACATTTCTCCCATCATCATTGAATGGATGATTCCTTCGTCTGTAGAATGTATACGAGACCAAGGATCGGAAGAGGTACCATACTCTAGAGACCTATCTATCCAAACACTCACTGAGTGTTGATTTGGGTTTGCCACCCAGGCCCAGAAAATTGATTGCTACAAAGATTCTATGGGGCTTGGGGGTAATACCTCGCAGTGATCCACACTATCAAAATGGTCAGAGTTCTTCTTAATCTTAAATGATGTAGAAGAGATCATATGAGAGGTTTCCACTGTGGCCACTTCCGCAAGTCCAGGTGGAGGCGGGAGGGAAAAAGTACCCATTAAGGAAGAGTCTTTTAGGAGACCTACTCCGACATTTTGAAGTGATTGAGAATTTCCATGGATCAATGGAATGCTCCCAGTAGCTTGCGAACTGTTAGGAAAAAAGGCTATTTGGTCAATGATTGTAATTCCACCTCGGAAGGGAAATGCAATCTTTCTAAAGTATGTAGACACAACAGTAGCCATAGCATAAATCCAAGGCCTTCCCAGTAAGATATTGTAATCAAGGTTTCCATCAATAACCTTGACTTCAATCTCTACTGTCTTGCCCCACAGTTCAACTTGCAAGTTACTTAAAATACCATATGGAGTGTATGTCCTTCCATCGAATGCTTTTAATGTGTCGATGATCATGACAAGGGTGGTGAACCAAGATTTTTCTAGAAACTCATTGACATAATACATGTAGATGCCCCCTCATCAATGATAGTTCGATGAATAGTTTTATTGAGGGCCTTTACCTATATTAAAGGCCACAAGATTGCAATTTTCTGGATCAATCCCACTTATTGCTAATAACAAATCCTAGTTTTGGGAGGGGCAATTCTACAGTACCTCAAGTGTCGACATAGCAGATGGCGATTGAGCCAGATCTTCCACTATATTATAATTTTGTGTAGCTCAAGCACAAGGATTAAATGTCGATTTATGTACGATTCCCTTTGGTGGCTTTATATTTAATTCAAGAATAATGGGTTGGAACAACTTCTAGCAAAGTTGTTGTTGAACTACCAGGTTGATCTGTAGCCTGGTTTTTTGACGATGATGGATTCCCATAATCTTTATTCCTTGTCGATATCAAAGCATCATTTTGTTGTTTTGAGATGGATAGCATGAGCACTTAGGATGGGGAAGCTTGATCGATAACAACCAGATTGGTTTCTGGGTTCGGAAACGAACCAGTCAACACTGCTGAGGTATTTGAAGTCTTTAAACATTTCATAACCTCAGCTTGATGTGGACAATCTCTCATCCAATGCTCGTCGTTGCATATGTAGCATGGATTACGAGGTTGCTTTTTCCCAGTAGGGTTTTTAGAAGATTTTTAAGGAGTTAAATTATCTTGTTTCTTCTTATTATTTTTCCCTTTCATCTTGCCCCTTGGTTGCTTTGGATTCTTACCCTTGTCAGATGACACGACACTAATCTTTGAGGTAGGAGATTTTTCATCTACCTTCTGACTAGAAACTACAAGAGCTTTACACGATGGAGCCTTTGCGGTTTTTGTGCTTGAGGCACCGATCACGCTGTCACCATTATGAGAGTCCCTATTCAATTTAGGAAGGGGTGGTGGAACAGAAAATTCTAGTCTAGGAGCATTAGGAATTTTGTCATAGAGTGTACCAGACTGAGAATAGATCAATTCTAAATATTGGGCACGAGCAATGACTTGCTCTTTAGTGAAAACTCCTCCTTTCTCCATGTCCTCAATTATAGAAGGCAATAAGGACTTAACAAACCACTTAGCTAAAAGTTGATTAGGAAAATATGTCTTTACCATTCGACAACGACGTCGCCACTCATGAATATGATCAGATATGTGAGTGGCCGTGGTCTGTTTAAAGTTGGTAAGGAGTTTTGTTCCTGTTTTGTACCTTATGGGTAACTAAAAGTGGGTTAGAAAAGTAGTGGCAAGGGTGCTGAAGTTATCGAACGAAGCTCTAGGCAATTCAATATACCATTTCGCTGCCGGACCAGTGAGCATTCTCTGAAAAAGGCGAAGCCTAATTGAATCATCATTCAGGGTGTTAGATGAGCACCACAAATGAAAATTCATTACGTGATTCGATGGATCTTCACCTGGATTTCCATTGAATTTAGGAATATCGGAGGGAATTTTATGAGGAATCGCTGGCCACCACGGGGCGTATGCAATTGGATCATTAGTCAGCTGGTTTAAATCTGGTAATTCTAGAGTTGCTACAGAAGGAAACTGTTGATTCAGATTAGGTGAAGCATACTCAGGATAAGATGGAATTGCTTGAGCAGTAGGTATTTGCATACCAGCATAATGTATCTGATGCTAGTAACTTTGATAACGTTGTTGGACATAACCATTATAGTGTGGTTGTTGATAACCATTTTGAAAATGTGGTTGTTTATTACCTACAAGGCCTTGTTGCTCAGGTCCTCGGTAGGTTTGATATTGACCAAGCCCCAACTGAGGTTGGGTTTGCTAGAATTGCAGTTGTTGGTATTGTACCAGCCATGGTTGTTGTACCATTTGTTGTTGCCCAATACTGGAAGATTAACCAAGATGCAGAGTGATAATACCCATTTGAGCCTTTGTTGTTCCAAGTAAGGAAGCACTAACTTGAGGTTGTGATTGAGTCATAGAGACAAGAGGATATTGTATTGCAACCTGAGAGGCTGGAGGTTGAGACACAACAGGTAGTGCTTGTACTTGTGCTCACAGTGACAATAGCAAGTGTAGTGCTAATATTTGACACAGGTTGGATAATTTGGTTGCATTGAATATACAACCCTTGGTTGCTGTGGTAGTATTGGTATTCAACCACTAGATGTAATTCCGTTTTGACCTGAATTTTGTTGTAAACTCTCATATGTTTGCTCCCCAAGAGGGAACAATGAAAAAGCATACTACCCTCCATATGGCAACAGCCCAGTGTTCAAGGATATATCGGTCGTTGAAGACTGGTCTGCCCAAATTGATACTGGCATGCCGGATCAACTTGTTGAGTTTCAACATAAGAAATACTAGATGGGACTCCGAATGAATAAATAGGAGCAGACCATGTTGTTGAAGCAGCCTCTAAATGGATTCCCGCTAGTGGTTGATAACTAGCTATAACAGATGGTATACAAGCAAACATTGTAGGAATGGCAACAGGAAGTTCTGTCGTAGTTGTATCAGGTGATACAGTCCTAGATGTTGATGGTTGCTCAGACATGTTTAGTCTATCCAAAATATTTCCTAGTGATTCGACAGGAACTTGCAATGAAGGATGATTAAAAGAACCAAACTCAAGAGTAGAAGGATACAAATGAATCCCAGTTCCAAAATGTAATGGGGTATTGGTTGGAGGATCCTCTACTATCTCCTCTATAACAATCAAACTAGGAGGAAGAGGTAGGCTGTCAGGTTTGTAAAATATTTCTGGGGCCGAAGAAGGTATAGCTTTTGTAGTTAAAGATACTGAAGGGGTGACACCTTCTGAATTCTGGAACTCAACTTCCAGATGTTCAGGTAAGTGAACTTCAGTCTCTGGATCAACTCTAGATGGAGTTGTTTCCGGTATAGAAGTGTCTACCATTACACTAGGATCAGTTCCAATGTCTTCTTGTAACTGAAGAAATTCTTCTCTAAAGGCAGATGTACCAAAAATGATTGGAGTAACTGTAGTCTCTAACGATGTTGAAACAAAAGTTTCAAATAAACCAGATGAATTGGACTCAATTAAACGAAACCATTTTGCCCGAAATGGCTTCATTTCTGGAGTTAAAGACAGTTGACTCACTAGTCTTTGCGAACGATGGAGTTTTGATTGAATTTCTTCCACTATTACGGATTACTTGATCAACTTAAAATTAAGGGGAAGAATTATGTTATTCCGAATTCAATTAATTTTAATGACGCTTTGACACAACTTTTCTTTTTTAGTTTTTAAGAGTTGAGAAAAAGCTAAAGATGATGCTAGTCCCCTTCGATTTTTAATGAGTTGAAGCGACAAGTGTGTCAAGCAGTAAAAAGGGTCTTTTTCACCTCTATTCACCCTCCATTAATTATCAATCCAGGTATGATTTTTTATCTCAAAGAGTGTACTCAGTTTGAGGTGGTCACTTGTCAAGAGTAATGCTAGTAGTATAGTGCTTTTGCGAAAGTAAATAAATGCTAGAAACAAACTCTAAATGTAATGGCTAGAACTTGAAATGCTTGTAACTAAATCATTCATTTAAGAAACTACAACACTTCATCAGTCAAGGGTGCAGTAATGATAGCTCTTCCCTTTGTAAGCTTATGTAATTGAAAAGAAATCAAGTAAAAGATCATCAATCTGGGAACCAGACAACAATAGTCAATGTGCACTACAGCTTCAAATCATTCTGTTCACACCAAAACAATTAGTTGAAATGATAATTCAAATGACAGGAAAGGGAACAACAACTAATCTATTAAAAAATTTGAATAGTAAAGCTTTAACCTATAGGAATGAATGAAGTAGTAGTTGTAATCTACATCAATTAAGAAGCAATCTTTACCTCAGAAATGATTTGAACAACAAACTGAAAAAAGAACAAAAAACTAAAGTGAGTTATGAAACATTGAACAACGACTTGAATCAAATGTAAACACACAACAAACTAAATCGAATGTTACACATAGCACATCTATACTGAGGGAAGCAGTAATCTGAGTTTCGGCATAACAATTATTGATTAAGGTTATGAAGAAACAGCAATTGAGGTTACCATAGAACAACAATCCCAATGAATAGAAATCACTCCTAGAGGTAAACCGTGGATAAATAGGCAATAGTATTGATCTATAAATACACAGCACTATTTCTCTGTGAACAAATAGTAATGGTAATCTATCAGGAACAACAATATTATACAATAATATCAATCTGTGAAGGAATGACAATATGATATAAATTCAAAATGAACAACATAACATTCCAGTTGTAGAGGATAACCTTACTATTCAAATATGAATGAAATATAATAGAGCCAATACATGAAATAATAAGGAACAATAGATTACTGAACAAAGAAAATAAAAGAAATAAAATCGCACACGACTTGGAATTGGAAAATAATGGTACAGGAAGCAAGTGATCCACCAAGGCTGGGCCCTTAGCCTTGAGGGATGCACTGCTGCAATTACTCCAGAATCAAAGATGGAACAACAACAAAATTTATGTATTAATCATGAAATAGAGTTACAATAATCGCTCTTTAAAGATAGTCGATGATCAAAGTTTAAGTTACAACAGTGAATTTCATAAAACAACAATAATCCGCCACTTGGGCTAGCAACGTTGTCCACTTTTATAGCAGCCAAGCGGAAATACCAAAGATACATATATTATTTAAGGTAGTGATCCCTCGGGATCAAAGGATCCTGAGGGATTCTCCATATTGTTATTTCTTAGTTAACTCTTCATTCTCTTGCGCCGATTTGGTATCTCCTATTCCTTTCGTTGGCCTATGTGCTCTAATATGGATTGCCTCATTTGGATGCAGTTCCTTGTCAAAGGAACAACAGTTGATTTCGTCTTGTCTTTTTCTTTGGAATGGCGATCTTCCATTTTCTGCCTTTTCTGCATAGGAAAAGGTAATAATTAGTCATTTTCTGTTACTCACAAATCTTCTAAACTTTATCATAATCTTTCACCATATGCCCATTTCATAATGTAAATAAGTTATGAATTAAAGGAAAAGATAATGAAATAAGTGGCAATTACATACCTTTTCTAGTGCTCAACACACCCCCCTGCTTACCATTTTTCATGCCCTCATGAAAAAATTGTAATTGACATGCAAGGCAGTTAGGGAATTGGTTGGAGAAGGGTTCTTAGTAAGTGGTATACACCCATGATTCCTAGCTAAGAATTAAAAAATATGCCTTGTCTAACCTTCATGCAATTCATAGAGGGCTCTATATCCTAGTGCAGGATACCAAATGACTGGAATTCGGAACCTATAGTCTAACCAAGACAGGCCTTCTCTTAGAATGAGGTCAGCATAGATACCCAAGTGGTCAGTAGCTAGCTTAAAATTATCATAACTGAATGGTTCTCTGTTTTGTATAGTCCGATTAGAAGTCTGATATCGGAATTTGGTTGCTACTATGGCAAGGTCTTTGATGGTAAAGAAGTATTCTACCCCTTGCCAGATGACTGCTATGTGAATAGGTCCCAATTCCTCAATCACACCCTGAGTTCTCATTAGGCTCCTATGTTTATTCCATAATTGCAATGCGTTTCTAGGTTCACCCCTCACCCATAGATCTAATCCATTCTCCTGTCTTTGAAAGACATTGTAGGCTTTAAGCCACTTTATTTGATTAACACCAAAAGAAACAAATGCTTGAAGTTGGACATCACCCACAAAAGGGCTAGGGTTCTTTTCTGTTTCTCATCTAACACAAGATTGTGCAAATAAAATTCACATAACAATCGCTGCACTTTCACCCTGTAATGCTTATAATAGTTTATGAAGTCATCAGTGGTTTTTATCTCTATAGGCACTCCTACCTTGATAGCTTTAATTTTCAATTGTAAATATCTTTCCATCAAAAACAAAGCATAGCTTCTGGCGGGTGCCCTACACACTAGAACATTAGTATACAGAGAACATAAGGTATCCATTTGATTTATAACTGTGTCTAGTCTATGGGTTACCTTTTTTACTCTTTCCTATGCCTTTCAGCATCCTTCAAAGGCCTGGCTTTCTGATGCATTAATGTTTTACAACTGCTGTTGTAATTTCTAGTATTTTTCTTGAGGAATAGTCTGCTCTGTGAGTTTCTCTATTGTTTGTTGGGCTTGTGCCCAATATTTTCACAGAGTTACTATCCTCGAGTCATTATCCAACATGATAATTTTGCGCTGGAGATCTACTTGTATCTCATGATTACGACATCTCATATTTATGGTCTGAGTTCCCTTATCGATAGAGGATAGTGCCTCTGTCTGGATCTCCTTATCATAGGCCATTGTGTTGTCTGTTTGTACTTCTACATTTTCCATAGCCAAATGTTGTTCCTTTCGATTCTAAATGACAGGTTGGACTTGAGTCCTCTTGGTATTTTTCTTAAGGGGTTTTTCTTGGGCGGTTGCATGCTTTGCCACAAAGGTTCTTGTTGATGTATTCCCCATTTTCAAGACTCTTATCTGTTGTCGAAGTTTCTTAATCACGTTAAGAAATCTCTATTGTTCCTTTCGCAATCTTTTAATTTCCTCTTTTTTCTTGGAAGGAACAGTTGTTCATTTACTTAGGCCTGGGCTTTGTACCTCAGGTATTGTACCTTCACCTTGGCCAATTTCCTTATTTTCTTCGCGGGGTACTTCTTCAGTGTTCTTCTGATCAGGTTTTTTAGGGGTAGAAACCCTATTTTTCTTTGTTGTTTCCTAGGTAGCTTCTTCTTCTACCTCTTCTTCATCGTGGAATTCTTCGGGTGTATTATGACTAGGAATAGATTGTTCCTCTTCCTTATCCTTGTCACTCTTCTCCCTAGATACACTCTCATCATGAGCAGAGTGATCCTCCTCTTCTTCGTCCTCATCACACGGTTCCTCGGATGCACTTTTATCATGAGCAGAGTGCTCCTTCGATTCTTCTTTGGTATGGGGGTTGAGTGGGCTGTGAGGTTGGACATATTGACCCATATTGGCCAAAATTTGGGCCAATTTATCTTCTTGCAGAGGGTTTTGCAGTGGACTTTCCCGGTGTTTCTCTGTTTCCTCTCCTTCTTCCTGACCAGATTGCTCAGTCTCCTCCTCCGGTTCTCCTTCATCATTTTCCTCCAATTTTTCATTCTCCCCACCTTCCAATTGTAGGGGTTGCTCATCTCCTGAATCATGTATTTCCACCGGTTGACTAATATTTCCCTGGGAATTTCCCAACATTCCTATAATCCTTTCCATTCTAACATATTTTCTTCATTTCTATGGTCTTCTCGATGTACTAGCACTATGTTTTTGTTTTGGGGGCTGGCAAAGCCAGTCCCCCGTCTATGGAGAAATTCAATTCTTCCCAACTACTTTTCTGTTGGGCAAGACTATAGCTGACCAGTAGTCGTATTAACCCATGGTGGCTTACTACTGACTCTACATGGCGAGATTTCTTCATGCTTCGGACAACATCATGTAATAAAAAATTTAAAAATGCAAGCAAATTCACAACACATTTTTGCTTTGACAAGGCTAAAAGTTTGAGATGGCGTGGTCTTACCATGTCTTTCCTACCATCGCAAGTCTCTAGATAATTCTCACCAATTCTTCCCACTGCTCTCCCATGGTTTCCAGTAGAATTCCTTTCCCTTTTACAGTAAGGTTTTTCCCATCATCCTGGAAGATGGTCATGGCATCTCACAGTCTCACCTTTTTCAGATTCCACACGGGTCTAGTGGTTGGTAGTCCCGAAAATTTTGCAATTATGTCATCAGTAACTGCTATCTGTCTCCCTCTCACCATGGAATGATTTTCTTGCAAGTTTTGCAGAAGCTCAATTTTCCACTGTCTCATTGGATTGCTATAGACGGTTAAGATAAGCTATCCATCCTGCCCTTGCTAGGACTTTTCATGCAGCATCAGAGACCATCAACACCTGTGGCTCACTACGAATTTATCTTCCTCCCATCTTATTCACACTTAGCACATTGTAAAAAAAAATAGAGAGGACACTTGAAGAGTAGGATGCTCAAATTTTTAGCTCAATGTAAGGAAAGCACAAAGAAGGTGATGGAATAGTAAGCTGTTCAAATCTAACTTACTGCTAATTTTTCCAGAGAAAAATACGGAAATGGCTTCGGAAAAGCACGCCATGCATATTGGGAAACCAAATACCTTTAAGTCTTGCTATTCTCAAGTCATAATTCTTCTGAATGATGAGCTGACACATATGCCAGCGAATTATGGAGATCACATGCACCGCCCTGTAAAGTGATAGGCCGTCCTCGGCCGTCAAATAAAGGAGCAGCGTGCTGAACTTCCATAGTACAGAGTAATAAAGGAACAACGTATAGAGATATGCCATGTTTTCAAAAATGAGCAAATTACCTAAATCGAGACGTATGATAGAATCGCTAATAAATATCGAAATGTCGTGATATGATGCGAGAAATGGAGGATAGGACAAGTGACATGAATAAAATTTCTTATGCGGTCATTATCAACTTTTACCATCATAATTGTTACAAATTTTCATGTATCAAAGGTTTGAAAGGGTTATATACATAATCTCATTTGAACCACTTATAAAGATATAAGAAGAAGGGTTTTATAGTTACTATTGGTGTATAAGAAATATGACTTCAATACCATCAATAGAGCTTTGTTGCCCACAGGTGTCCATAACCTTGACAGAGTTTTTTATTTCACCCTTGGAACCATAATCCTTTGTGTATGCCTAGGAAAGTGTTGTTGCAATGTCAGAATGGAGGCCATTGTGCTGGCTTGGTAACCAGCTAAATCAAAATGCCATTCACTAGGAAGGAGTGAAAGGTGGGCAGGCCAACTCGTGATGAGACCTCCTGCTCCAAGGACTTTTTATTTTTTTGGTGTGCCTCTTGGATCATATCCCTAGTGTGGTGGCCATAGTGAGAATGCCACTTCACTTTCTTCCTTATGATCATGGTAGGCTGGCTCTTGATGAGATCCCCTACCCTTCATTTGAAAAATCATGTTAGGAATCATATAGATAAACCTTTTTTCTTCTTTTCTTCTTTTCTTTTATATAGTACTTTCTCTATTTATATACAGAGGGTGGTTCAACACTCCTTAAGAGTAGGGATGGTGGAAGAAGTCTGAACATCTCAATAGAGAAAATATGCCCTTATTCTTATTCAATAATAATGATCAAAGAGAATTATGGGGATTTAGAAAGAACCATCATGATAAATATGATCAATCATATTGGTATTAGTAAAATAATGACCGTAAAGTGATAAATAGTTGTGTCCTTTCCTCTTTTCTGTTATCAATTCAAAGAAAATTCTTCTAAAGATGACATTTTTTATGTGATTTGTTAATTTCAATATCCTCTAGTTTTTGTATTATTACATAAATGTATAGTTGTGCCTTAAATGACCATCGCTCACAAAAATCCTCTAAATGGTAAAACACACATACACAAAAAATAAGAAAAATGCACTCAAAAAGTGTTGTTATTGAGATGGAACAACTGTTGCTGCTTTAGAGGGACAACAAAAAAATAGAAATTTGCACACAAAAACTGTCAACAAAAAGAAAAAAAAAATATGCTCGAAACTGTTGTTCCTTAGGAGGAACAACAGTTGTTCCTTAATCAAAACAATGAGGAAAGCAAGAGCAAACAAAAAATATGAAAATGTTGTTCCTTTGGAAAGGAACAACAAAAAATGAAAGTGATGTTCCTTCAGAAAGGAACAGCAAAAAACGAAAGTGTTGTCCTTTGGAAAGGAGCAATAGAAAACAAAAGTGTTGTTCCTTAAAAAAGGAACTGCAAAAAAACGAAAGTATTGTTCCTTTGGAAAGGAACAGTAGAAAAAAAATGAAAGTGATGTTCCTTTGGAAAGGAACAACAAAAAAAATGAAAGTGTTGTTCCTTCGGAAAGGAACAACAGAAAAATGAAAGTGTTGTTCCTTCGGAAAGGAACAACAGAAAAACGAAAGTGTTATTCCTTTGGAAAGGAACAACAAAACGTGAAAGTGTTGCTCCTTCAGAAAGGAACATCAAAAAGGTAGAAATGCTATTCCTTTGGAAAGGAACAACAGAATGCAAAAAATGTTTTTCCTTCAGAAAGGAACAACAAATGGCGAAAATGTTGTTCCTTCGGAAAGGAACAACAGAATGAAAAAGTGTTGTTCCTTTGGAAAGGAATAGCAAAACAATGGAAATGTTGTTGCTTCAGAAAGGAACAACGGAATGCAAAAGTTTTGTTCCTTCGAAAAGGAACAGCAAAATGGTGGAAATGATGTTCCTTCTGAAAGGAACAGCAAAATGCAGAAGCACTGTTCCTTCAAAAAGGAACAACAGGATGGTGAAAATGTTGTCCTTTCGAAAAGGAACAACAAAATGTGAAAGTTGCAGAAATGCAGAAATCTGTACAGGAAGTCATTTACACAATAAAAAAAAAAAAGAATTATGTACAAAATTTAAAAGTAATAAAATCACTTAATGAACCAAATGTGAGGAAGAGTTCTCTTCCTCAGCCAGAATCTGCATGTCGGAGTCCTCCCGGAGTTGCTGGTAGAAGGATTCCTGAGTAAGTGGTTTGCGATACAATCGAACTCGGTGACCATTTTCTTTGAAGGTGTGTCCAAATCCATCAATGGTGGTTAAAGTAATAGTGCCATTATCATGCACCTTCTGGATTTCATATGGTCCCAGCCAAAGAGTTTGAAGTTTCCCCGGAAAATCGTAAAACCTCGAATCGTATAGGAGCGCCCAATCTCCTTCGCAGAAGATTTTATTTTTGATGAGGGCATTGTGCCATTTTTCTCTTTGATGTTGGATTAATATGGTATGTTGAAGAGCAGATAGCCTGATTTCAGCCAACTCGTTGATCTGCTATAGTCTATTAATCTAGGCCTCGTTTAAATCTAGACCGACTTCTTGTGTTGTTCTCAAGGTTTGTATTTTGAATTCTATTGTAAAGATGGTTTCCTTAGCAAATACTAGCTGATATGGTGAATAACCGGTAGTGTTTCTCCATGTTGTTCTATATGCCCACAAGGCTTCCGAAAATCTTGTAGCCTAATTGCGTCTATGTGACGCAATGGTTTTTGTTAGTATTGCTTCTATTACTCTATTCATGCTCTCTACTTGGCCATTTACCTTTGGGTGATCTGGAGTGGTAATTTTATGTTGAATATGATAGTTTTTTAACGTTGCAGCAATTTTATTACCAGAAAATTGCAGTCCCCCATCCATGATTATGTCTCTTGGCAGGCCATATCACACAAATATCTGGAATAGGAAATGAATGAAGGAATCCTCTGTAGCTCTTGACAGTGCCTCTACTTCAACCAATTTGGCCACATATTCCATTACTACCAAAATATATGTTTTCTGGTTTGATGATGGGTTGATCGGACCAATAAACTCGAGCACCCAACACTCGAATGGTTCAATGACTAGCTGTGGGTTCAAGGGCATTTCATTGGACTTTCCAGGCCATCCTGCTCTTTGGCAACTATCACAAACTTGAACAAATTTATTTGCATCTTTGAAGATTGTGGGCTAGTAATACCCTGTTTGCAGAACTTTGTGACCAGTTCTTTGATCTGCGAAATGTCCGCCACATGGTCTATCGTGACAAGCTTTCAGAATGTCAAAAATTTCATCTTCATGGACGCATCTTCTGATGTGCATATCCGCCCCTATATGGAATAGGTATCCCTTAGAAAATTGGGTACTACACTGCACAATCAGTTTTCATTCATTGGGGGTCATATGTTTTGGTAATTTGCCTACTGCTAAATAATTCGTAACATCAGCATACCAAGGTGTTTTGAGAGTAACGCCAAATAAATGTTCATCTGGAAATTGATCTTCAACTGCTGCTGCATCCACTGGCTTCGGCATTCGCGAGAGTAAGTTAGATACAAGATTTTCTTTCCCAGGTCAATATTTTATTGCGATGTCGAATTCCTACAATAAAATCAACCATCTTGTTACTCTACCATTTGTAATTGGTTTATTTTCTAATTTTTTTTTGGTAAAGTGATCTGTATATAAGGCAATAGGATATCCAGTGATATAATGCCTAAATTTATTTACAGCATGTATTACAGCTAAAAATTATTTTTCAGTAACAATATAGTTTAACTCAACATGAGACAAATTCTTGCTAATATAATAAATTGCATATGATTTTTTGTCTTCTTCCTGCCCAAGGACTGCTCCAATAGCTCTGTCTGAAGCATTTGATGAGATTTGAATTAGCAGGTCCCAATTTGGACCTCTAAGCACTGGGGTTGTTGACACAAACTTTTTCATATCCTCAAGAGCATGGTCACATTTATCTATCCAAACAAAATCAACATTCCTCATTAGTGCGTATAGAGGTGCAGCTATTTGAGAAAAATGTTCTATAAATCTCCTATAATAGCTAGAAAATCCAAGAAAACTGCGTACCTCTATCTGTGTGGTAGGAGTGGGTATTAACAAAATTATTTGAATTTTGGCCAGATTTACTTGTATTCCAGCTGCTGAGATATAATGAGGATGAGTCCTTTAGTCATCATCATATAACATTTTTCATGTCTCAGGCAGAGCCTGGTGGCGATACATCGTTGCAGCACCTTTTCCAACGTGTCTAGTGTTGGGTCAAAATCATCTCCGTATGGTGTGAAATCATCCATGTATACTTTGAGCCCTTCATTTATTAAATCTAAAAGGATGCTGAGGATAGCCCTTTGAAATGTGGCAGGGCCATTGCATAGGCAAAAGGGTAAAACTCTGTAGGCAAATGTTCCCTAAGGACAGGTAAAAGTAGTTTTATCTTGGTCTTCAGGGGCAATCTGAATCTGATTGTATCCACTGAAGCCATCGAAGAAAGAAAAGAAATTTTTTCCTGCTAATGTATCTAATACCTGGTCAATGAATGGAAGGGGAAAGTGCTCTTTCCGGGTTGCTTTATTTAATTCTCTGTAATCTACACAAATCCTCCACTTTCCATTCTTCTTCCACACCACTACAAGTGGAGAGACCCATTTGCTATCAGAGATAGGATAAATAAAGTTTACATCCAAGAGTTTTTGTAATTCAGCTTTCAGAATGTCTTTTAGATGAAGGTTAAGTCTTCTTTGGGGTTGGAAAATAAGTCTTGCATCCCTTTTTGTATAAATGTGGTGTGTACATAACTGGGGATCGATTCCCTTCATGTCCGGATAATCCCATGCAAATGCTTCCTTGTATTTTCTCAGTAGTTGGATGAGCTTCTCTTCTTGTTCAGGAGTCAAGTTATTATTGATGTTTAAAGTTTTTCCTGGCTCAATCTCTATAGTTTTGCTATTTGAAACAGAGGTAGTAGGTATTACTTGATCATGAGTGTCTTTGAGAGGATCTTCTTCTAGTTCATAAGCAAAATCTACCTCTATCATGTGACAATGTATGTGGGATCTGGCTTTAGCTTGGTTAATAAAGTTGTTAATAACATCATCCTCTATTTGATCTTTGAAATTGAGGGCATCTTCTATAGTTAATGGGGATCTAATGTTTTCAGTAAGGTATGATAGAGGATGTTTGTTAGTTTTTATTATTGTTACACTTGGTTGGGCTGGAGGGTATAGGGCTAGATTCTTGATGTTACTCCCTCTAGTTATGGTCATACTACCTTGTCGGCAGCCAATGTAAGCATTAGCGGTTGCAAGCCAAGGTCTACCTAAAATTAACGGATGTCCATCAAGTCAGTTTTTGGGGTTTATTATCAGAAAGTCAGCAGGATATTCCCAGGAATCAATGGATACCATGACATCATGTAGTGTGCCTTCTAGCCTAACCACTGATCATTCAACCAGTTCTAATAAAGTGGAAGTTGGTTCTACTGATGTAATGCCTATTTTTTGACAAGTGGTGGTTGTTAAGATATTAATTGAAGCCCCTAAATCAACTAAGGCATTTGAAAAGGTTTTTCTATTGATTTGCATTGTCACTATTGGATTTCCTTGGTATTCATATTTGACAGGTGCTTCTCTTCCTGATAATATGTCAGATAAGGTGCCAACTACTTGGACTGTTGGGTTATTTGTTATTCTCCTCCTTGGTTCTTTTATACATAGCTCTTTGATGGTCTTTGCATATATTGGGATATCTTGGATAGCTTGGAGGAGTGGGATTTTTATGGACAAATTCTGAAGTTCTCCCAGAATATTGAAGTCAGGATGTTCTATAGGACGCAATATAGTTAATTGTTCTGGGAATGGGAGAGAAGATGCGGTTGCTTGGTCATGAGTATGTTTTCTGACCACATCTTCTTCTTGCAATGGCTGCTCTGTGGGTAACGGGTTTTCAACTTGAACATTTTTATCTCCCTTGGTCTCTACAATTCGCCCAGACCTTAATTGAAGGTCATTGCACTCCCTTAGATCGGTTTCTATCTCTGGTGTTTCAATTATTTGAATAGATTGGACCAGTCTATTATTTGGGTTTGGGTTGGGCTGGGCTGGGAGTTGCAGTCTTAAGTTGGATTGGGGATTTTGTTGTATTGCTGGCAGTGTAGGTTGAGGGAGTGGAATGGTTCCTACTGGCTGATTCATTGCTCTTTGCCAGTTTGTCTACCAGGCTTGACTTTGTGAAGTGGGAGGGGACCATTGTGCTGGATAGCATTGTTTTGCCAATATGGTGGGGCATAGGGAAAATTTGGCCAATTAGATTGGCTTGCTTGATTTGGCCATGGTCATGATGAAGGAAATGGTTGTTGTGACCAATTTGAGAAGGGAGGTTGATTTTTCCACATTGTATCATATTGTTGAGCATGATATTATGGAGGATGGAAAGAAGAAGCTGGATTGGGGAACATACCTAATTGTCACGGCTACAATTGCCAACACTGATTAAGTAGGTACATCAGTTCTAGTTCTTCTTACGCTTCTTTTTATACCGCTTTCAAACCAGGAAGTGAGGGACAACTTTATGTAGAGTGGTATTTTGTACAAATGGTGCAAACTTGAACCACATCTAATGGGCACTCTTTGTGGCTATGTTTCTTTCTGAATCTAGGACAAAATATTGCCAGATTTTTCTCTGCCTCTGCTTGTTTCTGTTTGGTTTGCATAATATCGAGCTGCATTTTTAGAGTCCCCAATATATAAATTTTGAAAGTTTCTAATAAATTTCCAATTTCTGCGTGAGTTACTCCTTCTCCAAAGATGTTGTCGTTCCTTGTAAACCTGTCATGTTCCGCTAGTTTTAGCCTTATGCTTCCTCTTGAGCTCTTGATACATAAATCAATGATGTTAGCAATATCTTCTTGATAGATGTCTCATTTTCCCATAATATTTAGTTTTTCAATCCATCTTTCCTTCATAACTTTAATTAATTTTGTTTTTAATACATTTTCAGGTAAGGGTAATGATGCATAAGGAGATATTTGAAGATTATACTGAAAACGTTCAACATATTCTTCTAGTGTTTCATTAGGTCTAGCTACCATCTGAAATATTTCATATTTTAACTCTTTGGATCTACAATAATCCTAATATTTCTTTAGGAAATCACCTTTCATATGATCCCAGTCATTTATAACACCTCCACCCAACCCCATAAAACATCGTAAAGCAGCTCCTTTTAATGTAGAGAGAAATAGTTTCAGCTTTTGGGGGTTAGTGGTATAGTAATATCCCCTGCACATCACATTGAACTCAAACAAAAATGCATCTAGGTCTTCCGATGCTAGGACATGAAATGTAGGGATATGATAGAGAGGAATTGCCTTCATAAGTGCATTTACTGTAGTATCTATAATGGGATATTGCAGTGTGGAGGTTTGGGTATTTGGCTGGTTTTGGGCCATTTGCTCAAATATGTGTCAATAACCTTCCCAGATTTCTAGGGGGGTATTCTTAGGTTGGTTAGATGAAGCAAGGATGGCCTTAACAGGAATGGCCTTAACAACACTTCCTTTATCTGGGATGATGAGAGTTCCTAATGTATGGGGGGATTTTAGCCCTTGAGTTTCTTCAACTTCATTCTAGATGATTTTTGAAGCACTTCCCTTATCTGGGCTATTTAATGGCTGAATTATTCCAAGAGGAGATCTTCATTCTTCAGTTTCCCCTGTTTCTCCTCTCCCTTCGTAGAGATTACTAAGGTTCCCTTCTTGAAATGATTTTGGGCCAGAATTCTCAATTTCCTAAAAACATTGCTCCTCAGTTTGGCTGTGCACCTCAGCAAAGGCTACAGATGGTGATCTTGTGGCATGAAGGGAACTAGTAGGTTGTTTAGAAGAAACTTTTCTAGGTCCTACTGAAGGCTGAGATTATGCTTTTTTAAATATTTCATCTATAAAGGTCGATCGGCCAAGGGTCACTGGCCCCTTAGCTTTATCAAGCTTGGGTAGTGGTTTAGGATTCTTTTCAGGCTTTTTTTGCTTAGTCATGCACATAAATCAAATGTTGATTTCTACCCAAAACAATAACAAATCTGCAGGAAAACGGGCAGGGGATCAGGGTTGTTACATGCTCCATACACAGGTTCTTACCTTCCGTTTTTAAAACCCAATTCTCTCCTAGTAGGTACTTACACTACTCTGGAAAGAAACAAATGGCTACACTCTTCCCTAGCAACGGCGCCAAAATGTCGAGCAGTCAAAAGGGTCTTTTTACCTCTATTTACCCTGCATTAATTATCAATCCAGGTAATATTTGTTATCTCAAAGAGTGTACTCAATTTGAGACGGTCACTTGTCAAGAGTAATGCTAGTAGTATAGTTCTTTTGCATTAGTAAATAAATGTTGGAAAAAAACTCCAAATATAATGGCTAGAACTTGAAATGCATGTAACTAAATCAGTCATTTAAGAAACTACATCACTTCATCAGTCAAGGGTGCAGTAATGATAACTCTTCCGTTTATAAACTGATGTAATTGAAAAGCAATCAAGTAAAATATCATCAATCTGGGAACCAGACAACAATAGTCAATGTTCACTACAGTTCCAGATCATTCTATTCACACCAAAACAATTACTTGAAATGATAATTCAAATGACGAGAAAGAGAATATCAACTAATCTATTAAAAAGATTGAACAAAAAAGCTTTAACCTATAGGAATGAATGAAGCAGTAGTTGTAATCTACAGGAATTAAGCAACAATCTTTACCTCAGAAATGATTTGAATAGCAAACCGAAAATGGAACAACAAACTAAAGTGAGTTATCAAATATTGAACATCAACCCGAATCAAATGTAAATGAACAACAAGCTAAATCGAATGTTACACACAACACATCTATACTGAGGGAAGTAGTAATCTGAGTTTCGGCATAACAATTATTGATTACAGTTATGAAGAAACAACAATTGAGGTTACCACGGGACAACAATCCTAATGAACAGCAATTACTCTTAGAGGTAAACCGTAGATAAATAGGCAATAGTACCGATCTATAAATACATTGCATTGTTACTCTGTGAACGAACAATAATGGTAATCTGTAACGAACAACAATGTTATACAATAATATCAATTTGTGAAGGAACGAAAATGCGATATAATTTCAGAATGAACAGCATAACATTCTAGTTGTAGAGGATAAACTTACTATTCAAATATGAATGAAATATAATAGAGCTAATACATGAAATAATAAGGAATGACAGATTGTTGAACAAAGCAAATAAAAGAAATCAAATCGTGTTGTGGGGAAAAATGCCTATTTAGGACGATCCTATCCACCTAAGGTGTGACAACGCCTTAGCAACAAACGAATACAGCTATTATGATTCCTTCCTTTATGAAATGTGAAAGAGAGGAGATTGGCAGACTTACCGTTGTCTTCCGGTTGTCCCTCGATCTAGATCCTCTTCTCTTTGTGTGTCCACAGCTACTTGCCTCCTCGCTTGATCAAGAGAACAGCTACTTGAATCCCACGAGATCACAAGAGAACAGCTACCTGTGACAAGAGAAAAACTACTTGCAACAAGAGAGGAACACAATACAAAGGCAAATATACATATTCATAAATGATTCAGGATTAGAAGTAAATCAAATATACTAATGCAATCATACAAAATAAACCAGCATATAGGGAAGAATCAAGATAGCTTTATTGAAAGTAACAGGATTCAGGAAGAGATACAACCCATAGGGCTCCAACCCAGCATCTCCTTCCCAACAGAATGGAATTCCTTCTTCAGCTCCTTTCAAAGCATAACACACCCAATGTTTCTAGCCACAAACCAACAACAATTCTTTGCAAATACTAAATTCCAGCCTCCCTAGACCTCATGAGAGAGATCTATATATAGGAGTTTTTGAGAAAGGATGAGTCAGCTTGAGGCTGGCATGAAGCTGACTAGTGTCCTCTCCCACTTCAGTTCTTGAGTCCACTTGGAGGTTCTTTCTTCCACTTGGAGATTTGGAACCTCTTACTCATCATCAGTCGAATTCCCTGATCCAAGTGTCATTTTGGAAGCTTCCTGGGCATTGACACCTTGAGGAATGACTCTGCCACTTGTCCAAACTCGCTCAGCGTAGGTAGCCTTCTTTGCAATTGACATTCAACGCAGGTAGATAGTGGAGCAGTTGACATTCAGCGCAGATGCTCAGTGGAGCAGTTGACATGATCTAGAATTGCCTTGTTTTTGAGTGTTTTCAGGTGGAGAACTTTTGTTAGGTGCTGTGGTTTGCTGGCCTTGTTCCTCTAGGGGTAGGAACAACATGTTTAGGGAATTTGGATCCCTTGATTATTGACATTTCATGCTCAGTGATGCAAGGCACAAAAATGTCTATAACAGTTGCCCCCTAAATTATGAGGCTGTTTATCGGGTGAAATGCTTTATCCAGGAGGGTCCAAAGTTCATCCATCTGCTGGGAGGAGACCTGTAATAAAATAAAATACAATACATTATGATTCATACTGCTTTCATGATCTAGCTGAGGTGGGCATTCCCATGCTCAGCTTTATAAATTCATTTTTGTACATGGAACAAACGATCGTCTGACGGTAGACTGATAATTTTGGCGAAATTATCATCCTTTGAATAGGATGATCATCTGCTGTAATGATGTACATATCAAATGTCTTTATTTTTCCTGAATATATATCGCAGCCCGGATGGATGAAACTAGATCCGAGGTCTTCAAACTCGTTCGATCTTCACTCTAAGTACAAGTCGATCCATGTGAGAATTGCGCCAAAGTCGAACATGGAAAGACATCGCTTGATTACCGATCAATGATGTAAATCGTTAACAAGCGCGAGAGGAATCACCGATAATGATAATGACCCTCAAGGTACTGCAGTAAAATTCACGTGGTGTGAATAAAGGACTTGGCGTCGAACACCACGCAAAATCTTCTGGTCGAAGGTCATTGATGTATACCTGTCGCCGGAAGTGAGAAACTTGCCATTGAGGCATGCAAGCTTCAAAGTACTGAAAGGGGTTGTTCCTAGATCAACTCCTTGGATAATGAGCTGATGTCGACAAGGAGCGATCCATCAAAGGAGGGCCTTAATGAATCCCACATCAGTGACACGGAACGGAGCTAATGATTTTAATGGAGATGAAAACAATCTGTGACATATGATTCAGGGTGGCGGTCATGAACAGATGAAGGATAATGTATGGCAGTGGATGGGACCCGGTTAACTCTTTCTGAATGACTTCTCTTGAACATATGGTGACACTGATGTGATGGATCAGTAGCATTACCCAAAATATGGATGGTATGGCGAGACCATGGTGATGCGACCGGTGAATGAAACAACCCAACCCGAATGTGGTACGGAGGAAAAGTGTCATGTTCAAGAGCGACCTGCTACCATCAAAGTTTTCTTGAGTTTTCCCAATTTTTCCCCAGTCATTGCTGACCAGTACCTCTTTATTTTTGTCAAGCTTGAGGAGGATAACATATGCTTGTTCTATAACCTTCCCTTCGGGCAAGCCCATCGCTATGTTTTTAACGAGCCTAGCGATAGGGAAACTCGTTCTCGTCTAAAGACAAGTTTGTCGCTATTTAATCATTTTAACGAGTCTAACGACAAGGATAACTCGGTCCTTTTCATTTTTAGAGAGTCTGAAAAGGTACATAAAGTTAACTCCAAAATTCCTTTTTCTTCATCTAATCCCTTAAGTCCGAAAAAGTATAAAACAATACAGAAGGGATGAGTTTTCGATAACTTTAACGAGCCGAATAAAACAAGCGCTCGACCTTTTTGTGCAATAATCCCTCAGGTCCAAAAAGATTAAAATCTAGAGGAGGGATAGCTCTTCCTGTCCTTTAGCGAGCTGGAAGGCCAAAACTCGGCAATATTTTCATATTTTACGAGTCAATTGAAAAGAGCTTAAAGAAGACTCGTATTTTGAGGAACGAGTGATAAACAGGGATAGCAACTGATTCCAGGTACAGGTTGGAATTTTCCAATCACGGCAGTGTCACAAGGATGGCTAGGTGAAATCACTCTTCGCAGCTGTTCCTCAAAATGGGTAAACAATCATATGGAGGTGAACGATCGGCCAAATGAAAATGGAGGTGGCAGGTGCAAACACGACCAAGGCTTTTTATGGCTGATAAGTCTACGATCACAGTGGTTATTTACTGGGATAGGCTCATTTTTTAGTTAAAAATGAGCTTAAACACTGGAGGAAACTCTGCTCACTGCTTATATTTATTTTTTAACGAGCATGAAGACCGCGTTAAAACTGCTCGGATCTTGCGTTTATTTTTTAACGAGCATGAACTTTATGCTAAAACTGCTCGATTACCTAGTCATAAGATAGGAGTGTCTCATGAAAGATCCCATTTTTTATAGAGCTTGCGCCTTACCAAAGCTATGCTCACTCATCCTTTTTTTATGCAAGTTTGGAAACGGCTAATCCTACGAGTTTAAAGGGTTAGACCTACAAGTTTAAAGGGAGGACCTAAAAATTTAAAAAATAAATAATCGCCCCTTGCTTGCACTCCAAAAGGTTGCATGCCCCCAGGTATAAAGTACGATTTCAAGGTTACCCCTCAATTTGCAGATAAAACATTTGTTTTACCGGGAGAGGCCTACCTCTTTCAGGTTACCCAAAGATTGTCCTGTTATTTTTTCAACAAAACACTTCCTCGGCAATGTCTACCGAAATAGACAAGGGTGAATGACCTTTGTCAAACACGTAACTTTGACAAAAGAATCTTATTATAGAACAACCCCTCTTCCATCCACAGACGGGGTACGGACTAGTCATATTCTCCCGCGGAAACCTACCCTATACCCAAAGTGTCCCTGCCGAAGCAGGCCAGGATGCATGCCCCCTGGGTTCCAGTCATATCCTCCCGGATTACTCGCGCTCATCAGGAGGACGGACCGTGGGTTGAGACACTTCTTGCATGAATAGACCATTTAGGGATGGCACATGACTATTTGTGATGTGTGATCTGGGAAATGAAAGTTGGTCCACGAGCTTGACCATTCTTCCTTCATGCGGAAAACACATTACTCTAAAGAGTGAGGAGACTACAGCTCCCATGCAATATACATAGTCTCGTCCAAGGATTAGGTTATAATCCAAGGGTCCTTGAATGACCATCACGTTCATTTGAACGGTCTTCCCTTTCAATGTTATAGGCACATTGGGGAGGATCCCTAAAGGTCGACTGGTTCCTTTATCAAAACCTGATAGATTTCTCATCTCAGGTAAAAGAATCAGCGAACCAAGCACTTTCCAAGCAATAGAGGAAAGGATACTCACAGATGCCCCCTCATCAATGATAGTGCCAGCCATTACCATTCTGTATATTTGACAAATAATTCTGAATGGCACACTGGCTGGCAACTGGGGTCTGCCTAGTTGGTTCCAATCAAAGGACACAACTAGGTTGCTTGGTGGTGGGACCGAATATACGGCCAGATAGCGCTCTGATGAACTTCCTTCCTGCGACAAAGGAATGGTGGCATTGCCCCCTTGATCGTCAGAGTCAGTGCTGATGAAGAGAACCTGGACGGTGTCGTCTTGATTCTCCTCTGTGATGGTGTCATTCGAAGATGGAGCCTCTGAAGGCAAAACCGGGTCAACTGCCGTATTGACCTTTTGACTTTCGTCAGGCATGGATCCAGACGGTTCTTCTTCAATGACAGGTGCTTCAGCTGACCATCTAAGTGGCTCAGCCGGATTTTCAACTAGTGAGGGACTTGGCAGGAGTCTTTGATATCCAGGAGGAAGATTCGCTTGTAAAATCGGGCGATCTTCCAGAACTCTTTTTGCTTCATCTAAGAAGGGACAACGGTGGATGGCGTGATCGCCTTCACACAGTCTACAGGGAAATTTAGCTTTCCCGCTCTGTCCTGGAGCTTCACTCCCACTAGTTGACGGTGAGCAGTCGACATGGCTATCAGAGGTCGATGCTCCCGAATTGTGCAAACGGGGGGACCAGTCTCTTAGTATCCGTGGGATACAGTGACAATCTCTATGGAAGTGGTCTCCCCTGCATATGATGCATGGTGATTTAGGCCTTATAAGTGTGGTGTGTGGATTTTTGTTAGATGACACTTGTTTGCCCCCAGTCGCCTTAGGCTCCTTCTTCTTCTTTTCTTTCTTCTTCTTCTCCTTCTTCTCCTTAGGAACCCGATTTTTTGATCGACCAGTTCCGTCAAGTGAAGAGGAAGGAGGGGAGGAAGATGAAGTGGAAGGCTGGGAGGCAACTCTTGTCTGATCTATCTGTTGACTCGACTATTCAGGAGCGGTGGTATTCTGAATGACATTGGTTGAAAAGAGCCAAACTGGTAGGCCAATTATCAATCCTGGAAGCGACAATGTGGCCATGTGGGGCGCACCAACATCTCCCCAAGAGGAGAAGGGACTAGGATTTCCACCCAAGGGAACTCCTTGGTTGGTGTGCTCCATCTTTTCAACCTAAAGATCAACGTAGGATTAAAGGGTGATTGTTCCGTTTAAAATAAATTGTTAACGACGCTTTAGACACAACTTTCTTTTTCAGTTTTAAAGAGTCGAGAAAAAGCTAAAGATGACTCTAGTCTCCTTCGATGTTTTAACGAGCCCGAAGTGACAAATGCTCGGATGGACTTTTTCTGTTATAGAGTCTGAAAAAGGCCAAAAGAAACTGCTCTGGAGATCTAGGCAGAGGGTGTGCCAAAATTTTCGCAAAACCACAGAATACGTTTTACGGTACGGGTGGTCGATCTTCGTGAATGCTGTGTTCAATGCATTGCGATCAGTAGGGAGGCCGACACGGCTTCCTAAGGATAAAAGATATATGCCTATAGGGGTCTCCCAATATATACGCGACGGTACGTGGGAGCACAATCCGTATTAGCGCCACCGACTTTCAGGAGGAATCACCCACCTTCTTCGAGATTGACAGTCACTATGTTTAACGACGCCAGAACACGTCTCTAGCCTAGACCTCTATGTTGTGCGTTATATTACAAAGCGTTGTTAGGTTCATTCAGTTTATTTTAGGTTGATCTTTTTAAAGTTTGCCTTTCAAGGTTCACCACGAGATGTATGATACAAATTCCTAAATGCAGTCTAAGATGATAAGCAAGCTTTACAATCTTTCAACTTTGAAAATCCTAGCTACTAAGGGAAAAGAGAGCGACTATCTTTTCTCAAAGAGGAATCAGCACACTCTAATGCACTTTCCCTAAATCCAACATGAAAACTTATCAAATGCAAAATGCACAATGCAAGTGTTTGTTTTCACTTTCTTAGTATAAATGCCTACAAAGAAAGCTTTTAACTTTGAATTTGCTTTTACAATGATCAAAATAAACAAGTTCTCTTTCTTCAAAATCAACAAGGGTAGAAGAGATTACAATCACTTTGCGATTTTCGAAATAAATAATCGTTTTTGATACTTTGACAAGAACAAACTCAAACCAATAAGCAAAAGTAAAACTATGATCAATCTGAACAAACAGCCAATGAACTCTCTTCTAAGATCAATCTCAATCAGATCTGAATCAAAGGCTACAGAAAGACTACTTTACTTATGCAAAGGAAGACTGTAAATGATGCCACAAACACATAAAAACATTCACAATATTTTTGTACAAAAATGGGGTGGAATTCAGGCAAAGAAAATGGTTATCAGGCTAGCACCTATGCTGGTTAAAGGCTGCAAAAACAGAGATCAAAACAGGGCAAAAAAGGACAAAGAACCCCAGCTGCACAAGGCCACACTGGTTCAGCGCAGGTACAACACTGTCAGTTTGACATTCAGCGCAGGTAGCCCCTTCGGGACCTGCGTTGAAATGCAGACTGCCTTCACAGTGCCTGCAATGAAGAGAGAAACTCTCGTTTCTCTTGGTTTCCGGGTCACAAAATGCTCAAAAATACACTGTTTCAGGCCAAATCAGAAACACAAGCAAGGTATAAACAGAGGGATGCTTTGATAGGGTACTAAAGACTATCACAAGGATCAATCAAATCATTTGTGGATCTAGTTTAGATCATAGACAAGTCCAACATACTGGATCAAAGCAGCAACTTTTACTTTGCATCCGGGAAAGATGCAGTTCAAGAATTGCTGTCAAGTCTATGAGGTAAACAAATGACGGAAACACAAATGAAATGAATAAACAAGTTCTTCCCCAGCGGAGTCGCCAATTTGTTGTGGGGAAAAATGCCTATTTAGGACGATCCTATCCACCTAAGGTGTGACAGCGCCTTAGCAACAAACGAATACAACTATTATGACTCCTTCCTTTATGAAATGTGAAAGAGAGGAGATTGGCAGACTTACCGTTGTCTTCCGGTTGTCCCTTGATCTAGATCCTCTTCTCTTTGTGTGTCCACAGCTACTTGCCTCCTCGCTTGATCAAGAGAACAGCTACTTGAATCCCACGAGATCACAAGAGAACAGCTACTTGAATCCCACGAGATCACAAGAGAACAGCTACTTGTGACAAGAGAACAGCTACTTGCAACAAGAGAGGAACACAATACAAAGGCAAATATACATATTCATAAATGATTCAGGATTAGAAGTAAATCAAATATACTAATGCAATCATACAAAATACACCAGCATATAGGGAAGAATCAAGATAGCTTTATTGAAAGTAACAGGATTCAGGAAGCGATACAACCCATAGGGCTCCAACCCAGCATCTCCTTCCCAGCAGAATGGAATTCCTTCTTCAGCTCCTTTCAAAGCATAACACACCCAATGTTTCTAGCCAAAAACCAACAACAATTCTTTGCAAATACTAAATTCCAGCCTCCCTAGACCTCATGAGAGAGATCTATATATAGGAGTTTTTTAGAAAGGATGAGTCAGCTTGAGGCTGGCATGAAGCTGACTAGTGTCCTCTCCCACTTCAGTTCTTGAGTCCACTTGGAGGTTCTTGCTTCCACTTGGAGATTTGGAACCTCTTACTCATCATCAGTCAAATTCCCTGATCCAAGTGTCATTTTGGAAGCTTCCTGGGCATTGACACCTTGAGGAATGACTCTGCCACTTGTCCAAACTCGCTCAGCGCAGGTAGCCTTCTTTGCAGTTGACATTCAACGAAGGTAGACAGTGGAGCAGTTGACATTCAGCGCAGATGCTCTGTGGAGCAGTTGACATGATCCATAATTGCCTTGTTTTTGAGTGTTTTCAGGTGGAGAACTTTTGTTAGGTGTTGTGGTTTGCTGGCCTTGTTCCTCTAGGGGTAGGAACAACATGTTTAAGGACTTTGGATCCCTTGATTATTGAAATTTCATTCTCAGTGATGCAAGGCACAAAAATTTCTATAACAAATCGCACATGACTTGGATTTGTAAAATAATGGTACAGGAAGCAAGTGATCCACCAGGTCCAGGCCCTTAGCCTTGAGGGACGCACTGTTGTAATTACTCCAGAATCAAAGACAGAACAACAGCAGAGTTTATGTATTAATCATGAAATAGAGTTACAGTAATCGCTCTTTAAAGAGAGTCTATGATCAAAGTTTAAGTTAAGACAGTGAATTTCATAAAACAACAATAATTTTCCCCTTGGGCTAGCAACGCTATCCCTTTTTGTAGCACCCAAGTGGAAATACCAAAGATACATATATTATTTAAGGTAGCGATCATTCGCCATATCATTATTTCTCAGTTATCTCTTCGTTCTCTTGCACTGATTTGGTATCTCCTCTTCCTTTTCTTGGCCTATGCGCTCTAATTTGGATTGCCTCGTTTGGATGCATTTCCCTGTCAAAGGGACAACAATTGATTTCATCTTGTCTTTTCCTTTGGAATGGCGATCTTCCAATTTCTTCCTTTTCTGCATAGGAAAAGGTAATAATTAGTCATTTTACATTCCTCACAAATATTCTAAACTTTATCATAAACTTTCACCATATGCCCATTTCATAATGTAAAGAAGTTTTGAATTAAAGGAAAAGATAATGAAATAAGTTGCAATTACATACCTTTTATAATGCTCAACAAAGTGCTTAGATGGACCTTTTCTTTTAAAGAGTCTAAAAGGAACGAAAGTGACTACTCTGGAAATCTCGACAGAGGGATTACCTAACCAATTGAAAACTGCAAAATACACCTTGGTGATAAATTAAAGAGAAATTACTAAGGACTTATGTACAACAGTCAGTCTTCCCGAATGCTGTGTTCAGTGCATTGCGATCAATAGAGCGGTAGACTCGGCTTCCTATGGATAAAGGATATAAGCCCATTGTGGTCTCCCAATATATACATGACGATATGGGGAGCACAAGTCTGTGCTAGCACTTGTCGTATCAAGGAGGAGGAATCACCCAACCTTCAATGAAAACGATAGTTACTAGATTTTACGACGCTGGAACATGTCTCTAGCCTAGACCTCTAGATATGTTGCGTTAAGTTCCAAAGCATTGTTAAGTTCATTGAGATTTATTTTAAAGTTTATCTTGTTTAAAGTTTTCCTTTCAATGGTTCACCGCCTGATTATGATTTGAAATCCCTAAAATGCAATCTATAATGATAAACAATCTTTGTTTATTTTGAGCAATGAAAATTCTAGCTACTAGGGAAAGAAGATTACATTTTCTTTCAAACAAAGAGAAAAGAGCACACACTAGTGCATTTTCCTAAATCATATTTCACACAAAAACTAAATGCAAATGCAAATTCATGTATTTTTTTTTCATTCCCCTTAATGTGAAAAAATGCCAAAAAGGAAAACTAAGTATAGCAAAGACTTGAAGTATTTCACTCAAAGCGACATTTTCGAAAATTTCTTTTTCGATTAAATGAAACTCTTCAAATTCGAATAGAAAATACTTTCGACACTTCAAATATCAACTAATCAAATCAAATACATGACAAAAAGTTTAATTGACTATCCAGGGAAGGAGGACTCCACGACACTTCTCTTTTTGGTGCAAAACGATAGTTACGACACTTTTTGTACCAAAACGACAAATTGATTTAAGCAACTTTTCGACAAAGGATTGTAAATGATGGAAAAATACATAAAAACATTTATTAATCCTAATCAATGGAGGCTGATCTATGTGATGCAAGTAGGCTTCAGTAATGAGATAATGTTCATAAGTAATAAAAAACAACTAAACAGAGCTAAAAACAAGGACAAAAACCCCAAATATCAAGAATGGAAATATGTTCAGTCAGTCATCGCACCTAGGCTTCATATAAATAGGCATGCATCACACTTTTTAGACTTGGGAGGTGTGATGCATACTGGTTGACAGTGACAGACAATGTGATGGGCCAAGGAGCACAACTGAAGTGGGTTTTGGTTCAAATTTTCAATTGTTTTCAGTGCATTAATTTGACCTATGATGGACAGCAAAGAGAAAAGTACAGAGGAATGATCTTGAGAGGTTATTGAGCTACCAAAAGCGCATCAAGAATGATTGTAAGTCAAATGTTTAATTCATAAACTAAACTAGAGATCGACTGAAGTAGCATTCAACTACTATGCAATTGCAGAGCAAGAGAAGTTCGAAGGCTACATGGTTGACTTTAGGCTCTGTCTATAGTCTATAAAACAAACAATAACAACAAACAAACATCTATTCGGTCCCCAGTGGAGTCGCCAATTTGTTTCTGGGAAAACTAGTGTCTTTTCGATCAACTAGCCCTCTAGGTTTGGCAGCTACCCTAGAAAAAATAGTTTAAAGAAATTCGTGACTTCTTCTATGTATAATAGATAAGAGAAAGACAAAGGAACCAACCTCGATCTTCTGCTTAACTCCTTGCTTGATCTCTCTCCCCCTTGATAGAGCTTACAACTCCTCTCCGTACTTATCCCACTTGGAGAGTACCTGTAGAAACATAGTAACAAAGAATCGTCAAAGCATCTTGATCTATTATATCATAATCATTACAGAATCAGAAATATAATGAACATACAATGGCATTCACAAATAATAACATTCACAATTGCACAGTTATATGGAAGAAAAATCGAAGAACTTTATTAAATAGAAGGGAGAATTACAACCCAGTTGTGTGATCCAGCATCATCCTCCTAGCATAAAAGCCCTCTTCACCTCATGAAATAGCAAGATCACCCAAAAATACAATGCACTTTCTCAAATAAAAACTATCAACACTTCCTTGTAATTCACAATATTTCAGCCTTCGGATCTCTTAGATGAGGGATCCATTTATAGCTGTGTGCAAGGGTGTGAGTCATCTCTGGGTTTTTGATTAGTGTCATTCCACTTGTTGCATTTGGTTCCACTTGGAGATTTCTTGGATCTCTTACTCATCCCTGGGTGAATTCAGAGATGCAAGTGTTATAGGAGAAGTTTCTAGAAGATTCCATGAGCATCCACTTAGCAAACTGTCTCGGACACTTGTCCATCCTCGCTCATCACACCCTATAGAAGGCCTCATCAGTATGCATCACACCTGGCTAGTGTAGAAGTCAGTATGCATTGCACCCTGATAGTGGAGCAATCAGTATGGTCCAGTTTAGGCCAATTCGGGATGGTTTTTCAGGTGGAAGTTTTGGGGAATGATGTAATCAGTTGACCATGATCTTTTAGGGTATGAAACAAAACTTTTAGGGGTTGAAAAGCCCTAGTTTATCGACATATTAGATTGGGGTGCCCAAATATGTTTATAACAATTCAAGAATGGATTATGTGAGCAATGGAAGCTTTATTGATAACTATAATTATTAAGGAATGGCCCATGTGAGCAGCTAAAGCCTATGAGCAACTACCTATGAACCATAGTATTCGAGAATGTTAATGATGAATTCTTGGTTTTTTGTTTCATATTTTTCTTGTTTTTTCTCTCTCCTTGTTTCTTGAATGTGAAACAAATTGTTGGTTTTATGTTTCATATTTTTCTTGTTTTTCTCTCTCCTCGTTTCTTGAATATGAAACCTCCAAAATCTGTTTCTCATCCTGTTGTCATTTCTCATTTAGTTTCCTCTTTCTGGTTTCTAGTAAGATATATTTCAAGCCCTTCCTTCTAGCTTTGGTTTATTTTTTGCATTACTCTCAACTCCAAAAGTAGGTGATAGAAAGGATGGGTAGAAAGCTTCGTACCCTAGATAGAGTTAAAGAGGAAAAAATATTGAGTCAAACAATGCAAGATTCCTCTCATGGGGTAAAAGGATCACAACAAGGCCACAATAAGCCACCAAAAGAGAATGAAGATGTTACTACATGCAGTGGTAACAATCAGAATATGGTGCAGCGCCGTATATTAAGTTCCACCAATGACATCATATTAGCAAAAATCTAAGCATGAAAATAGATTGAAACAAAAACAAAAGGGAAACCCTCACTAACTCGTCAGACCCTTTCTCAATAATCGGGCAACATTTGGGTATGAAAAAACAAGAATCCCTTTTTCAAAGTCCCTATTTTCTTTTATAGATCTCTTCATATTTATGGATGGCTTCGACCCTACTCAAATGGCCATTGGATGAGTGTTGGGTAGTTGCATTCGTTAAACATCTTGGAAACTGTTTGAAATTTTTTTAATTTAAAACTTTTATACAAACCTTTGACTTTCGCATTTTGTAATTTGGTGCATATGTTTTCCGCTTAGGCCACATTTGTTTAAATAAACTACATATTTATTTTCTTATGATTACATTTCTCAACTATGGCCATGTATTTATCCTGGACAGATAATGAAAATAAGATATTTTCTAGGGAATTGAACATACGTTTTTCATCACTTGTATCGATATACTTTGACAGGACGAGCACGGAAACCTGAACCCCTTGCTTCATCGCACTATGACTGATAGAGACTTTCCTATATGTTGAGCACAAAACAACCCATATCATTTAGAGATATACTGGTGTTATTATTTTACCTTGAGATGGATATATATTTGTTTTATTGTAGCAGGAAAACAACTGCTACATTGCAATACATCAACTATACTCGAAGGAAAAAACTATTTTTCCTGTACAACCACATTGAGAGTAATAAGTATCTTCGCATGTGTCATCATAGCAACAGATTCCATTTTGCTAATTCATCATGTTTCTCATTCTAGTGGCCTCCATTATTGTGCAAGTTTCTCCTGTCACTTTTTGCCTCCATGAAAGTTGATAAGAAAATGCTAAGACAATGCTAAATGTCAAATTTTAGTAGACATTCTAAAAACCTTTTTGATCCATTTTCTAACATGGTCCACAATCTTCTTTGATAGTACTATGATGTATCTCTTCCAAAACTTGATTGTCTTTAATAGACGGACAACTAATTTGATAAATGGTCTCTTTAAATTTGCCTTGGACTCGAAAGTTATTGGATGTTCTTGAAGATGGGCCAAGTGTTCACCCAAAATGTCCAAACATATCAATAACAACACATAGTTTAACAGATATATTCATCCTCATCCAATTAGTAAATGTGGAAATATTCCTCCAAAAGCCTGGATTTCCCATACACTAGGCCTATTACTTATATAGCCCCGGTTTTAGTTTCTCTTGCATGTTTGGCGACTCATCTGGAATATTTCAAAATATAGAGTTCCTTGATGTCTTCACTCCAACTTATTGGATGCCATCTCAAAGAAAGGTTCAAAGGATATTCCAAATATTATCTTTAGAGATGGCCATTTTGACCTGAAAGGCTGAGTATCCATGCCATCAATCACACTCTTCTATGCATGTGTACATTACCAAGAAATTTATCATCAATAAAAATTATTGCAAGACAATAATTGTTCAAATAAATTTATGAGACATTCTGGATATCTAAAGATATTTCCTTATAAATCTCAAGTTCAGCAAAGCATCCAACATATGGATCATGAAACAGTGGATCCTCACACTAATATATTCTCCATGGGATTGAGACAAAGATATACAAATTTTAAACTCCCTCATGTAGATGAGAAAGTGGTGTTGGAAACTCTCCACATTAAATTTCTCAGACTGAAGGGTGAGGGAACCATGAGTACCATTTATAATTGACATTCTTACCATATTCAAATGGTGTCCTTCCTCAATGTAAACAATTCTTCAATAATATGGCCACTCTCCCACATGTGTCACTTCTCCCAATCCTCATGCTTAATTAGCACACTGCACCTACACATTTCATTTGACAATGTGTATGTCTTGGGATTTTATATCCACTGTAGTGGGCCTTCATCCCTATTTTATTACAAAGCAGACTTCTTAGGGTAGGGGAAATCACAACTCCCTTCCCTCCCTCATTTCAATGCAACAAAAAAATATTTTCTTGCTCTCTTTTCATTTCATGGTAGTTCTTCAATTAGAAATCTCAATTTCAAGCCCTTCCTTCCAACTTTGGTTGAATATTTTCATGTCTCTCAATTCCAAAAGCAGGTGATAGAAAGGATGGGTAGAAGGCTTGGTACCTAAGCTAGATTTAAAGAGGAAGAAACATTGAGTCAGAAACTACAAGATTCCTCTCGTGGGGTAAAAGGATCACAACAAGGCCATAGTAAGCCCTCGAGAGAGAAAGAAGATGCTATTGCATGCAGTGGTAACAATCAGAGTATGGTGCAACACTGTATATTAAGGTCCCATTATCATGCCCTCAAGACTTTGATTTTTGAGGAGAGAGAAAATATTTTAAAAGTAGAATCTGGAAAATTTGAGGCTATAATTAGCAAAGTGGAAAGCTTGCACAATCTTGTTTAGAGACCTCGTGAGCAAGTTGTAGATGCTGATACACTCTTTGATCTCACATCCACACTCCTCGCTACTGTTAACAAATCACAAAACAATGATGGTGCTACTCCAGTTAATTTTATTAGTAGTGATATTCTAAGAAACTATAGTGACCAGGAATATGGAAGCAGGTCTTTGGAGGGAAATGATGATCAAACCCAAATATCATGGAGAAATCTTGGGATTTTAGTTGCTTTTGTTTTCCAGGATGCGACAGGAATTTGCAATATGCTTGGACCAATGGATAATGAACCCAAGCAAAGGAAAGCTATAATACAGAGAAAACAGACTAAGCTGATATAAAGCACTCGACCTAAAGTAGTGAAAGAGTCCCCGGGAGATGAAAAATGAGAAACATACAATAATATGGCAAGCATATTTAACATTTTGCGAAAATAGAAGAAAATCGGATTAGAGAATTTGGTTCTAAATAGAATATCATTTTTTGAGACATTAGAAGACATCTTTGTGTTATCATTTCTAGTAAAGGATGGTAGAGTTGAAATAAATGTCTATGAAAATGGAAAACATTTGGTTGTCCCCAAAAATTCTCCCAAAGCTATAGAAATGGCATCTGGAGAAGCTTCGTACAACCAATTTTTTTTTTTCGGTTTGATTTTAAAGATTGTAAGTTGATGATGGAAGCTAGTGGTGAGGAGTTGATGCCTCACATAACCAATCCACTTATGATTACTTGTTCTAAGAAGGCTGCAGAGACTCCTATCAGAGAGATTTCAAGAAACAGGGGCAGGGTGGTACATGCAGCTCTTGAGGTGCAGGAGGATGAATGTGGAAGTGATGATGATGGTGGAGGTTTTCAAAGACCAGCACCGAAGAAGTGAAATAAGTGTCTCCTATGAATTTCGATGCTTTTTTGGGTGCTTTCTATTGGAAACTGTCTCTGTTTCTATCAGTGCACTGTAATTCATAAAAGAAGTTAATCCTTAATTTAATAAATCTGGTATATAAACAATGCTATCTTGTTCTCATAATTATTTATAATTAAGTTGATTGGAAATGCAAACCCCTGGTCATGTAGTACACCACTTTGGCCATGGTTCCAATGCATGGGTAGAAGACTGGCATCACATAAAAGGAAATTGTTAATATAAGATGTCAAGTTTGATCTGTTAAACCATGTGTAGTCTCCTTGTGACAATATGTTTTAATTTTATGTTTGCAAAGTATCTTGAGATACCACACAAGAACAAAGTTTTTGATTGTGTAGTTGGTTTAATTTGAGAATACATAGAGATGAGAGTAAGGTAAGGATAGGAGAAAATAGATGCAAATACAGAGGTTCAAAAAACTAGCTAGTAGCCCTTCCATACCCAAACCCTTTTGCTAGCACTATAGGGATAGAGAGATCCACCCGAAGGCATTTGGAGAATAAGTAGGGATATGCATGCTCTGGATTAACTAATTACTTTAGCCTGGCTCAAGCAAGCGCAACTAGTAGATGGCAAGAGATTGGGATTATATATCTATTAAGTATGTGTATATGAAATTCATTATGTCCCCTTTTGATTTTCAAGGTGGGAGGAATGCAATGGAGAAAGGGAGATCGTATTTGTCCTCTATATCCCACCTATCAGGACACTGGGATAAGTCCCAATAATAGAGTTGGGTTCACTCATAAGTATCTGATTTTAAAAGGCCATCATGAAATTTATTAATTTAAGTCATCCTTTATTTTAGTTTCATCCTTTAGTTGAAGCTTCAAGCAAGATACTTGGCCTCTTTTCAGCCCTTCAGTGTTCCTATAATGGCTACATAACAACCCTATTTCACCCACGTTGAATTCCTCCTCTTGTTGTGATCTTAAACTTCAAACTTTGTCCTTTCTTCCCATAAGAGCACTCAAGAACAACACTCAAAACAACCTCTCTTTCACACGTTGTACCTACAATAAAACATAAGACTTCCATGTTACTTCTAGGGCTTCTTTCTTGTTGTCTTATGGATCCTTCTTGCAATGGCTAGGGCCTCCCTTTGACGGAGGGCCTCTCTAAGTGTTACTTTAGACTTTCCTTGACTGCGGCTATATGCTTCTTCTTGATGGCTAATAAGGGCCTCCCTCTTGCTACAGATTAGGACCTCCTTTGTTGTGGATAAGAGCCTTCCTTTCACTACGTATCTGGCCTCTCTTGACTGCATCTTTATGACTCTCTTGACTACATCTTAGGCCTCTCTCTAGACTATGTCTTAGGCCTCTCTCTTGCTGTGGCTAAGCCTCATTTTGACTATAGTTAGGGTTGCCTTTTACTGCTGCTAGGGCTTCCTTTTCGACTGTGGCTAGAGCTCCTTCAAGACTGCGTCTGGGTCTCCATTTATGACTACATCTAGGGCCCCTTTGTGACTGCAACTAGGGCTTGTACTATTTCAGCCTACTAGCCTCTCACTTCCCGGGGACTCCTGCGCTATAGAAATCTCTGTTACTTCATCGGCATTCGTCTCTACCCACATCAGCTAGTCCTGCTACTCTCTCTTTGGGGCTCCTGTAGCAAGGTATAATCCAAGAGGTTGAGTATCTCAAGGATCTTCCCCTCATCACCTATAGTCCCCCTGACTACAACTTGATGTCTACCCACCTCTTCTCTTGATGTACATGAGCACTCCCTATAGTCCCTAGCATGCCCTAGGACATTACAACAAGAGCACTAGTGCATTAACTATGCTAAAAGGTCACTTTATTGTTAATTTGACCATGAATATCTCTTTTACAAAGCATTTTTTTTAGCTTTATTTATGTTATTGGTTTTATAAGAACATTTCTACAGTCTCTTCACTGAATTTCTTAAAGTTTTCACATTTATTCTTTTCGAAAAAAAGGGCTAATAGTTTGCCCTAGCTAAGTAAGGATTCTTTAAATAACCTTCTAGCTTGGTTCCTTTTTGTTCGATCTAATCTTGGAAAAGTGTCATGAATTTACATTTAACAATGTAAGACTGTAGTCTTCTCTAGAAACAATTAAGCCAACTCTTTCATTTTGAAAATTACATACCAGTTTTGGACATATTCTTTGAAATTTCTATGCTGAAGGTGTTGGATTTAGGTAAGTGATACATAATGCACACCTACATTTCTGTTGTTCACCTATTAGACCAATGAAAATTATAGTCAAACTTGTAAGGGTTGGACATGACTGTTCCAACCATACTCTTATTGGCCTGCAATACATATATTCATAACACATACCTACAATACTATTGTTCACCTATTTGGCTAGTGAATATTGTAGGCAAACTATTATATGTTGGACTTCGTTGTCTCAAGTTCACACACCAGTGCTAAAGGTGCAAGGTATTGTGTGCATCCTTAGATATGTTTGAGATTGCAAGCTAACTATTTAAATAAATGCATTTATAAAACTTCTATATTAGCAAAATAATCATCAATATTTTTTTCTAGCATTTTGGGTTGAATTCACAATAGTATTCTAAAAGGTGTCATTTCAATGTCTGGAAATTAGGATATATAAATGTGAGATATATACTCTACATCTTTGGGTTATCTCCTTTTCAAATATGAGCCTTTTTAGGCTACATGTTAATTGTTTGAACTTTGAACTTTCAATAAATTCCTGAATGGAATTCGTAAATACTCGAATGAATGGACTTCGTAAGGAAGTGGTACCATAAATTTTGTTATTTCAAAGATTTGACTTCCATATTTTCACAAACTACAATGTCCTCACTAAATACTTATATGTATAGATACTTATGTTTAGGATTATATATGTGTTGGAGTGGTTCCTTTATGTTTTACTATAATCCTGATGCTAACAAGATTTAGCTGACTTTTTCATCAATTGTTCATAGAATATGCAAAAGATTTCATTGTCAAAATGTGGCCAAAATTACATTTCTCCTTATTTATTTTTTTATTGTTCATGAAACATAATCATGTTGCAGGAATGAGGTATCCACATTCTATTTCAATTTGTTGATATTTTTTTTCCTCCCATTTTTTTACAAGGATGTAGATTTCATTTTCATGTTGATGGTTTTTGCATGTATCTTATCTAGACCCAATGCTAGTAATGGAGTGGATCTTGAGAAGTAGTCGTGGAAACAAACTATCATAGGTTAATGTTACAATACCACTTCCACATGGTATCAGAAAAAGTTTAATGGTAAGTGACATAAAGAAGAGTTATTTAATGACAGGGATGAAAGGTCAACCTCATGTCTTAGTTCTAAGTCATTTATTTGTGTTTCTTAGCTCTAATTCATCTATTTTTGAGCTTTACCAGATAAATTATTTCATTAATCCAATATGCATGGATTGTATTTCTCACCCGATGTTAGTTACTTGACATGGTTGGTATAACATTCAATTCTAGGCCACTTTTATTTTAAGCAAGATATTTTATTGATTAAAAGAGTGTTCATATTTTGATTGGTTTACATGGAGCTTGATTTTTTTTTTTTTTGTAAATTCCATGTGGATGTTATTTTTTCTAGGTGAGCTCTTTGCAACAGTAAGGTCAGATGAGTCCTAGGACATAAGTTTACAATAAGAACATCTTTGGCCTTTGTTGTGTATCTATTATTCTTTATATCATTGATGGATGGTTATTGATTATGTAAAATAGAGGATGGGAACATCCTGCCAATTCTCTTGACAAAACAAAATAAAATGGTGTGGTAGAATTGTGTTTTAAAGGGTGAGCCAAAAATTAGTACTTGAAAGGTAGAACTTGAGAATGGCAAGCTATCTGATCTAGATATAGAGACACAATAGACCGTGGAAAAAAAATGATGGTATTGATGAGTCTTCCCAGAAAAGAAGCTCTAATTGTTAGACCACTACCCAAATTTTAGTTATATACAATGGAAATAATGACTCTAGCTTTATTTGTATGAATAACAACTTTGGCCATTGTCCTATTCATTTCCTATGAATGATTTTGATTTTCAAACTCCAACTAGTTTGTTCTTAAATTAATTAAAGCTTTGATGAAAAACTTATAGTTTTCAAAGCTCTTTTCTAAATCTGTTTTCTTGAGCAAATTTGTCTTTTACTTTAGGTACTCTAGATTGCTACTGTGTGACATATGTTATGATATAATTACCTAGATAAATAAACATAAGTGTTGTACAACATAGTCTTTTTTAAATCTAAAGAAACAGTATTTCCAAATACAAAGTTTATTAATTAAGAACATCTTTTAGACTTCTTTGCTAAGTTATGATTATATTTTGGTAGGGGATTTTGTGTACACTGATATTGTGTTGTCTCTTTGGTTTTTGTAATGTAACATTGTTTAATAAGGAATGTGTTCTTGAGAAGTAGGCACACATCTTATTCTACTATCAGTAGGAAACTCCATGGTTTTCAGGCGTGGCAACAAAAACGAAGATGTTAGTGGGATATCCAAAGTCCATGTTGAATGAATTTAATACTAGTGATGATTTTGATTCCTTGTCAGATAAAGAATGTCATGAGTCAAATTCAAATAAACAGAAGCAACTCAAGAATGAAGGTGAAGGTATTTCCTTCTGTCCAAGTCAATTTATTTTATTTGTTGGTTGCTATCATGTTTTGAGTGCGGACTTGTGAAATTCCAAATTGCATGTTGCTTTATGTAAAGGGGAAATATATATATATATATATATATATATATATATATATATACATTCAATTTGGAATTTCACAAGTCCACACTCAAAACGTGACAGCAACCAACAAATAACATAAATTGACTTGGAAAGAAGGAAATACCTTCACCTTAATTCTTGAGCTGATATCTCTCTCTCTCTCTCTCTCTCTCTCTCTCTCTCTCTCTCTCTCTCTCTCTATATATATATATATATATATATATATATATATATATATATATATATATATATATATATATATATATATATATATATATATATATATATATATATACACACACACACACAATTTTTTTTATCATATTTCGTTCATGGTTTTTGGAGATCCGTGTTACATTTGCACAGAAATTTAGATATCCTTCAGATATCTAAACACCAAACAACAACAAGATTTTTATTTCACTCAACCTATAACATATTGCATCTGTCTTTATCAATGTTCATCTTCCATATGTTATCAACTTATGACATTTCATTTGCAATATTTGGTGCATTTTCTAGTTATAGGTCATTTATAGATTATAAATGTCTTTAGAGTTTCACTTCGAATTGGATATTCAACTGAACATATAGATTCTCTTATACATAGTCATTTTTCCCTCCAACTACTTTTTATAACTTCCATAACCATTAGGTAGGGACTTGCAGCTTCGATGTTGCTTTTCTTGTTTATTAAAATATTGTCGAGACTCTAATTTATTGAAAGTTATATAATTTACAATTTATGAAGTTTCATGGTCTAATTTTTAAAAGTCTAATTCTTTAAAGGGTGCTGGCTCAATGGAATAGCACATGCGTTACAAGAAGGAGGTTGGTGGTTCAATTCCATCGTGCCCTGACATGATCCATATGGAATGAGCTTTTGACCATCATCAATAAGCTTTGGTGACATTTTTCAACCCTCACAAAAATATGAAATGGTAACGGTCAATAAACACCACCATATATATATGCATCAATAGTGACAAACCTCAAACATATGTAACCATAAATCGTTTTTGTTTATATGAAATGGTGACGGTCGATGTTCATCATTATAGTCATTATTTGTGATGGACCTTGAATGTCACCACAACATCTATACTTATGGCAATGCAGCTTTTCGTGAGGGTCAACAAACGTCACCATGTATATGCACCAATAGAGATGGCCATGAAAGATCCATTATAATAAATCGTTGTTGTTCATATGAAATGATGACAGTCACTATCCATCATTATAATCAATATATGTGACAGACCTTTAATGTCACGATACCACCTATACTTCTGGTGTAGCCACATTTGATGACATTCAGTTTTTTGGTGATGGAGGCTATGGTCCATCACCATTGCTCATATGAAATGGTGGCGGTCGCTATCTGTCATTATAAATCATTATTGGTGACAGACTTTGAATGTCACTACAACACCTATACTTTTGGCGACGTCACCTTTGGTGACATTCAGTTTTTGGTGACAGAGGCTATGGTCCATCACCATTTCTCATATGAAATGGAGACGTCACTATCTGTCATTATAAATCATTATTGGTGATGGAATTTGAATGTCACTACAACACCTATACTTTTGGCGATGCCACTTTTGGTGACGTTCAGTTTTTGGTGACGAAGGCTCTTTTAACCGTCACCAATGAGCTTATGTTGACATTTTTCACCCCTCACCAATGTCCTTTTTTCTTGTAGTACCTCTTCTTTTGATTTTTCTTGTTCCTTTACTTCCTCCTCTTCACAATCTATGTAAAATAATTTCTTCTCAGCACAGTTATGACCTTTAGTGTATTTTCTATCACAACTGTAACAAAGTCCTTTTGTTGTTTTTTCTTCGAATTGTGCTGGTGTCAGCCTTGTAGGTTGTGGATGGATAGGGGCAACAACACTTCCATATTTATGATTTCGAGTGGTAGGCTTCCTTGTTGCCATAATTTTTCTTTCCATTTTTCTTGCCAACCTGAATGTCTTCTCTGTGGAATCAGGTTCCCAAAGACAAACCTCATGTTGGATGTTATCCTTTAAAGTACCAATGAACACATTAATCCCATGCTCCTGTGGAATATCTTTTACCCTTATATTCAATTTTTGGAAGTCCTCAACGTGCTCCATAATTGAACCCTTTTTTTGGAGATTTATAAATTGGCTAAAAAAATCGTTGCTTTTTTTATCCTCATAATATGCTATCATTTCATCTGTAAAAATAGCCCAAGTGACAATTTGTGTATCAGAGAAAAGCCATCATTACCATACAAACTAATTTGGTTCCAAATATAAAGTTTCAATGCATACCTTTTGTGTGTTTTGGACATTATGGAGATCAAAAAATTGCTCTATCTATAGTATCCATGTTATGGGATCCTTGCCATAAAACTTCTTCATATCAATCTTTGGAACATGGTGGATATTCAATCCAACATTAGAGTCTATGAGATCATGATTAACATTTATTTTTTTCTCATCATAAGTTTTCTTTACTACCCTTTCGCCATTAGTAAGAATTTGTTGTAGAAACTTTGTCAAACGTGTCTTCAAATCTTCCATCTTAGCTCCCATGCCATCCATCTCAGCTTCCACATCATCCATATTAGCTTCCACATCATTCACCTTAGATTCTATGCCTTTCTTTAAACCATCCATCTTAGCTTCCATGCCATACATCTTAGCTTCTACATCTTTCTTTAAACTATCCATCTTAGATTCTGTTACTTTTTGTGCAAGTGAAATTTGTTGCACTTGGTCTGTTAATTTTGATATATCATGTTGTATTTCTTCTTCTTATTCATGAGTCATGCTAGAGCTTTCAAATTTCTTACTAGGTGTTTCCATTTTCTTTCTTCGGGCCATCAATTACTGATAATAATGCTTCACTATGCCATTTGAATTCCTTCAAACTAATTTTTCAAACCAAACTTATGAAAAAAATAAAAATAAAAAACTACACATGTTTTTTCACTTTGTAGGAGCTCGATATTGAATCTATTGTATTTCTGTAATTTTGGATCTCCAAGGTTTGAAATTGCTTTCTACGATAACCCTATGAGTACTCTTTCTAACCCCGCATATCTTATCAAGATTGGATTCTCCAATGAAGAGTCATGCGAAATCTCCCATGATGACCTGATTATAGACTAGTTCAGTAGAGCAATCTTGTATGAAGTTCCACGTGTCACTTTTTTAACCTTAGGATCTGAAACTGATATACATAAAACTAAAGTGCATCGTCTTTCTATAACTTTTGATGAAATTTCAATATTATGCTCAGAAAAAATGTTATGACGATTTTCCCCAGGTCACTTGTTTGAGATATAATTCGGGATCCTACAAAAAAACCATTCTTCCTTGGATCATATCACAACAAATATAGCGAGAGAAGATATAAAATTTAGACCCACGATTTAGAGAGATTTCGGCTCAAATGGGTTTTTTTTTCACTTCTAATACGTCGGAGAAAAAAAGTTATAGCGAAAATTTCACGATGGCCTATTTGGAGAAGCAAAACCCTAGAATCCAAGCTCTGACACCAAATGTTATGAAAGAATCTCACAAAAATATAGAAAAAATAGATCAACGACTTAGAAATCAGCCTCTTCGAGGGGGCAACCTCCTTTACATTACACAAATGAATAATTCTTGGATGATACAAATTACAAAACCTCCTTTCTATATATAGGAGTTTAAGGGGTCACAATATAACCAAAGTCGACCTAACAATAATAATATAATGGCACAAAAATCACAATAGTGGGATTCTATGGGGCACAATAATAACAATATAGGGACAGTAAGGGCGCAAAAATAACAATAAGGGATACAATAACAATAGTAATGTGGGAATCACTAGTATTATAGGGACCTAACAGGGGACTATTACTACCTTGACTCTCGGTAAGGCTTTTTTTTCTCACCTGTTTCTCAGGGTCATCTACAATTTTAGCAAGGTTGGGATGAAGATGAGATCTAGTATAAATTCTTCTAGGAGATAGGGTTATGAAAAATCATGACACAAAAATCAAAATCAGGATTTATAATCTAACAGATATACACAAAAGCAACCTCAAATCATGTATTTCATATTGATACAACAATTACTTACTGAAATATTGATTTTTAAACCATGGAATAATAATGTTTTGGATTAAAATGTATTTGTCCCTAGTATGGTCACCATTATGTTATCATTCTATATTTTTGAGGTTGTTGGAGTAAATACATTGGAAAACATCAAACCACCTTTTGAAGCTGAGATCTAGCCTTGCTAGCTTCAGAGAAGGCTCTCTCTTTATGATTTAACTTGGTTTTTAGGTTGATTTTAGGCTAGTTATGATTATGCTTGGTTATTTGTTCTAATTTGGTTGATTGGTTGGTTGATCTAATCAAATCACTTTCTTTCCATTGGGCTCTGGAGTCAAATAAAACTGGAACGTTGCACCAAATGTTCAAAGGAGTAATCACAGGGCAAGCTAGCTAGATTTACTGGATCTTTAAATTAAGTTATGGAATGGAGAAAAGGTGTGATTCTGTAAGATTGAGAAGCATTTAATAATTTCTCAATTATACTTTCATAAGAAAACATATAGATTGTAAATGCAGTCAAAATAAGGTGTTCAAAAGCATATCCTATTTTTCACATCTCCTATTTTACAATTAGATTTTAGATGAATAACATAAGAAGAATAACATTGAAAACATAGCTACAGTAGGAAAAACATCACCAATATTTCATAACACAAGTATCCTATGAAAATTATTTTCATTAATGGTGCTCTAGCAACATAAAAAACATACAATGCTTGATAGAAAGAGTTACAATGCTCAGGTACCAACCCTTAATACTTAGACAGAATGAAGTATTTAAACAAAATTTAAAAATATTACAATTAATGCCTCAGTGACACGACATTCTATTATTGACATCGAACTAACAAAAATGAAATAATTCGATAAAAAATAATGAATCTGGTGAAGTGATATGGACATCTAGCACTGCTTTGGAGGAGAACAATTGCTGAGTGGCCACTATTCGGGCATTGCACTAGTGAAGCTAACCTGTAATTTTTATCCTAGATTTCACACAACATATCCCACCGCTCTTCATCTGGAACAAAAATCTTTGTTGGATTGCAGTAGATCTCATCTACCTCAGTATACTGAGAAAAAGTGGGTTTTACTGCAAAAACATGTTTTATCTCAAGTTGGATAAAACCGATGTTGTTGATAGCTTCATAAAAATATCTCCCTGTCATAGTAACTGTTAGAGTCCTATAGTGATAGGATTCATAATTTTGAATTGGATAAGGTTAAGCCTTGTAATATTGTACATACCTTTGCTTTCTATAAATGTTTTCCATATTAAAAATTTTAAAAATGTAAAGAGGGTATATTCTAAAAGAAATATCAAAGGACAAAAAGAATAAGAAAAGATCAAAAAATGAAAATATATGAACCCCAAACACAAAAACAGATAATGAAAGTGTGCAAGTCTGAATGCCACTACTATTTTACTTCTTCTGAAAGTAATGGTTATGTGCAGCTTGTCATACATGCCACAACCCATGGTATTCAAACTGCTTAATCTTGACTATTTCATGCTTTGAATTTTATGTTTATAGTTAGAGAATAAAATCTGACCGAACAGCTTAATCTTGGCAGATCATTAGATAGGTAGAGAAAATAAAAGGAGCTCATCAGTTTAATCTAAGACCTTGGATGAAAACGGTTAGAAGTAGATAGTTTAATTTATAAAAGACAAAAGAATGAAAAGGGTTTGTTAGTCCAAATGCACCCAAATAAATGAAGAAAAAATGTTAGGGTAAGTAATGGGTAAGTAGAAGAAAGGTTGTTGAAGTATAAATTTGATTGGACAAAAGCACATTTGTCATGCTTAATCATATATTTCAATGTGCACGAGCAGTTAAAAAAGCGAAAACAATGGTTTACAAGTTGATTTAATTAACTCCCCCTCATTCATTTCATCCATACACTTACTAGTTTCCCCATCTACAAGTATGTTCTAGTACTAAAAATCCTGCAAGTCATAAAGGCTCAGAGCATTTCTCTGACTTTTCATGGGTCCAGACCCTCGACTTAATGACTTATGGATATCACGTGTTAGAATTCCCTTCATAAAATTCATTTCCCTTAATTACCCTAATAAAAACACTTTTCCTAAGGTTAAACTCCATTTTCCTATGAAAAGTAAACCACCCCATGTTAAATTCCATTTCGTTCAAAATACCCACAAAAAGATTTTATCCTAAGTATAAGATTATGTGAAGAAAATGCACAAATATTACATTATGCTTAGTGGTATGTTCACTCCGCTCATTTCATTTCATATTAATTTTTAACATAATGATATAGCTCCTGATATACCTTTTTGCATATATAAATAAATCTCATATATAATACCCCAACCCTTCATTTAGCAATAAACTATATGTTTATCCCATACCCTCAACAATACCCTCTTAACTTACCACTTCTCGCTAAAGTTAAGATAATCCCTTCATTAAACCTCATCTGATCATTTAATCCCATGTTTTACTCGTAAATAATCCCAAACCACCATGGATTAAAGCCCTGGCCCCTCAACACCTCTGCCCATTTCATCCATGCACATCTATTACCCGATTATCATCCGATCATCAACGCCAAAATCTAACGGTCCATAGCCATATCAGGGTCACAAGATGTCCAACCTTTACCCACCCGATAAAGTGGTTTTTCCCGGGCCCCCATCTGCTATGTGTGAAGCACTAAGATAGATCGGGTGAGCTCACCAAAATACTGTCTCCTCCATAAAAGTGGTGTTATGGCTTGGGAAACCACCTATCCACCCAACTCCAAAAACCGGCCACTGTTCATTTGTAATTTACCTTCCAAAAAGTGACCGTTCTTCGATAAAAAGGCCGAGAAGCCCGATTTCGCCTTTTTCACTCAATTTCATTGAAAACCTCTGCAAACCATTGCAACACCTCCAAACGTTGAAATCACCAATTGACCTCAATTTTACTCCTTAAAAACTTGCAAAGACCCCAACCAAGCTCTTAGTTCGTACCAGAGCCCATTCAACATTCTGTGGTTGCTAAGAACACCAAATTTGAACTTAATCCACCCAAATTCTAGGTATTTGAAGAGAATTTACTAAACACCCTTTCAACTTGAAAACGTTCAGTCTTTAAAGTATTTTAATTAAGTAAAATTAATTGAAATTACTTTAAAAATTAAAGTGTATGCCCAAACCCTTCTGAAAGCTTCCAAATTACCTTCAAATCTATGATATAAACCTATATTATCAAATTCAAATCCACAAGAATTGAATTATGGCTGCCCCCATCGCCATGGATGTCAGACCACACACAACCCCCCATTTGGACCTTGACCACCTTCCCCTAGCCGACAGGGATTTTCAAATCAGATACACAAGTGCCTATACACTCCTGCTCAAAATTCATTGTTTGAGTAAGGACATATATTTAAACCATACTGATGACATTGGCCTTTGGGACTCCAATTTTCCCAAATACGAGTTTCCACAAGTACATGTCTTTCCTAAGATTGTCCACATGTGCCATGCTTGTTACATTCCCATCTAGAGAGTTATAATGTCCCCAAACCAAAAAGTCTTGTTCATTATTACAGTTGAGTCAACCAATGAAATGTTGCAAGTCCAACTAGGTCCAAACATGACCCCACTCTCCATTGGGGGTTTGTTAGACTATTACACCAAACTAATTCCATCTAGACTGGCCCAAATATTCCAAACTCTCATTGTAGAGGAGCGGCACATTCCTAAAGATGCCCCTACATATGTTTCTACCATTTTCTCTAAAGGAGAAAGCAAATTGTAACCATGATATCATGTATTCTGTGCTATACCACAGATGAATTTGTTGATGAGATCATCCTGGCCTTCATGTCCATTTTCACCCTAGGAAAGCCTCCTACTACTTTGTACAATTATGCCCAATTCATAGCTGAAAGGATGCATGAACAATTTACCAGAATGCACAATGAAAGAGTATTCAAGTACTCATATATACTTTACCACATGTCTTTGTATTATCAGTTAGACAGATTTCCCTTCACCATCTAGAAGTTGGATACTAAAGGCCAGCCCAGGTCTGTTATATTTTGGACACCACTATTCCACAGGTATTCATCACCATACACCTATACAGACTTCATTGACTCTTTTGTCCATCCAGTCATGACCACACTAACAGGAAGCCCTCCACCCAGAATAAGTCAAGAAATCAAAATAGTTCTCCAATTGTCCAAGCAAAGTAAGGTGGGAGATTAGTACCATTACCAAAATCACACCGAAATAAGAATCTATGGTTGCCAGCTTGTCCCATACAAACTACCCAAATACCTCCCCATGAGTTTATTTTCTCTGGAATATTGTAGGTAGATAATGAACTCTGATAATGTCAACTTTGTCTCAGCCAAGAAAAGGACTCAATTCAAGGTCAAAAATCCGTAAGGCCCTTTTATTTGCAATTCTAGGGAAGCAATAGCGGAAGCAAATCAAATTATGCAACAAATGAAGTTTCAGAATAGTTTCATGTGGAGGTATGACCCTCAAGGGTTTATAACCAAATTAAGACAAAAAGTCAAATTGGGACCTTACATCCATCACCCTATACCAGAAATAGAGAGATATGCCAGTCAATCTGAGTGGTTGGAAAACACTCTGATAGACAAAGATAGTACAAAGTTAGATGTTTAAAATAACTTGCTTGATTTAGAGAAACAGCTTGATGAAAGCTCATTCTTGTAGGTACCAGAGTAAGAAATAACCATGAGTACCCTTCCTGTTTTGCAGACTCCTCAGAATGAGGAAAAGAATCCCAAAAGGAACAAAGAGGAAGCCTTAAGCTTAGGTATGGACACTTCCAATGTACAGTTTTAAGCTAGCCATAGCAAAAGGCTTAGGGTCAATCATGTTTTAGAACAGGAAGACACAGAAGGCTCAGTAGAAATAACTAATATTGAGTTAGACATGAGTAAGGGCACAACTCCATATGGAGAAACATAGGAGCCATCAACATCAAAAACTCAAATCTTAGAAAGACATATCAGTGTAGAACTAAACCCGCTGATAGAGATAGGGACATTAAGGATGGGTTCAAGGATATTAAAATGAGAAATGAGAAACTGAAGGCACAATCCTATGCATAGTATCTCAATATTACACCGCCTAATCAAAGTAGGTTGATGTCAGCTTTTGACATCAAGGAAGGAAAGATGCAAATTTCCTTCATAAATCCAACTATACAACAACCAAGAACATCAGCATATTTCAAGAAGATATACTTTGAAGTATTGGCAAGGGATATTCATCCCATTGACTAAATTGAATTTCACAAATAGGCTCGAGAAATGATTTACTCCACCCTTACAGGAAAATCCATAGCTACTCATCAATTCCAGAACTCACTGAATAACATCTAAGCCCAGTATCAGTTGGAAAATGCCTCCTCACAGACCAAAGACACCAGAATCAAGTCTTTGGAAGACTTGATAATATAATTGGGACATGATCCCAAAGATATCAAGGCCACTAAACAATTAATCAAAAAGAATAATGATGACATTGCAACACTCAAGAAATAGTTGAAGATACCTCAACTACAGAATCCCCAAACACAGGAAGTATTGGAAAGCCAAACAAGGCATTAAGAGTTGATAGAATTAGTTCTTAAACTAAATGATCGGTTTAGGGAAACAAAAAAGGAATTGGACAACTTAATCCAATTAAAACAAATTGATCTTGGCACTACCCCGGTGAATGTCATCCCAAAAATACCACAGTTGTTCCTTCCACATTGGTAGCCTCATTGGCTCCCACAGCTCCAATGGCTATAGCAAAACCGGTTTCTACAACATCTACATCAGCAACAGGTACATCAGGTGACGAAGCAGCAAAATTTGTTAAAGCTATGGAAGAAATTTCCATACAGACAACGGAGATGAATAAGATCAAAGAGAAAGTGACAATATTGGAAACTGATTACAAGATTGCCAAAATCATGAACAAAGAAGAAGTGCAAAAGGCTACTAGGTTGAGTGAAAGATTGAAATCCCTAAAAAAGGATTTAACACTAAAAGAACCCCTTGGGTAGGCTAAGGAACAACTATGGGCCAATATCATTGACTCTATCAATGATATTTGGCCATCTATTTAGGTGATTTTTGAGCAAGTAGATTTGATAAAGCTGGCTACTAAGGCCATCCAGAAAGTAAAAGAAGAATTAGGACAAATGCTAGAAGAGGCTACCCGAATTATCCAATTCCTTAACAGCAAGAATAAGTATGATCTTCAGGAATTGGAAATAGAGGATAGAACAGAGACAATTTTGGAGGTTAGAAAATTCCTCTCCAAGAGGAACTTGATGCAAAATTTGGAGGATAAGTGTCAGAATATGCAGCTAGCCATTGACAGATTTATGGCTAAGTTCCAGATTTTGAGAGAAAACAGATTACCCAGTCCCTTAGTGATAAAGTATAAGACGATGACATAGGAGGATTACAACAAGAAAATCAGAGAGGTAGCAAAAGATCATGTGAATATATCATCAATGAAGGCATTGCCAGCAGGCAAAGTACTCTACCAAACATTTGAAAACTTGTCTTACCTCCAGCATGAGGTAAACCACTTATTTATCAATAAGCCTACTTTTTCCAAATACACCGAGGTAGACGAAATATATAGAAAGATGCTAAAAATCAAATTACCTAATGTTGAAAATGGGAGAAATTAACTAATTTTCTATAGAAATATGCAGTAAAAAGGTTAATGTACAGTGAAAATAAAACAACATGGTAAAAGGATGAAGACAAATCAGTAGAGTCAAAGTGTATTAGATGAAAGACTAAAAGTAAATGGAGCATCCAGCATGAAAGATCAAACAATAAAGCAAATAAAAGGGAAAAAGATCAAAGCTAGCAGAACCACAATAAAAGGGACAACATGAAACAGTTCAATAGTTGTCTCTATCTTCTTGCAAGAAGATATTTTTTCCTAGATTAAATCTCAAATCAGTTTGAGATATTTTGTAATAAACTTTTGTATAAATATTTCACAATTCGAAGTATGTAGGGTGGATTCTATTAGACATTTCTATAGACTTTTTGATCAAGAAGACCTAGAAGGTTATTGCATCATTTGATGAGCCAGCAAGCTGGATTGATAAATAAAGATCAGACATTTCCAAGGATTCATGTGTTGAGTGAATTTTAGACAAGTATTTTCATATGTTATTTTCATTTTTCTCAAAGTTATTCATAATATTTAATGTGTTTCTCAATCTAAATGTTATAACTGGAATAATATTTTACAACTTGTTTAATTACACTCTGTCTTAACAGTTATGCATTTGAATGTTTTCTTATGATATTTAAATTAAAGAATTCTTAATTTCTCTTTGGTTTAGATTAAACAATCATAATCCAGGTTAAAGGATTCTTAATTTCCCTTTGATCTTGATTACCCCTTCCTTCCTCATTCATTATCCAAGTTCGAGAACCCTTAACTGCTCTCTCACCCCGAGTGAAACCCTTTCACCCCTCTGTCTCAACTATATGAAATACAGTATGCTATCTTGCCCTTGGAACCTCCCCTTTACTGAGTTAATCCAGTTTTGCTTCCTTATTTTTTGACTCCATAGCCCACTGGTCTAAAAGACATCAATTTATCCATATGTCTAAGCAGATCCGACCACCCAATCTCAAATAAAAATAAAAATCCCCTTGAATAATGATAGCTAGCCTAAAAACATCTTAACTAAAGCAAAGTTAAACTTTAAATAGAGAGCCCTCTCTGAGCATTAGGAAGGCTAGGTCTTGATCTCCAAAAGAGATTTTTGGTTACCTCTGGTTTTTCTTTCTTACTACTTCAAAGGAATTATTAGAGTGATAACAATACCTTTGATGTGTGAAGTCTTAGTTGTATCCTTTGCAATATCTTGAAGCTTCTTCTCGTAATCTTCCCTAGTCATCAATTTGTCATTTATCAGAAATAAAGAAGGCAAACCCTTTTTGTTCAATGCATCTATTATAGTGAAAAAAATGTTAACTGATACCTCCATAGTGTGACATTTCTCCGTTAGTTGTACAACCAAGTTTTTCTTTGTTAGAACTTTCTTTACTTCCAATATGGTTTCTGTTCTATCATCTACTCCTACATCATCCTGCTCATATCTGTTTTTGGAATTGACGAACTTTATGATGTTGTTGGTTGTAGTAGGAATTTCTCCTAATTCAACATTGATAGTGTAAATGGTTTTCTTGGCTTTCTCCATCAATTCCTTATGCTCAAATATAATCTAGATACATGGCCAGATTTCATCTATTTCTTCAATGATATTGTTCCATATAATTTATTTAGCATGGGCCAGTGTGTAGCCAATAGAGGACTCAACTTCTGACTTCTTCCATACCTCTATCTGATTTTCAGCTCTTTTTAGCTCTGCTACATGAAAACTCTCTGTCTTTGTCTGCTAATCTTGTACAAGAGTGACTTGAGCCTGCAATCTTTTGATCTCTTCAATTTGGAGAGACATGTTCTACATTGCATTTTCCAACTAGTTTGCATCAACCCCTGTGCTTGTTGTAGAACATGTGGTTGTAGGAATGGTTGTGATAGGGAGTTATTCTAAAGGGAAAACAACCATTTTGGAATATTTCTCCTTCACTTTAATTATGTTTTCCAACTCTGTCTCCATGTTCTTCAACTGTGCACTCTGCTCCATAATGAGCTTCATCATGTCTAACTTTTGTGTCTCTGTTTCTTCAATATCCTTGGCCAGAGGATCTTCTGTAGCTGGTAATTTCAACTGCTTCCTTAATGCTTCTATGTCTAAATTATTTTTCCTTACAAGCTCTTTTTCCGGATTGATGTTTGCAGGATCATAAACCAATTTGATCACCAAGTCCTCCAGATTTTTGATCTTGGTGTCTTTGGTAAGTGCAAAGACCTTATCCATCTTCAATTGTGATTGAACATTGGCTAATGTAACCTACAATTTAGGAAAACTCATAGCAGTGTTAATGATAGTGGAAAAAATCAGTTCCTAAGTCTGATTTTGCATCTCCATTTAGTCAACGGGATGTATGTATTTTACATCAAACTCAAATGTTGTCTTATTGTAGTTTGATGTTGCCTTGGGATGGGGAACCTGTTCCTGGAGGAGTTCCATTTGCATTTTACCTTTCTCTGAATCAAAGGCTGACAACAGCTTGCTTTGAGAACTAGAAGTCTGCTTCCAGAACTGATTGTAGGTGTTAATCTTCAAGGTCCCAATCCTTACTTTTATCTCCTTAAAAATATCCATTAGACTTTTATTTATATCCCCTGTAGTAGATGTGTTGGTCTGCATTTTTTGCTGATCTTATGAAGCTATGGAAGTAATGGGAGACAGCGTGGTCTGATCACCCACTAATGAGCAAACAAGTTCCTCATTAGTGGTGATAATGTTCTCATGTTTTGAATCCTTGATGAGGCTTACTTTGGAACTAAGCTTGGCCTTCTTACTATACATAAATTTGAATCCTTCGCTGAAAATTTTATTCACTGAAGGGGACTCTTCTTCTCTACTTCTCTTAGTTTTTTTCACGTGCATGGTAGGAGTCTGTACTGTAGAGGATGATACCAGTTTCTCTTCTACCTCTTGTAGGGTGTTCTCAACCCATTCTAGCTAGTTTTTATACTTCTCTATCTCTGGTCTGGTTGTGTGAAAATAGGTAGTGGATTTGTTTTCCACTCTTAATTTAGAAATGACCCCTAATGAATCAAATGACCAGGTGAAACTAAGGATGAAATGCATTTCTTTTATTATCTTTTGAATTGGGACTTCTTCTTGGCAGCTACAAAGTGGATCTCATCCATATTAAGCATCTATATTATGTACTCTAGAGAAAAAATCCTAATTGGGAGGAATTTAGGCAGCTTGTAAGGGGCATTCTCACACCCGAATATTCTCAATTCTATATAATTCTGATAGAGGTACCAATCCCTTGTTTGAACTTGGTCAGATAGTTGCAAAACCTTTATAATTTTTTCACTGGTCCTCGGTTCTATTATGCTACCTAAAAGACTGATTGTTGGATGCACAAACATATCTATGAATTGTTTGTATGTGTATTCCTTTTGTTCCTTCATTATCATAGTAGTCCATTAGATGACTAACTGTTGATTTTCTTCGTCATCCAACTATTATAAAGTAAGCTTGATGTTATCTCCCTGAAAATATAAGAACATATAAACTAACACAAAAGCATACTTGAACACCTCCTCAGTCTGGAATTTGATAAAATTCTCGCGAATAGAATCTGCAATAAATTGGCTAAAGTTAAACATGATGGAGGGCTTAGAATCAACATAGAAAATGGACAAAAATCCTATGATTGCTCACCTACGCACTGATTTGAATAATAGCCAAGGAGGTAGGAGATAACTATGATGATTTTCTTGTCTCTCTCAGGGAAACTAGAGGAGGGATAGGGAGGATTTTCCTTTGGCAATGGGGCATCTTCTGTTAAGAAAATCTCAAGGGTTTTGGCCCTCTTGACAAAGTCCAATTTTTGGTACAATTCAACAAGTGCTTCATAGGAAAAGGTGGTGGAATTATCTATTGTAGGGGCTTTCATCATCTATTCTATGGCTTGAGGAGTTATAGTAAACATCATTTCTCTGGTGGGAGAAATGATGGCCCTTTAGCACGGAAAATAACATGCATGACACTTCCTAACAAATTCTCGGGTTCTGTGGGTATGGGGAAAAATATAGTGGGTTAAATTGGATTCCCATAGCTGAATGTCATTGGATTTATCTATATATTTATCCTCAATCCAGTAATACATATCAAAAAGTTCAAATTTATAGAGAGTTTCATGGATTTTATGGTCTCTATTAGCAAAGGGATGTGTTGAAAATCAATGGGAGGATAGATCATGGGATTGAAAGGTTCTTCCGGTCCCTTATCCTTTGGAGGCATCTTCGGGTAAGGCTAAGGACATGGAAACTGGATTACATGTTTCAATACACAGAGAGGACTTAGGATTTGCAGACAAGAACAGAGGTAATAGGCTGAAAATGAGTAGCAGACAGTGTCGCTTGTGGTGAAAATGTCAGAGTTTTGTCTAGAAAACCTGTAATAGAGAAATAATAGTGGTATTGTATGAATTCAATGACTGGTTAATGAGTGAAAGGGAGAATTGTATAACAGTCTGGTTTTTCTGTTGAAGGTGGTACATGTCTTGGATTAATGGCTAAACCATTTAATTGTTTGACGGCTTAATTTTCGAGGGAGTGGATGTGATTGGTAGAGTCAACGGGTGAATGACGTTGCAGAAGGTGAGTGGAGAGAGCACAACAGATAGAAGAGTGGTATCAGGAGGTGGATAAATTGCTTTTCAGAGGGGGCGAGGTAGTTAACAGTTTTTCCTGAGGGGGTCCGAAATGTTGTAGTGTTGACACGTAGCAGCAGGTGTGGTTTCAAATATTGCCGATTTTGGACCCCCCTAATGGTAAATCTCGTATGGTGAGGGGGCGCTGAAATACAGTGTGGCCCATTGGATATTTCGATGTGGTCGCAGATGAGGGGAGAGGTGATGAAGAGTTAATGTGAAGTGATAGGGAATTTGGTGGGGTTGGAGGAAATTAATTTAATGCATATTGGGGAATAGTTGGAGTGTATGGCGGAGTAACAAACTTAGGAATAGGTGGGTGGATGAAAATATGAGCATAGGGGTGCCTTTGGGGTATCAAAACTTAAGAATAGGGGATTAATACACCAAAATTAATTGATATATTAATTTTTAGAGTAAAACCTTTACTCCTTTACCTTTTTCTTCTGCATGTGAAAATAATATTTGACATTTGAATTTAGGATAAAATCTTCATGTTTTTCCTCTAACTACCATAGTTCTTCTACCTACCCTTTTCCATTCCATTCTTTTCCTAAGCTAACCTTTTCTCTTCTTGCTTTGCAGGGTGCACTTAAGCTAGTAGACCCAAATCATTTTTATTTTATGTACATCTACCTTATCCTATCACTTATTTCGCCATTGACTTAGACTAAACTATTGAGTCAAATTTATTTCTACCTAGCTACTGATTTATCAAGTTTAAATTATTTGGTAAACCTTCATTCACTAATTTATCTAACAGAAATTTAAATTTGTTCACTCATGATTAAACTGTATGACCTAAACATAATTTTAATAATTTTGGCATTCAAGAACAATTTGCACACAATCCTTACTTGAAAATGGAATAAAAGATCTAAGTTATCAGTAGTGGCACTTTGAATTGCAACAATTTCAGTCTTATTTTCTATTTTTTCTTTTGTGGGGTTCATATTTCCTTTTTTTTTTAACATACCCTCTTTCCATTTTCTATTTTTCTATTTTTTGAAATCATTTGAATATTGAAATTAATATACAATATTAAATCGCAAATAAAGAATACTCAATCACATTGAGATCCTATAATTTATAGGACTCTAACACATTTCACTACAAGAAAAAAGGACATTGGTGAGGGTCAAACAATGTCACCATAAGCTCATTGGTGATGGTCAAAAGAGCATTCATCACCAAAAAGTGAACGTCACCAAATCTGGTGTCGCCAGAAGTATAGGTGTTGTGGTGACATACAAATCCCGTCACCAATAATGATTTATAATGACGAATAATGACCATCACCATTTCATATGAGCAATGGTGACCGACCATGGCCTCTATCACCAAAAACTAAACGTCACCAAAGGTGGCGTCACCAAAATTATAGGTGTTGTATTGACATTCAAAGTTAATCACCAATAACTATTTATAATGTTGGATAGCAACCGTCACCATTACATATGAGTAATGGTGACGAACCATAGCTCCGGTCATCAAAAACTGAACGTCACCAAAGGTGGCATCGCCAAAAGTATAGCTGTTATGGAGACATTCAAGGTCCGTCATGAATATTGATTATAATGACAGATAATGACCGTCACCATTTCATATGAACAACAATGAGTTATTGTGATGGATCTTTAATGGTCGTAACTATTGTTGCATATATATGGTGACGTTCGTTGACCATCACGAAAAGTTGCATTGCCAGAAGTAGGTGTTGCGGTAACATTCAAGGTCTGTCACGAATAATGACTATAATGATAGGAAATGATCGTCACCCTTTCATATCAACAACAATGATTTATGGTTATGGACCTTTGAGGGTTGTCACTATTGATGCATATATATGGTGGGATACGTTGACCGTCACCATTTCATATTTTTGGTGAGGGTCGAAAAATGTCACCAAAGCTCATTGGTGATGGTCAAAAGAACCTCTGTCACCAAAAATTGATCGTCGCCATTCCATATGGATTTCAGGGCATGATGGAATCGAACCACCAACCTCCTGCTTGTAAAGAAGGTGCTCTTCCATTGAGCTAGCACCCTTTAAAGAATTACACTTTTAAAAATTAGACCTTCAAACTTCATAAATTGTAAATTCTACAACTTTAAATAAATTAAAGCCTCGGAAATATTTTACTAAACAAGCAAAGAAAAATCAAAGCTGCAGGTCCCTACCTAATGGTTATTGAAGTTATGAAAAGTGGGTGGAGGGAAAAATAATTATGTATAGAAAAATCAATGTGTTCAGTTGAATACTCAATTAGAAGTGAAATTATGAAGACATTTATAACCTATAAAGGACATATAACTAGGAAATTCACCAAATATTGCAAAGGAAATATGTATGGCAAGGTAACAAAACTTAGGAATAGGTGGGTGGATGAAAATATGAGCAGAGGGGCGACTTTGGGGTATCAAAACTTAGGAATAGGGGATTAATACACCAAAATTAATTGATATAGTAATTTTTAGAGTAAAAACTTTACTCCTTTGCCTTTTTCTTCTCCACATGAAAATAATATTTGACATTTGACTTTAGGATAAAATATTCATGTTTTTCCTCTAACTACCATATTTTTGCTAGCTACCCTTTTGAATTCCATTCTTTTCCTAAGCTAACATTTTTGCTTCTTGCTTCGCAAGGTGCACTTAAGCTAGCAGACCAAAATCATTTTTATTTTATGTACATCTACCTTATCCTATCACTTATTTCGCCATTGACTCAGACTAAACTATTGAGTCAATTTTATCTCTACCTAGCTACTGATTTATCAAGTTTGAACTATTCAGTAAACCTTCATTCACTAATCCATTTAACAGAAATTTAAATGTGTTCATTCATGATTAAACTATATGACCTGAACATAATTTTATTCATTATGACATTCCAGAAAAAATTGCATACAATCCTTACTTGAAAATGGAGTAAAATATCTAACTTATCAGTAGTGGCACTTGGACTTGCAAAACTTTCAGTCTTGTTTTCTATTTTTTCTTTTGTGAGGTCCATATTTCCTTCTTTTTTTTTTTACATACCCTCTTTCCATTTTCTATTTCTCTATTTTTTAGAAATCATTTGAGTATTGAAATTTATATATAATCTTAAATCACAAATAAATAATACTCAATCACATTGAGATCCTATAATTTACAGGACTCTAATACATTTCACTACAATAAAAAAGGACATTGGTGAGGGTCAAAAAATGTCACCATAAGCTCATTAGTGACAATCAAAAGAGCATTCGTCACCAAAAACTGAATGTCACCAAAGGTGTGGTTGCCAAAAGATGAATGTCACCAAAGGTGGCATCTCTAAAATTATAGGTGTTGTAGTGACATAAAAATTCCGTCACCGATAATGATTTATAATGAAGGATAACAACCATCACCATTTCATATGAGCAATGGTGACCAACCATAGCCTTTGTCACCAAAACTAAATGTCACCAAAGGTGGCGTCGCCAAAAGTATAAGTGTTATAGTGACATTCAAAGTTCATCGCCAATAATGATTTATAATGATGGATAGCAACTGCCACCATTACATATGAGCAATGGTGATGGACCATAGCCTCGGTCACCAAAAACTGAATGTCACCAAAGGTGGCATCGCCAAAAATATAGGTGTTATGGCGACATTCAAGGTCCATCATGAATATTGATTATAATGACGGATAATGACCATCACCATTTCATATCAAAAACAATGAGTTATTGTGATGGATCTTTAATGGTCATCACTATCGATGCATATATATGGTGACGTTCGTTGACCATCATGAAAAGCTGCACTACCAGAAGTAGGTGTCGTGGTGACATTCAAGCTTCGTCACAAATAAACTATAGTGATAGGAAACGACCATCACCATTTCATATCAACAACAATGATTTATGTTTACGAACCTTTGAGAGTTGTCACTATTGATGCGTATATATGGTGGGATTTGTTGACTGTCACCATTTCATATTTTTGGTGAGGGTCAAAGAATGTCACTAAAGCTCATTGGTGATGGTCAAAAGAGCCTTCGTCACCAAAACTTGATCGTCGCCATTCCATATGGATGTCAGGGAATGATGGAATCGAACCACCAACCTCCTACTTATAAATCAGGTGCTCTTCCATTGAGCTAGCACCCTTTAAAGAATTACACTTTTAAAAATTAGACCTTGAAACTTCATGAATTTTAAATTCTACAACTTTCAATAAATTAAAGTCTCGGAAATGTTTTACTAAACAGGCAAATCAACATCGAAGCTGCAGGTCTCTACCTAATGGTTATTGAAGTTATGAAAAGTGGGTGGAGGGAAAAATAATTATGTATAAGAGAATCAATATTTTCAGTTGAATACTCAATTAGAAGTGAAACTGTGAAGACATTTATAACCTATAAATGACCTATAACTACCAAATGCACCAAATATTGCAAAGGAAATGTCATAAGTGGATAACGTATGGGAGAAGAGGAGGCAAGGACTTGGAACCCTTGTACATCTTGGCATGCCTTAGCACATGGCACATCTTAGCTTGTTTGACATGTCTTTGTACCATCTGGCACATGTTAGCATGCCCTATCATTCCCTAGCATTCCCTAATACACCTTGGCAGTCATGACCTCATAACTAGCATTACATTTTTCCATGACTTAGGAACCTTACGATCACTAGAACACCTTGGCACTCCCTACTTGGCATGCCCTTTGTTATCCTCCACAATGTCCCAGGCTTATGAGGAGATCGAAGGAGGTAACCACAGACCAAGATTTTAGTTTAGTAGTTAGCCCAACCAAACGGGAGAGGTCTCTCTCTATGAAATCACAACCAAGAGATGATGGGAATGTAAAGGTTTTAGGCTAGATAGTTAGGCTCAGGTGGGTTTTGGAAAATTTAGGGACTTGTCACTTTGTCCACCGCTGTCTTGTCTCACGGGGAATCTTTCAAGGAGGCAGGGACTTGGAACTCTATCTAGGATAAAGGACCTAACATGCATGACAAAAGCTACCTAGAATAGAGTACCATCTTCCTAGAAGAGTGTCCCCTGCTCAAAATATAGAACCCTTCTCTACTATGCACTTTTCTTAAAAATAAATCTGTGCATAAAATAGTACTAAGAAAAACACCTAAATTAATAAAAGTGAGCATCTAATTCAAACTATAAAAGTATACTAAATATGGCTCTATATAAGTTTTGGAAACACTAGACAAAAATGCTTGCATACAACAACCATAAGATGCCTCAAGTCAACGTGCTTCTTTCAACGTTACTATACCGTTGTGGAGCACTTGAAAGGTATGTTTTTGACAAACAATTTAGTGACTTTTCAGTAACAATTGTAACCTTTTCTGCATCATGAACTCAAAGAAATAAAGAATTCTAATAGAACGTGTGAGAATTAGTATGGAAAGCATAATCGTTGATAATTGTCATTTTTCTATGCAGGGAAAGGTGGAAATGAAGAGCTGTTGTTCAAAAGGGAAAGACAAAGGAGGAATAACTGTTGTCCCTCTAGAAGGGAACCAGATGCAAACGAGATCGAACAGATCGAAGCAGAACGACCCAGGAAAGGAAGAAGGGAGACCAATTCGGTGGAAAAGGGAAAGAAAAGTAAAGGATTAACAGCTTGGCGAATCCCTCAGGATCTTTGATCCTGAGGGATCGCTGTTTTACTTATTTTGTTACCTAGATATCTCCATCGTTACTTTTATAAAAAGGAACAACATCGTTAAGCAAAGGGACTTTTATGTAATTTTCAGTTTCAGACTAAACTTTGATCATCGACTCTCACTGAGACTTGGTTTACTGTACGTTTGTTGATGCGTTAATATAAAAGACTTGGTGTTTATTTCATCTTTGCGTCTGGAGTAATCTAAGGCGGTGTACCATTGGAAGCTAAGGGCCCGGCTCCAAAGGACACTTGCTTTTGTATCATTATAACTTGATTTCTGTGTGGTTTGCTTATCTTTATTGCTTGGTAATTTGATATGCTTTTCATGTGCTATTCCATGCTCTGCTACGATTAATTCATTAATGGTTCTTTCAGGATATTCATGTAGTGACTCTGCATTAGTGAATCTTTTCAGAGTTGATTGCATGTTATTAGTATAAACCAACTATTTCTGTTACAGAGCGTTTGTACTGAATATTACTGTTATTGGATTCATTTGAAATCCCGATTATTGTAATCCGAAAGTAATGTTATTCTATTTGGAAACATAGTCGTATTCTCCTTAACCGTCAGATTACTATACTAGCGTGTTGTGTGTATATATGATTGATTCCTGTTGTTCTATAATTCATCAATGAGTGTTGTTCCATAAAGTACATTCCATCCAATTTGCCTTAAGAGAGAAGATTGTTATTTTATTGCAGAGTGTGAGTTTGGTTCAATAGAGCAAGTTTGTTTCTGACTCGCAAGACTTAGTTCATTTGATTGCTGTTCCATTTACTGCTGTTCCATTTTAAACTTGTTGTTCCATTTCTTATTTGCTGTTCCATTTTACTTTTTGCTGTTCCATTTACTTGCATTTGCTGCTTTGGTGTGAGAGAAGGTCTAAGGCTGTAGTGAGCCTCAGCAGTCGCTGCCTAGCTCCCAGACCTATGGTCCATGCTCTAATTTCCTTTCCATCAGTTTCTAGAGGGATGGGTTATCGCTTCCGCACCCTTGACTGATAAGCTATCTTGTGTGATTTTATCCTTTTGAAGTAATTTATTCATAGTCTAGCATCCATTTACTCTTGTATTTTCTGAACACTGTCCTACTAAGCATTACTCTAACGAATAGCCTCGGAATTAGATACTCATTGCAATAAAAAAACATTCCCGGATTGACTTATTAATGTGGGATAACTAGAGGTGAAAGAGACCCTTGTTACAGCTCTACATATTGGCTCCGTTGCTGGGGAAAGAGTATAGCCATTTGTCTTTTACAGAGTAGTGTACGAATCTGCTAGGGGAGAGTTGGATTTTAAAAACGAAAGGTAAGAACCTGCGTACGGAGCATGTAAAAGCCCTGCTCCACCGTCCGCTTTCCTAGCAGAATTGTTGGTTGAATAGGATTTAGTAGTTTATTAGAGTGCATGACTAAGCAGAAAAAGCCAGAAAAGAATATCAAACCTCCATTCAGACTCGAAAAAGCCAAAGGGCTGGTGACCCTTGGCCGAACAACCTTCATAGACGAAATCTATAAGAAAACTGAATCTCATCCATAAGTAGGCCCTAGGAAAATCAATCCTAAACAGCCTACTAGCTCCCTTCAGGCCACAGGATCACCATCTGTAGCCTTCGCTGAGGTGCATAGTCAGACTGATGAACAAGACTTTCAAGAAATTGAAAATTCTATTCCAGAATGACTGCAGGAAGGGAATCTAAGCAATCTTTGTGAAAGAGAAGGGGAAACAGGGGATGTTGGGGAGCCAAGATCTCCTCCTAGGATAATTCAGCCATTAAATAGCCCAGATAAAGGGAGCGCTGCAAAAATCATTATTGGGGGAATTCAATCTCCTCAAACAACAGGGACTCTCATTATTCCAGACAAAGGAAGTGCTATTAAAACAATCCCTGTCAAGGTCGTTCCTTCTCAGCCTAGGAATACCCTCCTAGAAATCCCGGAAGGTTATTGGCATATATTCGATCCCATGGCGCAGAATCAGTCAAATACTCAAACTTCTACATTACAATATCCCATAGTGGATTCCACAGCAAATGCTCCTATGAAATCAATCCCCCTTCAACACATTCCTACATTTCATGGACTTACATATGAGGACCCCGATTCATTCTTATTTGAATTTGATGTGATATGCAGGGGATATGATTACACCACTGACCCTCGTAAATTAAAATTGTTCCCCTCCACTTTGAAAGGGGCGGCTTTAAGATGGTTTATGGGTTTAGGTGGTGGAGTTATAAATAACTGGGAGCAAATGAAAGAATCTTTCCTAAAGAAATATCAAGATTACTGTAGGTTCAGAGAACTGAAAGATGAAATATTTCAGATGATAGCTAGACCAAATGAAACATTAGAAGAATACGTAGAACGTTTTCAGTACAATTTACAAAGATCTCCCTATGCATCACTACCTCTACCTGATAACGTGTTAAAAACTGCATTGATCAGAGGCATGAAGGAACAGTGGATTGAAACATTAAATATCATGGGAAAAGGGGATATTTATCAAGAGAATTTTGCTAACATCATTGATTTATGTATCAGGAGTTCGAGAGGCAGCACAAGGATAAAACCAGCAGAATATGATCGGTTTGTCAGAGATAACAAAATATCAACAGAAGGAGTAACACGTGTAGAACTTGGAAATTTATTAGAAAATTTTAAAACTGATATTCTGGGGACATTAACTACACAACTTGATATTGTGCAGGCTAAACAGAAGCAGATGGAGGCAGAACAGAATTTGGCGATCTTCTGCCCCCGATGTAGAAGAAAACATAGCCACAAGGAATGTCCACGAGATGCAGTTCAAACATGTGCTATCTGTACAAAAGATCACCTTACTTAGAGCTGCCCCTCACTTCGTTGATTGAAGGCAGTATATAAGGAAGCGGAAGAAGAGCCAGAATCAACATACTTCATTAACCAGCATTGCCAATGGCAACCAAGGCAATCTGGTATGTTTTCAGACCCAACTTCTTCTTTCTAGCCTCCGCAGTATAATGCTCAGCAATATAGGATGTGGCAAAACCAATCTCAACCCCCATTTTCGAACTGGTCATCACAACCGTTTCCTTCTCCAAATCCGTGGATGAATCAGACAAGCCAATTTGGTTGGTCGAATTTTCCTTACACCCCACCATATTGGCAGAATAACCCATATCCTCCACAATGGGCTCCCCCTACTTCACAAGGTTCACCCTGGCAGACAAACTGGCCAAAATCGACATATCAGCCAGCAGGAACTATTCCGCTCCCTCAACCGACTTTGCCAGCTTTACAACAAAACCCCCAATCTAATCTGAGACCGCAACTCCCAGCCCAACCCAATCCCAATCCAAATAATAGACCGGTCTAATCCCTCCAAATCATGGAATCATCAGAAATCGGACCTGACCCGAGGGAGTGCAATGATCTTCAGTTAAGATCTGGACGTATAATAGAAACGGAGGGAGATAAAATAGTTCACATTAAAGATCAGTTACCAACAGAACAACTATTACAACAAGAGGGTGTAAATAAAGAGTAGACTCATCATCAAGCAAGTACATCCTCTCCTCCCTTCCCAGAACGATTAGTCATACCACGTCCTGTACAATATCCAGACTTTGACATTCTGGGAGAGTTACAAAATCTGTACATAAGAATTCCATTCCTCCAAGCCATTCAAGACATCCATATATACGTAAAAACTATAAAAGAATTGTGCATAAAAAAATCAAGGAGGAATGCAACCAATAACCCAAGAGTCCAAGTAGTCGGTACTTTATCTAACCTGTTATCAGGAACACCCATTAAATATGAAGATCCGGGAAACCCAATCGTAACTGTTCAAATCTATGGTCAGACCCTGACTAATGCTTTAGTTGATCTAGGAGCTGCAATTAATATTTTGACAACTTCTACTTGCCAAAAGCTCGGCATTACATCGGTAGAACCTACTTCTACTTTGTTAGAATTGGCTGACCGATCTGTAGTTCAACCAGAAGGTACTCTATACGATGTCATGGTCTCTGTAGATTCCTAGGAATACCCAACCAATTTCCTGGTAATTAATCCAAAAACCCGACTGGATGGACACCCGCTAATTTTAGGTAGACCTTGGCTTGCTACTGCCGATGCTTACATTGGTTGCCGGCAGGGAAATATGACTATAACCAGAGGACTAGATATTAAAAATCTAGTTCTATACCCTCCAGCACAGCCAAATCTTACAATGATAAAAACTAACCAGCACCCTGTGTCATACCTTACTGACAATATCAGATCCCCATTGACTGTACAGAAGGCTCTAGACTTTAAAGACCAAACAGAAGACGATGCAATCAATAATTTCATTAGTCAAACTGAATCTAGAGCTCACACACAGTGTTTCATGATAGAAGATGCATTCAATAGCGAACTAGAAGAAGATCCTTTGAAATATGTGCATGACCAAACAATACCTGTGACTTCTGTTGCCAATAGCAAAGTAGTGGAAATTGAACCGGGAAAGACTCCAAATATCAATGCCAACCTTACACCGGACCAAGAAATAAAGCTCATCCATCTGTTACGAAAGTATCAAGAAGCATTTGCATGGGATTACCCTGATATGAAAGGGATTGATCCCCAATTGTGCACCCACCATATTTATATAGAAAAAGATGCAAGACCTGTTCATCAACCGCAAAGAAGACTCAACCCTCATCTAAAAGATGTTGTAAAAGCTGAACTTTAGAAACTTTTAGATGTTAATTTTATCTATCCTATTTCTGATAGTAAATGGGTCTCTCCGCTTGTGGTGGTACCCAAGAATAATGGGAAATGGAGGATTTGTGTGGATTACAGGGAGTTAAACAAAGCCACACAAAAAGATCACTTCCCTCTCCCATTCATAGACCAAGTATTGGACACTTTAGCAGGAAAGAAATTCTTTTCTTTCCTGGATGGCTTTAGTGGATACAATCAGATTCAGATTGCCCCTGAAGACGAGGATAAAACTACTTTTACTTGTCCTTGGGGAACATTTACCTATCGAGTTCTACCCTTTGGCCTATGTAATGCTCCTGCTACATTCCAAAGGGTTGTTCTTAGCATCTTTGCAGATTTAATAAATGATGGACTTGAAGTGTACATGGATGACTTTACACCATATGGAGATGATTTTGATCCAACTTTAGACACTCTAGAAAAAGTCCTACAACATTGCATTGCTACCAGGCTTTGCTTAAGCCACGAAAAATGTTATATGATGATGACTGAAGGGCTCATTCTAGGACACTATGTTTCAGCAGCTGGAATTCAGGTAAACCTGGCCAAAATTCAAATACTCTTGCTTATCCCCACCCCCGCTACTCAAACAGAGGTACGCAGCTTTCTTGGATTTTCTGGGTATTATAGAAGATTTATAGAACATTATTCACACATTGCCGCACCTCTATATGCACTGACTGGTAATATTGATTTCTTGTGGACAGAAAAATGCGACTGTGCTTTCAAGGAATTAAAGAAGCTTGTATCAACAGCTCCAGTCCTTCGAGGACCAAACTGGAATTTACCATTCCAAATCTCATCTGATGCCTCAAATACAACAATCGGTGCAGTCCTTGGGCAGGAAGAGGATAAAAAACCATATGCTATCTATTATATCAGCAAAAATTTATCCCTTGCTGAATTAAATTACATTGTCACTAAAAAATAGTTCATGGCTGTAATACATGTTGTCAATAAGTTTAGACATTATATCACAGGCTATCTTGTTATTTTATATACAGATAATTCTGCTATCAAATATTTAGCAAATAAGCCTGTCACAAATGCTAGAATAACTAGATGGTTGATCTTATTGCAGGAGTTCGATATCACAATCAAGGATCGACCCGGCAAGGAAAACCCTGTAGCTGATTTTCTCTCACGAATACCAAAATAAATTGAAGCAGCAGCAGTGGAAGATCAATTTCCTAATGAGCACCTGTTTGTTGTTGCTGTTCAAACACCATGGTATGATGATGTTGCCAATTACCTTGCAGTAGGTAAGCTACCAAAACACTTAACCCCTAATGAATGTAAGCATATTGTTCAGAAGAGTACTTGATTTTCATGGATTGGGGGCTATTTGTTCCACACAGGGGCAGACATGCAAATTAGGAGATGTATTCGAGAAGATGAAATTTTCGACATCTTAAAAGCCTCTCATGACGGACCATGTGGGGGACACTTTGCTGAAAAAATAACAACACATAAAGTATTGCAGACAGGATAATACTGGCCTACAATTTTCAAGGATGCGAAGAAATTTGTCCAAGCATGTGACAGCTGCCAGCGAGCAGGACGACCTGGTCAAGCCGACGAAATGCCTCTGAGGCCACAATTAGTCATTGAACCATTTGAACGATGGGCTCTTGATTTCGTTGGACCCATCAACCCATCATCAAATCAGAGAACATATATCTTGGTGGCCACAGAATATGTCACCAAATGGGTTGAGGCCGAAGCGTTGCCTAGAGCTACAGAAGATTCTGTAATATAGTTCCTGTTCCATTTGTTTGTACGTTATGGCCTTCCGAGAGAAATAATTACAGATGGAGGACCACAATTTGCCGGAAACAAATTAACTGCAACACTTAACAATTATCATGTCCAGCATAAAATTACTACCCCATATCACCCGCAGGCGAATGGGCAAGTAGAAAGTAGTAATAAGGTAATAGAATCAATTTTAACAAAAACCATTGCTTCACATAGGCGTGATTGGGCCGCCTGATTACCTAAAGCACTTTGGGCTTATAGAACCACATGGAGAAGTACCACCGGTTATTCACCCTATCAATTAGTGTTTGGAAAACAACCTATTTTCCCCATAGAATTCGAAATCCAAACATTACGAACTGCACAGGAAGTTGGCCTAGATTTAAGTGAGGCACAAATTAATCGATTACAGCAGATTAATGAATTGGACAAAATCAGGCTCGTTGCATTACAGAATACAACACTTATTCAACAGCAGCGAGCTAAATGGCATGATGCACTTATCAAGAACAAAGTCTTTCACGAAGGAGACTGGGCTCTGTTATATGACTCTCGGTTTCAGGACTTCCCGGGGAAACTTCAGACTCGTTGGTTGGGACCATACGAAATCCAGAAAGTACATGATAATGGGACCCTCACTCTGATCACAATCGACGGTTCTGGATATGCATTCAAGGTAAATGGCCACTGAGTTCCTCTCTATCGCAAGCCACTCACTCGGGAATCCTTCTGTCGGTAGCTACGTCGAGACACTGAAATGGAAACTTTAGGAGAGGAAGCAAAATCTTCCTCACCTATAATTCAGTAAGGAATTCATTTTTTCTATAACTTGTACATAAGTTTTTTGTATATACGTTTCCTTAACATTTTCACTGATCTTTCTCTTTTTTTAAAATTTTGATTTTTGCATTCTACGTGTCTTTGTTGTTCCTTTTTCAAAAGGAACAGCATTTGCGTGTTTTTGCTGTTCCTTTTCAAAAGGAACAACATTTGTGATTTTCTGTTGTTCCTTTTCAAAAGGAACAACATTTGTGATTTTCTGTTGTTCCTTTTCAAAAGGAACAACATTTGTGATTTTCTGCTGTTCCTTTTCAAAAGGAACAACATTTGTGATTTTCTGCTGTTCCTTTTCAAAAGGAACAACATTTGTGAGCTTCTGCTGTTCCTTTTCAAAAGGAACATCATTTGAGAGTTCCTGTTGTTCCTTTTCAAAAGGAACAACATTTGTGAGTTTCTATTGTTCCTTTTCAAAAGGAACAACATTTGTGAGTTTATGATGTTCATTTTCAAAAGGAACGACATTTGTGAGTTTCTGCTGTTCCTTTTCAAAAGGAACAACATTTGTGAGTTTCTGCTGTTCCTTTTCAAAAGGAATAGCATTTGTGATTTTCTGCTGTTCCTTTTCAAAAGGAACAACATTCGTGGTTTTCTGTTGTTCCTTTTCAAAAGGGACAGCATTCATGATTTTCTGGTGTTCCTTTTAAAGAAACGGCATCTCAAGTATTTGTTTGCATGGATTCTTCTCTTCTGTTCCTTTTTCAAAAGGAACACCATCGCCATGTTTTTGCTCTTTGTGATGATTTATATTGAGGATGCTTTTTGCCCATGTTCTCTCCAGTCTTTAAGCTACAGCTATGCACTTATGCAATGAACATAAATCACGACATACCAAGTCAGCAGATCATAGATCGCTATCTTTATAAGGCCTAGTATTGATAAGAGGACAAGAGGAGGGACACACTTACTTCTCATCTTCATTGTCATTGTCTTATTACCGTTGCTTTGGTTGGTTACCTTTATCATGACGATTTCCCTAAAAATTTTCTTTGACTATTACTTAGGGATAAGAGCAGAGGATTTATATCTTCCTGTTGGGATGATAAGACTTATTCCACCATTCCCACTCTTAAGGGGTTCTGAACCACCCTTATGTGTAAATAAATAAGTGCTTTGCAAAAAGAAAAAAGTAAATATGGATTATCAATTGTCAAATGCAGGATAGGAGGTCTCATCAAGAGCCAGCCTACCATGATCATAAGGATGGAAGCGAAGTGGCATTCCCATTATGGCCACCACACCAGGCATATGCTCCAAAAGGTACACTAAATAAATAGACCTTGGAATAGGGGGTCTCATCACGAGCTGGCCTGCCCACATTTCGCACCTTCCTTGTGAATGGCATTCTGGCTACCTGGTTACCAAGCCAGCATAATGGCCTGCATTTTGACAAAATACTCTTCAAAATACACAGAAATGATCATGGTTCCGGCGGTGAAATAAACAGCTCTGCCAAGGTTATGAACACCTGTCGGCAGCAGAGCTCTGTTAATGGTATCGAAGTCGTAATGGTTACACCAATAGGTATGATATCAATACTTCTTTGTCTCTTATATCCTATGAATAAGTCATATTTTATGTCCCGATGTATACATTGCATGAACACTCATTACCACCAATCATGGCAAAGTAACTGAAAATGACCTCTGGAGATTTCGTACGATTGACAGACGTCACATCCCCCGTCCTTGCATCATATCACACAGGCTCTTATGTAAAACACAATCCACCTTTTTGCCTCGATTTCGGTATTTCATCGTCCATCTAAAACATGGCATAATTTCATATGCTGTTCCTTTATGACTTGGTTACAGAATGGCTGCTGCTCCTCTATTTGATGGCTGGGACAGCCTATCATATCGTGGGGGGGAAGGTAACCTCATTACTCCACGAATTACGTGTCAGCACACCATTCGGGGAAGATAGTGTACGAAGGTATGGCATGGTTTAACGGTATGATAATTCTATTTTTACGAAAGTTGCTATCCACAATCCATTTTTGTTGCATACTCTGTTTTTTTTCTTACGACGATCACCCTCTCTGCGTCTCAAACAGCACAGGAAGTTGTTGTTCCATTGGAAATTCGTAATGGAACCATGGGGGGAAGGCAATCCGAAGCGAACCACAGGAGTTGACAGTCTCCACTGCTACCCGGGAGATCCTGGAAAAAGCAGGGTGGCTGAATTATTTCAGTCGCCTACAAGAATCAAACGAAACAGTGGCGTTGGAGTTTCTGCAAAACCTGCAGGAGAACTACTCCATAGTAAGAGAAAGGCAGATAGCGGTCACTGATGATATAATTGCAGAAGTCTCAGGACTACCAGCCGCCAGACCTGTATGGACGCTAAAGAAAGAAAGATTACAAAAGATTATGGAGATTTTCCAGGATGAAGGCCAAAGCTTGACAGTTAAGGGGAAGGGAGTTCTGCTAGCAACGTTAGGAGAACCCTGGACCGAATTAGCAAAGATAGTGCAAAGCTACATCACCTGTGAAGGAAGGAAAGACGTGGTAAGACCACGTCATCTTAAACTCTTAGCTGTTTTGAAAGAAAAATGTTCTGTAAATCTGCCTGCACTTTTAAATTCATTATTGCATGATGTGGCCTGAAGCCTGAAAAAGGAACAGCACGTAGAAACAGTTTTTAGCCACCATGGATTGATTCGATTAATAGTGAGCCATAGTCTCACTCAACAGCAGAGTAGCTGGGAGGAGCTCATTGCAATGATCGAGGGGGGATTGGCTGCACCATCCCCAAAACCTAAACATTCCTCTAGCACACCAGAACAATCAGAAAAACGCAGAGAATTGGTAGTAGAAAAGCATGTTGCTCCAAAACGAAAACATTCTTCAAGTACACCGGAACGACCAGAAAAACGCAGAGAATTGGTAGCAGAAAAACCTATTGCTAGTACACCCGAACAACCAGAGAGACCAAGAAAATCAGCCCGGCTAGCCCGGATACGAGGGAGGCTGGAAAGATCCAAGAGAGCACCAGCCAGCCAATCGAGATTACGGACGAACCTCCAGAACCAGAAGGAGGACCTTCCGAAGAAAATGCTGAACAATCTGGGGGCGAGGCTGAGCAAGCCAGAGAAGGAGTCGAGGAGGGAGACGAGCACTCTGAAACAGAAACAGAAGCTGAACACTCCAAGGCAGTCACTGAGCAAGCCAATTAAGAGGAGGAAGTAGTAGAGCCAGAGGGCAGCCCGCCGCGAGACCCTGTGGGTGAAGACGAATTGGCCGCAATCCTGGCCAATATGGGGGAGTATGGCCAACCCTCCAGCCCAGCAGGCCTCCTTGACAGACCTCCGGAGGAAGACATACCTGAGAAATCACATACAGAAAAGGCAGGAGAAGAAAACCTGCCCGTTTATGATGAGGAAATAAGAGACACCAATCAGGAACAATATGTTCCCAAGACACCAGAAGAAATTCTAGACGGAGTAGGAGTAGATTTAAGGGCCAGTCATGAACCCTCTGCCGAGGAAATAGAAATCAAGAAATTAAGGAGGAAACAGCAGAGGTTGCTGAACACTATAGCCCAGCTCCGACAGAAAATTCGGATTCTGAAAGCCAACCTGAGGATACAAAGGACCACAAGGAAAAGAAAAAGGGTCACTGCAGCAAAATCCCATAGGACAAGAAGACGAAGGACTTATAGCCGCCCTGTTGGTCAAAACCTCGCTGAAAGACCTAGTGCCATTCCAAATGACATTGAAGAACATATTGTTGTTCCAAATGACATTGAATAACAGACTGTTATTCCAAATGACATTGAAGAACAGACTGCTGTTCCAATTGACACTGAAGAACGGACTGTTGTTCCAATTGAGGCAGAGGAACAGGATGATGTTCCATTAACAGGGGGACCACAACAATCTTTCATTCTTGTTAAGAAAGAAAAGGAGAATAAGGAGATCCAAACAGAGGCACCACCCTCAGGGGTAATTCGGGTTCTGAACTCCAAACAGCATAACAAAAAGGTTCAGGTAAAACTCTCGGCCTCTACGGCTCTATGGAAAAAGGATCCGAAAACAAGAACCTTGCACAAGATGATGAAGCAAGCTCAGCAAGAAGCTGAACAACTGAGAGAACAAACAGTCCCCCAGGAGAAATATGAAGAGTTACAACAGCAACTTCGGGATATTAGTCAGTCCGAGAGCCAGGCCTTCGAAGGATGGCAAAAGGAGCAAGAAAAGGTTGCCAAGGTAACTCGTCGATTAGATATTGTTGTTAGGCAGATGGACACTGTGTGTTCTTTGTATAATGACGTTCTGACCTGTAGGGCCCCTGCTAAAAACTATGCTTTATTTTTGCTTGAACGATATTTACGATTAAAGATAAAAGCTGTTAGGGCGGGTGCCCCTATACAAATCAATACTGTTAATGATTTCATGGATTGTTGCAAGCATTATGGAAATAAGGTTCAAAGATTATTGTGTGAATTTTACTTGCATAACCTCGTGCTAGACCAAGAAACTGACTTAAATCCTGGCCCTTTTGTTGTGGACATACAATTGCAAGCCTTCGTTTCATTCGGGGTTAATCAACTGAAATGGCTCAGAGCTTATAACACTTTTCAGAGACAAGAGAATAGCCTAGACTTGTGGGTGAGAGCCGAGCCTAGAGACCCAGTGCTGTTATGGAGAGCACATAGGAACCTTATGAGAACCCCGGGTGTTATGGAGACATTAGGAACCATGCACGAGGACCTAATCCGACACAGTCTGGAATATTTTCTGACTATGAAAGACCTCGCCATCGATGCTGCAAAATTCTGATACCAGATTTCTAACCCAAACATCCAGCTTAGGGAACCATTCAAATACGAAAATTTTGAGCTGGCTGCCAGCCGATTGAACCTTTATGGCGAACGTATTTTGCAAGCAGGGCCATCCTGGTTAGGGTATCGATTTCATAGTCCAATCATTTGGCACCCTGCACCCAGATATCAGGCCTTGTATGAAATGCTTGAAGGTCAAACAAATCAGTTCTTTGATGATCTAGTTGCTCATCACGGTTGTAGGCCTCCACACGAGGTTCCCTCTCCAGCCTATTCTCTTACCACCTTGCATGTCAACTATAATGTTTTCATGAGGGCATGAAACAGGGTAAGCAGGGGGGTGTGTCGAGCACTTGAAAGGTATGTTTTTGACAAACAATTTAGTGACTTTTCAGTAACAATTGTAACCTTTTCTGCATCATGAACTCAAAGAAATAAAGAATTCTAATAGAACACGTGAGAATTAGTATGGAAAGCTTAATCGCTGATAATTGTCATTTTTCTATGCAGGGAAAGGTGGAAACGAAGAGCTGTCGTTCAAAAGGGAAAGACAAAGGAGGAATAACTGTTGTCCCTCTAGAAGGGAACCAGATGCAAACGAGATCGAACAGATCGAAGCAGAACGACCCAGGAAAGGAAGAAGGGAGACCAATTCGGTGGAAAAGGGAAAGAAAAGTAAAGGATTAACAGCTTGGCGAATCCCTCAGGATCTTTGATCCTGAGGGATCGCTGTTTTAATTATTTTTTTACCTAGATATCTCCGTCGTTACTTTTATAAAAAGGAACAACATCGTTAAGCAAAGGGACTTTTATGTAATTTTCAGTTTCAGACTAAACTTTGATCATCGACTCTCACTGAGACTTGGTTTACTGTACGTTTGTTGATGCGTTAATATAAAAGACTTGGTGTTTATTTCATCTTTGCGTCTGGAGTAATCTAAGGCGGTGTACCATTGGAAGCTAAGGGCCCGGCTCCGAAGGACACTTGCTTTTGTATCATTATAACTTGATTTCTACGTGGTTTGCTTATCTTTATTGCTCGGTAATCTGATACGCTTTTCATGTGCTATTCCATGTTCTGCTACGATTAATTCATTAATGGTTCTTTCAGGATATTCATGTAGTGACTCTGCATTAGTGAATCTTTTCAAAGTTGATTGCATGTTATTATTCTAAACCAGCTATTTCTGTTACAGAGCGTTTGTACTGAATATTACTGTTATTGGATTCATTTGAAATCCCGATTATTGTAATCCGAAAGTAATGTTATTCTATTTGGAAACATAGTCGTATTCTCCTTAACCTTCAGATTACTATACTAGCGTGTTGTGTGTATATATGATTGATTCTTGCTGTTCTATAATTCATCAATGAGTGTTGTTCCATAAAGTACATTCCATCCAATTTGCCTTAAGAGAGAAGATTGTTATTTTATTGCAGAGTGTGAGTTTGGTTCAATAGAGCAAGTTTGTTTCTGACTCGCGAGACTTAGTTCATTTGATTGTTGTTCCATTTACTGATGTTCCATTTTAGACTTGCTGTTCCATTTCTTATTTGCTGTTCCATTTTACTTTCTGCCATTCCATTTACTTGCATTTGCTGCTTTGGTGTGAGAGAAGGTCTAAGGCTGTAGTGAGCCTCAGCAGTCGCTGCCTAGCTCCCAGACCTATGGTCCATGCTCTAATTTCCTTTCCATCAGTTTCTAGAGGGATGGGTTATCGCTTCCGCACCCTTGACTGATAAGCTGTCTTGTGTGATTTTATCCTTTTGAAGTAATTTGTTCATATTCTAGCATTCGTTTACTCTTGTATTTTCTGAACACTATACTACTAAGCATTACTCTGATGAATAGCCTCGGAATGAGATACTCTTTGCAATAACAAAACGTTCCCGGATTGACTTATTAATGTGGGATAACTAGAGGTGAAAGAGACCCTTGTTACAGCTCTACAACCGTCACATCAAAAATGGAATTTGTAACATGTACACCAAGGCTGTATGCATCTGCTAAAGGTGTAGATTGAAAGGATCTGCTGAGATAAAGTATTATTGAAGGAGAAACACCTTCAAAAAAATAGATAAAGTCTAATGTGAATTCAACCCATTTGCACACAAACCAAGGATACTACTAGGTACACTTCTCTGCTGAATGGAAACTACAATGTATTTTAGTGCTGCTGAAGAAAAAACACCTTTAGTGTAACATAGGTAAAACTCTAACAGATATTGTCACTATGGCCTCGGTTGTAGATGATCTCATCAATATAGGTAACAACTTTGATAATTGAAAAGCAAGAAGGTGAGCTGCATAGATCATTTGAAATCATAGATTTTGGCATACTTTATTATTGTTTAAGTGTGTTAGTATAGAAAATTAAAGGTATCCCGTTGTGTCTTTACATCACAAGCCAAGGATGCAAAGAAATACATAAAATATTAAATAGCATGCTATAAGCCAATTGCAGGTTCTTTTTCTTGTGCGGATTCTAATCTAGTGGGTATAACTTTAAATAAGAAACTGATAATTATGAGGTTGGAATTGTCTCACAATTCATGAAATGCCCCAAATTTGTTCACTAGAAACAACCAGAGAGAGTTGACAGGTTTATGGAAGGAAACACCCTATTCATAGGAAGATAACTTGAAATTAGTCAAGCATGTTATTTCTTGTCTTCTTGTACGTGTGTGCTTTGAAAAGATAACCACATTTAAAGACTCAATAACAACTCTGGTAAAGTTTATAGATGTAAAGCACTTCTGAGAAAACCCATCACTTAATGAAAATTGAGCAAGGAATATGTCGAAGGATTCAATCTTACACTCAGTCATAAAAAGGAAGGTGGGGTGTTACATAGTATCTTTTCACCGACCCCACATTCCCTGATCCTCGGTAGAGTCGGTCCCTGAATGGAATCCTTTCTGTGTCATACATAATATGTGTCCACATATTCCACATCTCTCAAAAAGATCAAACATGCTCATTAATCATGAAGTTGACCCTTTTATCCTATGTTTCAATATCGTCACAAGACACCAGTATTCTGTCTGCGATGATGGACCAAAGTGAACCAGGACCTCGCGACATCATCAAAGGAGTACATATGTTCTTTGTGATAGTCAGATTTTAGGGGTCGTCGCAAGTCCTCAGTATCCTTCTTGGGACAATAGCTCTGAATACAATGTTTCCTTGCGACGTCATCTCTGAGTCCTAGTGTTTGACTCGCCATGACCCAGATATGGAAAATTAGTTCAAACAGAATGTTTCTGGGTGGTTCTTGAACTGGTTTTTGGGTCAAGGAAGTTCACCATTCCTGCTTTGAGATGGTGGTTTGGCCTTTTGAGTAACCTCCCATGAAGACAAGCTCCCTCTCCCTCATTTGTGGAGGCTCCTCCTCTTATAAAAGCATCCTCCATCTCTATGATCAGCTATTTTTGTGGGTGTGAGCAAATTAACAAGTTTTTGGTGTTGGATTGTTAGTTTGTAGTGTGAATTGCTGATAGTCTAGTAATTGGTTGTGGATTGTTAATGTGATTGTGTTAGCCTTATACTAGTGCTTTTGAGTTAGAAAGAGAGTCATCAGCCTTTCTGGGAGACCTTTGAGAGTGAATTCTCACAGAGACATATTGCCTGGACCATTCAAGGAAGCTTGTGACGTCAAGGCATGGTTGTAAGATTTACTTTTGCTCATATTAATACAATCAATGGTTACTTTCTATATCTTGTATGAAATATATTTGATAGATTATGGTTCCTTGACTCTGTAAGTGAATAGTTCATTGTTGTGCTCTATTATGTGTTTCATTGTTCTCTTATGTTGTTTCAGGTGAACCACTCATCAAGGAGAAGAAAATGATAGCTAGAGTAGCATAACAAAGACTGCATCAAACACCGACATAAGGTAGGCTCTTTCGACAATGACTATTTAAGGGATTAGTTGTTGCATTTGTTTTGTTGTGACTAGACCCACTCCAGGGCTAGAAGGTTTGCCTCTATCCACAGAGGGAACTTCACCTACATCACAAGTTGGCGACTCCATTGGGGATGCAGAGTCATCGACATTTGGTAAAGAGGATGAGATCAGTGAGTCCGCCAGGATGGCCTAAACTCAAAATCTGGGAAAAGAGATAATCAAGTAGGGTTGCAATACTAAATGAACCAAGAACATGGCCAAGATTAACAGGTAAAATGTGAGCATGAACAAATCAATTTTATGACATAGGAATGAAACTTGACCTTTGAATGTTTAAATAGTCGCGAAAAAGGACAAAAGATGACTCTAGTCGCCTTCGAATGTTTAATGATCCTGAAAGGACAAGTGCTCAGATTATCCTTTTACTTTTAAAGAGCTAAAAAGGAATGAAGGTGACTACTCTGGAGTACTAGACAAGAGGTTTACCAGACAAATTGAAAAACAACATATACACCTTGGTGATCAAATTAAAGAGAAATGACCAAGGACTTTCCGTACGGCAGTCAATCTTCTCGAATACTGTGTTTAGTGCATTACAATTCGTGAGGGAGCAGAATCAGCTTCTTATGTATAATAGGATGATAACCTAGTGGGGTCTCCGAATATATACTCGATGGTATGGGGAGCACAAATCCATACTAGTACCTATTGGATCACAAAAAGAGGAATCACCAAACCTTAGTGAAAACAATAGCAACTAGGTTTAATGACGCTGAAACACATCTCTAGCCTAGATGTCTAGATATGTGTGCGGTAAGTTCCAATGCATTTTTAAGTTTATTAAATTGATTTTAACAATTAATCTTGAATTAAGTCTCGGTTTCAAGGCCCTACCGACTGTATTTCAACAATTCCTAGGATGCAACTACAATGAGTAAAACACCATTCCTTTCAATGAACAACTACCTAAATGAGGGTAATGACTTCATTTCCAAGCGAATGCAAACCATAACAATCAAATGTAAGAGAAGTGGCACATTCAAGCAATCCAATCATTAGGAAATGCAATGCATCAATGCACTTATCTCGCAACTAGTAATGAAATATTTGAACTTTTCTTTCTAATTTCTTAATCATGAAAAATTCACTAATGCAAATGCGCTTTCACTTTCATGCTGTATGAATGCAAAATTTTATATTTTGAGGTTTAATGACAAACAAGAAAATGTAAGCCTGACTGATTCAACAAATGTAATCTATGTTTGATACTACGGAAATCAAATCAACGTGAGAAACTGGTTTCATAACCAAACACTACAAACCAATCAGAAAGAAGACAAGCAGTAGAATCACTTCAAACAAACCAATCATATGGTTGTGGACGAATCTTGGATGGACAAGCAACCCAAAAAAATGAGTTCTTGAAGAAATCTTAAAAAGATTTAGGTTACACAGCCTAAAAACTCAAGACTATGAAAAATGAAACCAAGGAGAAATTGCCTTAACAAACACAAGAAAATAAGTTTGGTAAGATAAAAGAGATAGCAGGGGACAAGCAGCACTGGTTGATTCAGGAGGTAAGGCTATGAAAAACAACCTTACAGGAGTCGTCACAGGGGTTAAACTAGCAACCTGAGACAAAAGCCAAATCTTTGCAGGCACAAAGCTAGCAACTGAGCGATGCCATCGCAAGAGTATGTTAGGATATTCCGGCACATAGGAAATAGTTAAGTACAACTTGGTCTAGTTTAGAGTTAGGTAAAGTGTGTTTCTTTACCGTTGTACATTTTGTAACTTACAATCCGACAGTCACGATATGTAGTGATTCGACATGTTCACTCTCTCCTCGGTATTACCGACACTTGATCTGTGGCTTGACACCCGATTGGTCCATGAGTTCTATTTAAAGCGCATGGAGGGTCATTGTTCAGGTAATCCGTGCATGAGAGAAGCTTATGTAAATTTTCATTCTTTGATTAATAAATTGCCTGTAGTAGCCACGTTGGCGCAGGCCGTGGACTGTTTCCCTCTTTGAGGGTTTTAACCACGTCAAAAATACTGGTGTATTGATCTGTGATCTGGTTGTGAGCGGTGTCCTTTTGGTGTTCTTTCTGAGGAACTTACCCTGTAAATTCCTAAATGGTATCAGAGCTATTTGAGGGCCGCGTCCGTTGGTGATCCAAATTTGAAGCCGGTAGAACTGCATGCGGCTGTCGTTTCCTAGATCTGCTGTTTCTGACTGCTTTCGGGCCGAGAGGACTGCTCTGTTGCGTTCGGAGCATCTGTTCCAGCGAGGAACCCCTTTCGTTTCACGCGAAAAGGTTTCCGGTAGCCCTAGCTGCGTCATTTTTTCAGATCGGGAGGTATACAGTGTTTTTGCAGTTTACTGTTATTTTCTCTCTGCTTATTTCGGTTTCGGTTTATTTAGCCCTTTTTTTTAACCGGATCTATACCTTTCATTTCTGCATATGCTCTTTACCCTGCGACTCTGTGCGATCTGTGCAAATCAGAAACAGAAAGGAAGGATTTTTCTCATGTGTATGCTCTTTTCCCTGCACCTTAGTGTGATCTTGAAAAATCAGAAACATTGAGAAAAATATTTAGTTTTTCGGCTAAAGCTAACTTTGAGCCGCAAGGTTCATTTTTTTAAAAATATCTAGTTTTTTGGCTAAAGCTAACTTCGAGCCGCAAGGTTCGTTTTTTCTTTGCATATTCGTGTTGGGTTTTGTGTTTTGTGTTTTGTAGGGAAAATGAGCTTTCTCAAGGCAAGCACGCAAACCAAGCCCCCCCCCCCCCTCCCTCCCTCTCTCTCTCTCTCTCTCTCTCTCAAATTTTTTGTATAGATCAATTGGTTCAAAGCTATTTTAAGAGAGTAGAGGTCTTGGGTTCAAGTCTCCATTTTGTGGGGGTGGATTTTTTCATTCCCGCACATTCGCGCACTTTGCCGGCAACTTCAACAAATTTATTTTCAAAAAGCCATAACTTCTTCATCCGGAAGCCTTTTTCAGAGCCGTTTTTTTTTAAACATCCTAATTTTTGGAGATCTATCCATTGAAACACCTACTTTCAGCATCTTCAGCTTCATTTTTTAAAAAAAAAATGGAAAGTCCATGCCAAGTCATTCTTGACAGCACTAACTACTTCCATTGGATAGCCTGCATGGAAGATTTACTTAGAAGTAAAGGTTTCTATAGAATAGCCACAGACCAAGAGAAGAAACCAAAAGATGAAGACAAGGCTGCAAAATGGGAAAATAGACAAGATCAAGCATGTGGTTTGATAGGGATGTCTATTTCTCCTGATCTTAGATTCCATATTGCAAAACTTGAGACTCCTCATGAAGCATTGGAAAAAATCGCTAAAGTTTTTGGGATTAAAAATGAAATTAGAGCCCATCAACTTGAAAATGAGTTGCTTACTTTGGATCCTAATAAATTTTCTTGCATTGAAGATTTCTTGTCCAAATTCAAGACCCTCAGATATCTCTTGGAAGGTGTTAAGGTTAAGAAAGAAGATGGTAACCTTATTTATTCCATCCTTACTAAGTTGGGACCAGCCTACTCTGTATTTGTTTCCACTTTCCATTCTACAAGGGAAGCTTTCATTTGTCAAGGAAAAGACTACAAGGCCCCTTCCTTTGACTCCTTTTGTGATTCCTTAAAAAGAGAACAAGAAAAACTCTTACACCTTGGTCTTCTTAATCTTGGAAACTCTTCCAAGAAAGTGTTAGCTGCCCAGTAGCAACCAAATTCAAAGAATCCCAAGAAGTCATATCCTAAAAAGAATGGTCCTAAACCAAACAAGGGTCCTAAGCAAACTCAGCCTCAAAATGAAAGATCATTTCAGCAAAATGATAAGACCAATAAAAACAAATGGAAGAAGACTGATAGACATTGTAACTTTTGTAATCGAGATGGCCACTTAGAATCTAAATTCTTTAGGAAGATGGAAGCCTTGGAAGCCGCAATGAAGAAACATAACATCCATGTGGATCATACTTCAACTTCATCTTCAGGAATGGCATTTTCTGCATGTCGCTGTCAATCATCTCAGTCTGGTTATGCATTAAACGTATCTTCTTCTTCTCATTCTCATGAGTGGCTCATTGATTCTGGAGCCTCTTATCACATGGCCAAAAACCAAGCCATGTTTTCTTCTTTAAATGATTGTAACACCAAAAATATATATGTTGGTGATGATAGATCTCTTAATGTTGTAGGGACTGGAACTGTTCATCTAGACAATGGTCAGTTTAATGATGTATTATGTGTTCCAACCTTATCCTGCAACCTTCTATCTGTATATCAGATAACTCATTCAGGTGAAGGTAAAATTGTTGAATTTTCACCTCATGATGTTGTAATCAAGGATCTGATAGATTCTAAACAGATTCTAGCTACTGGTATTGCTGATGATTCCACAAGGTTGTATAAGTTTCACAACTTTGGGTCATCAAATCTTCCCTCAGTATTTGTTGGTCATAATGATGAAGTGAGCAAACTTTGGCATGAGTGATTTGGTCACTTAAACTATCACTCCCTTCAGCATCTATGTAAAGAAAATATGGTGACAGGTCTTCCTATGGTATCTTGCAGAGATGGTGTTTGTTCTGGATGTGTACTCGGAAAACATCATCGGGACAATTTTGAAAAACGTGCCTCTTGGCACGCCTCAGCCCCTTCACAGCTTGTGCACAGTGATTTATGTGGTCCACTTCCTATTGCTTCATTCTCTGGCTGCAAGTATTTCTTAACTTTCATTGATGATTTCTCCAGACGCACTTGGGTATACTTCTTAAAACTCAAGAGCGAAGTATTTAACACATTTTTGGCCTTCAAAGCCTTTGTTGAAAAACAATCTGGACATCAAATTCTTAAGCTAAGAACTGATAATGGTGGAGAATATGTTAAAAACAAATTCATCAACTTTTGCACCGAAAATGGAATTCAAATGCAACATACTGTTCCATACACTCCACAACAAAATGGTGTAGATGAAAGGAAAAATCGCACCTTAAAGGAAATGGCTAATTGAATGCTGCAATCTAAAGGACTCAGTCTTAGTTTTTGGGCCGAAGAAATTAATTGTGCAAATTATATAATCAATCGCACTCCTACTAAGGTTCTAAAGAATATCACTCCAGAAGAAGCTTGGAGTTCCATTAAACCAGATGTAAGTCACTTTCGTGTTTTTGGAAGTGAAGCATGGGCCCATATTCCAGATGAAAAGCATAAAGCTTTAGAACCTAAGAGTGAGAAATATACTTTTGTTGGATATTCTGAAGATGTAAAAGGTTATAGACTTATTCCATTTAAGTCCAAAAATGTTATCATTAGAAGAGATGTAAAATTTGATGAAAATAAATCAGCCTGCGAGCCTAGTCCGGCGGATGTGCCACCTCTTCCTATCTCTTCTACTTTTGAAAACATTTCTTCTTCCGATGATGAAAGTGAGGATGATAATCCTCCCCCACCTTCTCAGGATCCTCAACTTCCAAGATGGGTTCGTGCTACTCGGGATGCAGCAGGTGATCTTGCCGGTGATCCTACAGATCAACGACGTACATGTTCTCAGTTTGAAAGAGCCTCTTCTTTACTGGCTCAAGCTCCAGTAAATCATGATCCTGACACTTTTGCAGAAGCTTCAGGCCATCCACATTGGGAAGTAGCTATGAATGAAGAATATCATTCATTATTGACAAATGATACATGGGATCTTGTTCCTCTACCAAAGGGACACAAACTTGTTAGATGTAAATGGGTTTACAGAACCAAGTATGGACCAGATGGGAAAGTTGATAAACATAAAGCTCGTCTTGTTGCTAAGGGTTTTTCAAAGGTTGAAGGCATTGACTACACTGAAACCTTCTCCCCTGTTGCCAAAATGAACTCTATCCGCCTTGTTCTTTCCCTTGCTGCCTCTTTAAAATGGGAAGTCCATCAGATGGATGTTAAATCTGCCTTCTTGCATGGGGACTTGCATGAAGAAATCTATATGGAACAACCCATTGGCTTCATCCAAACAGACTCCAGCCTTGTATGTCAACTTAAGAAATCTCTCTATGGTCTCAAGCAAGCTCCTCGGGCTTGGTATGCCAAAATGGATAGCTTTCTTTTAGAATCTGGCTTTTCTCGGTGTTATTCTGACAATACTGTCTACACAAAGAAAGTGGGAAACTCTCTTATCATCCTTGTTCTATATGTTGATGATCTTATTCTTACTGGTAGTGATCCCAACCTTATCAACCATGTGAAGTCCAGCCTTAAAAAGAAATTTGAAATGACAGACTTAGGACACTTACATTATTTTCTCGGTCTTCAAGTCTTGCAATCCAAGGAGGGTATTTCCCTTTCCTAGTCCAAGTATGCTTGTGATATTCTTCGTCATTTTCACATGGAAGACTGTAAGCCAGCCCCTTCTCCCTTTCAGTCTGGAGTCAAACTTTCAGTCTCTTGTACTTCTCCTGAAGTTGATGCTACATTATACCGTCAACTTGTAGGAAAAATCTTGTATTTAACCCATACTCGTCCTGACCTTTCCTTTGTTGTTGGCCTTGTTGCTCGGTTCATGCAAAACCCCCGTGATAGTCATTGGAAAGCAGCTAAAAGAATACTTCGTTATGTTTGAGGTACAGTTCAGTTTGGGATTCATTACAGTGCCAAAGCAGCTCCTCTATTAGTTGGTTTCACTGATTTTGATTGGGCTGGTGACCCTAATGATCGGAAGTCTACTGCCGGTTATGTCTTCACTCTTGGTTCAGGACCTATTACATGGGCTTGTAAGAAACAGGCTGCCGTTTCTCTTTCGTGAGCAGAAGCAGAGTATCATGGTGCCATGGAAGCTAGTAAGGAAGCCTTGTGGCTTTGTCAGATCCTATCAGAGTTTGGCTTTGAGCAGCAGCATCCAACCACACTTTGGTGTGATAATCAAAGTGCCATTCAGCTATGCAAAGATCCAGTCCAGCATCAGCGTAGCAAACACATTGAACTACACATGCACTTCATCAGAAAGCTCATTCATGACCATGTTCTTGAAGTGCAATATTGTTCAACAGATGATCAGGTTGCAGACATCTTCACAAAGGCTCTCACAGAGGCGAAGTTCACTAAACTTCGATATATGCTTGGAGTTCAGGAAGTTGTCACTAAGGGGGGATAGGCTCTAATGCCTCCTTCCTTCTCCTACTGTGTCATATTTTTAAATCCTTCAATCCTATCCCAAGTTGTTCTTAAGGGGGGATGTTAGGATATTCCGACACATAGGAAATAGTTAAGTACAACTTGGTCTAGTTTAGAGTTAGGTATAGAGTTAGGTAAAGTGTGTTTCTTTACCGTTGTACATTTTGTAACTTACAATCCGACGGTCACGATATGTAGTGATCCGACGGTTCACTCTCTCCTCGGTATTACCGACACTTGATCCGTGGCTTGACACCCGATTGGTCCATGAGTTCTATTTAAAGTGCATGGAGGGTCATTGTTCGGGTAATCTGTGCATGAGAGAAGCTTATGTAAATTTTCATTCTTTGATTAATAAATTGCCTGTAGTAGCCATGTTGGCGCAGGCCGTGGACTGTTTCCCTCTTTGAGGGTTTTAACCACGTCAAAAATACTGGTGTATTGATCTGTGATCTGGTTGTGAGCGGTGTCCTTTTGGTGTTCTTTCTGAGGAACTTACCCTATAAATTCCTACAGAGTACACCTGTCTTCGACGATGGTCCGCTTTCAGGAATCATCATAGCTGTATGATAGGATATTCGCAATGTACAACTTGATCAAAGACAAAAGGCGTGACTTGTCGTAGCTGTTAAGAGCTAAATAATGACGATCTCAATTAAGAGGCAAAACAAAGAAAAAACACCTGAAAGACACCAGACTTATCTCTCAGACAGTGAGAGGGACTACTAGATTTACTCAAGTAACCCAGAACACTGATGGCTCAATCCCAAAACTAAGAGACACTATGGAATTCAATAAAAAAAAAATCAAGAGCAAAACAAGAGACAACACATAAAGGATTCCCTAGTGGAGTCACCAACTTGTGATGTAGGTAAAGCTCCCTATGTAGACAGAGGAAACCCCTCTAGCCCTGGAGTGGGTCTAGTCACAGAAAAATTAATGCAATAGCTAATTCCTTAAATAGTCATTGTTAAAAGAGCCTAACTTATGCCAGTGTTCGATGCGGTCTTCGTTACACTACTCTAGTTATCATTTCCTTCTCCTTGAAGAGTGGTTCACCTGAAGCAACATAATAGAACAAAAAAACACATAGTAGAGCAAAACAATGAACTATTCACTTACAGAGTCAAGGAACCATAAGATATCAAATATATTTCATACAAGATATAGGAAGCAACCATTGATTGTATTGATATGAACAAAAGTAAAGCTTACAACCATGCCTTGACGTTGCAAGCTTCCTTGAAGGATCACCACACTAAACATTGTCCTAGACGGTCTGAGGTTATTCGTTTTCTTAAGGGGACTCCAGGAACTCTTGTTGTGCTCAAAGATCCTTTTCCCTCTCAAAAAACTCAAATGGTGGTTGATCAACCTCAGTCTTCTTCCACTTTTGGCTCCCAAGCTTTTATGGCTAGGACTATCCCTATCCATGTGAGTACTCAAACAAAAGAATATCCTCCATCTACTAATAAGGAACCTAAAGTCCCTTCAAGCATTCCTTCATCCAGTTCTAGTCATCTTCATATCCAACAGCCTAGCACTACATCTATCATTCAACCTCCTATTAAGGGAGTTCTCCGAAAATCTTCTTATAACCCCAATGGTCATGCCACGCAACATTATAATATTGTTGAGGACTTAGCCCAAGCTCCTTTGGCTATGTCCGCTTTGGAAGTTCACCAGAGTTGTCCCTCCCAATGAAAGTCTTTGCTATCAGCCATTGGTGGCATTGACCCGGTTGATTCATAATTAATCGCATTCAATCTTGAGAACCATGTGCCACCATTGCCTCATCAAATTTCCTTTCTCATTCAAGTCATCATTAACTCGAAGAATATTCATCGCATTGTTATTGATGAGGGCAGCTTCGCTTGCATCATGTCTATTTCTTGCTGGAAGGCCATCGGCTCCCCATCTTTGAGTCAATCTCCTAATACTTTGGAAGCCTTTGATGGAAGAGATTCTCATTCATTTGGTATCCTCCTGCATTTTCCTATTACCCTAGAAGGGAAGACAGTTGAGGTTGAATTTGAAGTTGTTGATGAAAATTTGACTTATAACCTTTTGTTAGGCTGAAGTTGGACCTACGCCATCCGTGCGGTGGATTCATATTTATTACATGTACTTCATTTACCTCATCAAAGGAAAATTGTCACGGTTGATCAACCGTCCTTCTTCACTTCTTCTTCTTCGGATGGAAATGTTCCATTCATGGAGCATACCAGTATTCCCTATGAGAGTTTGGGTGCTGGACTTTTCAAAAATCCTACCCTTATGGGTGTTTTCTCACTCCCACCTCCCAATTTTGCCTCTATTAATATGATTTCTACCCATTTTGATCCTTGGATGATTCCCCCCATCGATCAGGTGGATTCATGGGGTGAGGTTATGCCGTTGAGCCCTGCTGAGCTCAACTATGTTGAAATCATTTCAGCTTTGGTTTCATCATCCGACTCTACTCCTTTGAGCAGATCTCTCGACGCGTATGTGCAATCCCCTTGGCTTGGAGACACTGTTTCTCTGGATCTGTTACAAGAGACATTTCCTTCTGATGAAGCAATTCTTGAGACTATGTCTTTTGAGGATCCTCCTTGGTTCGATCATCACCATCGTTCCTCATTTCTCCCAAGCCATGGGGCCATGACTACCTATCTAGAGAAGTTTGCTTCCTATATTCCCTCTCAACCTCTTTAGACACCTACCTTGATTCATGAAGTTTTTTCTAAATGCAATATAGGGAATATTACACAAACCATGCCAATCGACATCTCTGTCAAACCAGGGATTGTTGAGAATATTCACATTGGAGTTACCTATTCCCTAGAAGAGATTCAACTTTACACCAACCTTTTAAGAGAGTTTCGCCACCTGTTCACTTGGTCATATGAAGAAATGCCCCATATTGATCCCAGTATCATGGTACACAAGATACCTACATACCCTAGTGCTAAGCAAGTTTGACAACGTTTACACCTCGTGCACCCAAGAAAAGCTACGGCCATTATGGGAGAAGTTGAAAAACTTCTCAAAGCAGGGCTTATTTACCCTATCCCACTGACTAACTGGGTCTCTAATATTGTCCCTGTGACCGAAACGTAGGGCACTATTAGGGTTTGTTCTGATTATCGTGACATCAATCGTACGTGTCTGGAAGATAACTATCCCACTCACTTTATTGACTATCTCATCAAGATTGTGCTGGGAGTGAGATTTTATCATTTCTAGATGGTTTTTTAGGTTACAACCAGATTAATATTTTGCATACCGATCAACACAAAACTGCCTTCATCTACCCGTGGGGTACCTTTTCTTTCAAAAATCTTCCTTTCGGCCTAAAAAATGTTGGTGCCACTTTCCAATGAGAAATGTCCTACATGTTTCATGACATCCGTCACATTGTTTAGCCACATCTGGATGACCTTATGGCTCATTCAACTAAATGTTATAACCATCCAAACCACCTCCATGAGATTTTTCTTCGTTTTTGACATTAGTATATTTGTCTTCATCCGCATAAGTGTGTCTTTTGCGTCGAATCTGACGGACTCCTTGGGTTTGTTGTTTCTAAAGAAGGTATTTGTCTCAACCCCCTCAGGGTTGAAGCTATCCTAAATCTCCCACCTCCTACTTATTTGCATTAGTTGCAGAGATTGCAGGGAAAAGCCGATTTTCAACATTGTTTTATCCCCAACCATGTTGAAGTTGCTAAAGGTTACACATGCCTCCTTAACTGTGACACTCCCTTTTTTTGGGATGGCATCACCCAAAGGTCATTCGAGCAACTCAAGACACTTCTTGTTTCTCCTCCTTTGTTGCATCCACCCGACTATCATCGTGAATATTCACTTTATCCAGTTGCTACTGATAGTACTATTGGTATGGTTTTGGTTCAAGACGATGACAATGGTTCTGAGCATGTTACCTATTATCTTAACCGAAACCTTCTTGACACTAAGACTTGATACACTTATGTCGAGAAGCTCACCTTGGGAGCCTTCCAGGCTGTCCAATGCTTTCGTCATTATATCTTGTTGCGTACAACGACTGTGATTTTAGATTACAACCCCATGAAATACATTTTGTCATGCCAATTTTTGGGGGGCAAGTACTTGAAATGGATTGTTATCCTTCAAGAGTTCAATTTGGAGTTTACTATTGCCAAGTCTAAGAAGTCACTTGTCTTCGCTGAGTTAATTTGCTCATTACCGTCTGCTACCTCTCCCTCTTAGATATTGGATCACATTCCGGACGATAATCTTTTCTTGATCAATACGCTCGATCCCTGGTACGGTGACATTATTGTCTATATCTAGACGTCTTCATTTTGTCCTGATTTCTCCAAGTATTCTCGGCGATGTGTTTGTCACCATTCTCAACCTTATTTTATTGTTGGAGACACTGTATACCCTCTCGGCATTGATTCAACTCTCTGTCATTGTTTGACGTTCGAGGAAGCTAAACGAGTCTTGAATGACTGCCACTCTGGCACGTGTGGTGGTCATATGTCTGGTTATGCTACTACCCAAAAAATCCTTTGTGACTTTTGGCCCTCCATCTTTAAGGATTTCATTCTTGTCGTCCGTTCTTGTCATGCGTGTCAGATTTACCAGTGGAAGATGTGTGTGCCACCTTCCCTTTTGCATCCTATCATCACCATGGGCCCTTTTGATAAATGGGGCATTGATTTTGTGGCCTGTAACCCTCGCTTAGCCGGGGGGCATTGGTATATCATCATTGTCGTCGATTATTTTACAAAATTGGCCAAAGTTATGCCTACTTTGTCTAATGACGGTAAGATAGCTGCACAATTCCTATTCAATCATGTGATTACTTGATTCGGAGTCCCTCAGGCTATTGTCACTGATCACAATTCTAATTTCTGTGGTTATATGATGACTGAGTTAACAACCCAGTTAGGTTTGTGTCACGATAATTCAGTGCCTTATTACCCTTAGGCCAATGGCCAAGTCAAAGCCGTCAACAAAGTGTTGGTTATGCTGCTTCAGAATACCATTGGAATGCACAAGTCCAACTGGCACTTGATGTTGTTTTCCGCCTTATGGACCTACCATACCTCAGTGAAGGATGCAACCAGATTCACACCTTTTCAACTAGTTTATGGTATGGAAGCCACCCTTCCAATTGAATTTGAAATACCTTCTCTCAAGTTAGTTGTCAAATTGCTCCCTAATACTACTCCTGTGGAAGAACGCCTTCTTTATCTAGAGCAGCTAGACAACATTGAATTTCTTCTTTAATAATTGAAGCACAGAAGAAGAGAGTGAAAACTCACTTTGATCAGAATGTTAACCCTCGTTCTTTCACAGAGGGAGATTTAGTCCTGCTATATGATCAAGAAAATGATAAGCTATGGGTAGGAAAATTCATACCTATGTGGCATGGGCCCTATAGTGTGAAACATGTTTTGCAAAAAGGGGCTTATGAGGTAATTGACTATGAATAAAACCCTTTGGATAAACCCTAGAATGAGATTTATCTTAAAAAATATTATGCATGAGTCTTTCATGCATCTGCTATGTACATAAGTGTGCTTTTCATTTTGTACATGTTTGGCTTGGTGTGTAAGCATTTGCCACTTATTGTGTCTTTTACTTCTTGTGCAAATGTCTGTTGCACCTTATATCGGTTTTGCTGATGGTTCCTACCATAGTACCCAAAATCTCTCCTCTGCGGCATGGGTGATCTACAATCCTCACGGTGAGTTAGTATACCTTCAAGGTGTTAGTCTGGGGTGTACGACAAAAATGTTGCTGAATATAGCACCGTCATCGAATTACTGGCTGAGGCCATTGACCTCAATATTTGTGCATTATTGTGAATCTGGACTCTCAACTTGCTGTTCCTCAACTTAACATGCATTACTCTGTCAGAAACCCTCAAATATTAAAGTTGTAATTACGTGTTTTCTTATTGCAAAGAATTTTGATTATATCACATATCGACACATTCCTAGAAGGCTAAATACGTTAACTAATGCATTAGCAAACCATGCATTAGACAGACATTTACACAATTTATAAAAATCATAAACAAGTATTCAAACACAATAGGTAAATGCAGTAAAACATAAATAGATATATATCGTGTGTTGCGCACCGAGGTGCTCAAACAATATATGTATATGTCCAAAAAATATGTTTTCAAGTTACAATAGGAGACACATGTCTCTCAAAAACACCAGAAAATGAAACCTAGGAGTCTAACTATGGATGTTGTTCTCTATAGTAGACCACTACTCGGACCACTCGTTTGAGCAATTGGTGTACCCTGTTTGACACACTCGCGGTGTGTCATTGGTACCGTCTCAGGACCTACTCAAATCCTCTGTAATTAGGGATCCCCTTAGTCAAGCCCTCTAGGTTCTGGGCTATCTCCTCCTCACCATCTCCACCCAGAGGTGGCAAGGCGATCTCTCTGTTATCCCTCCCGATAGTAGGAGCGAGACCTACTTGTATCTCAAGTCCGACATATGAAAAAAAATAAACATAATGATCAGGGCATATATATTTAAAATCCAAAAAAAACAACAAAACACAAATTACAAAAAGTTTGACGGTCAAACCAAGTATTTTACCTCTCTAATCCCACTGATCTCCAGGAGGAAGTAGCATGTCAGGGTCTCCCCTCAAGTCCATCCCTGAATATGGCCAATCCTCGACCACCACCTGCTGATGATTTAGCCACTCCATAAATTCGGGACCCCATGACACTGACTGGCCGCCACCTCCTCGCGGCATAACAAGATCCCATCAAATTATTCGGGTCTCTCGTAGTCCTGGCCACCCCACTCACATGTCCTGTAACTAAAGGATAGGTGCCCTCTCCAGCATGAGTGGTATCAAGATCAAACCATACCCAAATTTTTTTGTCTCGCCTCTCTAGCATTTGGTCAACTGCCACTTCATGTTCAGAGACATGACCTCTGCCCAGTCAAAAAATAGTAGAGTTGAGACAATATAAGGGCAACCACAGTTGAGTTTTGGATGCCTTGTGCTAGGTTTGGGAACCAGCCACCCTCGTGATGGTGAATAACAATACTTGTAGTGACAGATCATTCACCGTGGGTATCTGTAACTTACCACTAATGGATGATTTTTGTGCCCGTGGGCATAATCATGCGATGAGCATATCTAAGGAATCCCCAGTGATTCGCAAACTACCCATGCGGGGTCTCTTGCCTCGTCATGATAACTCGGTCAGAAAATAGATATCTGTGGCATCAAAGTCAACCTCTTGCCCACGGATGATGAATTTCCACTCTGTTGGGTTCCACGATAGAATTAAGTATTCAGGGAGATCTAGTTGCGCTCTCAATAGCTGTGTTAAGAAGAATTTTAGAAGTCCGCAGTTCTGGAGAACATTCAAACACTGAGGATGAACTTCCCCTCTCATGTCATCATTGTTGTGAGTGCATTCTTGCTAGGAGAATGGCATTTTTCACCTGCATGCACAAGCATTCTCTAATTAAAAGTTGTTTAACCATTTTCATATGCCAAAGTGGTTTAAAAATGAATTTTTTCTGCTTTCTGCACTCGTTGCAGCCATTTCTAAAACATATATTACGGTCCGATTTGATTAGTTCATAATTTCTTGGATCATCGCAAGGGTACATCACTTTCCTGCGACGATCCCGATTTTGGCCTGTTTAGATTTCTCGATCGTTGCAACCCGAGGGGGAAACCTGCGATGACCAGGGGGGATTTTTGAACCAAAAATTCCTCCAAAACCCAGTGAAAATTGTGAAATTACATTTCAAATTAACACAAAAAACAAGAGAAAGGGCAAAGTATTTACCTAGAGGAAGTTTGGGAAGCAATGAACCATCGAAGCTCCAAGAATCGACCACCCAATTTCGCAAGGTATGTGTAGTTTGAAGTTTTTACCATGGTTAAAAAAAAACACGAAGTGAATTATTTTTTACCATATGCCTTTTTATTGCCCTTTTTTCAAAATTTAGGGTTTTGAATTAGGTTTTTTGAAAATTAATCATGTATTCTTGCAGAACGAGTCTTACGCTTGGACTTCTTTCTGCAGTAACAGGTGTTTTGGATGTGGGTAATAATCGATACATGCTCGGTAAATACTGCAAAAGTTTGTCTTGAGTCAACTTTAAGGTCTTTTCTGACTCTTGAAACATGAAAATATTGTCGAGACCTTTTCGTTTCGAGTTCGTTAATCGTTACTAAATATCGTTTCCTCAGTAAGTTTTCTACTTTTTTGAGCTGGAGGCACTATTTACGAAAAGTACTCCTTGACTGCAATGGTCAAGCGGTTCTCTCGAGTATCATTTTCTACCTTCTTGGGCTCAAGAGACACAAAAGTGCGAAAAGGGTTCCCTTTGGAGTTTTCTTTTCCATGTAGTTTTCAAACTCTCTAAACAAGAAAAAGACTCTGAGTTTTACCTATGTCGGATTCATTAAACCCCGATGACATTGGAGTCGTTGCCATGATGAGACTCGAGCTTCTCGTCCCTAGGGCTCATTAAAACTTCACTAGGTTGGATTTATCTGAAGGATGAACATATATGGCAAGCATATGCTATCCCCTTCAAGCTTATGTTTCAAAAATAATCGGGGTACTCGCCAGCAATGGTGGGGGAAAATTTGGAAATATTTTGTTGATTACCTACGGTAGCTTGTTGCTCTTGAACATTGACACCTTTGTTGATTTTAGCTGGGTTTGGGACATCCTCACTTTTTCATTGGCCTTCTGGGTTTGGGTTCTTCCTTTTTCCTCATTCCATTTGATTCCTACTGTCTCTGCATGACCTTCGATCCCTTGGTACCAAAATGCTGCCACATTCTGAATTTGTGTTGCCAATGTGTTCAAGAGCTTAATCCTTTTGCAGTTTGCACCCTTACCTCCCCCTCTGACTCTTTGTTTCATCCATCTTCATCTTGTTCCTTGTCTCATGTCATTGATGTGGGAAACATTATGGCCCTCCTGCGGAGGATCGCTTCCTGTCGACATCAACTCATTATCTAGGAAGTTGATATAGAGACTCCTTTCGGGTATCTTGGAGCTTGCATGCCTCAATGGAAAGTTCTTAATGCTCGACGACAGACTTGCATTATTGGTCTTCGATCGAGTGATTTCACAAGTCTTCAACTTCATCTCATTCTTCATACTTTGTGGATTGTACTAGCAGTACCTTGAGGACCATTGATGCCACTGGTGGTCTCTCTCGCACTTGTTAATAGTTCACATCATTGGCCGGTAATCAAGTGATTTTCTAGTATGCTTGACTTCAACACATTTATTTTCATATTCGCAATTTTATGATGGACAGGTTGGATTCAAGACCCCAGACTAAGATTACATAAGTTCGGGTTGTGTGGATTGGTTGGTGATTGTATACATGACTCTTTGATTAGATGGCTACGACCATACCTGAGTCCTTCTAGATGGCTGTGACCATACCTATATTTTCATATGGTCTTACTAACTGGGTGGCTCTATCCATACCATAGACCAATTCTATTTGTCTTTTGCATGGCTGCGCCCATACCTAGACTACATGTATTTCTTTCGCTATCAAAGATATTAGTTGTACTTGCATCTACAGGTTCTCCGTGATGGTATTCTGATTCAATTATGGTTTCATAAATCATTTCACCCCTCCCACTCTCTTAGCCATCATGCTTTAGGGGGCATCTGTTACACAGTATTTTGTCACCGACCCCACATTCCTGATCCCAGGCAGAGTCGGTCCCTAAATGGAATCCGTTCTGTGTGATACATCAAAATATGTGTCCACATATTCCACATCACTCAATAAGATCAACCATTCTCATTAATCATGAAGCTGACCCTTTTTGCCTATGTTTCAAGATTGTCACAAGACATTAGTCTTCTATCTGCGACAATGGACCAAAGTGAACCAAAACCTCGTGACACTGTCGCAAGAGTACATCTGTTCTCTATGACAGTCAGATTTTAGGGGTTTTCACAAGTCCTCAATATCCTTCTTGCAACAATAGCTTTGAATACAATGTTTCCTCATGACGTCATCTTTGAGTCCTATTGTTTGACTTGCGACGACCCAAATATGGCGAATTAGTTCAAATATAATGTTTCTAGGTGGTTCTAGAACTGTTTGTTGGGTCAAGGAAGTTCACCTTTGATCCTTTGAGATGGTGCTTTTTCCTTTTGAGTAACCTCCCATGAAGATAACTTCCCTATCCCTCATTTTTGGAGGCTCCTCCTCTTATAAAAGCATCCTCCATTTCTATGATCAGCGAGTTTTTTGGGTGTGAGAAAATTAGCAAGCTTTTGGTGTTGGATTGTTAGTTTGCAGTGTGAATTGCTAATAGTCTAGTAATTGGTTATGGATTGTTAGTGTGATTGCCTTAGCCTTATACTAGTTCCTTTGAGTGAGAGAGAGAGAGTCATCATCCTTTCTGGGAGACCTTTGAGAGTGAATGCTCATGGAGACATATTGCATGGACCCTTTAAGGAAGCTTGTGATGTTAAGGCATGGTTATAAGATTTAATTTTGCTCATATTAATATGATCAATGGCTACTTCCTATATCTTGTATGAAATATATTTGATAGCTTATGGTTCCTTGACTCTGTAACTGAATATTTCATTGTTGTGCTCTATTTTGTGTTTCGTTGTTCTCTTATGTTGTTTTAGGTGAACCACTCATCAAGGAGAAGGAAATGATAGCTAGAGCAATGTAATGAATACTACATAGAACACCGACATAAGGTAGGCTCTTTTGACAATGACTATTAAGGAATTAACTATTACATTTGTTTTGCGGTGACTAGACCCAGTTCAGAGCTAGAGGGGTTGCCTCTGTCCGCAGAGGGAACTTTACCTACATCACATGGGGTATCCAGCAATTTTCCAACAAACTGACTCCCACCATAATGTGAAAGGCAGGTTAACTGTGAAACCTCTTTCCCACATTGTAGTATTGTTGCCTCTTGAATTCCAACAGGTATCTAGCTGCTTAGATCCACAAAAATTGTGCCAGGTAAACTATGCATGATACAATTGTGACGTGCAAGCTTGACACACACTCTAGTTTCCCTCTAAAAGAGGATAAGTCAAACTATTATGACAATATTAAATGTAATTTGATCATACACTATTGAGGCATTGCATGGAATGAACAATATACTATCAATGCACTAATTAAGAAATCAAAATAAATGAATTTCTTATTGCTACAATAGCGCCACTCTTGGGATTCTCGGATAAAGCACCTAACTTGCATGGAAAAAGCTTCCTATAATAGAGTACCTCCTACCTAGAAGTGTCTCCCTTGCTCAAAATATAGAACCCTTCTCTAATGTGCACTTTTCTTAAAGATAAATCTATGCATAAAACAGAACTAAGAAAAACACTTAAATTAAGAAAAGTGAGCATATAAGTCAATCTATAAAAGCATACTAAATATGGCTCTATCTAAGTTTTGGAAACACTAAACATGCATGCTTGCATACCTCAACCACAAGATGCCTAAAATCGATGCACTTATTTCATCGGTGCTGCACCCTCATAGGAAAACTATAATCTACAACATGTATCCCAAGGCTGCATGCATCTACTGAAGGTGTAGACTGAAAGGATCTACTGAGATGAAGTATTGTTGAACGAGAAACACCTTTAAAACAATAGGTAGAGTCTAATGTGCATTCAACCCATCTGCACACAGGCCAAGGTTTCTACTGGGCACACTTCTCCCCTGAATGGACACTGCAACGTATTGCTGCTCTACTGAAGGAGAAACACCTTCAGAGAAACATGGATAAAACTATAACATATATTGTCACTGTGGTATCGGTTGTAGAAGATCTCTTCAATATAGGTAAAAACTTCGATAATTGAAAAAACAAAAGGTGAGCTACATAGATCATTTGAAATGATGGATTTGGGCATACTTTATTATTTTTTAGGAGTGTTAGTATAGAAAATGCAAGGTAGCCTATTGCATCTTTATGTCACAGACCAAGGATGCGAAAAAATACAAAAAATATTAAATAGCATTGTAAAGGTTATTGCAGGTTCTTTTGAAACAAGAATGGAGTTCTCCTTGTGCAGATTATAATCTGGTGGGTATAGATTTAAATAAGAAATTTATAGTTATGGGTTGGAATTGTTTCACGATTCATGGCATGTCCCAAATTTGTTCACTAGAAAGAAGTAGAACGGGTCGATAGGTTTAGGAATGGGAACACCCTATTCTCACGGAGAAAACTTCAAATTAGTTAGGCATATTATTTCTCATCTTATTGTATGTGTGTGATTTTAAAATATAACCACCTCCAAAGACTCAAGAACAGCTCTGGTAAAGTTTATATGTGTGAAGCACTTCTAAGAAAACCCATCACATAATGACAATTGAGCGAGGAAAATTTCTAAGGATTCGATGTTTCACTCAATCATAAAAAGGAGGAAATCTACAACACTTTGCATGAGGTAGGACAATACTACGTTTAGTATAGGATCACATGATTGTTGGAAATAATACTGAGAGGGGGGGGTGAATCAGTATTATCAGATCTATAAAACTTTTTCAATGCTCAGAAACATATACGCTACTTTCGTTAAGTGAACCAGCGTGTACACGCAACGGTGTCTAAAGAAAACAGCGTATAACCAGAAATATTATAATTCAGTTAGTTTATCTTTAGTTAAGTGCATAAGGACATTATTCACGATATTAAGAGTAAACAGATGCAGTAGAACAGATCACACAAAAACCACACACATGAACACCATGATATAAGGTGGAAACCCAATGTGGGTGAAAACCACCTGCTGCAAGTCGTCTCTATCTTTCTTTAATATGAAACTTCAGTTTACAATCTTTTGTACTGGTGCAGCCTTATACCAGTACGCAGGCTACAACCTGCAGAAGGCTACAACCTTCTCTCGTTCTCCAAACTTCCTTGGAAGGGAGCTCCAACCCCCTTTGCTCTTGTACTAGCCAAGATACTAGTACGTAGGTGCTGGCCTACAATCTTCTTTCTTTCAGGTACCACCTTTCATACATTTTCAGACTGGATATTCCTGAAGCACAACATTACAATCTGAAGACCACAATTCATTCAACTTTCACAACAAATCATTGAAGCACAAGACAACCAATACTAGCATCATCAATCTTTGAATCACTGAACCACTGAAACCCTGTCAACACCTGTCACCAGAACACAGAGCAGACTACAGAACTCTGAAATATCAGTCAGACCCAACTGCAAACCCAAAAATCATGCTTCAAAAGATACACGCTACTTCAATGAGGGCAACCCGCGTATACACGCGGTTTTACCGAAGACAACCTGCGTACAGATCTAAAAATAACTTTTCATAACTTGCAGCTGTACCAGATATCAGTTAGACCCAGAACATAACATTGCGTCAGTATGCAGATCTAGAAATATGCATAATCAACCATATCATAATAGTGCATTTCAAATCATTAGATCCCGATCTATCCTTAGATCTAGTCTTCCATCAACCGAAGTGATCTCTCCTTAGCTTAGATCAAGCAACCCAGAACCTGCATACCAGATCTCTTTCTTTTTCAGATATTCAAGCCTTTTCAAAAGATGCCCTTGCCTAATGATCTTCTTCTCCTTATATAGCCTTAGGCCTTGCTCAATACCAAGAGCCAAAACCATAGAAATCCAAAACCATCAACTTCAAAACTAGAGATCTACACGTCTATCGAGGTACTTTGGTCCAAAGACATGGGCACAAGTACCGAGGACTAACTACCATGGACCAAAAGGAAACTTCCCGACATATACGCCCTTTTCTGTTCATGCATCTGCGTGTATACGCGCCTTAGTATATAGCTCTCCTGCGTATACGCGACTTAGTATGCATATCACCTGCGTGTATACGCAACTTTGACTTAATTAACCTGCGTATATGAGATTTCTCTTCATTCTTGTAGTCTGGATGGAGATCTGTCATCAAGGAGAGTTGCCATCAAGGACAACACCTGTATCATAGCGCCACACCTGAGCCAAAATGCCAACAATCTCCCCCTTTGGACTTGATGGCAACCTTCAGATCCTTAGAATCATTCTCCCCCTTTGTCATCAAGGGCAAAGGGCTGTGCTCCCCCTGAGGACATGCTGATACCTCTGCTTGCCTGTGCTGAATCATGCTCCCCCTGACTGTAGGCCAGATCTGCAAAAGATGTTCTTCAACAAGAACCAAGACTTATACACCATAAGGGACCTTCCTATCCCCAAAAGACTCAATACACACATCCATACTCCCTACCAAGAGGGGACACATTAGAAACAACCAATTATATTACATCATTCATCCCAGGCATAGTGGGGAAACCAACATAGGCCGTTACATGACCTTGACACCATAAAAGAGATATCACAAAAAAATACATGACATAGAGACAACAGATCTAGACCAAGACTTATGAAAGTCACCAGCAGCATCTGATAAACATTTTTAGATCAGCAACCAGGATTTCTTTCTGAGCTCCTTCTCCTGAAACCAACAACCAAAACATCTAAATGCCAACAATGCTTTATGAGACTTTTAAGCTGCTCCCCCTGAACCTGTGCCTGCTGCACCCCTTGAAACTGTGCCTGAAGAATTCTGACATACCCATCTCAGACCTGTTCAAACCAGAGATTGCCCTTGTTGTTCAGAACTCCATATACGCGATTTCACCTGCATAAGCCAGCGTATGTACGCGGATATACTGTCTGCAACAAGCGTACAACATACACTACAACATACACGCGACTTACCCCGCATATATCCGCGTATATACGCCGATATCCCTTACGTAACTTGCGTATACCAACTTTTCTGTAGAACAGACAAGCTTTAACAGCAGGATGAAGCATCAACTACTCCCAGCTTTTGTCTGAGATATTCAAAAGTTTCCCTGGGCAGTGGTTTTGTGAGAATATCAGCAACTTGTTCCTTAGAAGGAACATACTCCAACTTGACCTTCTGCTCAAGTACTTGTTCCCGAAGAAAATGGTACTTGATTGGTATGTGCTTGGTCTTTGAGTGCATGACTGGATTCTTTGAAATGCTGATTGCACTTGTATTATCACATAAGATAGAGACTGGTGGAGTGCAAGTGATTTGAAAGTCCTGCAAGGTCTGCATCATCCAAAGAAGTTGTGTGCAACAAGATGCCGCAGCCACATATTCTGCTTCAGCTGTAGATAAGGCAATCGAACTCTGTTTCTTGCTGAACCAAGATACTAATCTGGAACCCATGAAGAAAGCACCACCACTTGTGCTTTTCCTATCATCCACACTTCCAGCCCAATCTGCATCTGTGTACGCATGAAGAGTGAGATCTGTATTTCTAGGATACCATAAGCCATAGTTTTGGGTCCCTTGAAGATACTTGAAGATTCTTTTGACTGCCTGAAGATGAGTTTCTTTTGGGTTGGCTTGAAATCTTCCAACAATTCCTACTGCATGTGTAATATCTGGTCGGGTACCTGTCAAATAAAGCAAACTCCCAATCATGGATCTATAAGTGGGTTGGTGAACTGCTGCTGATTCATCATTTGCACTGAGGCTGCATCCTGTAACCATGGGTGTACATACTGGCTTTGACTCTTCCATGCCATACTTCTTCAAGATCTGCTTGAGGTATTTGGTTTGAGACAAGAAGATACCTCCTTCATTTTGTTGGATTTGCAATCCAAGAAAATATGTCAATTCTCCAAGTAGTGACATTTCGAATTCTTTCTGCATAACCAAGGCAAAGTTTTGACTCATAGTCTCTTCATTGCTGCCAAATATAATATCATCTACATAAACAACAAGAATTAGCAATTTGTTATTTTCAACTTTTATATAGAGATTGCTATCTGCTGATCCTTTTGAAAAGCCTTGTTGGTGAAGATATTTGTCCAACCGATAGTACCAAGCCCTTGGAGCTTGTTTGAGTCCATAGAGAGCCTTTTTCAATCTGCATACAAGGTTTGGATCATTCCCAAGAATGAAACCATCTGGCTGCTCAATATATACTTCTTCTTCTAAGTCTCCATTCAGGAAGGCTGATTTCACATCCATTTGAAATACCTTGAAGTTTTGAAAGCTTGAGAGAGCAAGAAACATTCAGATGGCCTCAAGTCTTGCTACAGGAGCAAAGGTCTCTTCAAAATCTATCCCTTCTTGCTGCGCATACCCTTTACAAACAAGTCTGCCCTTGTTTCTAATTACTTCTCCATTTTCATTCAATTTATTCTTGAAGACCCATTTTGTCCCTATGACATTCTTATCTTTTGGTCTAGGAACCAGTTCCCAAGTGTTGTTCTTTTTGATCTGCTCAAGTTCTTCATCCATTGCTTTGACCCAACATTCATCTTTGCATGCCTCTTTCACATTTTTTGGTTCAGTGGAGGAGAGTAATGCCAAATAGCTTGAAGCTTCTGCAAGTGTCCTTCTTGTTTGTACTCCTGCTTCTTTCTGCCCCACAATCTGAGATTCTGGATGATTCTTTTGAACATATATGGATGGAGTCTTCTATTCTATTCTTGTCTGCTCCTCTGGTTCTTCTTGAGGTTCTTCTTCTTCTTGAGGTTCTTCTTCTTCATCATTCTGCCTTTGAGGGTAGCCTTCATCTTCTTCAATGTCTTCGTGATGAACTTGCCTAGGAATATATCCCTTCTCATCAACCACTACATCTATGCTGTCAACAATTCTGCCAAGTCTTTTATTGTAACACTTGTATGCTTTGCTATGTGGAGAATAACCAAGAAGAATGCCCTCATCTGCTCTTGGTTCAAGTTTGCCAAGTTGCTCATTAGTATTCCTAATATAACATTTGCTCCCAAAGATTTTGAAGTGCTTCACTGAAGGAGTCTCACCACTCCAGAGCTCATGAGGAGTTTGAGTGCTGTTTACTCGGACATTTGTTTTGTTAAGGATAATAACCGCAGCATGTGCAGCTTCACCCCAGAAGGTTGCGGGAGTACCTGATTCATCAAGCATAGCACGAGCCATTTGTTGGATTGTTCTGTTCATTCTTTCCACAACCCCATTTTGCTGAGGAGTTCTAGCTGTAGAGAATTCTCTTCTTATCCCATGTTCTTCACAGAAATCGAAAAATTCGTTTGAGGTAAATTCCCCACCTCTGTCAGATCTGAGGCACTTAATTTTGTGTCCTGATTCATTTTCAACCAAGGCTTTGAAGGATTTGAATTTTTCGAATGCTTCATCTTTGTGCTTCATAAGTCCTAACCAGACAAACCTGGAGAAATCGTCAATGAATAATATCAAGTATTCTTCTCCTCGAGGTGCTCTTTTTCTGAATGGACCACATGTATCTGTATGTACTAGCTCAAGAGGCATGCTAGCTGATCCTTCCTTTTCTAGAAAGTTAGTTCTGGTTTGCTTTCCAAACTGACAAGATTTGCATATAGTGTTGTCTGGAATTTTGATATCTGGAAGACCACGAACTGCCTGATATTTGCATGCTTTCCTTATTTGTGAAAAGCTTAGATGCCCCAACCTTCGATGCCATAGCCAGTGTTCATCATCCTTGCTCAAATAGCATTGTTGTGGTCCTTCTTCAAATATGTATAGATTATTTGGAGTCCTTCTTCCTTTGATCACTGTTTTACCTGTATCAAGATCACGAACACAACATCCATTTGATCTAAATATTACCTCTGTTCCTTGATCGCACATCTGACTGACACTCAGAAGATTATGCTTCAATCCATCAACATACAAAACATTTCCAGCTTTGACCTTCTCTTTCAATGGAGCCACACCTTTTCCTTTTATGGCTGCAGAGATATCGTTTCCAAAAGAAACTTTCTTCCCCTTTTCTAATGTGGTATATGACTCAAGCTTTTCTTTGTCCCCTGTCATATGCTTCGAACATCCGCTGTCAATGTACCATAGACTTTCTTGACCTTCGGCATAAAAGGCTATCCCACATCTTTCTGGTTGTAGTTCCTTTATTCTCCATGTTCTGACATTTGAGTTTTGCTCCTTCTGAATTGTCTTCCGGAACCTGCTCCTGCATTCAGAGTCTTCATGACCAAAGTTATTACAAATAGAGCATTCAACTTCATTTTCAAGAACCGAAAAGTTGTTATAAGTCCTCTTCATGGTTTCAGTCATTCTTCCTTGCTTTTGAGCTTCTCTAGTCATGATTGTCTTGTATGCAACACATTGAGCTACTTTGTGACCGAAGTTATGGCAAGAAAAGCATTGGCCATTAAAGAAACTTCTGCGATAATCAGATCTATCATCCAACCGATTGTAGCTTCTATTTATTCTTGGAGCAAATTGGGAAGATTTTACCTGTGGCTGATTGTAGCTTCTGTTTGTCCTTAAGGCAGTTTGTCCCCAAATTTCTTGATGGTCTTTATTTATTCTTGAGGTAAACTGTCCCTGATTCACCTGATTACTTTTATTTGGCCTTTGCTCGCTTTTTCTTGCTGCATCAAGATAACTTTTAGAGGTAGAGGCTTGAGATGTTTCTCCATTATATCCAAGACCTTTCTTGATCAGAGGAGATCGCTGCACATTGATAATCTCATCCAAGGTTTCAGATCCTTTAACAAATTTGAGATTAATAGCTTTTGTTTTCTCAATTTCTTTTCTAAGACCAACAGTTTCACCTTCTAATTTTTCAAGATGTCTTTCCTTTTCATCAATTTGAAATTGTAGAGTATCAATGATCACATTCTTCTCTTCTATACATCTCTTCAATCTAGTAATTTCTTCATGAAAGTAATCCACATCTATAACATCCATATAATCATCATCTTCAAATGCCATTAACAATTTATATTCATTACCTCGTTCATCTTCATCACTGTTTGATAGACCATCACTATCTTCATGAGTGTAGTAGCTTTTCTTATTTGCACTCTGTTTCTTGTTCCATCTAGCAGGTTCCTTTCCTTTATCCTTATAAGGACATTTTGCAGCATAATTACCTACTCTTCCACAAGCAAAGCATTTAAAAGGTAACTTACCTCTGAACCTTCCAGAACCCCTTTGAAGATTTCTGACAAAATTTGATTCTTCTTCTTCTTCTGGGACGTGGCTTGCTTCATAATAATCTTCTTTGCCTGATGCCTTGAAAGCAGCTTCTCTTATGTCTGATGGACCTCCCTTTCTCATTTCATAAGCAGTTAGAATTCCATGTAGCTGAGACATAGTAAGAATTCGTAGATTTTCCTTTTCTTCTATTGCAGAAACCTTAGATTCAAACTTGGGGGACAATGATCTTAGAACCTTTTCAACCACGATAGCCTCTTTTATTTCTTCACCCAAATTTTTCATACAATTAACAATCTCATCTACCCGAAGAAAATAGTTAGCCACACTTTCATCATTATACATCTTGAGAGTCTCGTACTGAATCCTGAGAGTTTGAAGTTTAACACGCTTTACCTGTTCATCTCCTTCATAGCTCGTGACAATTTTGTCCCATATCTCTTTTGCGGATTTGTAGTGCATTACCTTCATGAATTCCATTTGGGATATACATCCTAATAGGGTACTGACTGCTTTCGCATTTGTTTCATACTTCTTTTTCTCAGCTGCATCTGTAGGAGTAGCTGAAGGAAAGGCGTAGCCTGTTTCTACGATGTCCCAAACTTCTTTACCCAGAGATTGAAGATAGGCAGTAACTCTTACCTTCCAATAATTGAAGTTTGTCCCATCAAAAACCGGTGGCCTGATTGATGCTTCTTTCTCGTAGTTGCTCATGATGAACGATCTACCTTCAAGCAGTCAAGCTTCTCTGAAGGACCTGCTCTGATACCAATTGTTGGAAATAATACTGAGAGGGGGGGGGGGTGAATCAGTATTATCAGATCTATAAAACTTTTTCAATGCTCAGAAACATATACGCTACTTTCCTTAAGTGAACCAGCGTGTACACGCAACGGTGTCTAAAGAAAATAACGTATAACCAGAAATCTTATAATTCAGTTAGTTTATCTTCAGTTAAGTGCATAAGGACATTATTCACCATATTAAGAGTAAACAGATGCAGTAGAACAGATCACACAAAAACCACACACATGAACACCATGATATAAGGTGGAAACCCAATGTGGGTGAAAACCACCTGCTGCAAGTCGTCTCTATCTTTCTTTAATATGAAACTTCAGTTTACAATATTTTGTACTGGTGCAGCCTTATACCAGTACGCAGGCTACAACCTGCAGAAGGCTACAACCTTCTCTCGTTCTCCAAACTTCCTTGGAAGGGAGCTCCAACCCCCTTTGCTCTTGTACTAGCCAAGATACTAGTACGTAGGTGTTGGCCTACAATCTTCTTTCTTTCAGGTACCACCTTTCATACATTTTCAGACTGGATATTCCTGAAGCACAACATTACAATCTGAAGACCACAATTCATTCAACTTTCACAACAAATCATTGAAGCACAAGACAACCAATACTAGCATCATCAATCTTTGAATCACTGAACCACTGAAACCCTGTCAACACCTGTCACCAGAACACAGAGCAGACTACAGAACTCTGAAATATCAGTTAGACCCAACTGCAAACCCAAAAATCATGCTTCAAAAGATACACACTACTTCAATGAGGGCAACCCGCATATACACGTGGTTTTACCGAAGACAACCTGCGTACAGATCTAAAAATAACTTTTCATAACTTGCAGCTGTACCATATATTAGTTAGACCCAGAACATAACATTGCGTCAGTATGCAGATCTAGAAATATGCATAATCAACCATATCATAATAGTGCATTTCAAATCATTAGATCCCGATCTATCCTTAGATCTAGTCTTCCATCAACCGAAGTGATTTATCCTTAGCTTAGATCAAGCAACCCAGAACCTGCATGCCAGATCTCTTTCTTTTTCAGATATTCAAGCCTTTTCAAAAGGTGCCCTTGCCTAATGATCTTCTTCTCCTTATATAGCCTTAGGCCTTGCTCAATACCAAGAGCCAAAACCATAGAAATCCAAAACCATCAACTTCAAAACTAGAGATCTACACGTCTGTCGAGGTACTTTGGTCCAAAGACATGGGCACAAGTACCAAGGACTAACTACCATGGACCAAAAGGAAACTTCCCGACATATACGCCCTTTTCTGTTCATGCATCTGCGTGTATACGCACCTTAGTATATAGCTCTCCTGCGTATACGCGACTTAGTATGCATATCACCTGCGTGTATACGCAACTTTGACTTAATTAACCTGCGTATATGAGATTTCTCTTCATTCTTGTAGTCTGGACGGAGATCTGTCATCAAGGAGAGTTGCCATCAAGGACAACACCTGTATCATAGCGCCACACCTGAGCCAAAATGCCAACAATGATTTCTTCTGAAGCTTAATGGGTACATCAAAGTTAAAATACCTTTAAGAAGTGGAGGAAAGTGTTGTGGGAACCATAACATGTAAAATTGTAACCCTCTTGTTCTGGTGATGTCACATAACTGACCATAATATGAGACCTGTATTAGACTGACCCTAGAGATTTGGGTTCCACCCTGTAATACTAGATTGGGTAGGGGATGACCATACCAACCAACCATTATTCTCTCAAATATGCACCTATATATATTTATATATATATATATATATATATATATATATATATATATATAGATATATATATATATATATATATATATCTATATATATATATATATATGTATGTATGTATGTATGTATGTATGTATGTATGTATATATTCCTAAGAAGTGCAAGTATCAATCTAGATTGTGCCAGTACCAGGTTAATGCACAGGCATTAGCTAAAGAAATACAAGGATTACATGTATATCATGAAAAAAATTATCTGAATTTGACTTTGGACCCCAGTTTGTTAATTAAAGAAGACATGGCTGTAGCAAACAATTATGCTTCATGATTTTCAAATATATATATATAATTTTAGGAACAAGTCCTTCATAATAGCAGAAAACACAGTTTTGCAGTAGAGTTTTGTCGTGCTATATCTTTAACAAATCTATCAATCGGTTAGCTTCTAGTATTTTAAAATATTATCAACTCACCCTTCTCTATATCATCAAACAAAAAACTTGTCACATGGAAATCCTTCCTATTGTAGCCAGCCAAGGTCATCTCACTATGATAACTGAGAAAGGATTGTAGAATTTACGACACCTAACCTTGGATTTCAGATGTCTTCTAGAGTTTTAAGTGTTGGATGTGTTCAATCAATCAATATGTACATCATGTATGGAAATTTAGTTTCTAATTTCTTGCAGAAGTTATGTATAGTCTTTTGACCTGGCGTAACCACATGCAAATGAAAAAAAAATTGGCAGCTATGTAAAGATATTACAGATGCATGGAAGTGGCATGTATACATGTGGCACTTGCTTAAACTGTGGGCATAAGGAATATTTACATGAACCACAAACAACTATGTAATTGTGATTAGATCCCTATATAAACAAAATTGTATGATCTTGATCATGGTAGTATTAAACCTCCCTTTTGAGTGAGCTTGAAAAGCACTTCCAGCTTGCATATTCAAGCTTGCCAAGGGGGGACTAGGGCTGATATATACCATGAGATACATGCATGGATCCTTAAGTAACCTCAATTCCCCAAGGAGTACAAGGGAAGAATAGATCCATGCTTCTTATTTTGGTAATTCATAAACAAAATGTCAGCCAGGGGTAGGCATGATATGGAGTATGAACCCAAGTGAGACGTCTAAGTCCAAGTGTATACCAGCGTCTGCTAAGAATTTCTTCTACATACGTTGTTTCTAGTATGTGATGATTATGTGCTCATGACATGAACTATGAAGCATGTAAGGAGAATTGATAGGCTAGAGGAGGACTTACCCAACTTACCCAACCACTTATTTAATGACATTTTCTACTCTTAAGTCTAAACTTTTTATAGAGATGGATATAAGCATGTGTGTACGGGTACATGTGAAACTTTGTATTCTTAGCTGATAGGTCACAAAGTAGCTGAAAATGTGAAATTATATGTGAACATAGTTCCATTGAAGCTTCCTTCCTGGATAATATGGAGTCTATGGACAAGCATATTATCCCTTTAGATCCTAAAAGGAGAGAAATGTGATAATAATATCTCGTGAAGATAGTGATTGGTTTTCCTTCTTCTGGAATCTTGTGATCAACTACCGAAGGGCTTGAGGTGTACTTGGCATGGTTTGAAAGCCAAGGGAGTTGGGATGGCCTGAAACCCTTCTTGAGTTATATCTTCTAATGGGCCAGGATACATACCTTGTACTCCAAGGTGCAACTTGGAAATAGCTATGCTTTGTAGGGTCCAAGAAGGTCATCCCTCTAGGTGTTAAGGCTACAGAAGTCTATTGGAGATTTTCCAAAACTACAGTTCAAGCAAGCTAGCTCTGGGAAACCAGACAGAGTTAAGAAAAGTGGGGACAGGTGATTGGAGCGATAGTGACCATATTGGAAGTTTTCCTCATGTATGCTCTTATGCCTGAATATTAGTATTGATATTGGGCTGCGAGCATGTAGAAAAACACATTACATACTTGGTGTGGGCCATCTAGAAGACTGTAATCATTGTGTTCCACTATGTTGAGAGGAGTGTCTGCCAGTCTCAGAGTTCTGGTTATGGGAATATACATATTGTGATGGTAGGCCACGTGGGTGCCATGCAGCATGACATAAGGAAACTTTAAAACGACAAAAAAAATGTATTGTATGTACCCCATTCTTGTAACCACACCACGAGAGCCGGATGACATAATAACCACCTCTGGTAAACAAGTGGGGGTTTTCTACAATACAGGGGGGGATTCTGGTTTTAACTTTTTAGGAATTGCATTATGGTAGTTATTTTGTGTCCTTTCTTATAGAGCTAAATTTATAATGAATTTTTATGCAAAATAAATGTAGTAGAGCAGTCCCAAGATACTGAACCAAAATTCATTCAGTGGGTTGGTCCCATGTAAACATCAACTCAATCCTAGATGTGAATAGTTCCAGTTTGTGGGCTTGAGGGTGGAGTCTAGTAACAATGTCTATTTGTTTGTTACATGATATGAACAATTGCAAATTATAGCATTACACAGAAATTTGGAATACAAGAACAGACTCCCAAAACAAAACATATCAATATAAATAAGTGAATCCAAAAGGGTGAAATGATAAATGTGCATCCAAGAAGAATTACAAAGACAAATGTTATGAAAATCTAAAAAAATAACTTAAGGTTAATGTATCAAACCACAAACTAAACATGAGAAAAAATGTGGTACTTGATACTCAACTATTTCTACTAGGAAGTGCATGACTTTACTGACCTCACATAAAACAAGGAGTGTTAGATGTTTGTCCAATTTAACTGATTCAATTTCTTCTTGAATGCAAGAAATAAACCTTGAGATTTTCTCTTGTGATGGGATACTCCCTTGACTGGACATTGGAACAAATTATTGACAAGATCTGAAAGGCTACTCAAACAATGTGTTGAATAAGATATTTGGAAAGATTCTATAGTAGCTAGCATTTTATTTTTCCCTTCTGTCTTGATAGCTGGAAGGACACCCTTAATATTGATGTCTCGCAAAATTCTCTCGATCAGATTCTCTACCATGGACAAAAAATTTTGATAACCCAAGACAAGTATCTCTTTTACAAAACTTGATGTTGTGAATGTAGGTTTCATTTGACTTGCGAAAGCCTTGACAAGCGCATCCCAAACTCGATCTGTCAACATTGGATCACCTTCTTGTATAGTCATGACAAGCTTTATGTAAATAGATTGACCAAGCTAAAATTGTGAGAATAATCATCACATGACTGTGCATCCCAAACTTGATCTGTCAACATTGGATCACCTTCCTGTATAGCCATGACAAGATTTATATAAATAGATTGGCCAAGCTAAAATTGTGAGAATAATAATCACATGACTATATAATATAACATGTATATAAAAAGGTCATGTAGCATTCAATGCTTTAGAGGAAAAAAATTGCAAACAGAATCAGGGGGCATTGCTTACTTCAATGCAAAATTAGTTGATAAGTTATGCAATGTTTTAACAACAAGTTACAACATTAGATGTAGGATTCCTTAAGAAATCCATAACCTTATGAAATTGTATAAATCAGATATTTAAAGGAAATATTTATAGAGAGGAATTAAAAGGGATAATGCGGTTCAGAAATAAGTATTTAAGAAATAGAATATAATAAGTAAACAAATGACAGCTAAATGACAAAAATATGGGTCTGATATTTTCTTTCATGAGAAACATATGTATATTTCGTATGAGGAATATGCATGTTTCAGTCCTCAAGAGACTACTCAGACTCAACAGAGCACGTCAAGTCACTTGTAGGAATTGAACATGAGTGGGGACGATAACAATCATTCCCCCCAACTGGTTGAGATAAACCCAATTGACATGTGTCTTTTATTTTATTCATATAAACATAATCAATAAAATAAAACAATAATATCAAACTGGGCCTTACTAGAAAAGGGGGAACAAATTTACCTAGGTCAATCGAGAATGAGTTTTTTGACCAACTGCAAGGTTCTAGAATGGCAACAACAAATCAATTTAAAGTTTAAACAATTTCAAGAGCACAAACATATTTGAAATTTTTTCCAGACTGTGGAAAAGATAGAACACTACTCAAAGAAATTACAATGAACCTTGGACAATATTTCATAGATAGGCATAATAGGATGCATTCACTATCTGTAGCAAGGATGTGTTCACTATATCAAACTCTCAACAACCTATATATATACAGAATGATTCCTTGTATTGTTTATTATAATATAGTGACAAAATTGCCATGCCCTGAAGCCTAAAGGTTAGAATCAACCAATCTACTGTTATAATTTTCTAATTAGATTTAACATACTTGAAATATTGTTTTTTTAGTCTGCATTTTATCCTTCCCATAATTGAACATAAAATAATCCATTCAATTGCAACCTTGTAGTAGTTATCTGATAAATTTCATTTTGATCATGCATCCTTCTTATGACATCAGACATACTCAGGAGAAACATTTTGAAGTTGGTATAATTCAAATAGAGTGTTTCTCTTATTAGTATAACCCCTACCTATGTTTGATTCCTGACAAGAAGTGGCCAATGCGCTACCTGTAAGGAAGCCATTGAGCTGCCTAGGGGTTACTAAGTCAAGCTACATTGTGGTTCAGTGTAAGTAGTGCCTCTCCTCTTGATAGGTGGCAAATGCTCGCCACCACTAGAGTAATAAGGAAGCATTATTCAAAAAATTATATAGCCTTTTATAGATGACCAGTCAGTAGTGAAAATTATCATCCATTTACAAGTTGGCATTGTGCTTGGTGGAGAGCCTTTCTGAATGTATCCTTCAAGGTGTAAATTTCTCCTTCAACATCTAGGCTCCCTTGTCCTATTGTTGATTTTGCCTTCGAATTCCTCTTGAACAGTGCATTTTCTGTGCTGCTTTGCTCCTACTCTAGATCACATTGCCTCTTGGGAGTCAAGCTTTGCAAAACATATATTCTATGTATTTGGTTACCTTCAACCTGTAATGATCTTCAATGTTTTTAATATTTGTATTTTGGCTTGAAGAATCCTTCTTTGGAGATATATTTATTTAACATAAGTTCTTATTGTTGATTATGATACATAAATTTTTGTTTGACAAGCTAATTGGTTAAGCACTAAGATACAAATTTGAAAAATATAGGCTTCAATATGCAAATAATTCAAACCTCCTTTTTACTTTGCATCATTTGCTACACTATATTGCTATTATATTAATTTTTTATCTCTACAGGAACAATAAATTGCTTGAACTTAACACAAGAGAAAATATTCCATCTTATATAGTTTAGAAGACAACCAATATGATGGCCTATTTTGGCAGCAACCAAATTTAGAAGGACCATATTTAACATTGAGAAATAACATCGAGAAGAGAGAGAAAATATGGATTTCCTCAAAATCTTTAGAAGCTATATTAATTACACATACCTGTATGCCTAGCAGATAGAACTGAGAGTGGTGGTTTTAAAGTTTTCCATAAATGTATAGTACATTCAATATTAATATTATGTTTAGAGCTATCCATACTCAAGCATCCCATTGCATCTAGGGAATTTTCAATTGAATTCTGCCCTCCTAGACTTGCAACTGGCCAAGAAATTCTATAGGAAGTACCAACTTACTATGTACAATCCTTGAATACCACTCTTTTCTCACAGGACACTGTTGGAAAAGCATGTTGTGTGTCTAATGTAGGCTTAGATTGAACCCTTTTACAGTCTTCTTGAGAACCAAGAAAGGAAAAAGGATAATTCAATATGTTGACTGAGATAAAATGTCAAAGATATCTCTTAATCTCATGGATTATAAAATAATTAACATTTTTTGTTGGTAAAAAAAACTTTGTGATAAATTGAAAATCCAAGCTCAATCAGTAAACAGATATCTTAGAATAGCTATTTTTACCTCACATGATAGTTGTAGTCTCAAGTTAATGCTGACAAATATGTTATAATAATGGATTTGCATTTCAACTTTCTTGGATCAGGAAATCATGTTGAATTAAGAAAAACTTGCAATGGAATGAACTCAGTGCCTTTTATGGCCTTCGTCTTTAGATGGGGCTCTCCTTTTCTCCCTCTTGCAATTGTTCAAAATTTTATTTTCATAATATAAGCATCCTTAACCTGGTACATATGGCTTTATGTATATGAATTTGTGTTGTAAGCATTCATTGAGTCTTTCTCTCCATTGTTTTCAGAGTCAAAATAGAATGTAGCAAATTTTCCTTTCTTTAATATGAGGTTTCCTTGTAATCAGAGGAATTGCAATTTTAGTATGTTGTTGACTCATTTCATTCTGCTACATGGCACAGGCACATCTTGAATAACTATGAGACCTTATTCTTGTGTTTAAAATTATAATTGTGCATTTCATGGGCATTCCTAGTTCTGCTACAAAGACATTTGCTACATCTTGAATATTGTTGGTTGTTGTCTATATTGAAGGAAACTTGAAACATATTTTCTTTTTGAATACTTATAGGAGAGGCCAGCCAATTTGAATACACAGAAATGGGTTTGAATAAAATCATATAAGAGGCACTAACATGCCAAAAATAATTGCATAATCAAGTGAGGTAATAGCTTCTCAAAGGATGTTCTCATGGCATCCAAAAATCACCTAGTAATGCTATCTTTGCAATTCCATTTTATAATTTATGTTTTATCAATTCAAACAGTTTATATATTTATGTATAATGCAAATACGTAACTACTTTATCATTATAATATGAGAGTCTAATCATGTTCCACGTTACTTCATTTATTGATTAAAAGTACATCCCATTGGAGATAAATTGGTTGGAACATAGATGGGTCATCAACAAAATATATTTTCTTATTTACATTCACACTGATATGTTTTCCATGTATTAATATATTTATGTAGTTTGAATAATTGCATACTTGTGTAATGAATTGTTCCTTATAGATATTATGGCTCATATCATCAAGAATAAATTCAACAAGGAGAACATGGAGAGGAATGTGTTGTTGCATACGGATGGAAATATGAACTCTACCATGATCAAGATGTGCAAGACGAATAGTAAGATCATCCAATTGATCAATGTGAACAAAAACTCTTGACTCATAACTTGTGCAAAAGGAGGAACCAACAATCACATCCAACACAAGAATGGGAACATACCATTGCATATGAACAGGATATATTTCCTTATCTTCAAGTTGGGTGTAGAGCATTGGAAAGGTATGTTTTAACGAATAACTTAGTGGTGTTTCAAGCAATAGTTGTAACCTTTTCTTTGTTATAAAATAAGGAGAATGTAATGAGAATGAGCACGAATGACCCAATCACTAATAGTTATATTCTCTATGCAGGAAAAGACAAAAGTAGGAAGGCGCGGTGCAAAACGAGAGTTCCATGAGGAGATAACGACTCTCCCTCCAAAACCAAATAAAATCCAGACCAGGGCGAGTAAATCAAGGCAGATCAATCCGGGACGAGATGAAGGACTATCAGTTCGGAAGGCTAGGCAGAGAAAAGAGAGGAGTTAACAGTTTAACAGATCCCTCAGGATCTTTGATCCTGAGGGATCGTTACTTTCAATTATTTTGTTGTTTAGTTAACTCCGCCATTACTTGTATAAAAAGCGGCAGCATCGAAGACTTCAGGGACTTTGGATTATCTTGTATCTTTACTTTCTGTTTACAGACTTCACAGTTGGTTAAACTCAGACTATCGAGTCTCTTTGAGACTTAGTTTTGTTGTACTATCATTGATGCGTTAATATAATATATTTGGTGTTACTTTCTCCCTGCATCTGAAGTAAGTTACGGCGGTGTGCCATTGGAAGCTAAGGGCCCGGCTCCAACGGACACTGGCGGATTGTATCATTACAGTTTGGCTTTGTGTGGTTTGTTTATTGTTCTTAATAATCTGATATACTTACATGTTGTTCCATACTCGTTCATCAGTAGTTTTCCTTTTGTAAATATTTGTAACAAGTTTACATCATATTTCCAGAATTGATCACATAACATTGTTCTGAGTTGTTCACTTCTGTTACAGAATTTATAAGTGGAATGTTTTAGCTACATATGGTTGGAGTGACGATCATAAGAAGATGGAATTAACGTTGTGTGTGGACTACTGGTGATCATTTCAGATTATGTGTACATATGATTGACGTTTCCGGTTTATGGTGGTTTGCTGTTCCATTTGATTAAGCTGTCTACTTGTACAAAAGATTGCTCTTTCTTTGTATGTAAGTTGATGCCAAGAATTGAGAGTGTTGAACTCGTGAGATTTAGTTTCTTTACTGTCGTTCCTTTTACTGCTGTTCCATTTCTGAACTGTCGTTCCATTCTGCTTTCTTGCTGTTCCTTTTTACTTGCATTCATTGGTTTGGTGTGGGAGGAGGATCAAGGCTATCGTGAGACACAACAGATGCTATTATGCTCCCAGATCCATGATCCATACTCTAATTCCTTTTCCTTCATCAGTTTCTAGAGGGATGGGTTACTATTTCCGTACCCTTGACTGATAAAGTTGCCGCGTGTGATTTCTTTATGCAAAAGTAATTTAGCCATAGCTTATCATCCGTTTACTCTTGTATTTCTTAGACCTATACTACTAAGCATTACTCTGACAAGTAGCCTCAAATTGAGATACCCTTTACAATAACAAAACGCTCCCGGATTGACTTGTAATGTGAGATAACTAGAGGTGCAAAAGACCCTTGTTACAGCTCTACATTTTGGCGCCGTTGCCGGGGAAAGGGTATAGCCATTTGTCTTTTAAACAGGGTAGTGTACGAATCTGCTAGGGGAGAGTTGGATTTTAAAAACGGAAGGTAAGAACCTGCGTACAGAGCATGTAAAAGCCCTGCTCCACCGTCCGCTTTCCTAGCAGAATTGATTGGTTAAATAGGATTTAGCAGTTTAATTGGAGTGCATGACTAAGCAGAAAAACCCAGAGAAAGATCAAAAGCCTCCATCCAAAGCCAAGGGGCCGGCGACCCTTGGACGAACGTCCTTCATAGACGAAATCTATAAGAAAGCCGAATCTCAGCCATCAATAGGTTATAGGAAAATCAATTCTAAACAGCCTACTAGTTCCCTTCAGGCCTCGGGATCACCATCTAAAGCCTTTGCTGAAGTGCACAGTCAAACAGAGGAGCAAGACTTTCAAGAAATTAAAAATTTGACTCCTGGACTATTGCACGAAGGGAATCTTAGTAACCTTTGCGAAGGAGGAGGAGAAACAGGGGAAATCGGGGAACCTAGATCTCCTATTGAACCAAACCAGCCTTTAAATAGCCCAGATAAAGGAAGCGCTGCAAAAATCATCGTTGAAGGAATTCATTCACCTCAGATAGTTGGGACCATCATTATCCCTGATAAAGGGAGTGTTGTCAAAACAATCCCTGTTAAGACTACCCCTTCTCAACCAAGGAACACTCTCTTGGAAATTCCTGAAGATTACTGGCATATATTCGATCCCATGGCGTAGAATCAACCAAACACCCAGACCTCCACATTGCAATATCCTATAGTAGATTCTGCAGCAAATGCACCCATGAAAGCTATCCCTCTCCAGCATATCCCCACGTTTCATGGCCTTACATCAGAATATTTGGATGCATTCTTGTTCGAATTTGATGTATTATGTAGAGGATACGATTACACCACCGATCCCTAGAAATTAAAATTGTTCCCCTCCACATTAAAAGGGGCTGCTTTAAGATGGTTTATGGGCTTAGGTGGTGGGGTTATTAACAATTGGGATCAAATGAAAGAAGCCTTTTTAAAGAAATATCAGGATTACTGTAGGTCAAGAGAACTAAAAGATGAAATTTTTCAAATGTCAGCCAGACCAAACGAAACTCTATAAGAATATGTGGAACGTTTCCAATATAACTTGCAAAGATCTCCATATGCATCATTACCTCTGCCTGATAACGTGTTGAAAACCGCATTAATTAGAGGTATGAAAGAACAATGGATTGAAACGTTGAATATTATGGGGAAAGGAGACATTTATCAGGAAAATTTTGCTGATATCATTGATCTGTGTATCAGGAGCTCAAGAGGCAGCACGAGGATAAAACCAGCAGAATATGATCGCTTTACCAGATATAACAGAACATCAACAGAGGGAGTAACATGTGTGGAACTTGGAAATTTGCTAGAAAATTTTAAAATTGATATCCTGGGGACATTAACTACACAGCTTGATATTGTGCAGGCTAAACAGAAGCAAGCAGAGGCGGAACAGAATCTAGCGGTTTTCTTCCCTCGATGCAGGAAGAAACATAGCCACAAGGAATGCCCGTTGGATACAGTCCAAATATGTGCTATCTGTACCAAGGACCACCTGACTGAAAGCTGCCCCTCACTTCCTGGTTTGAAGGCAGTATACAAAGAAGCAGAAGAGGAGCCAAAATCAGCATATTTTATTAACCAGCGTCGTCAATGGCAGCCTAGGCAATCTGGTATGTTTTCAGACCCCTCCTCTTCTTTTCAACCCCCGCAGTTCAATGCTCAGCAACAGAATATGTGGCAAAACCATTCTTAGCCCCCGTTTTCGAATTGGTCACCTCAAATGTTTCCTACTCCGAATCCTTGGATGACCCAATTTGGTTGGCCAAACTTCCCTTATCCCCCACCATATTGGCAGAATAATTCATATCCTCCGCAGTGGACCCCTTCTACTTCGCAAGGTTCACCCTGGCAGACAAGCTGGCCAAAATCGACATATCAGCCAGCAGGATCAATTCCACTCCCTCAACCAACTCTGCCAGCCTTACAACAAAATCCCCAGCCTAATCTGAGACCGCAACTCCCAGCCCAACCCAACCCCAATCCAAATAATAGACCAGTTCAATCTCTTCAAATTATAGAATCCTTAGAGATTGAATCTGATCTGCAGGAGTGCAATGATCTTCAGTTAAGATCTGGGCGAATAATAGAAACTGAGGGACATAGAACAACTCACATTGAAGATCAGTTACCTATAGAACAGCCGTCACAACAGGAAGATGTAAATAAAAACCAGGCTCATCAGCAAGTAATTACATCTCCTCCACCTTTCCCGGAACGATTGGCCATTCCACGACCAACACAATATCCAGATTTTGATATTCTGGGAGAACTACAAAACTTGTATATAAGAATTCCATTCCTTCAAGCTATACAGGATATCCCCATATATGAAAAAACCATAAAAGACCTGTGTAGCAGAAAATCAAAAAGAAATGTAACCTCTAACCCAAGAGTCCAGGTAGTCGGCACCTTATCCGACCTCCTATCGGGAAAAGAAACACCAGTTAAATACGAGGACCCTGGAAACCCAATTGTCACTGTTCAAATCTATGGGCAGACCTTGACCAACGTCTTAGTTGATCTATGGGCTGCAATTAACATCCTGACAACATCGACTTGCCAGAAGCTCGGAATTACATCGGTAGAACCTACTTCCACTTTGTTAGAACTAGCTGACCGATCAGTAATTAGACCAGAAGGCACCTTGTATGATGTCATGGTTTCAGTGGATTCCTTGGAATACCCGACCGATTTCCTGATAATTAATCCGAAAACCCGACTAGATGGACATCCGCTAATTCTAGGTAGACCGTGGCTCGCTACTGCTGATGCCTACATTGGTTGCCGGCAGGGAAACATGACCATAACCAGAGGGCCGGATATCAAAAATTTAATCTTGTACCCTCCAGCGCAGCCAAGCATCACGATGATGAGAACCAACTTGCGCCCTGCCTCATATATCACTGACAATATTAGACCCCCATTAACAGTCCAGGAAGCGCTAGATTTCAAAGATCAAACGGAAGACGATGCCATCAATAAATGCATTAATCAAACAGAATCCACATCGTATACACAATGTTTTATGATAAAAGCAGCATTTGATAACGAATTAGAGGAGGATCCTCTGAAAGACGAACATGACCAAATTATACCTGTGACTTCTGTCGCTAATAGCAAAGTAGTGCAAATTGAACCGGGGAAACTTTAAATATTAACGCTAATCTGACACTAGATCAAGAGACAAAACTCATCTAGCTGTTACGAAAGTATCAGGAGGAATTTGCATGGGACTATCCCGATATGAAAGGGATTGATCCCCAGCTATGCACACATCATATTTATATCGAAAAAGATGCAAGACTTGTTCGTCAACCGCAAAGAAGACTCAACCCCCATTTAAAAGATGTTGTAAAAGCTGAGCTTCAGGAACTTTTAGATGTTGATTTTATTTATCCTATTTCTGACAGCAAATGGGTCTCTCCACTTGTGGTAGTACCTAAAAAGAACGGGAAATGGAGGATCTGTGTGGATTATAGAGAATTAAACAAAGCCACACAAAAAGATCACTTCCCTCTTCCATTCATAGATCAGGTACTGGACACCTTAGCAGGCAAGAAATTCTTTTCTTTCTTGGATGGCTTCAGCGGATACAATCAGATTCAGATTGCCCCTGAAGACCAGGATAAGACTACCTTTACTTGTCCCTGGGGAACGTTCGCTTATCGAGTCTTACCTTTTGGTTTATGTAATGCTCCAGCCACATTCCAAAGGGTTGTTCTTAGCTTCTTTGCAGATTTAATTAATGATGGATTGGAAGTCTACATGGATGACTTCACACCATATGGAGATGACTTTGATCCAGCTCTAGATACTCTCGAAAAAGTCCTACAGCGCTACATCGCTACCAGACTTTGCTTGAGTCACGAAAAGTGTTACATGATGATGACTGAAGGACTCATTCTGGGACACTATATTTCAGTAGCTGGTATTCAGGTAGACCCGGCTAAAATTCAAATACTTTTGCTTATTCGGACCCCCACTAATGAAACAGAGGTACGCAGTTTTCTTGGTTTTTTCGGGTATTATAGACGATTCATACAACATTATTCACATATTGCCACACCTTTACATGCATTAACTGGAAATGTTGACTTCTTATGGACAGAGAAATGTGATCGAGCCTTCAAAGAATTAAAGAAGCTGGTATCTACAGCTCTACTTCTCCGAGGACCTAATTGGAATTTACCATTCCAAATTTCAACTGACGCCTCAGACACAACAATCGGTGCAGTTCTGGGCCAAGAAGAGGATAAAAGACCATACGCCATCTATTACATCAGAAAAAATTTGGCTCCGGCTGAATTAAATTACACTGTCACCGAAAAATAATTTTTAGCTGTGATACACGCTGTTAATAAATTTAGACACTATATTACAGGCTATCCCGTTATTTTGTATACAGACCATTCTGCTATTAAGTATTTAGCAAATAAGCCTGTTACAAATGGAAGAATAACCAAGTGTTTGATCCTGTTGCAGGAGTTTGATATTACAATCAGAGATCGATCGGGGAAGGAGAAACCTGTAGCTGATTTCCTCTCACGAATACCAAAATCAGTTGAAGCAGCAGCAGTCGAGGACCAATTTCCAGACGAACACTTATTTGTTGTCGCTATTCAGACTCCCTAAGACGCTGATGTTGCTAACTATCTTGCAGTAGGTAATCTTCCAAAACATTTAACCCCCAATGAACGGAAGCAGATTGTTCAGAAAAGCAATCGATTTTCGTGGGTTGGGGGCTATTTGTTTCACACAGGAGCAGATATGGAAATAAGAAGATGTATTCGAGAGGATGAAATCTTTGATATCTTGAAAGCCTGCCATGACGGGCCATGTGGAGGACATTTTTCTGAACGAAGAACAGCACATAAAGTATTACAAACGGGATATTACTGGCCTACAATTTTCAAGGATGCGAAAAAATTTGTCCAGGCCTGTGATAGCTGTCAGCGTGCAGGACGACCTGGTCCAGCCGACGAAATGCCTTTGCGGCCTCAATTAGTGATCGAACCTTTCGAACGCTGGGCTCTGGACTTCGTCGGACCCATCAGCCTGCCATCAAACCAAAGAACCTACATTTTTGTGGCAACTGAATATGTTACCAAATGGGTTGAAGCGGAGGCATTGCCTAGAGCTACAGAAGATTCGGTAATACAGTTCTTGTTCCATTTGTTTGTACGTTATGGTCTTCCGAGGGAAGTAATTACAGACGGAGGACCACAATTTGTGGGGCATAAATTAGCAGCAACACTCAATAACTATCGTGTCCAGCATAAAATTACTACCCCATACCATCCTCAGGCAAATGGGCAAGTGGAGAGCAGCAATAAGATAATAGAGTCTATTTTGACAAAAACCGTTGCCTCACATCGGCGTGATTGGGCCGCCCGACTACCCGAGGCACTGTGGGCTTATCGAACCACATGGAGAAGCACCACCAGCTATTCACCATATCACTTAGTGTTTGGAAAGCAACCCATTTTTCCTATAGAATTCGAGATCCAAACGCTGCGAACGGACCAAGAAGTCGAATTGGATTTAAGTGAAGCACAGAAAAATCGATTACAGCAAATTAATGAATTAGATGAAATAAGGCTCTCTGCATTACAGAATACAACACTCATTCAACAGAAGCGAGCCAAATGGCATGATGCGCTTATCAAAAACAAGATATTTCATGAAGGAGACTGGTCTCTGTTATATGATTCTAGATTTCAGGATTTCCCGGGGAAGCTTCAGACTCGTTGGTTGGGACCATACGAGATTCAAAAAGTCCATGACAATGGGACCCTTACTCTGATCACAATCGATGGGTCTGGATATACATTTAAGGTAAACGGCCACCGAGTTCGTCTGTATAGTAAACCGCTCACTCGGGAATCTTTTTGTCAGCAGCTATGCCAAGATACTAACATTGAGATTATGGGCGAGGAAGCAAAAACTTCCTCACCTATAGATCAGTAAGAAATTCATCTTTTATTACCACATCTTGTATATAAGATTGTAAATTTTGTATATATGTTTTTAGTATTTGTGCGTGTTGTTCCTTTTCAAAAGGAACAACACTTGTGTGTTTTTGCTGTTCCTTTTCAAAAGGAACAGCACTTGTGTGTTTTTGCTGTTCCTTTTCAAAAGGAACAACACTTTTGGGTTTTTGCTGTTCCTTTTCAAAAGGAACAGCACTTGTGGGTTTTTGCTGTTCCTTTTCAAAAGGAACAACACTTGTGTGTTTTTGCTGTTCCTTTTCAAAAGGAACAGCACTTGTGTGTTTTTGCTGTTCCTTTTCAAAAGGAACAACACTTGTGTGTTTTTGCTGTTCCTTTTCAAAAGGAACAACACTTGTGTGTTTTTGCTGTTCCTTTTCAAAAGGAACAGCACTTGAGTGTTTTTGCTGTTCATTTTCAAAAGGAACAGCACTTGTGTGTTTTGCTGTTCATTTTCAAAAGGAACAACACTTGTGTGTTTTTGTTGTTCCTTTTCAAAAGGAACAGCACTTGAGTGTTTTTGTTGTTCCTTTTCAAAAGGAACAGCACTTGTGTGTTTTTCTGTTCCTTTTCAAAAGGAACAACACTTGTGTGTTTTGCTGTTCCTTTTCAAAAGGAACAACACTTGTGTGTTTTTGCTGTTCCTTTTCAAAAGGAACAGCACTTGTGTGTTTTGCTATTCCTTTTCAAAAGGAACAACACTTTTGGGTTTTTGTTGTTCCTTTTCAAAAGGAACAACACTTGTGTGTTTTTGTTGTTCCTTTTCAAAAGGAATAGCACTTGAGTATTTTTGGCTGTTCCTTTTTCAAAGGAAACAACATTTGTGTGCTTTTGCTGCCCTTTTTTTTTAAGGCAATGCATTAGATGAACTCCTCCTCACCCTCCCTTTCAAAAAGGAGTAGTATGCTCTTGTCCCTTTCATATAAATGATGTGTTGTCCATCCTCTTTCCAAGGCCATAAGTAGCAGCTATACATTTATGCACTGAATATAAAAGTCAGGATATATCGAGATCAGCATATCATAAATCGCTATCTTTAGCAGCCCTAGTATTGATGCAACAACAAAGGAAGGATCCACACACTCATCATTTTTGCTATCATGGTCTCACCTCCTCTGCCTTGTTGGAAAATTTCATCATGTTGAGTTCCTACAATTTTCTCTATTATTACTTGGAAATAAGAACAGAAGATTTATATCTTCCTATTGGGATGACAACACTTCTTCCGCCATTCCCACTCTTAAGGAGGGCTGAACCACCCTTATGTGTAATTACACAAGAGCAAAGTCTGTTTCAAAAAAAAAAAAAAAAAAAGGCAAAAGCAAAATAAAAAGAAATTATTTGTCAAATGCAGGATAGGGGGTTTCATTAAAGAACCAGCCTACTATGATCATAAGATTGGAAGCGAAGTGGCATTCCCATCATGGCCACCACACCAGGGATATGGTCCAATGGGTTCACTACATAAACAAACCTTGGAACAGGGGGTCTCATTACGAGCCGGCCTGACCACGTTTCGCGCCTCTCTGGTGAATGGCATCATGGTTATCTGGTTACCAAGCCAACATGATGGCCTGCATTTTGACAAGAATTGCTCTTCAAAAATACACAAAGGACCATGGTTCCAGGGTGAAATAAACAACTCTGCCAAGGTTATGAACACCTGTCGGCAGTAGAGCTCTGTTAATGGTCTCAGAGTAATAATATATACACCAATTTGGATCATATCAAATACTTCTTTCTATCCTCGTAATAATTATATCTTACACTTTGATGGATACGTCGCATGAATATCTATCACCAACAATCATGGCAAAGGTATTGACTATGACTACCTCAGACCTTATATGAGTGCCAGACGTCCTATCCTCCTGTTTTGCATCACATCACGCAGGCTTATGCAAAACGCGATCTACCTTTTTCCTCAATCTCGGTATTTCTTTGTCTAATCTGAAACATGGCAAAACTCTATATGTTGTTCCTTTATGACTTGGTGACGGGATGGTGGCTCCTCCTCCATTTGATGGCTAGGACAGCCTATCATATTGCGAGGGGGGAGGTGACCTCATTACTCCGCCGGCCACGTGTTAGCACATCATTCGGAAATGATATGGTACGAAGGTACGGTATGGGTTAACGGCATGACAATGCTATTTTTGCAAAAAATTGTTATTTACAATCAATTTTCATGCATGCTCTGTGTTTTTTTTCTTGCTGCAATTACGTTCTTTGCGACAGGTAATTACTGTTCCATCTAGGATCCCGAAATAGAACCATGGGAGGCAAGGCTATCAGAAGCGAGCCTAGTGAGCTAGTAGTCTCCGAAGCTGCTCGGGAAATCCTAGAAAGGGCGGCGTGGCTAACTTATTTTAGCCGCCTGCGTGAATCAAATGAAACTGTGGCCATGGAATTCCTGCAGAATTTGTAGGAAGAACACTTCGTAGTGGGTGGGAAGCAGATAATGGTCACGAAGGAAATAATCGCGGAAGTAACAGGATTACCAGCCTCAGGACCAATATGGACGATAAAGAAAGATAGGTTGCAAAAGATCATAGAATTTTTCCAAGACGAAGGACAGAATCTAACAGTGAAGGGAAAAGGAGTGCTGCCGGCAACGCTAGGAGAACCCTGGAGCGAATTGGCAAAGGTGGTGCAGAGCTACATCACCTGCGAGGGGCGAAAAGATGTGGTAAGACCGCGTCACCTTAAGCTCCTGGCTGTGTTAAAAGGAAAATGTTCTGTGAATCTCCCTGCATTGTTAAATTCATTACTGCATGATGCCTCTCGGAGCCTGAAAAAGGCACACCATGAAGACGCAGTGGTTAGCCACCATGGGTTGATCCGCCTGATAGTGAGCTACAGTCTTACTCAGCAGCAAAGTAGATGGGGGGAGCTTATTACAGCAATTGGAGGGGGAGTGGCATCACCATCCCCAAAGGTTAAGCATCCCGCTAGTACCTCTGAAGCACCCAAGGAGCCCAGAGAATCACCAAAACCCAAGCATCCCTCGGATACACCCGAGCAACCCAAGAAACGCACGGAGTCAGTAAAACGAAAACTTTCCTCTAGAGCATCTGGACATGCAAGAAAACATAAGGAACTGGCCACAGAAGAGCGTGCTGCCTCGAAACGTAGGCATTCCTCTGGCACGCCAGAACAATCTGAAAAATGCAGAAAGGTGGTGGTGGAAGAACAGGTGGCCAGCATACCTGAACAACCCGAGAGGCCTAGGAAGTCAGCTCGGTTGGCAAGAATAAAAGGCAGGCTGGAGAAAATCTAGCTAAGCATTGACCAGCCGATCGAAATAACAGATGAGCCACCAGTGCCAGAACAGGAACCCTTGAGGGAAAATGTGGAACAAATTGAGAACGAAGCAGAAGCCGAGGAAGGAAATGAACATTCTGACTCTGAGGCCGAGGCCGACTATCCGAAGGCAGCCACTGAGCAGCCAATTCAGGAGGAGGAGATGGAACAATTGGGGGACAACCCTCCACAGGTCTCCGTGGAGGAAGAAGAGCTGGCCACCATCTTGGCCAGCCTGGGAGATTATGCTTCACATTCCAGTCCAGCAGACCCTCCTGAAGGACCCTCTGGGGAAGAGACGCATGAAGAATTGCATGAAGAAATGGCAGGAGGAGAAAACCTCCCTGTTGTTGACAAAGAAAATGTAAATACCAACCGGGAACAATCCGTTCCCAAGACACCAGAAGAAAACCCACCTGCTGATGACGTGGAGAATGAAAATGCTTGACGAGAACAGTTCGTTCCCAGAATGCCAGAAGAAACCCTCAATGAAAGAGGAGCAGAACTGAGGGCCACTCATGCACCCACTGCCGAGGCAAGAGAAATTAAGAAATTGAGAAAGAAACAGCAGAGACTGCTGAATATTATAGCCCAGCTTCGGCAGAAAATTCGAAGTTTGAAAGCCAGTCTGAGAATAAGAAGGACCATAAGGAGAAAAAGAAGGACAAATGCAGCAGGGTCCTGTCAGATGAGAAGGCAAGGGGCTTATAGGCGTCTCGTAGGTCAATACTCCGCTGATAGACCTACGACTGTTCCAACCAGCACTAAGGAACAAAATTCCGTTCCATCTGATATGGAACATCAGAATGTCGTTCCTATTGACGCTGAGGAACAGACTGCTGTTCCAAATAGCCCATTGGGACCAATTGTCGTTCCAATCAAAACCGAGCCGCAAGACGACATTCCATTTACAGAGGGGCCATCGTACCGCTTTATTCATGTTAAGAAAGAAAGGGAAAACAAAGCAGTCCAAACTGAGGAACCACCTTTAGGGATAATTCGGGATATGAATTCCAGGCAACGAAACGTGAAGGTCCAGGTAAAACTCCCTGCCTCTGAGAAATCATGGAAAAAGGATCCAAAAACCAAGGCCTTGCACCACGAGATGAAGTAAGCCCGACAGGAGGCTGACCAGCTAAGGGAACAAATGATCCCTCGGGAAAAATACGAGGAGTTGCAGCAGGAAGCTGAGCAGTTAAAGGAACAAATGATCCCTCGGGAAAAACATGAAGAACTGCAGCAGCAACTGCGGAACATGAGTCAATCAGAGAGTCAGGCCTTTGAAGGATGGCAGAAGGAACAGGAAAAGGTTGCCAAGGTAACACGTCGACTAGATGCTGTTATTAAACAATTGGACATTGTATGTTCGTTGTATAATGATGTTTCGACTTGCAGGGCCCCTGCAAAGAATTATTCTTTATTTCTCCTTGAAAGATACTTAAGATTGAAAATAAAAGTTGTGAGGGTAGGTGCCCCTATTCAGATTAATACTGTTAATGATTTTATTGGTTTTTGCAAACATTATGGGGTTAAGGTCCCACGGTTACTATGTGAATTCTATTTGCACAATATGGTGCTTGAGCAGGAAACTGATTTAAACCATGGCCCTTTTGTGGGAGATATACAGCTACAAGCCTTTGTTTCATTTGGGGTCAATCAGTTAAAGTGGCTCAGGGCTTACAATGTCTTTCAGAGGCAGGAGAACAGCCTAGATCTATGGGTCAGGGCCGAGCCTAGAGACCCAGTTCACCTATGGCAATCACACAAAAGCCTTATGAGAACCCCGAGCGTCATAGAACTGCTAGGACCCATGCATGAGGATTTGATCCGAAATAGCTTGGAATACTTTCTGGCTATTAAGGATTCTGCCCTGGATGCCGCCAAATTCCGCTATCAGATTTCTACCCCAAGCATCCAGCTCAGGGAGCCATTCAAATACGAGAATTTTTGAGCTTGTTTCTGAATGGTTGAGCCTTTATGGCCAGCGCATTCTGCAAGCTGGGCTGTCTTGGTTAGGATACCGGTTCCGTAGCCCAATTATTTGGCACCCTGCACCTGGGTACCAGGCCTTGTATAATATGCCTACAGATCAATTGAATCAATTCTTTGATAATCTGGTTGCTCACCATGGTTGCAGACCTCCTCACGAGGTGCCCTCCCCCGCCTATTCTCTTACCGCTCTCCATGTTAATTATAACGTTTTCATGAGGCCATGAAATAGAGTAAGCCGGGGGGTGTGTAGAGCATTGGAAAGGTATGTTTTAACGAATAACTTAGTGGTGTTTCAAGCAATAGTTGTAACCTTTTATTTGTTATAAAATAAGGAGAATGTAATGAGAATGAGCACGAATGACCCAATCACTAATAGTTATCTTCTCTATGCAGGAAAAGACAAAAGTAGGAAGGCGGGGTGCAAAACGAGAGTTCCATGAGGAGATAACGGCTGTCCCTCCAAAACCAAATAAAATCCAGACCAGGGCAAGTAAATCAAGGCAGATCAATTCGGGACGAGATGAAGGACTGTCAGTTCGGAAGGCTAGGCAGAGAAAAGAGAGGAGTTAATAGTTTAACAGATCCCTCAAGATCTTTGATCCTGAGGGATCGTTACTTTCAATTATTTTGGTGTTTAGTTAACTCCGCCATTGCTTGTATAAAAAGGGGCAGCATCGAAGACTTCAGGGACTTTGGATTATCTTGTATCTTTACTTTCTGTTTACAGACTTCACAGTTGGTTAAACTCAGACTATCGAGTCTTTTTGAGACTTAGTTTTGCTGTACTATCATTGATGCGTTAATATAATATATTTGGTGTTACTTTTTCCCTGCATCTGAAGTAAGTTACGGCGGTGTGCCATTGGAAGCTAAGGGCCCGGCTCCAACGGACACTGGCGGATTGTATCATTACAGTTTAGCTTTGTGTGGTTTGTTTATTGTTCTTAATAATCTGATATACTTACATGCTGTTCCATACTCGTTCATTAGTAGTTTTCCTTTTGTAAATCTTTGTAACAAGTTTACATCATATTTCCAGAATTGATCACATAACATTGTTCTGAGTTGTTCACTTATGTTACAGAATTTATAAGTGGAATTTTTTAGCTACATATGGTTGGAGTGACGATCATAAGAAGATGGAATTAACGTTGTGTGCGGACTACTGGTGATCATTTCAGATTATGTGTACATATGATTGACGTTTCCTGTTTATGGTGGTTTGCTATTCCATTTGATTAAGTTGTCTACTTGTACAAAAGATTGCTCTTTATTTGTATGTAAGTTGATGCCAAGAATTGAGAGTGTTGAACTCGCGAGATTTAGTTTCTTTACTGCCGTTCCTTTTACTGCTATTCCATTTCTGAATTGTTGTTCCATTCTGCTTTCTTGTTGTTCCTTTTTACTTGCATTCATTGGTTTGGTGTGGGAGGAGGATCAAGGCTGTCGTGAGACACAGCAGACGCTATTATGCTCCCAGATCCATGATCCATACTCTAATTCCTTTTCCTTCATCAGTTTCTAGAGGGATGGGTTACTATTTCTGTACCCTTGACTGATAAAGTTGCCGCGTGTGATTTCTTTATGCAAAAGTAATTTAGTCATAGCTTAGCATCTCTTTACTCTTGTATTTCTTAGACCTATACTACTAAGCATTACTCTGACAAATAGCCTCAAATTGAGATACCCTTTACAATAAAAAAACGCTCTCGGATTGACTTGTAATGTGAGATAACTAGAGGTGAAAAAGACCCTTGTTACAGCTCTACATTTGGCATCAAGTGATTGAAAGGCATAGGAAAGGAGTGTGAAGGATTTTCGCAGTTTGTAGGCCAAAAATCTCAGGTGGAAAACATATCCAAGTAGAAAACCAAAATTTTAGCCCTATGTTGTATTGTTTTTGGGCCTTCTAGTATTGATATCATATACAATCTGCTAGAAAACAATTGGGTAGTATGTAGAAGCAGAAAATTGATCTCATTTTATCATATGTTGGCAATAGAGATCATAGTTTGTGTAGTGAAAATTAGGAGAATGTTTCTGTTATGTGTCAAACAAAGAAATTCTAAATTATAGGGTTGATCATATGAAGGGATTTGTTATGAAAGGTTTGAATAGGAGGCGCAACCAATAATGGTATCAAGTAGATTTTATCAAAAAATTGAATATTTGGGGGATAATTTGTAATGAGTTTATATGTCTCAAGTGATATTTTGTATTAAAATCCCTGTGGCATCCCATGCAAATTTAATAAAATAATGTATTTTTATTCACCAAAGCAAGTGCTAGTTATAAAGATTGTAAATTGCAGATCAAGAAATCAATGGTAGCATTTACTTACAAGTACATACCTGCATTACTTCTTCAAGAAACAAAGAATAATGAAAGGATCCCTTTTCTTCGATGACACCCTTTGCAAATGCCACACTGTAAGGACAGTCAAATGCAACTGGTCCATACAAGATCCCATCCTCTACCACAATACCTCCTTTGCCTTTAGACTACCTTTGATCTGCGGTGTGCCACTCTTTTGAATCCCACACAATCCAAAGCCTGAACCAAAACTAACTGATATGGCCTTCATGTCTAATACCAAACTCACATGCTTAACAGCTTGGGACCTGTATTTACTAATCATGGCCTCCACAGTGGACCTTAATTCCTCCATGTTGTAATACACTTGCAAGGAACTTCCTACTTTAGCCTGGTTCAAAGCCTCCATTCCTCTCTCAAGAACCTTCATCGCCTCTGATCACAATCGGTTCCCCGCTTCCATTAACCAGGGGATCTCCTCATCGACAACCTCGATGCCCAACAGATCCCCTTCCTTTCTCAGGGTTTCAATTTCATTATACATTTGAGAAACTTTAATGAGGTCCAACTTGCTGCTATCACCTTCAGAATCCATCAATTCTCTCAGCTTTCTCACCTGTTTTATAACCCTAATAATGTTCTGCAAAATCTCAATAGCCTCATGGCCAGGGAATATGAATTTGAGGTGCTACCATGCAGATCTATAAGCATGTAGGTCTAAAATGGATTGAGGAATGCGCCA